>OX346267.1:20173264-20802886 GCA_947049275.1 Epinotia bilunana | reverse complement strand
GCCTTCCTTTCCCATGGGGAACGATCCACACGCGGACCATCGCGCTCTTCACGCCATACGTGAGTCTGTTACAGCCTTCCTTTCCCATGGGGAACGATCCACACGCGGACCATCGCGCTCTTCACGCCATACGTGAGTCTGTGTACAGCCTTCCTTTCCCATGGGGGAACGATCCACACGCGGACCATCGCGCTCTTCACGCCATACGTGAGTCTGTTACAGCCTTCCTTTCCCATGGGGAACGATCACACGCGGACCATCGCGCTCTTCACGCCATACGTGAGTCTGTTACAGCCTTCCTTTCCCATGGGGAACGATCCACACGCGGACCATCGCGCTCTTCACGCCATACGTGAGTCTGTTACAGCCTTCCTTTCCCATGGGAACGATCCACACGCGGACCATCGCGCTCTTCACGCCATACGTGAGTCTGTTACAGCCTTCCTTTCCCATGGGGAACGATCCACACGCGGACCATCGCGCTCTTCACGCCATACGTGAGTCTGTTACAGCCTTCCTTTCCCATGGGGAACGATCCACACGCGGACCATCGCGCTCTTCACGCCATACGTGAGTCTGTTACAGCCTTCCTTTCCCATGGGGAACGATCCACACGCGGACCATCGCGCTCTTCACGCCATACGTGAGTCTGTTACAGCCTTCCTTTCCATGGGGAACGATCCACACGCGGACCATCGCGCTCTTCACGCCATACGTGAGTCTGTTACAGCCTTCCTTTCCCATGGGGAACGATCCACACGCGGACCATCGCGCTCTTCACGCCATACGTGAGTCTGTTACAGCCTTCCTTTCCCATGGGGAACGATCCACACGCGGACCATCGCGCTCTTCACGCCATACGTGAGTCTGTTACAGCCTTCCTTTCCCATGGGGAACGATCCACACGCGGACCATCGCGCTCTTCACGCCATACGTGAGTCTGTTACAGCCTTCCTTTCCCATGGGGAACGATCCACACGCGGACCATCGCGCTCTTCACGCCATACGTGAGTCTGTTACAGCCTTCCTTTCCCATGGGGAACGATCCACACGCGGACCATCGCGCTCTTCACGCCATACGTGAGTCTGTTACAGCCTTCCTTTCCCATGGGGAACGATCCACACGCGGACCATCGCGCTCTTCACGCCATACGTGAGTCTGTTACAGCCTTCCTTTCCCATGGGGAACGATCCACACGCGGACCATCGCGCTCTTCACGCCATACGTGAGTCTGTTACAGCCTTCCTTTCCCATGGGGAACGATCCACACGCGGACCATCGCGCTCTTCACGCCATACGTGAGTCTGTTACAGCCTTCCTTTCCCATGGGGAACGATCCACACGCGGACCATCGCGCTCTTCACGCCATACGTGAGTCTGCTACAGCCTTCCTTTCCCATGGGGAACGATCCACACGCGGACCATCGCGCTCTTCACGCCATACGTGAGTCTGTTACAGCCTTCCTTTCCCATGGGGAACGATCCACACGCGGACCATCGCGCTCTTCACGCCATACGTGAGTCTGTTACAGCCTTCCTTTCCCATGGGGAACGATCCACACGCGGACCATCGCGCTCTTCACGCCATACGTGAGTCTGTTACAGCCTTCCTTTCCCATGGGGAACGATCCACACGCGGACCATCGCGCTCTTCACGCCATACGTGAGTCTGTTACAGCCTTCCTTTCCCATGGGAACGATCCACACGCGGACCATCGCGCTCTTCACGCCATACGTGAGTCTGTTACAGCCTTCCTTTCCCATGGGGAACGATCCACACGCGGACCATCGCGCTCTTCACGCCATACGTGAGTCTGTTACAGCCTTCCTTTCCCATGGGGAACGATCCACACGCGGACCATCGCGCTCTTCACGCCATACGTGAGTCTGTTACAGCCTTCCTTTCCCATGGGGAACGATCCACACGCGGACCATCGCGCTCTTCACGCCATACGTGAGTCTGTTACAGCCTTCCTTTCCCATGGGGAACGATCCACACGCGGACCATCGCGCTCTTCACGCCATACGTGAGTCTGTTACAGCCTTCCTTTCCCATGGGGAACGATCCACACGCGGACCATCGCGCTCTTCACGCCATACGTGAGTCTGTTACAGCCTTCCTTTCCCATGGGGAACGATCCACACGCGGACCATCGCGCTCTTCACGCCATACGTGAGTCTGTTACAGCCTTCCTTTCCCATGGGGAACGATCCACACGCGGACCATCGCGCTCTTCACGCCATACGTGAGTCTGTTACAGCCTTCCTTTCCCATGGGGAACGATCCACACGCGGACCATCGCGCTCTTCACGCCATACGTGAGTCTGTTACAGCCTTCCTTTCCCATGGGGAACGATCCACACGCGGACCATCGCGCTCTTCACGCCATACGTGAGTCTGTTACAGCCTTCCTTTCCCATGGGGAACGATCCACACGCGGACCATCGCGCTCTTCACGCCATACGTGAGTCTGTTACAGCCTTCCTTTCCCATGGGAACGATCCACACGCGGACCATCGCGCTCTTCACGCCATACGTGAGTCTGTTACAGCCTTCCTTTCCCATGGGGAACGATCCACACGCGGACCATCGCGCTCTTCACGCCATACGTGAGTCTGCTACAGCCTTCCTTTCCATGGGGAACGATCCACACGCGGACCATCGCGCTCTTCACGCCATACGTGAGTCTGTTACAGCCTTCCTTTCCCATGGGGAACGATCCACACGCGGACCATCGCGCTCTTCACGCCATACGTGAGTCTGTTACAGCCTTCCTTTCCCATGGGGAACGATCCACACGCGGACCATCGCGCTCTTCACGCCATACGTGAGTCTGTTACAGCCTTCCTTTCCCATGGGGAACGATCCACACGCGGACCATCGCGCTCTTCACGCCATACGTGAGTCTGTTACAGCCTTCCTTTCCCATGGGGAACGATCCACACGCGGACCATCGCGCTCTTCACGCCATACGTGAGTCTGCTACAGCCTTCCTTTCCCATGGGGAACGATCCACACGCGGACCATCGCGCTCTTCACGCCATACGTGAGTCTGTTACAGCCTTCCTTTCCCATGGGGAACGATCCACACGCGGACCATCGCGCTCTTCACGCCATACGTGAGTCTGTTACAGCCTTCCTTTCCATGGGGAACGATCCACACGCGGACCATCGCGCTCTTCACCGCCATACGTGAGTCTGTTACAGCCTTCCTTTCCCATGGGGAACGATCCACACGCGGACCATCGCGCTCTTCACGCCATACGTGAGTCTGCTACAGCCTTCCTTTCCCATGGGGAACGATCCACACGCGGACCATCGCGCTCTTCACGCCATACGTGAGTCTGCTACAGCCTTCCTTTCCCATGGGGAACGATCCACACGCGGACCATCGCGCTCTTCACGCCATACGTGAGTCTGTTACAGCCTTCCTTTCCCATGGGGAACGATCCACACGCGGACCATCGCGCTCTTCACGCCATACGTGAGTCTGCTACAGCCTTCCTTTCCCATGGGGAACGATCCACACGCGGACCATCGCGCTCTTCACGCCATACGTGAGTCTGTTACAGCCTTCCTTTCCCATGGGGAACGATCCACACGCGGACCATCGCGCTCTTCACGCCATACGTGAGTCTGCTACAGCCTTCCTTTCCCATGGGGAACGATCCACACGCGGACCATCGCGCTCTTCACGCCATACGTGAGTCTGTTACAGCCTTCCTTTCCCATGGGGAACGATCCACACGCGGACCATCGCGCTCTTCACGCCATACGTGAGTCTGTTACAGCCTTCCTTTCCCATGGGGAACGATCCACACGCGGACCATCGCGCTCTTCACGCCATACGTGAGTCTGTTACAGCCTTCCTTTCCCATGGGGAACGATCCACACGCGGACCATCGCGCTCTTCACGCCATACGTGAGTCTGTTACAGCCTTCCTTTCCCATGGGGAACGATCCACACGCGGACCATCGCGCTCTTCACGCCATACGTGAGTCTGTTACAGCCTTCCTTTCCATGGGGAACGATCCACACGCGGACCATCGCGCTCTTCACGCCATACGTGAGTCTGTTACAGCCTTCCTTTCCCATGGGGAACGATCCACACGCGGACCATCGCGCTCTTCACGCCATACGTGAGTCTGTTACAGCCTTCCTTTCCCATGGGGAACGATCCACACGCGGACCATCGCGCTCTTCACGCCATACGTGAGTCTGTTACAGCCTTCCTTTCCCATGGGGAACGATCCACACGCGGACCATCGCGCTCTTCACGCCATACGTGAGTCTGTTACAGCCTTCCTTTCCATGGGGAACGATCACACGCGGACCATCGCGCTCTTCACGCCATACGTGAGTCTGTTACAGCCTTCCTTTCCATGGGGAACGATCCACACGCGGACCATCGCGCTCTTCACGCCATACGTGAGTCTGTTACAGCCTTCCTTTCCCATGGGGAACGATCCACACGCGGACCATCGCGCTCTTCACGCCATACGTGAGTCTGTTACAGCCTTCCTTTCCCATGGGGAACGATCCACACGCGGACCATCGCGCTCTTCACGCCATACGTGAGTCTGTTACAGCCTTCCTTTCCCATGGGGAACGATCCACCGCGGACCATCGCGCTCTTCACGCCATACGTGAGTCTGTTACAGCCTTCCTTTCCCATGGGGAACGATCCACACGCGGACCATCGCGCTCTTCACGCCATACGTGAGTCTGTTACAGCCTTCCTTTCCCATGGGGAACGATCCACACGCGGACCATCGCGCTCTTCACGCCATACGTGAGTCTGCTACAGCCTTCCTTTCCCATGGGGAACGATCCACACGCGGACCATCGCGCTCTTCACGCCATACGTGAGTCTGTTACAGCCTTCCTTTCCCATGGGGAACGATCCACACGCGGACCATCGCGCTCTTCACGCCATACGTGAGTCTGTTACAGCCTTCCTTTCCCATGGGGAACGATCCACACGCGGACCATCGCGCTCTTCACGCCATACGTGAGTCTGTTACAGCCTTCCTTTCCCATGGGGAACGATCCACACGCGGACCATCGCGCTCTTCACGCCATACGTGAGTCTGTTACAGCCTTCCTTTCCCATGGGGAACGATCCACACGCGGACCATCGCGCTCTTCACGCCATACGTGAGTCTGTTACAGCCTTCCTTTCCCATGGGGAACGATCCACACGCGGACCATCGCGCTCTTCACACCATACGTGAGTCTGTTACAGCCTTCCTTTCCCATGGGGAACGATCCACACGCGGACCATCGCGCTCTTCACGCCATACGTGAGTCTGCTACAGCCTTCCTTTCCCATGGGGAACGATCCACACGCGGACCATCGCGCTCTTCACGCCATACGTGAGTCTGTTACAGCCTTCCTTTCCCATGGGGAACGATCCACACGCGGACCATCGCGCTCTTCACGCCATACGTGAGTCTGCTACAGCCTTCCTTTCCCATGGGGAACGATCCACACGCGGACCATCGCGCTCTTCACGCCATACGTGAGTCTGTTACAGCCTTCCTTTTCCCATGGGGAACGATCCACACGCGGACCATCGCGCTCTTCACGCCATACGTGAGTCTGCTACAGCCTTCCTTTCCCATGGGGAACGATCCACACGCGGACCATCGCGCTCTTCACGCCATACGTGAGTCTGTTACAGCCTTCCTTTCCCATGGGGAACGATCCACACGCGGACCATCGCGCTCTTCACGCCATACGTGAGTCTGCTACAGCCTTCCTTTCCCATGGGGAACGATCCACACGCGGACCATCGCGCTCTTCACGCCATACGTGAGTCTGCTACAGCCTTCCTTTCCCATGGGGAACGATCCACACGCGGACCATCGCGCTCTTCACGCCATACGTGAGTCTGTTACAGCCTTCCTTTCCCATGGGGAACGATCCACACGCGGACCATCGCGCTCTTCACGCCATACGTGAGTCTGCTACAGCCTTCCTTTCCCATGGGGAACGATCCACACGCGGACCATCGCGCTCTTCACGCCATACGTGAGTCTGTTACAGCCTTCCTTTCCCATGGGGAACGATCCACACGCGGACCATCGCGCTCTTCACGCCATACGTGAGTCTGCTACAGCCTTCCTTTCCCATGGGGAACGATCCACACGCGGACCATCGCGCTCTTCACGCCATACGTGAGTCTGTTACAGCCTTCCTTTCCCATGGGGAACGATCCACACGCGGACCATCGCGCTCTTCACGCCATCCGTGAGTCTGTTACAGCCTTCCTTTCCATGGGGAACGATCCACACGCGGACCATCGCGCTCTTCACGCCATACGTGAGTCTGTTACAGCCTTCCTTTCCCATGGGGAACGATCCACACGCGGACCATCGCGCTCTTCACGCCATACGTGAGTCTGTTACAGCCTTCCTTTCCCATGGGGAACGATCCACACGCGGACCATCGCGCTCTTCACGCCATACGTGAGTCTGTTACAGCCTTCCTTTCCCATGGGGAACGATCCACACGCGGACCATCGCGCTCTTCACGCCATACGTGAGTCTGTTACAGCCTTCCTTTCCCATGGGGAACGATCCACACGCGGACCATCGCGCTCTTCACGCCATACGTGAGTCTGTTACAGCCTTCCTTTCCCATGGGGAACGATCCACACGCGGACCATCGCGCTCTTCACGCCATACGTGAGTCTGTTACAGCCTTCCTTTCCCATGGGGAACGATCCACACGCGGACCATCGCGCTCTTCACGCCATACGTGAGTCTGTTACAGCCTTCCTTTCCCATGGGGAACGATCCACACGCGGACCATCGCGCTCTTCACGCCATACGTGAGTCTGTTACAGCCTTCCTTTCCCATGGGGAACGATCCACACGCGGACCATCGCGCTCTTCACGCCATACGTGAGTCTGTTACAGCCTTCCTTTCCCATGGGGAACGATCCACACGCGGACCATCGCGCTCTTCACGCCATACGTGAGTCTGTTACAGCCTTCCTTTCCCATGGGGAACGATCCACACGCGGACCATCGCGCTCTTCACGCCATACGTGAGTCTGTTACAGCCTTCCTTTCCCATGGGGAACGATCCACACGCGGACCATCGCGCTCTTCACGCCATACGTGAGTCTGTTACAGCCTTCCTTTCCCATGGGGAACGATCCACACGCGGACCATCGCGCTCTTCACGCCATACGTGAGTCTGTTACAGCCTTCCTTTCCCATGGGGAACGATCCACACGCGGACCATCGCGCTCTTCACGCCATACGTGAGTCTGCTACAGCCTTCCTTTCCCATGGGAACGATCCACACGCGGACCATCGCGCTCTTCACGCCATACGTGAGTCTGTTACAGCCTTCCTTTCCCATGGGGAACGATCCACACGCGGACCATCGCGCTCTTCACGCCATACGTGAGTCTGCTACAGCCTTCCTTTCCCATGGGGAACGATCCACACGCGGACCATCGCGCTCTTCACGCATACGTGAGTCTGTTACAGCCTTCCTTTCCCATGGGGAACGATCCACACGCGGACCATCGCGCTCTTCACGCCATACGTGAGTCTGTTACAGCCTTCCTTTCCCATGGGGAACGATCCACACGCGGACCATCGCGCTCTTCACGCCATACGTGAGTCTGTTACAGCCTTCCTTTCCCATGGGGAACGATCCACACGCGGACCATCGCGCTCTTCACGCCATACGTGAGTCTGCTACAGCCTTCCTTTCCCATGGGGAACGATCCACACGCGGACCATCGCGCTCTTCACGCCATACGTGAGTCTGTTACAGCCTTCCTTTCCCATGGGGAACGATCCACACGCGGACCATCGCGCTCTTCACGCCATACGTGAGTCTGTTACAGCCTTCCTTTCCCATGGGGAACGATCCACACGCGGACCATCGCGCTCTTCACGCCATACGTGAGTCTGTTACAGCCTTCCTTTCCCATGGGGAACGATCCACACGCGGACCATCGCGCTCTTCACGCCATACGTGAGTCTGTTACAGCCTTCCTTTCCCATGGGGAACGATCCACACGCGGACCATCGCGCTCTTCACGCCATACGTGAGTCTGTTACAGCCTTCCTTTCCCATGGGGAACGATCCACACGCGGACCATCGCGCTCTTCACGCCATACGTGAGTCTGCTACAGCCTTCCTTTCCCATGGGGAACGATCCACACGCGGACCATCGCGCTCTTCACGCCATACGTGAGTCTGTTACAGCCTTCCTTTCCCATGGGGAACGATCCACACGCGGACCATCGCGCTCTTCACGCCATACGTGAGTCTGCTACAGCCTTCCTTTCCCATGGGGAACGATCCACACGCGGACCATCGCGCTCTTCACGCCATACGTGAGTCTGTTACAGCCTTCCTTTCCCATGGGGAACGATCCACACGCGGACCATCGCGCTCTTCACGCCATACGTGAGTCTGCTACAGCCTTCCTTTCCCATGGGGAACGATCCACACGCGGACCATCGCGCTCTTCACGCCATACGTGAGTCTGTTACAGCCTTCCTTTCCCATGGGGAACGATCCACACGCGGACCATCGCGCTCTTCACGCCATACGTGAGTCTGCTACAGCCTTCCTTTCCCATGGGGAACGATCCACACGCGGACCATCGCGCTCTTCACGCCATACGTGAGTCTGTTACAGCCTTCCTTTCCCATGGGGAACGATCCACACGCGGACCATCGCGCTCTTCACGCCATACGTGAGTCTGCTACAGCCTTCCTTTCCCATGGGGAACGATCCACACGCGGACCATCGCGCTCTTCACGCCATACGTGAGTCTGTTACAGCCTTCCTTTCCCATGGGGAACGATCCACACGCGGACCATCGCGCTCTTCACGCCATACGTGAGTCTGTTACAGCCTTCCTTTCCCATGGGGAACGATCCACACGCGGACCATCGCGCTCTTCACGCCATACGTGAGTCTGTTACAGCCTTCCTTTCCCATGGGGAACGATCCACACGCGGACCATCGCGCTCTTCACGCCATACGTGAGTCTGTTACAGCCTTCCTTTCCCACGGGGAACGATCCACACGCGGACCATCGCGCTCTTCACGCCATACGTGAGTCTGTTACAGCCTTCCTTTCCCATGGGGAACGATCCACACGAGGACCATCGCATGGTTTCTGCCATACTTGAGTTGTTCCCCCGACGTACGTAGTGGAGGAACTTCCAAAAAGTATTTAAGATTAAAAAAAATAATAACTTGTGTGAGCATTAACTTGTAATGAGCATTCTAGCGAATGTTACATTACAGTTAAAAGCTTACAAAACAAACAGTAGTTCTGAGAGCTAAACGACGGTAATTTTGCTTCGAGCTGTTTATCGAGAAATTCCACATGTTACGATCGAAATAAAACCCTTTTACTTTCATACCATACTTCTCTATTAGCCCGCGAGCTACGTGCAATTTTTTGCCAGTCACTTCCCCACGGTCGACAACTTGTGACAAGCTTAAGAAAGTATCATGAAGCCCCGTGTACGTCAGCTGGGGCTCCGTCGGTGGGTTGACCAGCAGCCGCCTCCCAAACACGTAAAAAATAAAAATATTTTTTGCCATTTACCCACGATTAATTTAGCATCAAACGATAGCTAATCTAATATTATGACTAAAAACAATCGTCAGCTGACTGTACAGTGGTGGAAAACCCGTCAGCTGGTCACACGAAGATGTTTAAATACATTCCTACTATAAACGCGCGGTTAAAGCGATGACGCGATAATTTGCCATACACTTTATAGCAGGCGTTGATCTGCTAAACGCGCGGTTAAAGCGACGGCGCGATACATTGCCATGCACTTTATAGCAGGCGTTAATGTTCGTGTAACCAGCTGACGGGTTTTCCACCACTGTACAGTTAGCTGACGACTTTTTTAAGACATAATATTGGATTAACTATCATCCTACTAATATTATAAATGCGAAAGTTTAGATGTTTGGATGTTTGTTACTCAATCACGCTTAAACGGCTGAACCGATTTGAATGAAATTATAGCCTGGATTAAAATATAGGATATTTTTTATCCCGAGTCCACGCAGACGAAATCGCGGGCGGAAGCTAGTTTGATGATAAAATGAATGGAGGGTAAATGTAAAAAAATATTTTTACTTTTTACGTGTTTGGGAGGCTGCTGCTGGTCAACCCACCGACGGAGCCGCAGCTGACGTGCACGGGGCTTCATTATACATCATTCTGAACCTTCTCACAAGTTATCGCATGGGGGTCGATTGGTCACGAAAATCTGTTGCTAGCTGGGCCTATCCAAAATTCATTATTTTATTTGTTTACAGTACCAGTTCCTATGTAACTGCATGGACAGAATAGCCGAGGAGATGAGCTGGGTCGACACCGGCGACTAAGGACCCTACTGACGCGAGCGTAGCATGTAAGCAACCAACTGTATTATGCCATCAACTCCCAAAATGGTCGAAAACTCTTTAACTGGCAACATTCGCAACCCAACTGCACTTCAACAGGGAAAATTTGAGTTGGGTCAGATATGGAACACGACACTAATTTATTTAAATTTAATGCTGCCAGTGTAAAATTATAAATTCTACCAATACGAAGCGAATCGTAGTTCGTTATCCTTATCATTATTATAAAATATACTAATGTTAATATAATACCTTTATTTATCTTGATAGTTAAAATATTTAGGTAATGTTACTCTTAAACATTCAATTATTTGAATTGTTAAATTAATTACTTGAACTATAAAAATAAGCATTTCCAAGCACTTATATGGTACCAGCAGTGAATCACATATGGGTCTTTCGACCAAGATGAATTTACGATTGTAGTGGTGATACCATATGTTTGTGATTTAGGTAAGGAGTCCTGCAAAATGTATGAGATTTACTAGTAGCCTGCAGTTCAATGCCGAATGACCATTTTCGACCTTATCTCAAAGCAGTAAGGTTTAAAGTTGTTATTTGATCAGTCTTTCTGTAAGCGTGACTTTTATATTAGGCCCGTTATTCGTAGTTTTTTGATGTACCCTTTTCCTTAGGTTGCTATTATGATGTCTCAATTTTTCTACCCTATAGGTAATTTTGTACTTACCAACTTTATTTTAATGTATACTTATCTATCTAATCGTGGGTAATGTGTGTCTAGGAAGGCGTAATGCATTTAAAAAATAAAGTTAAATTAATCAATTAAAATAAGCTTAAACTGCCATCGTCATCATATCATTATAAAATGTAAGTCATCTTTCAGTCTTCTTTTCTTTGTTTTTCTCAGTCTCTTTGTTTTTTTTATTTAAATAAAAAAATCTTTTAATTACTGTTATTTTAAATTGTATCCATTATAAATCATCTGGACTCTAGTTTCTTAAACTTCAGTATTAGTCAAACAATACGGCCATCATGGCATTGCTCTTTAAGGGGAAAGACTTTAAGGCTTAAGTTTGATTTTTCAGCCCGCGGTAATTTATTAAATTTATTTGCATTACGTTCTTTATTTGCATGCGATTTTAGCCCTTAACGAAGGTAACTAGTAGTGTTGGTCCACGAAATGTACTTTAAAATATTTTCCATACATATCCTTGTTATGCGAAGTCAATATTTTTATATATTTTCTGTAAATATAGGTTAGTGTATAATTTTCGGTGTCATCTGAGCGTTGTTTTAAAGTGAGAATGTGTGAATTATATTCATATAGTTTGCTGTTATATTTTATAAATGAAATCTGAATATGTTAACTGAATTATATGCTTCATTGTAGCTAATGTGTAGATATTTTTACCTTTAACGTTTAAATGATATTATATTAGTTATATTTATGTATGTAATGTGATATGGAATGCAGTATTTGTCTCAATGCTATTGAGATTTGAGATATATAATTGTTTTAATAAGAATATACAACATTTAGCTTTACAAAACTAGTAGTCATACGAGATTGAGCTATAATTGAATGAAAGTGGGTGAATCAACTTTTTCGTCGTTAGTTCCCATGGTTACGTCCTCTGGGTCACTTATTAAAACTGTGCTTTACGGGTTTAAAACCACCAAATGTAGGGTTTTTTGATATTTTCAACCCCTTATTTATGGGTCTCCACATTAACTATTTATCTAAGTCCGTCATGTTGTCTCCTGGATGACAAAACAGTATAACAACAAGAAATAGTTGATTGGCCCAAATACTTAATATACTTAATTACTATACCTAGATATTTTTCTAGCACGAACGAGAGATTGACAAAATAAGAACATCGACAGTCCTGTTATCGATAAGTACATACTTCTATTCTATTCTATTCTACCTACAAGGCCTACCTAGGCGCCGCGTGTACCGTTCTTGCACAAATTGAACAAAATCCGAACACTATTGATAAAATTTATTTTAATAATTTGCAATGAATAGTTCTTTATATAGAGCAGCCTACATGAAACTTTCAGGGTGTATTGTTTTTTTTTGTTTATCTTGATTGTAGTATAAAAAAAGGGTTACAAAAATATTTAGGGCAGGGGAAGTTTATCAAGTCAACGTTGATGTCTACTACAAAAACATTCTACTGAAGTCACGTTTTATTTGTTCAGAGTTGTGCATGTTCACTAAAGTACAAATCACTGTACTTGCGGCTGCTTGTACTTCATTATAAGTCTGTGGGGAAAACATGCAGTATAGGTATTTGAAAATTCTCACATTTCATTCAAACTCATCGAAGTAATGATAAAGAGGAAAAATCTTAATATACATTTCATTTCATTCCTCTACTTATTACCAATGTAAAAAAGTAATCAAACTTTTTATATTCATAGACGTTATTCATTAAAAAAGTAAACAATTGACATAGGTATAATGTGACGTTTATTCACATTGCATATTAAGGCAAATATATTCTTAACAAAATATATATTATAATTAAAATATAATGAAATATATATATTCTTAATTCAGTAACACGCAGAAAGAAAGTTATGAAAGTATTCCAAACTGTTTTCTGAAGCATGTAAAATATAAATAAATTGATAGTTTTGTTATTATTATCTATTTTCTAACGCACCCTATTTTACCCTATATATATATATACCTTTGTATTACCTCTTACGCTGAAGTGGTACTTATCGATAACAAGACTGTCGATGTTTTTATTTTGTCAATCACTCGTTCGTGCTAGAAAAATATCTAGGTATATTAATTACGTATATTATAAATGCCATCATTAAGGCTTGAACATTAAGTTGTTAAGCGAATTCGAAAGTCGAGACCACCATCACCATAAGAAAGAGACAGTGTCGACCGACGGATTCGCCTGAGGACCCATTGATCAAGCTTTATGAGTCTGCAGTAAGCTCGGCCGAATTTCACCTTCCCATACAAACGTAGTTACGCTCTCATTTTAAAACTACGTGTTGGATTGTGACGAAACTTTGCATATACATTGACATGAGGTATATCTATGTCTGTAATTAGTTTATATGGTTCCTGTTTATAAAACAAACAAAATACAGCAAAAACAAGTTTTGTATGAAAAACTTAAATTCGCTGTATTTTTTACTATGGTATCTCAAGCTACATAAACTAATTACAGACATAGATATGCCTCATGTCATTATATACGAAAAGTTTCGTTACATTCCAACACGTAGTTTTCAAATGAGAGCGTAACTACGTTTTTATGGAGAATCGAGCTTACTGCGGACTCTTAACTTAACTCGTGTTACTACTTAACGACTTTCTTCCTACCCTTACTGTGCTCACGTCTTGTCTCTCTTACTCATATAATCATTACTCGTCGGTCCATCCCGTCATTATTTATGTTAATAATCACCCATGACATAGTCATGATATTTAAGTGGGTTATAAGTTGAATTATTGCATATTCTAAGTTTCAAGTTTATGCACACTGTATAATTTTACTTTGATTTTCCATATTTGGAACATAGAGGGATAGAGTTTGGTTTTCAGAATGATGTGCCATTGATGAGGAACAAAAATATATTACTCCAGCGTCCAGCGATAACGGCAACATAATCCTATTTTGTACTGTTAAGGTCATCCATAATGAACATTATCAGCTAATTGTATATCGTTAATAGTACATTACTTACCAAGGGTTGTAAAAGAAAGAAAGCCCGAAATCGCAGGTATTTAAATATGCGATAGAGGGCTTTCTTTTTTACTGACCGTGGTGAGTACACAATTTTACGTCTTCACCTGGCCATAATGCGAGTTTTACGTAAACTCACATTATGGCCAGATGTGATGTAATAGTTATTTGCGATACAAGTGCCGAATATAGGAAATTCGCAACGAGTGGTGATAAATTAAAACACGACCGAAGGGAGTGTTTTAAATCGACACGAGTTGCGAATTACGTAGTCGCACGTGTATCGTAAAACGTTTTACTGTCCATATGGCTCTTTAAAGTTTCGACATATGCACGCAAAGTGCTCTTTCCGCACTAGTGCAGGAAAGTAGCACCATATGTACTGTAAAAACCATTAAGGCTCGGAATTAACCATTACGTGTCAAAGTCTTCTCGGAAGAGTCTACTTGGTGCAGCACCATCTAAGTTTAGTTATCTTATTTAAAATAATCACTTTATGACCTTGACAGCATTTGTTCCGTATTTGGAACAATTAAGAGTAGCATTCCTTCTTCATTAAATAGAATACCCTCTAGTTTATCGGAGCGTTCATTTATTATTGTCCATAAATGGATAGTTCCTTCGCTCGTAAAATGAACACATAAAGAACGAAACCTTTCATGTGATCGTGTTTTTGTGTTACAAACTTTTATAGTAATTATTTAATTTTTAATTTAAGTCACTGCTCTATCCATGTTTTCCTTAGTCGTAGATTTTATTTATATTGTGACAGTATACATCAACTTTGTATATTGTACAATTATGCCTCTCCTGAACATGTCAAGGTGTCGAGTACTTAGTCAAGTTAAATGTTAGAAATTAATCGAAATCATAAAATAAATCAAATAAAAATAATTAGGCTCCAATAATGACTTATTGTTAGTGGAATCTTATTTTATGATAATTTTATCAAAGTAGCGGGCATTGTCAGTTATTTAATATAGCATTTATTTAAAGTATATTTTAATTACAATGCTAATCAACGTGCGCAATTGCCGTGGCACTTGTTTCTCATAAAAGCTCGAGAGTGAAGTGTTTTTTCTTTGTTGGCCTTATACTGTCAAAATTAGTTGTCAAATCCATCAAACATGGTGCGAGTTGATAGTCTTCAAGTTTTGCGATAGATTCCTACTGAATGACTGCTCAAATCACTGTCAAGGCTGGCTTTTATATAGATTCATTACACCTTATATGGCTTAAAATATATAACACGATTGTCACACATCATTTTTACTAAGCGGACACGGGCAGTTTAAAAAAAATGGCAGGTTAAGGTTAGCTAAAGCGATGTTTAAGTCACGTCGGTTTTGTTACTAATAATCGTATGGGATTGACATTGACTGTCGGTTTTGTTACTATCGGTAACTATCCGTTTAAGGCACTGGTCCCACCGCCGGCTAGTAAGCTAGAAAAGTTGGGCGAGTAACGGTTCATTGCGTGCTGACCAGGCACAGTGTGATCAAGCGACCTTTACAGATCCGCAATGTAATGCTACTCGCCCAACTTTTCTAGCTTACTAGCCGGCGGTGGGACCAGTGCCTAAGGGACATATATTAATGAATACCTATGCCCACACAACTGACTGCTAGCGACGAATGATGTTGTGACACATACGACACGTCAGGAACCTCAATGGCAACTCAATTTATTTATACTCAATTAAGTCCCCTTTAGTAAAAATTATGTCAACTTAATACAATTTCGTCTCGGTCTTACGGATAATTATAAAACCGGGCTTTAATCTTCTATTCTGACTGACAGTGCCGGACTAACCAGTGTGACAGATAGCGTCACCGCGCACTGGGACAGCAAGCTTAGTGAATGTAAAATGTATTGTGTCACATACTCTTCTTAAATTTGTATGAGTTTGAGTTTTATTTCACTAAGTCAGCTGATAGACAATTAGGCTGCTATGGAGTTACTGCGATTGGTGCCAACATATCATTTTAATTTGGGGTTTGTATAGAATTCTTCTCTTTGCCACTTAAAGCAGTAAGGGACGAATGCTATATGCAGGGTCATGCTAGTTAACCTTATCGCAGCAACTGCTTACATATATCGAGAATGTGCAATAATCATACATATTCAAGGAATATATTTTACCGTGATCGTCCAAATCGAGAGTGGTTTGTGTCCACAGGCTCTAGTATAAGTTTTACCGAAACAAAACGTTGCGACCGCGTTCGCGTTTAGCTGTCATATCCCATACAAATTGAGGGTAAAACGCAAACGCGATCGTAACGTTTTGTTTCGGCAAAACTTATACTAGAGCCTCAGAAAACATGTGGGTACTGCGAAAATGTCGTCAACCCTTACCGGCTTTTCCGTCTCTTTTGATTTGAACGAACAAAGTAGATCTTAAAAATTATCTTTACTTTTTAGCCGTATAATGTTATGTTTTGTGTTAATTAGTCGCGAAATTCTTATGTTATTCATTTGTGTCGTTTTTTATGTCAAATATTTTTTCATTACTTAGTAGTTTTGTACGTTTTTTACGCAATGGATTTTTTTAATGCACATTTATGTTTATGTAAATTATCTGTTCTTTGTTCTTATAGACAAATCACATTTTAAATGATAACAGCTATGCTTGGCATATTTGCGTACTAGCTTATTTTTAATGAAATGGAATGATCTCTTTTATAACAAAATAAACACTAAAGTGAAATTACTACACACAACTGTGTAATGTCTATACGAACACGATAACAGTTCTTGTACCTTCGTAACTTGCCAAGGGCAGTAAAATAAAGAAAGCCCGAAATCGCAGTTATTTGTGACCAGAGCCGCAGGCGAGGGTTGTAAATATGCGATAGAGGGCTTTCTTTCTTACTGCCCGTGGTGAGTACACAATTGTATGTCTTCACCTGGCCACAATACGAGTTTTACCGTACGCGCAGCGTGCGGTAAAACTCACATTATGGCCAGGTGTGACGTAAATTAAATCATGAAGGGTACACGGAACATGTTAATATCTAAATTCCTAAACCTATCGCGGTTGAATAGTAGACGTGTTCGTTTCGTGCACTTAATATATGATTCGCAATATTGCTAACTTAGTCACAATAATGGCAACAAGACAAGAAGAGCCGTTCTTTGATCGTACATTTAATTTTTGAATGTGGCAGTTTTTTTGCCATTGCGCCGCGCCATACGCACAGTGGTCGTTAAATCGTCGGTCCAAGAGCTACTAAACATGAATTGACTGTGTTATCAATGTTCGTAAGTTTAAACCAATTTATTTCTTCAATCTGAATTACAACGACTGAAAACACTAAATGTATAAAGTCATGGTACTAACTGAGATAAAATGTATAGCCTAGTTTTCGTTATACATCTAGAGAGACAATTATAGTAGGTAATGTTTCTATTATCTTCTAGTCGCCCAGAGCCCCTATTAAAATGGTACCACTAATTTTCAATGGTATATGGAATTTGGTGAAACATTTGGTTTGTTTCATTTAATTTTAAAATAAAACAAATTCTATTCTATCTACACAGTTGGTTCTAAGTTCATTGTCATATTTCTTGTATTGGCGGGCGGCTAATGTTAAAACGCGTATTTATAATCAATCGTTACTCAAAATTAATGTTTGTATGCAATACATTCCAGTTTGTAGTATAGTTTCACTTCATACATACATATAGTTAAGTGAGTGTGGTCACAGTTTCAATAAATGAACTTATATCAGTATGTATAGGTATCGCTTAAAATAAAATGTAATACGAAGTCTTGGTTTTATTATTTTACTTACTAATTCCCAAAATCAGCCCATTTATGCAAAACATTTGCTTGTTCCACATGTAAAAGACATACCTAATCAGGCTTATGTCAAGACAAGCACCAATGTCCGTAAAGAGCCGCTTTAAAAAAAAAAGAAACCTTATTTAAGCGTGTTAACATTGCATATAGAACCGATGGCCGTTGGGGCGGAAAGTTTCTCGAGTGGCGACCACGTACCGCAAGGCACAGCTTGGATAAGCCCCCCAAATGATGGTCTGAAGACCTGGTAAAGGTCGCGAGTTCGCACTTCAGGATGCGGCTGGCGCAGGACCGGTCACTTTGGCACTCTCTGGGGGAAGCCTAGGTCCAGCAGTGAACGTTAGCTTCTATAGTGCTTATAGAGCGGCTTATATAGTGTACGGCAAAGGAAATATATCCATATAGAATTACTTATGCTGGAAAGTTTTACCCTTCGAAAATAGGCACTTGGCACATCTATATTAAGACTCGAAAATTATTATTACTCCAAAAGAAAGAAGGCAAAAAAAATCCTAGTGACGAAAATCCCATTCAGATATCTCAAAGAATTACGAAGCTACAACCGTTTTAATATTGCTTGTTAGAGAGAAAACGCAAACAGTGTGTGACGTCACGGTACGGGATGCTGCCGGGGGATATATATAGTATTTTACAGAATTATGTCTTAAAACTAAAATATTATATTAAGGGATACATTTTGCGAGGGCCTGAACTATGTGTTTCAGGCACTAGGAAAGATTAGTATAACTATTTTAAACACACTTGCAAAACATTAAAAAATCTACGTTTAAATACAGTACAAATCTTAACAACTATATAAATAGTATTTATTTTATTTACATAAATCAAGATTCATTTTATAAGAATAAATAGGTTATCTCTGTCTTCGTACGACATTTTTTGAAGGGCATCTCGGAGAGTTTTCTTACATTTAGTATAGATGAGAGAGTTTATATAGATCTAACCTGGCATTTAACCTGTTGTAAAGGAACGGACCCAAGAAAAAGTAAAATCTGGAGGACAATACCTACACATTTCCTGTGTGAATTTTGAGCAATTCACATGACGCATAGAGGTTAGTAGGGTAGAGGAAGGGGCGGAATGTAGATACTTTTAGGACAGCTCTTTGGGCTCTAGTTTTAGCCACTGCGGGGTCGTGCTCCTACTAAAGTCTGCTACTGGTAGGAGCATGAATACTATTATGTCCTGCTTTTCCTACTAAAGATGAAAATATTAAAGTTAGGGATTATGACAGTAGTGCGACACCGAGTAAGTAGGTCGGAGACTATAATCATGAGTAAGTGAGTAATTAATTTTTTTAACGAAAAATGTTTGTTCAGTTATTCCATAAATGTGTTTTAAACTCATGGTTTAATAGCGATACCCTGAGTCGGTATTTCGAATTCGGACAATTTTGACCATAATAGTGCTATATAAAATGTGGAATCTTGATATTGTCGACATTAAGATCTCATCGGATTTAGCTGACGAGATCTGAAATAGCTAATCTCGACATTAGAATTTTACCTCGAGATCTCGTAATCCCAATATCGGCTCAAAATTGCATTCCCTAGCCGTTAGGACGTGTCAGATATTTTTGCCAGCCCTGTAATGGCATCTGCCATTGCCATGCTGGTGCTGCATTATTACCTGGACATAATTGCATTTGGGTTCGATTCATCTGCAACAAGGAACCATTGCTTTTAAATATGTTAAAGCACAATTAAATTGTTACCAAATTCACTTTAGGGCAGCATTACTTTTGGTCCAATTTCAAAATATTCATTAATTAAAAATGCTAATTTCTTGTTGGGCATGTATGTCAGCCATGTATGCCGAATGACGATAAATTATGGCCGCTCCACACAATGGGCCATCCTGACCCATCATACAGGACGCGGCTATGCGGTAGAACGAGACATAAATATGTCTTACTCTCTTTAACGCATAGTTGCGTCCTGTATGATGGGTCAGGTAGGCCCATTGTGTGGAGCGGCCATTAGAAAGAAAGAAAGAAAGAAAGAGAAACATTTATTCATGACAAGTATGATTAAAATTAAAAATAAAACTAAATCTAAAACATTGTGTGGAATCAATCAATTCGTGTCACGAAAAGGTCCCGCCTCAGCATAGACTAATCTACACACCATCATGCAATACACTTTATCCACCTTCGCGTTCGTGACATGAAAATACCATAGGTAGGTATACCCACCGATATACCCCAATGATGGCTATTATCTAAAACACAAACAATTTCCCAACACAATAGCAACAGCCAATGATGACCCATAACGAGGTTCAATTTGCCGTCGCTAACCGCCCGATCACGACTCGCTAAACAACGCTCAGTGCCAACAACGCCCAATGGCGTCAATGTTTAGTATAGCGGCGAAGTTTGGGCGCTTGTGAGACGAAGGCCGTGCTAATACCCAAATGATTTGAGAATGAAAGGTATGAAATGGTTTGCGGCTTCGCTCATCCTGAGGTGCCTAGTCACATGATCTTCAATGTAGCTGAGAATTTATGTAGTAGGGATATTGCACCGGTTAGCGACCAGCTAATTTAGTGTGCCTGTTTGCGACCACTTCGATGTGTTAGTGAGCTGATTATAAATACCTAAGTTGCATAAAGCTCACTGTTTTTACAGGGCCTGTAGAAATGTTATTAGCTTTGATTGAAGAAACCTTATCCTACAGGTGGTAACTGAAGCTGGTTGCGTACCTATAAACCCTTTTGTACTGCAGGTATATAGGTTGGTATTTTTATTAGAAAATAGAGAAAGTAAATGCGAAACCAGGGGCTTAATCGGACTCGTAAGAACTTCCGCATTCCGATTTGATTAAAATTTGTTTAGTAAAAGCAAGCGAGGAAGCGTTGAATGCGAATGTGAGATTGGGCTACGGGTCCTAATTTAAGGCTCCACATTCGAAATTTTCGTGAAAATGAGTTGTTTTGTAACCGTTTTATACATTATAACGTAACATTTTTGCTGTCGGAAAAAATATATCATAATCTGCAAGATATGCGACGGGTCATAGTTTTCGTAGAAATCCATTTTAACAATAAAAATTAGAGAAAAAGAAATCTAAAGTCACCCCTATTTTTTCACTTGTAACCATTTTACTGCTCCATTTTTTATCAGAATAATATGAAATTTTATAACTTTCTTCATACAATAATGAACAAGGTCATCATTTTCTTACTTTCTTAATTTTCTTAAAAAATTGTCTCGTTTTCTGAAATATTCCGCCAAAGTTCCTACGCCTCCCCGTTTTCGTCCATACGGTCAGTGCGGGACGAGACACGTTGCATGACGGACCTGTGTCAATTTGCGCTGCGCCGAAATTTTTAAATATTTGTGGAAATTGTGGACTATATTTGTTGCATAGAGTGGACAATCCGTTTTGTGATTCGTATAGTAGGTAACTAATAAATATTTGCGTATAGTTTAGTTTTTAGTGACAGATAATTTTGTTGCATAGAGTGGACTATCTATTTCGTAGTTTATAAAGTAGTAGGTACTATAGACAAGACAGCTGACTGACCATCCGTGCACTTTATGTGCATTGTAATAAGGTTCTTGTATAAATACAGGATGGTTAACAATGCCAACACAGTTAACTGTGTTGGCATTTTTACCTAATTAACATTTACGTAGGTGTAGTTTAGATTTTGTTTTTAGTTCAAGATGGGAAATAATAACAATAATAATACATACATACATACATACACACCTTTATCCCTAAAAGGGGTAGGCAAAGCACATGAAACCTGTGTGCCAGTGCCACTGTTAGCATACATGTGGGTATAAAAGATCGACAAAATGTGATATAGCAGTGACAGGTTGCTAGCCCATCGCCCACAACACACTTCAACCCCGTTCCCTTAGTCGACTCTTACAACCCCCACGGGAAGAAAGGGGGTGGTGCTATTCTAACCCGACACCACACGGGTAATAATAATAATAATATAATAATAAAAAATAAAATAAAATAGAGATAAAAAGTGAGACAGTTTTATAAGGCAGGCGTCCGATGCTTCACCCAATAGCCCAGCCACTAGTCCATCATTTTCACCCAATAATCCGTTTCATTTAGATTCCATCAACCATCAATAGGCCCTATACTCCTCAGCGGTTGCTGTCTCTGTGTGCGTCCCATGACACGGGCAGGGACAGCATCCGCTCGGTGTACTCCTTGCATTTTATTAAATTGTCAAACGGGCCTCTACGTGTTGGCTCAGTTGGTACTTTGTAGGTACCTAGTTCCACGCACGCCTCTCAAAGGTCCGGGACGTCACTGTCCCGTGAGCGGGAAAGACATAATAATATAATATTATTAATATAATAATAATAATAAATTCTTTATTTCAGGCCAGTTTGCCCATAGATTGTCAGTAACATACAAACTTACGATACTAGAGTTAGTAGGTCTTAGCTTAGGTCTCACAAATTTTTCAATAATTATTTTGGGTCTTTGGGGTTAAATAAGCGCAGGAGTAAAATACGAGTAGGAGGAAAATACGTAATATCAAGAAATTTTACAAGAGAAGCGGAAAAAGAATACACAAGTAAATACCTATTCTATCAAAGTATCAAATATCTAAACAGTATCAAAATTGGGAAATCGCTAAAACCAGACATTTTATTAGTAAATATATTTACAATATCTATTGCCTACTAACAATATTGTTTTATCTGCTCGTATTAATGACTGTCAAGTGTTAATAGAATAAGTTCTAATAAAAATAGTGGGCTTGGCAAATATTGTAAGTACCTACCTATGGGTTGCATGCCAACTCCAAGTTCGATACAGAGTTATTATTTGATATGAAACAAAGTATGCTTAACGTACAACTAATCTGTAAGTATATATTTACCCGAGGCCGATTTCTGTACAGTCAGCATAATATAGTTAGTAGCAGCCAAGTTAGCCAAATATATCGGAACGTACATTCATCGAAATAGTCTTTGTTAATAAGTAGGAGTAAGGAATGTGTTACGATATATTTAATTACTTTGGATGCTACTAACTATCTGATGCTGACTGTACACGCCATCATCATCAAATCAAGGAAATAGAACGTAATAAATATACCGAAAATTAGTTTAAAACTTAACAAATATCACGTTTCAATTAAGCATGACGAATGTCACCCACCCACGTCCACCCTTGCATTGGTGGCGCGATGACGCGTCTGTAACTTAATCTATGTAACGCTTAATAAACGACGGCGACTTGCGCGGGGAGAGGGTCGAGGCTCCGCCCATACGCTCAAGGACTTTAGCGGGTATACAAGCCTTAACGCTTATTCTGTGGTTCATTGAACATGTTTCCCCCCTTTTGTGAATTCAGGCAAGTCGCGAATGAAAAATTGGCACTCCGCGTTATTCGCGTGTCAGGGACTACGCCTCTGAACGCCGCCAATGCGTGGTCCCATCGGTGGCCTAAGAAATAAATAGTCCGATTAGTCAATTGGACCAACAGGAAAAAAGTTCATGTGGTCCTATCTGTAGGACAAAGCAGTAGGACCACGTGGCCAGAGGGGAATTATTGAGCTTAATGCATAGACAGTAAGGTCGTTTCGATATTTAATAGTTTTGTTACAGAAAAATTCCCGTTACATACATTCTTCTCGAGGATGGAGTAACTGGGATAGTTCTGAGATAGTGTTGAATAAGTTTTTCGGTTTTTCGGAATATTTACCGTTAGCTTTTCGGTGAAAGAAAACATCGTGAGGAAACCGGTCTAACTAATCCCAATAAGGTCTAGTTTTCCCTCTGGGTTGGAAGGTCAGATGGCAGTCGCTTTTGTAAAACTTGTGCCTTGGCCAAGTCTTGAGATAAGGTGTCAAAGCGGACCCCGTTGCACAACCGGGAATCTGCGATTGATATGAATCATTAATGGTTTGCCTACTGTACGTAGCAGGGTACTATAGTAGCTTATTAGAAGACCGCATGCCTGCCGTGTATAAGTAGCCGATGAAATCGGTTTCATACATTAAGGGGATGCCTTGATTCGAGTCGACCACTCCCCTTTGACAGACACGCTTATGCCTTCCGCGCACGAGAAAAAGAGATGCAACACTCTTCGGGAATGGCTTTTTTGGACAAATTTCAATAAATACCTAACTTACTGAAGTTTTTTTTATATTGCAATAAGTGAGTTTTTTTTTTGTAATGCGTGAGAAATAAAAAGGCTTTTTATTTTATTTTATTTATTTATTTTAAAAGTGAGATTTTAGATGCAAATAAAATACTACAGCATTAACTTGATTGGGTCGTAAAATAATGTATTTTCCTTTTTTTACTCAGCCTACTCAAGGAAAAATAAGGAAAATAAAGACCCAACTTTGGATTTTTTTCTATCGAGGTAGGTAATCAATCATGTATATATTAAATCAGATTAACATTCATATAGTCAAGAATCATGTATCTGAAAATCAGACCTTTCGGCGACCGCGTAAGACAACGAGGAGGTAGACGCGCGGGGGGAGAGCCCCCGCCAGAGCCAAATCAACCGTCAACGAGAACGCGCGCGCACCCAGTTAAAATTTAAGACATAACATAATTCATTTGTAACCACTATTCCGAAGTAAATCATATATCAAGAATCTGCGTTTTATAATCATCACCAATAATCTAATAAGAACGGAGCGGCGTTTCAAAGCACGCGATAATTTCCAATGCACCCCCTTAAGTACAATAGATTCACACTTATCTTATGCACTCCGACGCTCCTTTTGTGCCAGGCGTCACAGCGCATCAGCCCCTCAATTCTGTAACTGGTTTTAAGTTCACCTAAACGCTCACCCAGAGACATAAGCAATCTAGACGCCGCGATTCGTAGTAAGTAACTAAGCGTAGGTAGAGGTCTATTCTCGTTATAGTCCAGTCAATGAATTGACAGCTTGTATGGAAAAAATGTCAATTTTGGAAATAATTTATAATAGCTTATTTTTTATGTGTAACGGATATATTATCAATTAAATAGTTACCCAGCGACAAAATCCGACAAAATTTCAGACATCAATAAAATGATAAATGAACTAGCTTCTGAAACGTCAGAAAAAATATTAATAAATATTTTTGGCTTTACTTTGGTTCATTTACATCTTCTCTATAATATTCAAGATAAATCGTACAAAAAAAGACAATGCATGATTTATTGAAATCTACATAATTACTTCCGGGTGGAAAGTTTGTCGGATTCTTGAATAAATCATCTTAGAATAACATTTTAAAATGAAATCACCAAAAAAAACGCTATTATAAATTAATGTTTTTCAAAACCGTATTTTGCCTGGAGTATTAGGCGTGACGGGTGAGTTGAGACGCCTGAGCGCGTAAAGAATAAAAGACCTGAAAGCATCACGTCAGAAAAATATGAATCCGGTTCTGAAGGTACCTCGTGACAATTGCAGAGATTCCGATTCAAATGCCGAAAAGTTTTCTTGTTGATCCAAGATGGCTACTGTCGCAGTCTGCGGTGGCGGACAGGTAATCTCGTCCTCACAGTTAATTCCTTATTACACTCAATTTTCTTAAGGGGTTTCGTTGACGAGACACTACAGCTTTTCAACCTATACAAAGGCTCCAAGTTGCCAAGTCGAACGCACATTTTATGGCTATAAAATTATTGAATAGACTGCCAGATGACTTTAAAATCCTGCCAATTCCAGAGGAAAGTGTTTATATGGTTGCTTGACAAATGTTATTATTCTGTTTCTGAATAAAATAAAAATAAATTGTATGTATATTTGTATAGACTATAAGTACCTGAATATTTCTACGCCGATGCATGACGGCAGAATATGCTGACCTAACACCCTCTACTAACCAACATTGTACCATATTCTAAGAAATAAATGATTGATTGATTGATGATATTTCTTAGCTTCTAGATCTTATGTGGATTTTGGTTGTAGTAGCTTGGTTTTTCGATCCTAGTGGATATGGTGGGAGACGGTTCCTCACCATGAACATCATAGCATAAATAGACCATACTGGTACAATGATCAGCACAAAGAAAAATTCAAACGCGCACACTAATGGAGCACCGGGAACTGAACCCAGTGCCTTTCAAAACTAGACAGGAACAAAAGATCGGCACATGAAACACAAGGAGAGATTCGTGAATATATTTAGTGCAGTGGAACGGCAATCCAAAGACCCCGGGTTTGATGACTGGTTCTTATTCTTTGCGCTTTGATCTTTGTCGATGATGAGTCTTCTCCCACCTTGTCAACCAGGTTCGAAAAGGTGAGCTATAACATATATATCTAAGTAAAAATCTGACAAATTAGGTAAATAAACATAAAGGAGGACGAGACTGTCTGGCCGCCACCACCAACTCCGATACAGGCATCTTGACCTAACAAGAAAATTCTTCAGCATTAGAACCGCTGCTACGAGGTATATTTGGTTACACTGCATGCACTCTTCTAATACGAGTATATGTGGATACAGTCACCATCACATACATCTGAGCGGTCAAGGTGTTCACAAACATCTGAACACGGCTTTATTGTCAAAGCCATACAGTGCACGTTCAGATAGTTTTGAACACCCTGAATATTACAGTGTATGTGACTGTACAATAAAACTGTGGCGTATTCTCCACATTCAATTACGAAACAACTGTGTACGGTGATGAAGACATTGCTCCAGAGTCCAGGGGGCCGATTTTTGACTTTCGAGCGCTCGAAAATTAAATAAAAGTAAATGCTATTGTAGTGTCACAATCACAGGCACTTACTTTCTACTGATAGAATTGAATACGAGTGGTCAATACCGCACGTTTTTAAATTTTCTGTCGTCATTTCAAAATAGCATTTCATAATATTTGTCAGTTTTCGAGTGAAAGAGTCGAGCGCTCGAAAGTCAAAAATCGGTTCCCTGACCGGTACGAGTGGACGGCCTTTGCCCAGCAGTGGACACTTTACTTGCTTAGAGAAACAACGTGTTAGGCATGCCTAAAGGAGTGTAATGCGAGTAACGGACGCCTCGCAGACTTAAGTGTTTCCTTCCAGACGGTGCTCGCAGGGATTAGTTTACTATCCGTTGCACTGCGATGTAGGTATGTAGAAGGGCTAGCATAAGAGAGGCACACAGAAAAGTTCCGGAGAGACATTGTCAATAATTGTCCGAAACTATCATTATTTCGAAAATTCAAAATTCTGAAGGCCATTTTCCGACCAGATGATTTATTGGACTATTAAATAGGTTAGGTTAATATTATCCTGAAAAATCTTAAAATCGGATAAAATATGCTTTCGGACTTACCTACTCTTCGAAATTATGTAATGTACCCAGCATAAGAGTATTTCTAAAATAAGTCTGTTCAAAAGGACGAGGCATACTGTACGGTATAGTCTGTGTTTAGTAGGTACTTTCATATGCAATTTTTATTGAGAATTACGAAGGTTTAAGTAAAACGGAACTTCAATAATCAGTAATGGTAATAAAGTGCACATGAAATTCATGAAAATTTTGGTTACAAAATAGGAAAATTAAAAGTACCTATGCCTTAAGTAAATGTCCTTAATTTGTACAATTTTTTAAGACATGTTCAATTGTCAGGCTAGCACGGTATTTGTACACAACAAGGACAAGCTTTACGAACATGGGCAATCAAATGAATGAACGAATATGAAAAACCATTTAATTTAATTAATGTAAAAATACGTAAATGAATTTCCGGGCAGAGTTTGTCACCGTCTATTAGATAGGTATCTAAAAATAAATCTATTTGTACACTCCATTAGAGATGACATGTTTCTAGAGAATCACTTTGATGACGTGCGCTCGGAAAGGATCATTTGATTTTCACATCTAAGATCATTCTAAAGCTAGTTGCCCACCGAACGTTATGAGCTGGAAATGAATTCGAGTACGACAATTGCAGACATCTGTTTAGAAATTATCAATGTTTTTTGACTGGAGACCCCTTGCGCCTTTCAAGAGTCACAAAGCTATATGGCATGGCCGATAAGACGCACATGTCACCACCAGGAACACAATTCACAAGGAGTGGTTATTATTGCTGCGGTCTTCTGTAAGATAATGCCTCTGCTAGGATCAGGTCAGAATCCTCCATTATTTATTGATTTATTTATTTGGCTCTGGCAATAAGGCCCATATTTATAAATATCTTCCAGACTAATATAACTACACCTAATATCAATGTTACGATCCTTATTTTCGTTTTCACTGTAATTTATTCTTGAGTACTGGCCGAGATGTGGGACGTTTGATGACGATGTATGGCGGTGTGTCTTATCAATTTGTATCTTGGTAAGAACTCGAATCCTCTTTGCCACCTTTGTGGAACTGTGCCGCACCGCTTTGTCAGTTGACGGTGGGCCGGGCCTTACCGTTCTTTCGCCACCATGTTAAAATAACAGCATAGCATCGTCAGTGGCCGCCAGCCTCACCTGATCACCGCAGGCAAGTAAAGATAATGAGACAGTGTTATGTGCGCACGCGCTCCAACTCGCGCGCTCGTGATTTACCGGTATTCGGAAACGTTCCAAATTCAAATTCAAAATTAAAAGTGTATTCTAGGATTTTGCGGTTGAGTTGAAAAACGACTTTGTTGCGATAATATTTCATTGAAAAAAAAACACTTGATTTGAAATTGTACCTATGAAGGTGTTGTTGAAAGTTCGAGTGTATCCTTAACCAATACATTTCAAGCAGGTGATAGTAAACAATAATTATTTATAATAGTTTCATAAAAAAATTTCTAAGTACATTATATAAACACCTATTTTGCACCAAGACAAATAAAAATCATACTTATAATTCGTGGTGTCAATAAAAAACAGGACATTCTCACCTTCTACACTTTGCTATAATTCAAATGTTTAACATAAATGGATTACTTTGATAGTAACTGTAGATTTTCTTGCAGTAGCTAATGAAATCGTTATCTAAAAATAATACCTCCAATTACGTTTTACCAAATTCAGAATGTGGCACCAAAACGATAAGCACTTAAATACTAAAAGCTTCTCTAAAATTTAAGGACCAGTCCTCAGTGGTGATCACGTTACATTTCGAACGAGCGTTAGAACAGCTTAACTGTAATTTTTTCCATATATGATATTTAGATCTACCTAACGTACAACGCGTTGCATGATCAACATGCTTGCCCCGGCCTGTATTCCATTCACGATGTTTGACAGAAGACATATCCCCACTTTGATGTCCATGTCATTCTTATAGTGATAGACAGACATGTAGATAAGTACCTAGGGACACTGCCGATCAGTCACGGTAACAGACAAATTAGAATGTTTTAAAGTAAATATTGTAGATTACGTAAGTTTGATAGCATGGTCGAGAAAAAAATATTGTTGGAGCCCTGGATTATTGGCAGCCCTAGGCACCTAATTTACTTTAAAACCCATGACCCATATAAGTCATGTCTCTACGAGCGATTTCCGCTACAAGGCGGAAAAATGCCGCTACGCGGTATGGCTTAGCACATGTGCGTGCTGCATTTTTTTTTTAAGAAAAATATTTATTCGAGCCAAAATCAAAACAACACATAATTGAAATATCTACAACAAGTATATAAAAAAAAGAATTGTTGCATTGCTTTGCCTCGAATAGGTTAAAGTTAAGAGTGGATATTAGTTTCGATATCTTATGTTTAAGAAGAAAAAAACCATAAAGTGGATATAAACAGATATAGACTCAATTAAATTAGGCATACCTACTAGTACAAAAGTAATATTGTAGCGAAGAAATCTAGAATTTAGGGGTTTCATTCAGTTTTATAGCTCTACTGTAATTAGTAATGGCATTTTTATATTTTATGGCATTTCCGGCTGGGTAACGCAGTGAAGAGAAAATTACATAGTTACATACATTCACCCCGTATTCCCAGAAAGGGTAGGCAGGGCAGGCTAAATTATTTTTTCAGTGCCACTAACTATCCATTGTGGATTTAAAGACAGTAAATGCGATATTACGAGTACACTGACAGGTAGCTTCCCTATCGCCCTTAACCCAGAACACTCCTCAACTCCGATCCCTTTAGTCGACGCTTACGACACCCACGGCAAGAAAGGGCGTGGTGCTATTCTAACCCTACACCGCACGGGTCTCCTAGGTTACCCATAATTCCCCCTGGGCGGCCTAAAAGGTTTCCCGGGGAGGGCGAATTTGTTGCTGGCCGCGCTGCAGCTCAAGAAAGGATGAAAAAAAAAACACACGGGGAATTACGTGTTGGTCAAACTATAGCTTCTTGGGTGCAGCAGGCTTTGTATGCAGGGCCCGTCAGTGCCAAAACCACAACTGTGTCATTACATGAGGGTATACATATAATGAAAAATACACACACAAATTAATAGTACATTACGTACCTAGGGCGGTGATTGTGGCCCGAACCGAAGGTGAAGGCCATAAATATGCGATCTGGGGCTTGCACCAAGGGGGGCTTACACTGGGCCAAGTACACAATTTTACGTCTTCATCTGGCCACAATGCAAGTTTTACCGTACGCGCAGCGTGCAGTAAAACTCGCATTATGGCCAGGTGTGACGTAAAAATACAAACAATTTAGTCTCCACGTGCCTAACTTTCAAAAACAGCTGGTGTAGGGTTTTTCGTCTTTCAGACTGAGATCACATAAGAAAGAAGATTAAGTACAAGCATCACTCAAACAATAATTACCTACTTAACTGTACTTTTAAGTAGCTTGGTCGTGAATGTTAATTAGCGAAGGCCGAAGTAATTAAAGTAAAGACGGACGATTACTGAAGTGATGTGCAGTTGTTAGTGACTCTTAAATAAGGTAAGTTATACTTAATATAAATTATATTGTTTATAGAGTAACATCTAGCAAGTACCTACCTGCTAATGGAACGAAACCATTTTTAGTGACCTATCAGTTTTTTTAACCGACTTCAAAAAAAAGGAGGTTCTAAATTCGGTTGTATATATTTTTTATTATTATTTTTATGATTTTTTTTCAATGTTTGTTAACTCCGTCATTGATGTAAATTTTTTTGTTGGTAAGTATAGGCTTCCAGGTGGCTCCCATTTTTTTCAAAAATTCAGTTGGATGATGATTCCATGAGGAATTGAGGGAACTCCTCAATTATATTATTTAGGCATGCGTGTAGTGATTTTCGTATTTTCTATTATAACTCGTGTATTTACACCCGGAAATCATAAATTTGGAGGAGTGGAATTGATGATGAAGACCACAGATGACTTATGGAATTCCTCAATTATGTACTTAAAAGTACAAAAGTATATCACAGATTCTGATAAGGTTCCATTGAAATAGCAACTATTAGAAGTACCAAAGGTGATCCTTGTGGAATCGACGGAAGTCCTCAAATATTATCAGCCCACATATAGCGATTCGATTATTTTTTCTCTAAAACGCATTTGATCTCGGAAATCAGTTCATATGGTAAATTGGAAAAGAAATGTGGAAATGTTTTCGTGGCTTGGCGGAGTACTAAATTGAAGTCGGTTAAAAATTTGTTTTTAAAGTAAATTATTATTATTACAAGTCAATGTCAGTTTGTTATTGACAAATCTTGGAACTGAATTTTGAATCAACCTCAACCGATTGAGCTGAAATTTTGGGCATGAGTATAGTTTGGATGACAATTCATTATTATGGTACCATCGAGCTGATCTGATGATGGAGACAGAAGGTGGTTATGGGAATTCAGTACTTAATCGACCTAACCCCTTAAGTGGTCAACCTTTTCATTCCTCGACTATACTTTAAAGTATTTGCACACGCACACATACGTAACACATTCCTATTTGCATTATGACAGAGCTGTCATCCCAGTACAATATGTCAATGGTGACATGATTTGTGCTGGGATGATAGCTCTGTCATAATGCAAATAGGAATGCAAATACTATAGGTAGTCGTTGATTCTTGACAGCGGTCGTGGTCATGTTTTGTCGCTCTTCATTGCGGTCCCTGCTTTGGCGATCTTTCCCCTTCGGTCTTTATTTACCTTTTCTGAAACTATGTTCATCATCCTCCTGGCGTTATTCCCGGTTGTGCCCTAAAGGAGCCCGGGGTCAGCTTTGCCACCTAATCTCAAGATTGGGCATAGGCACTAGTTTTACGAACGCAAATGTCATCTGACCTTCCAACCAGAGGGAAAACTAGACCTTATTGGGATAAGACCGGTTTCCTCACGATGTTTTCCTTCATCAAAATTCTAACGGTAAATATTCCGTACATAAGTTCCGAAAAACTCATTGGTACGAGCCGGAATTCGAACCCACGACCGCCGCTTGCCAGCCGCATAACTGAACAACTAGGCTACCGTAGCTTTTTGAAACTATGATCGTGCTGATAAATACGCTGGCCAAAGCCCCCGAGGATGTGCTATGTTCAGAGTGTGGGATCCACATAAAGGTCAAGCTGTCAACACAACGAATTCTCAAATCAATAAAGGGTCGGCAGCGCGCTTGCGATTCATTTGGTGTCGGATAAGCCTCCACAAGCGACTGTGTGCTTACTATCAGGCAGGCCGTATGCTAGTTTGCCACCGCCGTACAATAAAACCGGAAGCCGGCGTGAAGACCGGATTTATCCTGAGGGTCGTGAGGTTGTTTTAATTTCTTTATGGTGAGAGTTCCAACAGACCATCTATCGACCTTCACCACGGATGAATTTTGTTTTGGCCGAAGAGAGTCAAGTTCCGGCGTTTTGTTACCTGACACCACGAAGTTGCATAACACATCGCAGTTATAGTATTTTTGGGATTTTTTTTAAACACTTTTTTATTGATAGGTATGTGTGTAAATATGGGCCTTTGTTGTCTGAATTAAATTATAAAAAAAAGATTATACAATTCTTAAATGTACGATAGCTGGAGTAGTCATTAACCAACTGATAAGGCCGGGCAGACACTTTTTTTAGAATATAATAATTAAAAATAATAATACTAAAATTATTTAATAATAAATACAAACACTTAAAATAATAGAGTCACAATTAATAACATAACATAGCATAATTTATTTTAAATACAATACAACATAACTTAACATTATTCATGTAAAATTCAATTTAGAAAATAATAGGTCATAATTTAAAAATTTATGTCAAAATTCCAATAATGTAAATTACCATACGCTGACAAAAACTCCTCAATCGAGTAAAAACATTCGTTTAACAAAAAAACCTTTAAATTATTTTGAAACGTGAAAAACGGGCAAGAGCGTGTTAACAAGCTATCCAACGATACCCCATACTATAGGTTCGTCGAGAAAAAATACATCCCCATACGTTAATTCGAAGACGGACGGACGGATAGACGGACATGGCGAAACTATAAGGATTCCTTGTTGACTACGGAACCCTAAAAATTTGGTAGCTGAAGTCATGCACGAGCAATCTGTCGCAAAATAAATAAATAGGCTTTTTACTGTAGCAATGTAATTTTATAATACTGTAATACTGAAATTATTATATCATATACTGTTTTGAAAAAATGATACCTCACCGAGTTTTTACGCCGGTTCTTCTTGAGGCAGAGGCTTTCTTTCCGATCCAGTGGTAGTTGTGGTGGTGTTAGTTATTGATAAGTATTCATAGCCGCATGTACTATGCCTAAATTGAAGAATATATAATCTGACTTTGAAAACTTACCTTCATATAAAACCAATGTTATTGTAGTGATTTTCTTCTCGATTTTTCAACCATCCTCTCTAGACGCTCTAACTATCTTAAAATGTCGTGCGAGAATTAATCTAAGAGCATGTTCAGAAATCCCATAAATCTAAATTGGTATCAGCCTGCGATCGGCCTTGAGACCGCTGATAATCTTATCATACTATGCTCTAATTCGTTTACCGGTGTGCATCCTGCTTTACGCTACCCGTGACCTTTATTGCGGATCGTTCTGTTAATGTTTCCTCTTTTTAGGACGAGATTTAAGGTGATTTTCCACCGGCGTGGATTGACGAGACGAGGCATGGCGTGAATTGAAATCGCGCTGACCCTTTACCACTAAAAATTGGCATTAATTGCAATCTCGAGCCCGCGCCTGCTCGCGATTGACATTAAACGCAATCGCGAGCCCGCGCCTGCTCGCGATTGATATTAATTGCAATCGCGAGCCCGCGCCTGCTCGCGATTGACATTAATTGCAAGTTCGAGACCCCCCTCCTCCTACCTACCCCCGTAGATGGTTTCATATGGTAAAGATGCAGTGCCACAGTGGTGTTCATTTCGTCTTGCACTACACACGCGATTACTATATCATGTCCCGTGAATTAGTGATGTTAAATATGTTAATGGAAGAAGAATCAGACGAAGACACAGCAACAAGAGATAATCTCATAGTACTTTTGAGAAGACGAACTCCATAAATGCAACCATCTACCTCACGATGATTGTGTAGAGGTTGTGATTTTGTTAACAGCGACCTCTAGTAGAAACGGCTTGTACTATCATGATGGTAGTCTCTACGAATTAACAACAAAACAGATATAGCTGACGTTTGTTTCTGTTGCAGAGTTAATTTACACTATATTTCAAAAACAATACGGTTTATTTTTACATTAAAAAATATTTCAATTCACGCCGCGCCGCGCCTCGTCAATCCACGCCGGTGGAAAATCACCTACGGCAGTCTCGACGAATTAACAACTAAACACCTGTAGCGAGATGTTTGTTTCTGTTGCAGAGTAATTTAATATCTATTTCAGAAACAATACGGTTTATTTTTATACAAACAAATATTTCAATTCACGTCGCGCAAATTCTCGTCAATCCGTACTATTTCCATCGAAGAAGCGCCGGGAGTGAATTGAAAATTTGCCATACTTTCAATTCACGTCGCGCCGCGCCTCGTCAATCCACGCCGGTGGAAAATCACCTTAAGAGCAGAGACTGCGTATATTAGGAGAGATAGTGGTTAACTGGACCTGTGGTACTTAAATTAAATTATTTAGAAATGGCACCAAAAAGACCAACTTGCGACATTTGAATAAAATTTCACATTGTTAAAATGAAAATACAAAAGAAAGGGAAAAGCTACGTTCAGTTTTTAGATAAATGAATAACCAAACTTTTAAATAATTAAGACAACCGCAAAAATATAAAAAGGTGCAAAATTTTATTTATCAAAATTTAATGTTCTACCTACAAAAGATTCAAACTTTTATATTAAAAAACGTATAGGTAAGTTATTTATATTAATAACTAGCTTCCGCTCGCGACTTCGTCCGCATGGGCTCGGGATAAAAACTATCCTATATTTTAATCCAGGCTATAAACTATCTTCGTGCAAAATTTCATTCAAATCGGTTCAGCCGTTTAAGCGTGATTGAGTAACAAACATCCAAACATCCAAACATCTAAATTTTCACATTTATAATATTAGTAGGATGAAATATCAAGGGATAAAACCATTTTTTCAGATTTATTTGCCCGCTAATTTAAGTGCCTTAGCGATCATCTGGCGTACCAATACTTCCATTAAATTGTCAAAATGAGCGCACAAAACACCAAACTGAAACATTAAATATATGCCTCGAATTTACCCCCAGCGAGTATCACACAATTATGTAGGTTGCTATACATAATATTACAATTAATTAGCGCACAGCGTCAAAGGCCCAGTATTCCCTCGAGCACCGTCCGTAACTAAAAGGATGCACCAATGAAAACACATCGGCATCCAAAATTGATCCATGTCGCAACGACATAATGTCTACAAATGCTCAATTAAAACCCAGTCGCTTATGACGTTGTGTCATCGTGTTTGAAACAGGGTTCTTTGTTCGTAACATTTGCATGGCAATGCGCATGACATGCGCACGAAGGATGCGGTGACATAATACAACTTATTGTGCACACATGCGTAAGGAATGTATATGTAGAGTATAAATAGATCGTTCTATTCACGATTAATGTCCCATTTCTGCCTATGTTGCTCCACCATAGGGGCAAGAGTAGGAAGTTTTAAAGTATGGAGTTGGTAATCATCATTATACATACATACATACATACACGCCTTTATTCCCAAAAGGGGTAGGCAGAGCACAATCATCATTATATAAGAAAAAAAAAATAAGTAATCAACTTATCATCACACACCTTCTGAGGGACTGGTTGACGTTTTTAATTGATGATGTCCCGTTGAGAACTGACAGCACCCAAACAATCGTATGGAGATATTTAGGTATATTACCGACACTTTGTAACAATCGCCCCTAAAATATGAAATAGGATAAGGTAGATAGATAGATAGATATATCATTTATTTGGCATTTTGCAAAAAGATAAAAATAAAAAAAACAGAAAAAAAAGAAACAGAAAAAAACAACAATAAAAGAACAAGTACAATCATTGTGGTACGGAAATAGAATTATAAATTAAATTTAAGGCATACTTGTGCGTTGCAATAATGCCAAGAAGGTACTGGCTCAGTATCAGATATTGCCAAATTATATGGTAAATGATGACACACACTACACCTTGCCGTTTCCGGGCCGACACTGTACATACAAACCGACTACCAAAGTGTTCGTCACAGTTACACATTCCGCTGCTTAGTTATTGACATTATGGTCTACTCTATTTTGACGGGTGTCATCATTCGCCGGCGATTTACGGACACGGTCGGAACCCTGCGAATATGTACTGATCTATTTTTAGGGTTCCGTACCTCAAATGAAAAAAAACGGAAATCTTATAGGATCACTTTGTTGTCCATCTATCTGTCTGTCAGGACCCTTTATCTCGGGAACGTGGAGTTGGTATCGAGTTGAAATTAAACCCCATATACTCAGGTCTACAGACCCTTGAAGCTGTAAAAAAACAAACTTCTATGTTAACGTAAAAAAAACGTAGATATCGACACTCACTCAAGGGAATCAAATATAATAATATAGTAAACCAAAAATAGCAATATAGTAAACCTGTAGTATAGTATAGTACCTGTAGTAAACCTCAATGGTTGAAATTAGAGGCCGAACCAAGGGGATACAATGTGTACGAAACTCGGAGACCAAGCGCCAGCTAGCGCTCGGTCCGGTCTAGGTACGGTGTATTGCAAGTCATCCTTAAACAAGTACAAAAAACAAAATGGTAAACTATTATCCCTTGTTCCGTCTTCGTAATATACAAATAATGATTTTTCCAAGAACAACTCGCCTAGCATCACTCCCACACCCCCATAAAGTGAAACTACTGGACACGACAACGGCTAAAAGGCTAAGGAATATTAAAAATAATACATTCAGTTTCAGTAACATTGTGAAATCGTCAGCTGGCTGGTTGAGGGAACATTGAATATGTACCTAAATACTTAAAATATCGTAGCAAGGAAAAGGACGATTAATGCCTTATTCATAAACGGCCATTAAACCTATTTTAAAATTCGTTTGTCTTGTCACTTTGACCCTCGTGTCTGTGGGAGAGGCACTAAACGCATTATAGTTAACACTGTGAACATAGGTTTGTTACGTTTTAAGGATAACGAAGCGAGTGGAAACTTCCATAAGATGGTGAACGCCGAAGTTTACGGTAACGTTGTGTTCATGGTACCCAAGTAGCTGAAGACAGTAAAGACGTCTGTAGACCCTTGGTCGGTAGACCCGGTGGTCGGTAGATCCTGTGGTGGTGGTAGGATCTTATATGCTCAAGTTGTTGGGGATGAGAAAGTCCAAGGCTATGTGATCCAATAGCTGTGTGTGTTCTCTGGTGGCGACGAACAACTAGATGGAATAGAGGCGAAGGTCCAAGGTTATACTAGTATCATCTAATAGTCGGTATGGTGTGTTCTTAGTTCCCAAGTAACTGAAGATGTTGGAAAAAGATTGTTAATCGAACTTTATTTTTCATTTTATTTTATTTTCTTCTCTATATTTGTTATAATCTGTTGCAGTGCCCTCGCAGGGTTGTGTTGAAACATTAATAGCTTTAAGATCTTTTATACACACAAAGCAATGATTAAATGATTATGATTATGACCTGGTGGTCGGTAGACCCAGTGGTAGTGGTAGGATCTGATAGTCAAGATGTATCAGATAAGAAGATGCAAGGCTAATTAACAGTCGTTATGGTGGGTTCTTGAGTCCTCCTACAATCCTGAAATGTAGGAAAAAACAATAGGTTTAATTACGTCATCATCATCAACGTAAAAAGCTTTTTCTAGCCACATATTTAAACATGCATGCTGAATATGTATACTAAATACGTGAGTTGTTAATATCTTAACTAACAACATGTTTAATTTCAATTAAAGAATTTTTTTTAAATGTAGTGCTCCGAGCCTGATTCGACCGGCGACCACAGGCATTCATGGCCGTCGCTACTATCCAACTGAGCTATCGGAACAATCTGTCACGGCCACTCAATCTTTCAGAGCCTGTTCACACTAGCGATTCTTTTCGGCGATTTATAGGCGATGCGAGATCGCGGCGTGCACGCGCACCTATAAGTCGCCGAAAAGAATCGCTAGTGTGAACATGCTGTCAATCAGTTCCTTCTTACAACGCCTTAGGGAGGCGTTTAAATTTATAATTTCGTTAGCAGCGTTACTGCTTAGTACAAAATTAATTTAACAACATGTTAGCGACACTAAAATAATATTTTTAATAACTTAATTTATACATACATTAAGCATTTTTTTTTTTTCGACGACCGGTTTATCTATAGTGGGTACCCTGCCTACGAAGCTTACGGTCCCGGATACGAATCCCAGTTAAGGCGAATATTTGTGTGATGAGCATGAATATTAGATTCTGAGTCTTAGATGTTTTTTATGTATTTAAGTGCCTATTTATATCTATTACATATATCGTCGTCTAGTATCCATAACACAAGCCTTATTTAGCTTGAAAAAGGGCCAGTTCGATTTGTGTAAGATTGTCCCCTAATATTTATTCATATAATTATGTATATTTGACACATCGCACGCTTGACAGTTAGGTGTGAAATTGATGAAAACACAACTGCATGCATCTCTGGTTGATATTTTACCTTAATATTATTGTTTGAACACACTAATGGATATGTTATAAATAGTTCCAATTTACCTCAATTTATATAGCTATAAAGCAGAGATCCGACCACACACTTAACTCAGCACAAAGTGTCGATATTAATTATTAAATGCTACTAACAGTAATAGTAATTAAAGTTCCCGTTATAAAACTCGACATTAATTACGTAACTAACTATACGGCTGTCCCAAATCAAAACCTAGCAAGGGACATTTTTTGGTAAAATACTTTTTTCCAATAAACCTGCCTTAAATTTTGAGCTGCGTCGAATGCAAAGACACCTGTATTCCTATCACAATTAGAATCAAAGTTAAGAGACCTAGCAAACCTAGCAAGTGCATATCTTATTTGCAAATATTAAATTCAAAATACTAGTAACTAACATTTCCAAGTCCTAAAACCTATTATACCAGGTTTTTTTAATTTGTAAACGGAACTTACTAGGTTTTTAAATACGAAATTGCCCCATACTAGGTTATTCTTTTAAAAAATTGCCGAAGTGTAGAACAAGGAATTCAGATATTACAATAAATAAAACCTAGCAAGTCAGTAATGAGTTACAATTTGGGATCAGGAACGAGTTTCAACTTGACGTTTGTAGTTTTGTTCGACTTGATACTGTCAAATTTGAGCCGATATAGTTGGCCAGAACGCCAAAAAAAAAGAAGAAGTTTGTAGTTGGTCGTACTTTGCGTTGCTGCGTAGATTATTATAAATGCTCGCGCGCTGTATGGTCGCAGTTCTGCCTAACACTCCTCCTCGCTTCGCTCGTCGTCGTACCTAACTGAGACCTACCTTTAGGTATATATTATGCTATATGTTGAAAATGCGAACTGACTATTTGAACTAACATGACCACTTGCTAGCTTTTTATATTGTAATTGACATAACACCATTGTCTTATTTTTATAGTACTATATAAAAATTCGTTAGTAAGGCACATAAAACTTGTAAAAATACATATAAATTTAGTTTGACTAATTCGTCTTGTAAAGCAAGTTATACGTTCTATAGGTATATGTAAACAAATCTTGTGTGAAAAAGTTATCTGCGTCTGAAATTTTTAACACGGTGTTTAATTGCCTCTCCTATAAAATTTCGCTAAATGCACTTACTAGGTTTTGATTTGGGACAGCCGTATAGTTTATAATATATTTATACTCTATTCTTAACGGAAGGAAAACTTGCAGTTAAAAAGCGTTTTATAAATAAATAAAATAAGGTTATATAATATATGTGTACTAAGCAGAGGCTCTAGTATAAGTTTTACCGAAACAAAACGTTACGACCGCGTTCGCGTTTAGCTGTCAAATCCCATACAAATTGAGGGTGAAACGCAAACGCGATCGTAGCGTTTTGTTTCGGTAAAACTTATACTAGAGCCTCAGTAATACAACTTCGTACAGTCAAGTGCAAAAATATGTATCGATTTAATCGTTATAAATATAAATAAGTACTGAAACGTTAGTGGGTAAGGCCGCCGAGCGTTTTAACCGCCACACTTTTATGTAACGATTCATTGCCGAATAAAACCTTATGGTGGCATTTAGTTTTAATATATATAGCAAGCAGAAAAGCAAGCCTATGTATTTTTATTCAAACTTGGTCATTTTGTCACGCTAGGCCCTCCACAAATCGTTACATAAAAGTGCAGCGGTTGAAACGCTCCACGGCCTTACCCAGATCCGCTGACGATGGGATGGGGCATATTTACTAAGTAGGAATACGTTGATATGCACCTAAATCTTTATACTTGACAGTACCCTAACCCCATTACTCATAAAACTTATCAAATCACTGTTAACCTTTCATATGCTACGATAATGATAACGTTGCAACAATCTTAAGCTTTCGTTTCTGTCATAGAGTTAATTAGTTATCGAGTCTGATACAATGTTTCTCTTTGATATCCCAGATGAGGAAGAAAATTTGACTTTCATGAAGACTAATGGAATGAGGTACCTATAGGTAGGCATAGACGACAGGCGAACGAAAAAATAATGCTTATTGATGACTTCTGAAAGAGCCCATGTGGCATACTTGCAGAATAAACGTTTGATTTAGATTTAGATTTTAAAGTTTTCGCTTCATCTCTACGCTCACCCACAAATATATCTTGATGCCGCGATTAGTACGTAACTAAGCGTAGCGTACGTTTAGTTTCATTAGGCGTGACGGGTGTGGCGCATAGGCGCGTAAAGAATAACAGCACTGGTCTATAGGAAAACTTCAAGTTGCGCTACTGCCTAAAGCTTTGTATTTGCTGTAGATATATTAAAAGTATGTGTGGAAAACAAGAGTGTGTAACAGAATTTACTGTGAATCCTAGTAATATACTAATTAGAAACTACCTTTGTCAAATTTTATATGGACAAATGACGTTACTTTGTACACTGCAATCAGTATTGAATACCTACCTATATTCGTAAGTTCAATTATAATTGATGGTTAATTCATCGTTAAAGTTACCAACTGGCTTTCCAGATATATACAGGTAGTTTCCTTATAATATAGAGTCAAATTAAAACAGACATACGCTAATCCTATTGTAAACCAGCCGATAAGGCAGTGTCCACGGACAGGCGGTGCGCGCGCGTACTGTCAGGCTAACATGGTAACGCTCACACCTGCCCCGCTATACTGTAACCTGTTATAACCTCACCTCACCGTTCACCCTCAAATACCGCGTGGAACAGAACGATGGACTTTCCCGCAAGAGGGGGATTATTGAGCGCTAGTACGTCACATTTTTCCAGAGTAACTATTTTTTTTGACCCGATTTTTTTTTCACATTTGTATGGAGCTCGTCGCTCCAGTCGGCCAACGCTCCATACAAAGGTAAAAAATAAATAGCGTCAAAAAAAATAGTTTATCTGGAAAATGTGACGTACTAGCGCTCAATAATCCCCCTCTTGCGGGAAAGTCCATCGTTCCGTTCCACGCAGTATATCTTGACACCGCAATTCGTAGTAACTAGCGTAGGTAGAGACAAATAATAGTATAATGTATATTTTGTTAGTAGGTTCGAAATACGTGATATTTTGTAAGTAGGTTCGATAATCAAAATTATATAGAATTTCATTGTCGAGCCAGTTTAAAAAAATAAATGTCTACAGCTCCCAGAACCACTAGTAATATAATAAATAATATTAGAATGGATATGGATTAGTTTGGATGTGTATTAAGTAGTATAGATTTGGGTGACTTCCAACGTGGAGGCCGCTTCGCATATCGCCCCGCTGTCCATTAACCTGACCTTAGCTTTGAGGATAAGATCGCAAGAAACACGCCCACAGCAACAGAGTTATTTAAATTTGCTCCGAGAGTAATCAATACCTACTAATTACGTTATATTAAGGAAACTACACTAATCAGCATCCATATTTACTGAACCAGAGCGATCAGCTACAAGTGTATATTGTTAAAATCAATTAAAACCACAACGTTTGAAACTAAACCTTGTTCAAATGTAATATAGTACAGATTTGTGTGAGGAGTGACAACTGCTGCTTAAGAACATAAATTAGCAGTCAATTTTAAATTCAGATTGTTTTGCATTCTAGTCGATGTTTGTCTTTAACGCCGCGTAGTTTTCGGCCAATTTTGTTCTCTGATTGTTTTATTTGAACATTGTATTTTACGTCTTAATTGGTGACGTGTTCTAAATGAGTGAATAATCGAACTCATGCGGTTTCAATTACCGGTATTCGACTAATTACCGAGTTTTAATTCTCGACTCGTTCGCGCATCCCGTGACCGTTGAGTCGAATTTGGAATCGAGCGTTTTTTGTTTTATTTCAAAATTAGAACGCCAATTTGAATTTAAATTGAAGACTCGTCATTGTTCGATTGTTTTTTATAGACGACATTTTGTATAAGAAGTGTGTTTTACTGTGAGTTAATTTTTAATAGTGTTCAAAATGAATTGGGATTGTGAATCTGGGTCGTCCTGTACCAAAAAGAACTTCAAGTGTTTCTGGTGTATATTCTACGTAGATTACATAATATATGGGGTTTTAACAACCGCTCTGCTAAGCATATTCATATACTTTGTAATAGTCACTTAGTTTATATACAATGGACGGCTTAGAGAACTATGGGAAGGACGAGTGTTGCTTTACTATGCTGAGGTAAGTTAATGTTAAATTGCGAGATTGAGCAGACAATTTTATTGTCATTGCATTGTTGGATAAAAACTAGATATAAGTAGACGGAAATAGTTACTTGTATTGAGGGACTCGGCTGTGCGCCCCGCCTCGTCCTTCAAACCCTACTCAACGTCCATCACTTTTCCCAGCCCCTGCAGGACAAGTGAAAGTGAAAGATTTACCCATACAAACATTTTAAATGGGTAGAGCACTTCTAAATGCCGTCTCGCTCACATTTCGAGCAGCCCAACTAGGGAAGTACCTCCACCTTACAGAATACCACCGTCATAATAAAACACCACTACTTGTTTTGTAGGTATGTGTTGTTGTGTTCCTGGTAGTGAGTCAGGTCGCCAGAGCTCCCGAGGCTGTGGTGTGTAGAGGGTACCTGCATTGGTCTCTAGCTGTCAACACAAACAATCCTCAAAACAATAGATAGTCAACGTGCTTTTTAGGGTTCCGTAGTCAACAAGGAACCCTTATAGTTTCGCCATGTCCGTCTGTCCGTCCTCGGCTTAGCTCAGTAACCATTACTACTAAAAACCTGTGATTCGGCATGGGTATATAAAGCAATCACGCCGACAAAAGAGTACAATAAAATCTTGAAAAAACAAATTTTTTTTAGGGTACCTCCCCTACACCTAAAGCGGGAATGTAATTATTTTTCTCGTTAAACCCATGGTGTGGGGTATCGTTAGATAGCTCGTTCAAAAATATTATGGGTTTTTTGAAACTATTTTTCAAATCAGTGATTCGTTTGCAAGATATTGGGCTTTAAAGCCCTAATTTTTGTTAGAGTCATGTGTCCCCCCCCTGCCGGCTAAATGGCTGATATTGGGAATGGGAAAAAAATCGTGGTAGTAGTACATATAATGAATTTAAAAGGAAAACGATCACCGACAAGCAGGCATAAGTAGTTGATGATGATGATGATGATGATGATGATGCTGTCATTACCGATTTCAGCCACAGCGACTGTGTGATCTGGACTTGATATCATCGATTAGCAATATGACTTGAGTGTTGTTGTTCTATTCTCTGGTGCGCTCTCATGTGGCTTGCATATCCTCTTTTATAAGTAAGTACCGAGTAATAGTCGACCAACTTAATGTGTACTTGGAAAGGCCAATTTTCGTACATATTCGGCCGACGCAACCGCACCGCACGTCGATGTATCGGCTACGGTATCCGCTTACTAGTAGGCCGTATGATTATTTGCATACTAACAACAAATCCTTCAACAAGTAAGGGGTCGCCAAATCGCTTGAGATTCTTCTGGATTCTTCAGTCAACAGGCTACGGTATCCGCACAAACATACCTACAAATAAACACATGCTCACCACCCAGAGGTTAAAGAGATCGCTTTTTAGCGATAAGACCGACTGTTGACTACCATTGTTTATGTTTAATTTATCTCTATTTTTCTATTATGCACCATCGCCAACACAGTTAAAGGCCTCCACCCACCGAACTCGTGTCGTGCGCGGCGCGTGTCGGGCGCGGTTGAAGCGGTATATTCACACCACAAGCGGGCGGCGTGTAGCAACGCGTGTGCAGCGCGAGCCCGCACGGGTCAGCCGCGTCATGTCTCTCTCACTACCAACACATTTGATATGTATCTCACTATCTCTATCACACTCAGCAGCGCGGCAGCTGCGCGGGCCCGCGCGGGCCCGCCGCGTCAGTGACGCGTTAGCAACGCGTGTGCAGCGCGGCATATCTCTCTCACTGCCAACACATTTAATATGTATCTCACTATCTCTATCACACTCAGCAGCGCGGCAGCTGCGCGGGCCCGTGCTTGACACGCGACGCGCATGACACGCGGCCGCGCTGCCGAGTTGTAACTTTAGCGTCGCGGGCCCGGGTTCGGACCGCGTTCGATGTGTGTTTGAACTGTAGTTTCAATGCTTTACAACTTGCGCGGGCCCGCGCAGCACACGCGCCGTGCACGACACGCGTTCGGTGGGTGGAGGCCTTTAGTGACCATCCGTGGACATTATGTGCATTTTAATAAGGTTCAATATAAATTCAGTTAACTGTGTTGGCGTTTGTACGAAAGTGACTGGTTAGTAATATGTATTATATTTGTATTGTATTATGCTCAGATACCTTGTGAGTATTATTATCTTAGTAAGAGGCCTGTCTCTTACTGCTAACTTGGCCTAGGCCAGCCCAGACTAGACTATCTCCTAGTACACTAGAGAAACCATACAAAGGCCTTTTGTCCGAAGGTCGTGACGTGCCAGATGACGTCACACAGCGGAATGGAAGCTGAGTAATCTGCGGAGATAATATCAGTAAACAGACTTTATCTCTGCGGCCTTAATGGACTGAGCAGCGCTTGTTAAAATTATATCGGTAACTAGGGGGAACAAGCATAGGTACATATTATCCATGCTTATATGCTCTCTCGTCAGTTTTGTAATCTCACCTGTATACACGATGATTCTTAATTCGTGATCAGGAGTCGAGAAATATTGATAAACTGCCAAAACAGATTTCAATGGATGAGGTCTCATGCAATGAAATCACTGTTTAGTTAATTAAATTTAATGATAATGCTAACACTGAATGTTTGGTCACCCTACATTTCTTGAAGTTAAGTAGATACGTCAAACACACATACGTCAAATTTTCGCAAACTACCGTTAGGGTGACAACGATTTTGAATTATAAAGTAATTCCTTATTCAGTTTTATTCAGAAAAAAAAAGAACGTTTATTTTAAGTAACTTCGAGTTAATCGTGTTTGGTATCAATTACAGAATTAGAAAAATCTACTCCTGATCACGAATTAAGAATCATCGTGTATATAAACTATCGGTTTTTATAATTTTTATAACTTTGTATTTTATTATTTATTATGGAACACAAACATCTTTTACTCCTTATGAAACGGAATAGACGAACTACCTAGATACAAGTTTGTGCGGAACCCTCGGAGCGCAAGTCAGACTCACAGTTGTCCGACTTTTTTCCTTCGGTTTTTTTAGTCAGGTTAACTTATCTTTGATCATTATTTTTGTGTAAAATTACGTAATAACATGCCAAGGACAAGGCAGAGCTTCAAATATTGTAAAAAAAGTATAAAAAAAACATAAGATGTCATCAGTTTTAAGTGCAGAGGTGAAGTGTTCAGGCATTCTCGTGTTTAGTGTGTAAGTTAGTCTTTAAGATCATATGTAGTTCATATAGCATACCTAACATAGTTTTAACATAGGTACTTAACATTAGTTAAAATGAGCACAGTCTCGCCAACAAACTGTTATCGCAGTTTGGCGAGTAACATAACATTGTTAATTGTTTGGTACTTTTGATAAATAAATAATTAAAAAAAAAAATAACTTGACAACGAAATGTTGGAAAAACATACACAATACACAGTTGAAAAAGTATAATATCAAGGAGAATCATTGTTTTTATGAATTGGCTTAGTTTGGCTAGAGAATAAAGTAATTGCGACCACACTTAGAGAAAAGTATATACAAACTAAAATACTAGTTACATTTAAAGCGTCATCAATATGAGAATGCCGCTAACAATTCTTTTTCTCGCTTAATTTTCAAGCTATTATTTCCATGCAATTTAATCTAACTCTGATAATAAAATAAATAAATAAAATAAATATTAGGGGACAATCTTACACAAATCGACCTAGTCCCAAACTAAGCAAAGCTTGTACTATGGGTACTAGACGACGATATACATACTTATATAGATAAATAAATACTTAAATACATAGAAAACATCCATGACTCAGGAACAAATATTCGTGCTCATCACACAAATAAATGCCCCTACCGGGATGCGAACCTGGGACCTCTTGCTTCGTAGGCAGGGTCACTACCAACTAGGCTAAAGCGGTCGTCAATGGCATTTAATCTTTAATCTGTTCAGTAAAACAGTATTTAACCTACATGAGAGCAATTTGTCTGATCTATGAAAATTTATTAAATTGTAAGATTTGATGACTTTGTCAACCGTCGAACCATGTATTGAATACTAGCCTTCGCCCGCGACTTCTTCTGCGTGGACCCGAGATAAAAACTGTCCTATATTTGAATCCAGGCTATAAACTATCTTCGTGCAAAATTTCATCCTAATCGGTCGGCCCCTTTAAGCGTGACTGAGTAACAAACATTCAAACTTTCGCATTTCTAATATTAGTTACTAGGATGAACTTTGACATTCTCTGAAATGTACAATTCAGTTTTCCTATACCCGGTAGAGGTACCAAGCTAACTACGTGTCATAGTTGTGACAAGTCATCCTCTATCCCATAAAAAAACATTCCATGTAAAAAAGAGGCCAAGTCTCGAAACTCTTCCACCGTAAAAAGTTGTGAGATATGTCGTAGTACCAAGTCTCAGGCATTCTTATTTTTCTTTATTTACTAGCTAAATAAATCAAATTCTGCAACTTGGCAATCGCACAACTTTACTGCATTTATGGATTTTTGCATACCTAAAACTATGTAGTAACTATTGTGTGATTGCCAAGTCACACACTTTCTCACTTTGGCACTCTTTGGGGGAGGCCTATGTCCAGCAGTGGACGTCTTTCGGCTGATATGATGATGATGATGATGACACTTTGTAATCCTTTATGTTTATATGTGATTACAAAGTTATTTACGCAGTTGGTGTATCTAGAAAACTGGAGTGAAATTGCAATTTTTTTTTGTCTTGATTTATTTATACACTAAACACTAATTGTATTCTAAATTTGAAGCTTCTATATCTGCTAGAAGTGCCTTAGACTTTTGATGATCGGTGAGTCAGTGAGTGACAAAATTAAGAAACTGACTAGTTATAATTTTCAAATCAGATGAAATTTGAAATATGTTGTGGTTATACAATGCGTGCTTGGTTACTGAAAATGCAGGCTTCTAGTTTTATCCACAACGAAATTATAGGGGGTCGAAAATGGCCTGAACTGCTTCGAGGATGGTACGGCCGTGCCGCTCGCTGTTTTGCTCGACTTGGCGGGGGCACTGCCGTGCCCCCAGATTTCTCATCTGAAGGTACCATTCAATCCTCCACACTAAATATAGAAGTCGCTAACAAAATCTCAAATAAGTTACTCAAACCGACCAACGTTACTTCAGTATCATTAAAACTACTGTTTCGGTCACTTGCTTGTGAAATGCCGTTGACATCGTCTAGTTATGAGTGAATTTGAACTTTATTACAAGTAGCATATGATTAAACAGTATGTTTTAGCATATTTTGTCACTTAATAAAAGAATTACTTAAGTAATGGTGCACAGTTCTAACATCACTCGAAGACGAAGGTACAGGTTCATTGTAGATTTTATCTTTAAATATATTTCTGGTTTTCTTATCTAGCCGTTAACATGTACATAATTTAAACTCTAATGTACACTACTTATATCTTTGTTCTATTAGTGAGCAAAGAAGAACCTAGACTCCAATGTTATGAACTGCGGCGCTACCACGAACTTCGAAAGCCGAAGTTCGGGTATTTCCATCTCTATCGCACTCCCTTACTCGAGTAACAGGGATGCATGTATTACGAACTTCGACTTTCGAAGTTCGTGGTAGCGCCGCTGGTCAGTATGGTCAGAAGTTCGAAACAAAGAGCACCCGTTTTTTTTTTCCTTGTTTTCTTTCTTTTTGGTTTCAAAATCCTGTTTTTTTTTATACAACGACGAAGGCAAACAAGCGTACGGCCCGCCTGATGGTAAGCGGACACCGCAGCCTATAGACGCATGCAACTCCAAAGGAGTAACATGGGCATTGCCGACCGTTGATATCTTTGAGGATTCGCCGTGTTGACAGCTGAAGGAACAAATTCCCTCGCTCTCAACACAAGCTCTGGCGACCTTGTTCACCTCCAGGAACACAACACTACTACAGAGCAAGTAGTAGTGTTATTATGGCTGTGGTCTTCTGCAAGGCGGAGGTACTTCCCCAGTTGGGCTGCTCCAAATTCGAGCGGGATGACATTTCGCTGTGCCCTACCTCTCCAACACTCCCGTTTCGGTCGGACACTAATAATTACAAATATGTTATAATATTCAATGTTGATTCAGCTTTCCTTGAAAATGTTCTATCGGTTAAATTAACACATAATAGAAACATTTTTAAAACTTATGTTAAACTATATTCGACAATTCTACGCCTTTATTATATTTTGATTTTAAGACAAACAAAATTATTTGAAGTATTCACTGACCACAAACTCTTCTCTTCCAGGTTACTCCTGTACGAAATATCAACATGGACGGCCAACCTCCTGAAATAGCAAAAGGACTAAACTCCCCCGAATTAAAGAGGAACAAAGACATTCCATTCGCCGACGACTTCATAGAGCTGGACCGTGTCAAGCCCAACGAACCCATTCGACCAAAACGAAGAGAAACAAAAGAAATCCATGCATCAGACTTGGGAGAGGTACATTCTTCCCCGGACAGTGACACTATAGTAGTAAACACCCCCGAAGGAACGCTATATATAACTTTAGAACCAGACTCAAACAAATCAAGCAGAGTAAATAGCCCTAATACCCAATCAACTGATCTCAATTCGCCTAGTACTTCTAAGAGTGCAGCTGAAGAGTCCATGGCACTGATACAGACAGAGAGGGATGTAGAAGCGGAACAGAGACGAACGAATTTGAGGAGGAATTCGATATCGATGCCGACGCTGCATAATTTGGAATTGGAGGTGCTGAGGCAGCAGTACTTGCAGAATCCCCAGGACCAGGTGAGTCTGTTGTATTATGTACCTATATGTAAATGTTTTGGCATTTAGTTATGATTCATATAAGTATTACACTACGTGCTCTGTACGTATTATGAGGTGATCAGTTGCCGGTTGTGAGTAAGGACGCCAGAGCTCTCAATGATGTGTCGTGTTGAGCGCGAGGGCCCCGCGTCGCGGTCTAGCTATGAACACGACGAATCCTCAAATCAATAAAGGGTTGGCAACGCCCTTGTGTTCCTTCTAGAATCACAAGCGCCCGTAGGCATAGGTGTCTGCTTACTATCTATCAGGCAGACCGTATGATTGTTTGTTTAAAATAACCTTTTTCTACTCTGGTACTTTAATGTTTGAGTCCTAATTCAAAAAAAATCGTACACCAAATTATAATCAAATACTTTTTTCTATGGAGCTTAACATGGTACTCGACTGAGCCCTCATTGTGTAACGATTGCGTAACGTACCTACTATTAAAGAACCTAAATAAATTTATAGGCCTTATCTTAATGTACAACTTTGATCGTACTGAAGTCGTAATTTAAATTTTGATTGGATTTTGTATGCCTTGTGGCAAATAACAGTAAGACGTGTTTTTTACCTGTGCCTCACAAATAAAATATTTGACTTTGACTTTGCAAATTAACTTTATTTTATATCAATCTATTGCAAATCATATCAAATGTTTGCTTTACCTTGTGATTGAAATGAGTCAAAGATTAGTTGAATTTTGAGCCCGATAATTATTTCCTTCTTCGATAAGAATGAGACTAATAACCAGTCGAAGCGGTAAACGATTCAGTGACCGACTTAAGCCAATGTTGTAAGCGTGGCTGGGTTTTCAGGGTTTCATAAACTTTTTTCAGGGTAGTTATACCCTTTATTAAAGCTGTTAAAAGCTTTATCATACTTAAGATGACATTTTTTTTGGTTTTTACAAGCTTGATATTAACTTGACCTGTTCTTATGTAAGTCAGTATATAAGTATGTAGGTTGTCCGTCAAAATTTGCAATCCATTTTTCAGTCACTTCCCGTTATCCGATTGAGCTGAAATTGTATGTATTAGTATAGTTTGGATGATAATTCAATATTATGATACCGTCGAGCTGATCTGATGACGGAGACAGAAGGTGGCCATGGGAATTCCGTATTTAGCCGACGTAACCCCGTCGAGTTTGGGCTCGTTAGAATCGTCTCAATGAGTAGTTGATGATGGTATATAGAAAAGTATAGTCGGAAAAAACGCTTGTACCAAAAATGTTTTATTTTGACAGAAAATTATTTAAGTACTTTCTTATTATGCTTACAGTAATACTAACAATTGAACTTACGTATTAAACTGCCAGACGGACGACATATTATTAACAATGAGTGTGTAGGGCATCCTGATGCACCGCTATTACCGCGACTATCTGTCTCTTTCTCATCATCCTCCTGGCGTTGTTCCCGGTTGTGCCCTAAACGAGCCCAGGGTCCGCTTTGACACCTAATCCCAAGATTTGGCATAGGTACTAGTTTTACGAAAGCGACTGCCAGGCACCTTCCAACCCAGAGGGAAAACTATGTTTTCCTTCATCGAGAAACTAACGGTAAGTATTTCGTAAATAAGTTCGGAAACACTCATTGGTCGAGCCGGGATTCGAACCCACGACCGGCGCTTGTACAAGATTAAGAGTCCTCAGGAAACTCCACTTTCCATACAAACGTAGTTACTACTAAGTTAACAAATAATGAACTTAGGAAAGTTGAAAAACACATCTTAATTTCAAAGTTCAATATCACAAAACCAGCTGAAACGATTATGTTGAAACCTAGCTAAGAACCATCTCGATCACGTCAGCTTTCGGACTTAAAAACGCATTAAAATCGGCGCATTCGTTTAGGAACTACGATACCACAGACAGGTTAAACTTATCCCCTCTTTTGCGCCGGGGGTTAAAAATAGAGAAAAAATTATTTAGCAATAACTTATTCTGGTTCTATTTTCTTTCTATTACAATTTCTTACAATGCACTTATGCACCAGAGACTAGTTTTCGACCTAGATATGGCGAATACAATTGTACAGTTTCATGTTACCTATTCCAGCACGATATTATAAAATGAGAGCCAAACTAGGTTCGTGTGGGGAGCGCACTCGTGTCGAGCTTCCTGGGAACCCTTAACACGTGAATTCAACTGTTTTGTTAGTATTCAGAAAAAAAATAGTTATCTTAAGAATCACTTTGATCCAAAACCGAATAACGAACTGATAAAAACCTCTACCGTGTTATCTCGAGAGCAATGACTGTTCAAATACCGTAAATTTCATGTAAACTTGATAATCCTGATCTTAGCAAACATAGTTCAAACGCTTGCGGACTGTTGGATTATCCTGTTTGATCAATAACAGCCTTGAACGACTTAAGCTAAAATTTGTTTAAAAATACTCGTTATGCTATGGCTTTCTCTGTGAGATGCCTTTTGACGAAGGCAGAAGATTACTCAATATTAAAAGATTAGCTAACGGACATTGAGTAGTTTTTATATATGCATAGTCTTCGTCCCTAATATCTTCAGGTTATCGCCGATTAAATCACTCCATCGACAATACAGCTCACTGTTCCTCGTATAGAATAAAGCCTAGATCGCTTAACCCATTCACAGCCAGGCGCCGAAGACCGTACACTATACGCCCGGCCACCATACAAACCATTTCTGGCTAAAACAAATGACTCAGCTTATGGGTCATGAGCCTGGCGCGTACGCTAAATAGACTGCCGCTTATGAAACTAGAAAGCTGGACAATGGAATCAAACCCGCGCCGTATGCTTTCCAGACTACCTAGGCGGCTAAGGCAACCAAAGCTTTTTTTTTTTTGAACCTGACTGTTGCTATAATAGGACGAACCCAATAGAGCGGTCGAATTGCGTGGTTGGAGGGTAGCCTGAGGAAAACCCAGGGGGAGCCTCCGGCACGACCACGCGGGAAAGTTGCAACCAAAGCCATTTTTTCTTCATTTATATTTGCATTGCGTATCATTTCATAGTGGTAACTTCCACTTAAAATTAAAATTAAATATCAAATACCTAATAAATAATTTAAATTTAAATAAATCTTGTATATTTTAAAACTTAAAAAACGTCGTGTTGAATTGGTAAATATAATAAACATTACGAATAATCGTTAAAGCATTCCTTTCTCTACATATTATAATTTGGTCAACGATAATTAATTTTCAATTGCAAGTTGTAGATTTTAATTAGACAATTTCCGAGCGAATGGGTGAAATAAACCAAAAAATAACCGTTGCGACAAATACTTCCCTAATATTTAATAACCAGTGATCGTAACTTTTGTAGCATTTTTGATGCAGCGTAGTGTTGTTAACGGAATTGGTATAAAGAATTTAAATCCTAATGCTTAATTAGCGTTAGTAACGTTAATATTAACCTTAATTAACAAATTTGATTGATATTGTCTATACCAATTCCGTTAACAACACTACGCTGCACCAAAAATGCTACAAAAGTTACGATCACTTTTAATAACAATAATTAACTTCAATAACAACGTATCAAACGGCATTAATCGCAAGTGAAGTGTTCAACCAAACAAGCTAATGTCCGCTTAGAAAAAATATTTGCTATCGTTACGTCATCTGATAACGGTTCACGTGATAAAGACGAATTTGATGATATGCCGGAAAGAAGTTCAGTTGTAGACACAATCTTTGGAAAGCAATAGTGTAAAATATTTGAAAAAGTATGAATTGGCAATGGTCAATGCAATAATATACTATTAGTGTTGTTAACGGAAGAAAACAGACAGTGAAACAAGTTAAAGTAAAATGGTGGAAAAAAATAGAAAGTAGATTTATTAGATATCGACAAGGAAGAGATAAGTCGACGGAACAAAGCCAGAACGTGAAATGCAACTGTGATAGTGATAAGGTAAACACGTTTAAAATCTCCATTTAAATCAAAAACTCAAGATGCGGGTCCGAAAGAGGCCAGACTTAAGAATAAACATACCAGCCTACCCTCATGACTTTGTTGAAATGCCTCTAGAAACCAGGCGGTTAATACTAGAAGCCAATAGAACACCGAACGACATCCAATACATAGATGATGATAATGTTCACGCACATTTCCAAATTGGAAGCCCTATATCTCCAATTGAAGGTGGCAATGTCGATGTTGGATTCCGGGCGTCAACACCCACAGTCAAGATTGTAGAGCCAGAGGAAATTGAACTTAAAAGGGCCGAGAATAATAGTGAGAATAAAGACGAGGGTAAGGATGGAAATACAATTGAGAATAAAGAGGAGACTACTGAGAGTCCGGTGATGTATAGGAAGCATCATAGAAATTCGGTTTCCATGCCGCATGGACTCTATAATTATGAGTTGGAGCAGTTAAGGCGCGAGCACGAAGGCAGAGTGAGTAGAATAGAATACTTTATAGGGTTACAATCATCTGAATATACAGTTATTAACCAACGAATCTTGTTACTCAGACCGATCGTAGGATCTTTGTATACAAGGACCTTGTACGATTACATATTTATGAACCGACATTTTGTTAATCAAATAATGTCAACCATAATTTACTACAGAATACAAATTACTTAATCTTCTTAGTTAAGAAAAGCCCTCTATACTTACTAATGCTAATATTGACAAAATAAACCTATTCCGCATAAGAGAAGATGGGGACCTTCCTGGATTAAGGGACCTGGATTATAATGAAAATGCCCTTACATGCAATATTTGGCAGCTGTCATCCCAGTACAATTTATGTCATCATATGTCATTGACGTTTATTGTACCGGGATGACGGCAGTCATATATCGGCTGTTAAAAAAATCGAATTATAGAATGATGGGCTCATACATTATGAGCATATGTATCATGAGAATAGAGATAAACAACAGATAGCCTTATCGTTAAGACTAAGACAAACGCTTTGATTATCACATACCATTTTCTTTACAAAACTGCATCATTACTGCCCAACGCTGCCGCCCAATTTTGATCGTTCTTTATTCCTTTCTTAGCCAATAGTTCGCTACGGCCCGACTTGGGTTAGTAATTGTATAATGACGTCCTGTGGGGCACTCAATCTTATGCCGCACTCTCGACACAAGATCATTTTACACATCTGGGTCTGGGGTATATGTAGAGTAAACGGTAGAGCATAATAAAAATAATTAAAAAATAGGGGGGACAATCTTACACAACTCGAGATATGAGAGTACCTATGCTCAAGAAGCTCTGTGTTATGGCTTGCAAAAACAATGTCAAACACAGAGACAAACGAATTTAAACGGCATTTTATGTAGAATAGGTTTGATGATCGTTCATGAATAAGGATATAAGTCTTTTATTGACATCTGTTATTAGGAAAATATGGTTTTATATCTTGTTGTAACTAAGACTTGTTCCTTAGCAGTACCAAAATAAAATACAGAACAGACCTGCAGTTGTCAATCCCCTCCCAGTGTCCTATTTGCCTACATTCAATCAAACGGTGCCCGTGAATCGTCAGCCCAGTCCCGTCCTAGCCATGTGACCTAAAACTCCAAACCAACGATCCACACAATATAGTTCAAAACGTAAAACAAATGAACTACTTACATTTACCAATTTGAAAATTGCGTTCCGATAAAAACAAAAGTAAAGCAAAGTCAGCAGCAGCAAGTCAAAGTCAAACGCATTCGAATTCTAAAAACAATTGAAGATTGTGAAATTTGAATCTATAATACACGTTCGATATTTAAAAATGAGTAACGAATGTAAATTGAACGCTTTCGCGCACAAGTTTAAGTATGTTTCGCCTTTATGGATTGAGTCGGACTCAGATATAAGTAAGAGCAGTGAGGCCGGAGGCCTGTGCAATAGCAACAGTGATGACAGCTTACGATGCAGCAGTGGCAGTTCGGATTCTAGCATCAATAACTTCTTGGATTCGAAGGTATATCTATACTTTCTTATTTCGAAGGGTGGGTTGCACCAAGCTGTCTGTAATTGTAAGTTGTTGTGTCGATGTTCGTTAAAATCCGATTGTATGGAAAGTTTGACAAGTATCTATGGAATGACAGCTGCCGGCGTCATATTTTGCGTAAGGTAGTGCAACCCGCGGTTTTCATGCGTTGTAAACTACTTGAAGTACATCGAGTAGGCTATCGATAAACTTGGAACTTGGACTCGGATATAAGTAGCTGTCGGCGGGAGGCCTATGCAATAGTATTAGTGATGATAGTTCAAATATTTCTGTGACGAGTAGAAATGTTTGTTTCCGAGTCTTGGAAGTTTTCTACCCGAGGTACCTATTTAAATATTTATCGACTAGTACCCATAAGACAGGCCTTATTGAGCTTCTTATGGAGCTAGCTCGAAGATTGTTCCTTGAAATGTATTATAGTGCCTTTTAAGCGAGCCTGCAAGCATTCGGCCTGCCTGATGGTAAGCAAACACCTTTGCTTGTGGGGTGGTACTTCCCCAGTTGGATAGGTACTATAAAAATGTGCAAGATCAGTATTTTCTGCTTTTTACCATCAAGCTATTCAAGCATATTCATGCATAATGTTATTATTTTATGAATTGAACGTGACGTGTTACATTCTATTCTATAATCTAAGCGCCATCTTTGATAAGAATGAGGTCAAGAGCGTTTCGACTTTAATGTGGAGGGTCCTGTACCTGGCTTGTGAATCTTGTGATGCTTTAAGTAGGGTCAATTTTTGAAGAGGCCGTTTTTCGACATTTGTATGGTTTTTTATTTTTTTGGAATATCAAATTCGTACCGACAACGTGAGGTAGGGCTTTTAAAAAGAAAAAATATGGTGCACGAGGCACCTCTCTGCTTCTAATGGTTAGCTAGATATTGACGCTTTAAAAACACCGTGCCATACCAATGTCGTCAGCGCCATACAAATGTCGATTCTGCCATACAAATGTCGATAGCGGCATACAAATGTCGGTGAGTGCCATCAAAATGTCGATTTTGCCATACAATTGTTGAAAAACTTTAAATATTTGTACCATACTAAAAAACTCACTATTTCGATATAGTATCTCCGGTTTATGGTTTATGATGATCGTTATATTTGTACTATTACTTATTCTGTGGTTATATTCCAAAATATTAAAAATCACTTAGAAAACAGATTATTTCATTCTGCCTAAGAGAAGGTAGCAAAATGACAGCAAAGAACCGGCCAAGTGCGAGTTGGACTCGCGCACGAAGGGTTTCGTACCATTATCTACAAAAACGGCAAAAAATCACGTTTGTTGTATGGGAGCCCTTAAATATTTATTTTATTCTGTTTTTTTAGTATTTGTTGTTATAGCGGTAACAGAAATACATCATCTGTGACAATGTCAACAGTCTAACTATCACGGTTCATGAGATACAGCCTGGTGACAGACGGACAGACAGACAAACACACGAACAGACGGACGGATAGCGTAGTTTTTACCCTTTGGGTACGGAACCCTAAAAAGTAGTAAGTAGGTAAGGTAGCAAACAACAAATGTGTCACGGAACCAGTGCCTAAATCGAGGCCAGTTTAATCCTTTCCAATTTGCATTAATTTCGTGCTTTACTTACATTTTGTTTTAAATCGACATTTGTATGCCACGTTCGACATTTGTACGGCCAAAAAAGCCGTACAAATGTCGCCATACAAATGTCAACATGGATGTTTTTTGGCTGTCCTTCGTACACTATTAATTGAATTCACTAATTAGTTAAACACGAAACTCTTACCCCATATTGCTAACCTTTGTTATGAAAGACACATTTTTATTTCAATCGTATATTAATAAATAAACGCCCATACAAATGTCGTCATAGCCGTACCAAAATACTTCGTATAAAGAAAACTTGTTTCCTCCGTCAAAAATACTGGCGCTCCCTCCCCTCCCGTTGGTGGTTGAAGCCCAACTAACCTATCTATCGTATCGTAAAGTAAATGTAGGGGTGGGACAATAGAAAACCAGATTTTAAGGGTTTTGAGCTTGAGTCCTAATAAATGGGTCGCGCATGGGACAACTACTAAAACACTTCACTGGTTTTAATTATTCGCGCATTAATTTTGCAAGATACTTTAATGAATACGCTAATAAATCTTCTTTATAACAGTACAAGTTGTTTATTTACACGTTGCCGAAATCTATAGTTATGAATTTTTGTTTGAGCAAAACCGCAAGTGGGACACGCGAAAAAGCGGTAGATTTCGCCGTTTTACGATATCAACATTTTTTTTTCAGAATCTTTTAATATTTAAGGTATTGTTATATATATTTTAAGTACAATATAATACACGGAATACAAATATATATGTATCAATACTCCATGTTAAACTGACTTGAAATTATAGCCGTGGGACAGCAAAAACAGCTCGTTTGAAAATTGACCCAGTACATTGTGATACAAGTGAGGTGGAATTACATCAGAGGCGGAATTATCAAAGCTCACGCGTTTCATACGACATTTTTCAACACATTTTGCGAGGGAAAAATGCTTTTCAGAAGATGAAAATTTTATAGGCCTGTCAAGTTATTTTCTTTACTTATTGATTATTAATGACAACATGGTTTTTACTCACATGTATACATGGCCAAGATTTCCAGTGGCGTCCATTCTTTTTATCACTTTTCTAGTCTCCACGAGTCAACATTTGTGTTAATAACCAAACACGCATTAACAATGTTTACAAATATCTGTGAAATAACCTATAATGGCGCGCAACAGTTTTTTTTTTCGTGAAGTTTGCGCAGTGCAGAAAATCTCTAAACAGCCAATACAAAATAAAATAAATATTTTCGTTTTAAAATTTTATCTTTATTAATTAATGTAAAATGTTATCAAAAGTGAATAGTTTTACTAAATTAAACGTTTCTATATCATATCCAAAAAGAAATGACAAAAAGGTTTTTTTTTTTAGTCGAGTAAGAATCCATTTGCCGAGAATTAAAAAAAAAGCTGTCCATTCTGTACAACCCGGTTAATTTAAGAATGCATCGCGTACATGCATACATCTTGCTGCAAGGTGCCAAAGTGTCTTAATCGGGATATAACCATAACACACAAGTGTCGTAATCTTATAAAACACGCGTGTTTAATATCCAGGATTATGAGCCTAAAAGCGACATAATAAGAGGTACGTTACGAGCAATTGTGTTGAAAATTATAACACTCTCTAATTAAAAGATCAATTTACACTGCTCTAATGCGATATTTATTCATTTATTTAAAATTTATTCCGTTTTTTTATTAAGTGTTTACTTATTAAATATAAAACATGACATTGGCGGACTTGGATTGGCCTTCAGGCAATCTCTACCAGTCAACCATTGGGCTAAACAGAAGCTTTAGGTGGTGCAGCATCCTAAATCGGAAGGAAAACAATTGTCGAAACAGCGCACGACCACGAGCAAATGTCAGCAGCTACGCGGCGCACCCATCAATGTAGTCAAAATACATCCTTCCATATGGCGCCGAGACAAACAACGCCGCGCCTAGTGATTAAACAGCTAAACGATTTGATTTTGTAAATATAAGTGTCACATACAAAAGTGACAACCCTAATAGCCACCGCACCGTGTAAATGCCTGTCAACTGCATCACTCCAGATGAGTTGATTACTGTTATTAATTAGGGTTCACACCCAATTAGCGGCTGCAGTGTGCGCAAGACGCGATGCGGGGTGCACGGCGCATGCGCGAATTTGATTGTATACCTTTAACCCAGGTAAATATTAAATTAATATTATTACTAGATGCTTTTTTATACTGCGAAGGTGGCAAATAAGCCTACCGCCTGATGGTAAGCAGAGACTTAGCTTATGGATAATTTTGACTCCAGAAGACAGGCGCGTTGCCGACCCTTTGTTCAATTGAGGACTCGTTGTATTGACGTAAGCAAGCAGGCGCTCTATTCTTGCAACGCTGAAAACAAATTGGAATGAGAAACGAGCTAGTTAAGAGTCCGCGGTAAGCTCGATTCTCCATACAAACGTAGTTACGCTCTCATTTTAGAACTTCGTGTTGGATTGTAACAAAACTTTGCATATACAATGAATATCTATGTCTGTAATTAGTTTATGTTGCTTCACATACCATAGTAAAAAAAAATACAGCGAACTTAAGTTTTTCATACAAAACTTGCTGCGAAGCATTTCTGTGTTCCTTCCCTTCATAGCCGGAGACAGTTTTTAGATGTGATGTTCTTGTTCAAAATTCTAAAAGGTGTGATGCACTGTCCGAACCTCTTGGAATTGGTTACTTTTAGTTGCCCGCATCATCCCTTACGTCCTAGATCTCTATTCCATATCAGCTTTGCCCGCAAAAATTACTCACGGCATACTTTTTTCAGACGAGTCCCTAGTTTTTATAATAAGTATCTGATCGATATTGATCCTTTTCATCAATCATTGTTAAGTCTCAAATTGTTAGTAAAATGTAAGTTATTTTCTTAGTTCTTCCGGAAGTGTTATAATTACCTAATGTACTTAAATGTTACTCTTTAGATCTTGTATTCTAACTGAAAAATGTCTACATTAATTTTTAGTTGCATGGTTAATATTCTTTCTTTTTTTTTGTTAACACATTATCAAATATTAATTAACCTCCAGGTCTTTAGCACTATGTCTGTTGGTACCTACTCTATGTGTACCCCTTATATATTTGTTTATGTTTCTGTATGCGACTGTTTGTGTTTCTAAATAAATTATAATTGTTTTTGCTGTATTCGTTCGTTTTATACACTGGAATCATATAAACTAATTACAGACATAGATATACCTCATGTCAATGTATATGCAAAGTTTCGCCACAATCCGACACGTAGTTTTAAAATGAGAGCGTAACTACGTTTGTATGTGCGACAAAAATAGAGAGAGCTTGAACACTTTGCCTCTTGAACACTTAACTACGCGTCATTGCTCCAAGATCCAATGATCCAAGTTGGTCGTGAATAAAGAAATTTAATTTAATTTAATTTAATTGCTCTGAATTTATTTTATTTATTTAGTTAGACATACGCAAGCATAACAGTACAAGACCAAATCGCTTACACACTAAACATAAGTCATAGGTAGATACCTACCAGTCAGTTAAAATTAATTACAGCCCAGTTAGGAGTATACATTACAATTATTTAATAATATAGTAAAAAATATAAAAAAGACAGGTAGGTACTTATTCATTGTTTCGTCATAGATTTAGTTGTTCATTAAAATAATAATTTGAATATATTAATAACTTTCTGCCAAAACCACCAATGCTATCCGCAAGAAAGGCCTATTTGTGGGGCATCGATGGACATAGCATTGAGCATAGACAGCGCCCAAGCAGTGGGTGCGTTCTCGGCGCCGCGCGGGCAGTGCGCTTGCGCTCAGGCCTGGGGGACAGGGACGCCAAACCGGAAAGGCCCAGCCTCTCCAACACAGCGGGACTGTTTACGGTGTTATTTTATTAATTACACCGTAGTAGTGCATTACCAACAACAGTTTCCGCCTCAGTACCAGTGTATAGAACCCGACCATGTGAAATATTACGAACTAGCTTCCGCCCGCGACTTCGTCTGCGTGGACCCGGGATAAAAACTATCCTATATCTGAATGCAGGTTATAAACTATCTTCGTGCAAAATTTCATCTAAATCGGTTGAGCCGTTTAAGCGTGATTGAGTAACAAACATCCAAACATCTAAACTTTCGCATTTATAATATTAGTAGTAGAGAACTACTATGTGTAAGAATAAAAGCAGAGTTGGGACTGTCATATAATATCAGTCATATATTTTTTTTTTAGGGAAGGCATATGGTATGGTGTATTTGACAACTTTCAAGTGACAACTGTCACTTGTCAATAGGTAAGTCATGTCACTTAATAATAATATTCTAAATATTAGTTGTCATCATTTTCAAATCAAGTTGTAAATATAAACATGTACTGTACATATGAAGATTCATCCTTATTGTGGTAACTCATAAAAATCTTGAATGTCATAAAGAGTTGGAAAGAAGCCGCGACTTTAATTTTCTTAAAAAAGTTGAGATACTACCCGACCCTTTACATTCACGGTATTATTATTATAGTAGAGTATTATTACTAGTTCTATAATATTGGCGGTTATCAAATGTGCCTTATTCTTCGCTCCCTGCACGGCTATCACGCGACGGCGTGCGAGCTCTCTCGATTTTTCTCGCACTATCCGTCTCTCTCTTATCAGAACACTTAGAACAAGAGGTATGGTGCGAGAAAATCGAGAGTATGTCGCGGCCGTCCCATGATAGACGTGCTGACCATATAATAGTTGTGGTAGACAGTCGCTTCTAAAAACCAGTTGGCAAGCATTTAGCTACGCCAATTCTTGGGATTTATAGCGAACTATAAGCTTTTTCAACATGTGATAGGGATGGAATGAGGCTCAGTTAAAGAAGACAAAACCTACAAACAAGATCCATTTATACTTAGATAACACATAGGAGAATATCAAAACTGTTAATTAAGAGTCCGCAGTAAGCTCGGCCGAATTTCACCTTTCCATACAAACGTTAGTTAATATTACGCTCTCATTTTAAAACTACGTGTTGGATTGTGACGAAACTTTGCATATACAATGAAATGAGGTATAACTATGTCTGTAATTAGTTTATATGGTTCCAGTTTATAAAACAAACGAAATACAGCAAAAACAAGTTTTGTATTACAAACTTAAATTGGCTGTATTTTTTTTACTATGATATCTGAAGCTACATAAACTAATTACAGACATAGATATACCTCATGTCATTGTATATGCAAAGTTTCGTTACACTCCAACACGTAGTTTTAAAATGAGAGCGTAAATACGTTTGTATAGACTCTTAACCTCAAATCAAACTTTGACGGAGAAAATAGGGAGTAGTCCGGCCGGCGTATGGCGGCTCGAAATGCAAGCATCTCTCTCTCTCTCCGCATTTCCTCTTAAACATCATACATAGATGCCAGATATACAGCGTGGAACGGAACGATGGACTTTCCCGCAAGAGGGGGATTATTGAGCGCTAGTACGTCACATTTTCCAGATAAACTATTTTTTTGGACGCGATTTTATTTTTATTTTTGTATGGAGCTCGTCGCTCCAGTCAGCCAACGCTCCATACAAAGGTAAAAAAAAAATCGCGTCAAAAAAAATAGTTTATCTGGAAAATGTGGCGTACTAGCGCTCAATAATCCCCCTCTTGCGGGAAAGTCCATCGTTCCGTTCCACGCAGTATACTTACTGTACTCTTTGCATTTTGACTGCACGGTATACCCACGCGTATAGTACGATGTACTTAGGTACCTTATATTGAAATGAAAGTTTGGGTGTTTGTTAATGAAAGGCATAGAGATCGTGTCCTCCAGGCGAAGTAGCGGGCAAGTGTTAGCTAGCTATATTTTTGCAAAGTTTTATAGAAATCCGCCAACTCCTAAACTTTGGCGTGTGTAATAGTTGTTAGCAGGTTTCCAAAATTATCGCAAACTTTAGGTACTCAACATTTATATCAGAGAATAAACTAAATAGTGTTTGGGCACTCACCACGTTGTGTGTTTAGTTAGATTAGCTCGGCTCATAATTAGGATTCCTCGGAACCTTTATTAATGTGGGCGAAACGTGGGAAGGGACTGTACCACATATAGAATACGTACCTACTAATTTATAAATAAATATTTACATATAAACTCACGCTTGTTATTCTCAAAAGAGAGCAGAGCGTAGGAAATGTAATATTCAGTGGCATTTCCAGCAATAGCCGTAGGTACTTCGCTCGTGTTAAAACTTATAACGTAACGTACCTACTGTTGCTATGTTGATAGTAAACAATCAAATGATTACAATAAAGTTTAAATGTAATCATACAAAGATATAAGATATGACAGTTTCAAAAAAATACGTATCTTTTTTATCTGCCAAGAGCTAAAGATACCAATAGAATCCTTACACTTTAATTAAAAAATACATTATAATACCTAATGATGTACCTGAAACGCAGTATTTCACGACCAAAACAGCAATGTACGTGATTTGCCCGAAAAAAGGTTTTAGTACGAAGATAATGCTGTGAAGTCATTATAGTACTTATGTCAATTTTTAACCGACTTCAAAAAAAGGAGGAGGTTCTCAATTCGGGTGTTTTATTTATTTATTATTATTTTCAATGTTTGTTACCTCAGAACTCCGTCATTCATGAGCCGATTCGTAATTTTTTTTTGTTTGTAAGTATATTCTTCCAGGTGGGTCCCATTTTTTTCAAAAATTCAATTGGATGATCCATGAGGAATTGAGGGAACTTCAATTATATTAGGCATGCGTGTAGTGATTTTGGTATTTTCTATTTTAACTAGTGTATTTACACCCGGAAATCATAAATTTGGTGGAGTGGAATTGATGATGAAGACCACAAATGACTTATGGAATTTCTCAATTATGTAAGTACTTAAAAGTACAAATGTACGTCACAGATTCTGATAAGATTCCGTTGAAATAGCAACTAATGAAGTGATCCTTGTGGAATCGACGGAAGTCTTCAAATATTATCGGGTCACATAAAGCGATTTGGTTTTTTCTCTAATAATCAACGCATTTGCTCTCGGAAATCAGTTCATGTGGTAAATTGGAAAAGAATTATGAATAATGTGGAAATGTTCTCGTGGCTTGGCGGAGTACTAAATTGAAGTCGGTTAAAACTTTATTTTTAAAGTAAATTATTATGAGCCATTTCAGCTATCGCCAGCGAGGGTCTCTAATTGTAGTTAGACCTAGACCCGTTAAATTCGATTGATCCACTCAGGAAACTGGTTCGAATGGCACCGTGAAAATTGGAACATTTTCATTGAGTTCATAGATTATTCATACTATTGTTAAGCAGAGATCTATGTGACATACGAAATGAATGGTAGAAAGATCTTTCTAAGATAGTGAAACAAGCCACATCAAGTTCATTATTTTAAAGGGAAACAACATTGTATTAAGCATTGTTCTTCTCTATTTATCCACGCAACAAACGAACCCGCTGAATTAACAATTCATATTGCTCATACAAACAAGAAATACACCCGTCGCAGTTTACATTGTAGAGATAACATCAGTTACAGATTCGTAGCGATTTACACACGACGCTGTTTCATGTTATTTATTCGCAATTTTTTACAAATTACCCATTGTGTTATTGTAAATTGTCATACAGATAATGTGAGAAATGTTTTTCTTGCTAAAGTCTTTATGACATTAACTTAAGGTTGGAATCCGCCTGGCACGAGGAAAAGGTTTTTCACTTTATAGTAAACAATGCGAAGGATTTCAAATACTAGTGTTCTGTTCCTGGTGGTGAGTAAGATCGCCAGAGCTCCCGAGGATGTGCTGTGTTGAGAGGAAGGGACATGAATTTGTCTCTAACCTTCGAACTATCGATAAAACGAATCCTTAAAATTAATAAAGAGTCGCCAACGTACTTCATCAGTGTTTTTTAATCTTTTTCATGCCGCGGCCCTCTTAGTACAGAAATAAATATTTCGCGACCCCCCGCCCTACGCTGTTCAAAATACTTTAAAAATATAAGTAGCCTCGACCCCCTTTAGAAGGCTTCGCGGCCCCCGTGGAGGTCGCAAACCCCAGTTTGAAAAACACTGTTGTAAATAATGATGCACTCATTTCATTTCTCAAAGCTCATTTTTTACAATTTAGCTAATCCCGAGAACCACATTCCGTTGAAGCTATTTTTGATTTTTCTGGATAGAACACTAACTTATACTTGTATATTTTAGTAAACCGCCTGCGTCTAAACTAATATACAGTATGTGTTTCGAGTAGGTATACTAACTATCCTAGTTCAGATGGTCCTTTAAAAGAAAGGGACGTTAAAACTTAAAAATAAGGACCAAAATCTTTTTCTTTACATTTACGGCATTTGTAGGCATTATCTATTTAGGTAGGTACTCTATTCCCTAAACCGTATTTGACCAGGGACTATAGCCAATTCCTTAGGAAAGCAAAAACCTAATATCGAAAACCGCTTTTTAAAAATAGACTAGTACTTACAAACAAGTTAAGTTGCGCATGGATTAAAGATAAAACTTATCTTAATAAAAACAGTAGGGTAGGGAAATAAGTCACACTAATTATTGTATTGTTTAAGCATGCATTTTGTTCTTCTAATGCCATGAATGACTCGTAACTTATTACGAGTCATTCAAACTGGTCCTCAAAGTCATGTATGGTCTTAAACATACATGACTTTGAGGACCAGTTTGGTTAACTTGGTAGTGATCCTGCCTACGATTCACTGGTTTCGGGTTCGAATCCCGGTAAGGGCATTTATTTGTGTTATGAGTTATGAGCTCGAATATTGATCTTGAGAGAAAGTTTTCTTAACGGCTTCTAAAATGAGTTGGTGGGAACTATGTTTGCTTGACGTGATGAGTTAAATCCAGTCGATATTTTACTGGCTACACTTTTTCGGGAAATCCTTAAACCGGACTGTTCGAAATAGCGCCATCTTTGATGTCGGCACTGCACTGTTGCGCCCACTGCCCGGCTCGCTAACATTTCATTCGAATATAGTTACAGTTATGCACGTTCCTCGGTAGATGGAGGCACTTAGCAAGTTTGTGAGTCTAAAGAATAAGGGAGGCTAATGATTGTTGATTTCAGTAGTAAGTAAGAAAGTCTATTTTTGCCACCATTTGCAGTATAAACGGCTTTACTACGAAAATCGTAACCGAACCGAGCGTGTTATATTATACGCGCGAGGATAAGGTGACTTGACAGTTAGAGATAATGCAATTGCGAGTCCCCCACTCTCAACTCAGTGTTTTTGTGAAGTGATGAGACACCGTAGCATATAGACGCATGCGACTCCAAAAGTTTTTTGGGGTGAATAAAGACAAGGTTCCTGTTTACAGATTCCGGAGCATCATCAGAGCACAGCATCAGGGTTCAGCGATGGAGACAACCACACCGACCAGCACGAGACTCACTCGGACGAGGACAGGACCAAGTAAGTACAAACTACCTACTTTACCCTCATCTTTCTAGCTTCATTCCCGGTAGTGCTCAAACGAGCCTGGGCTGCACTTTGGCTCCTAATCCCAAGAGTTTGCGTAGGCACTAGTTTTACGATAGCGACTGCCTTCCAAATCAGAGGGAAAACTATACCTTTTTGGGAGTAGACCGATTTCCTCACGATGTTTTCCTTTACCGAAAAGCCACTGTTAAAAACCCTTGTGGTATGTACAGAAAGTCGAAACTCGCTTGCCTTACCGCTTGGCTACAGTGGCTTTACCCTAAAAGGGTAAATTAATCGCATTTGTCATCATTTAGGGTAAGGCCACAGTTGACTATCATCTTGCTCATATATACTCGCTCTTATTATTATTATTGATTTTAATTTTATTTTATTTAAGTCAGGCAACAAAGGCCAATGGGCCTTACAGAATGCATATGTTAATTTTGATGACATGTACTTAAACGGATACATGGATACACAGATACACATGTAAAATATATTACTTATAATACCCTCGGTTTCGTCAGGGGTTAAAAACACTTTGCTGAACAGTTCAAGGCTTCGTCGCAATTCGGTCAAGATATAAACGAAAATATTGTTAGTGATTTATGTTTGGTTTAGTAATCTTTTATAATTTAGCAGATTTATGACGATAAGTAAGGCCCAGGACCAGATCCAAAGGATTAATAAGGCCAGTGTGCCACGGAATTGGACATTGCATCGCAGCTGAAGTGGCAGCAGACGTGGGCGGCTAGTGATTACAACGGCGCGGCCACTGGAAAAAAAAACCGCTGGCAAAAAAACAATAATTTATGATATTGATAGTTAATAGGTCATCTATACAACTTTTATGGCTCAACAGTGTTTTTCAATCTTTTTCATGGCGCGATGCCCTTAGTACAGAAAATATATATTTCGCGAGCCCCCATCCTACGCTGTTCAAAATACTCAAAGTACTTTAACTTTAAAAATACGAGTAGGTAACACTGGCTTAACAGATAGGGTACGGTGGTTGCTTAGTACCCGGCGGGTCGTACGCTCGTTTACTACCGATATGGTATTAAAAACAAATACATAAACCGATCTGAAAACTACAAGCATCATTTTTAATTTGACTAGGGTTACAAATTAAATTTTGTTGGTTACGCTAGGTTTGGAAAGTTTTACTCAATGCTTCTTGTTAAATATGTATAGGTAAATGTGAGCTACGAAAACGTTCTCGATCTATTCACTTTCTATAACTTTATCAAGTTAAATTTGTATTAAAGAGCCCTGATACCGGAAGAACATAGCTACGACATTCATCTATACAATTGATGAAATATTGAAAGGGAAGCTTTTATAGCCTTACAAGACGCTACTTCCACGTAAACCAGCGTTTTCCTGTCTGTTAAACTCTCTGTCCAAGTGTTTACTGTGTTACGGCATGCAATCTCAAGGGAGTTTAATAAGGAAGTGCGGCGAACAATGACCCGTTGCGAAATGGTCGCCCCTTGCACTGGGAGCCGGCTGGAAACTGGATGTCTCAATAGACCCATTCTGTTATATGATACTAATATTATAAATGCGAAAGTGTGTCTGTCTGTCTGTCTGTTACCTCTTCACGCTTAAACCGCAGAACCGATTGAGATGAAATTTGGTATGGAGATACTTTGAATCCCGGGGAAGAACATAGGATAGTTTTTATCCCGGAAATCATCCCCTGAGGGGGTGAAATGGGGGATGAAAGTTTGTATCGAACTATGATATAAACGAGTTCCACGCGGATGGAGTCGCGGGCAGAAGCTAGTTGAGACATAACATAATCCAATCACACCCTCGTTCATCCTACCGTTTTTACCAGTCCTAAAAGAGGGGCTACGCTTTGGCGCCTAATCCCAAGATTTGGGGAGTGAGATATATAAATAAATAAATAAAATAAATAAATAAATATTAGGGGACAATCTTACACAAATCGACCTAGTCCCAAACTAAGCAAAGCTTGTACTATGGGTACTAGACGACGATAAACATACGTATATAGATAAATAAATACTTAAATACATAGAAAACATCCATGACTCAGGAACAAATATTCGTGCTCATCACACAAATAAATGCCCTTACCGGGATTCGAACCCAGGACCTCTTGCTTCGTAGGCAGGGTCACTACCAACTAGGCTAAAGCGGTCGTATTGTTGGGATTAGACCAGTTTTACAATGCTCACATCATCCAAACCATCCAAACATACAGGATATTTCAGGAGACGCGATCAGGAATGACAACCGTTTTGAACCATGCCAGAGTTCCTGGGTTCGAATCCCGGTAAGGGTGTTTATTTGTGTGACGAGCACGAATATTTTGCTTCTGAGTCATGGATGTTTTCTGTGTATTAAAGTATTTATTTATATTTATAAGCATGTTTATTTAGCTTGGGACTAGGTCGATTTGTGTTAGATTGGCCGAAAATATTTATTTACCTTTATTCTACTAGACTTGATGAAATAATTTTTATTCGTATGGCGATCCGTAGAATGAGCGAATATCGATGTGATATTTTTAAAGGAGTGCTATTTCGCCCAAAGTGTTGTCGATCGTTTAGCACCACCCAGGGGACACGTGCAGGGTTGTGATAGGTAAACCCTGCGGACTTGGGCAATAGATTGTCCCACAACTTGATGAATAATTGGAAGATATAAGTAATGCACTTAATCATAATCAAAGTTTCTAGATTCGATTCTGTTTGTTTTTTTACGGGAAAAAACATTGTTGCACACAATTTGGTCAACCTACATTGCACGACATTATGTATGACAGCATGTGTTAAAAGTGATACGGTAACCATCTCCAGTGGTTTTTTTCTGAATTATTTAAAATATGATTGGTCACTAAGTAATTACCTTGCACTGCCTAGCTATTCCATCACCTATACCATGTGGGGAATTATTAAAATATACCTGTACCTAATTTTACCTGGACAAATTAATCTGAGCTTCTTCGTTTATCTAATTTTACTTATTTCGATCATATAGTGCTTTTCAAAATGTGGGGTTGGATAACAAAAGTACATTAGCATAGTTGTCATATGAAAGTAGTATTATACAGTATGTTTATATGTTATCTTGCTTGATATATGTACAGGCAGTTGCATTATTATTTTCCATAAAGCGGGCAAAAATATCAGATACGAGGAATAGTCGTGTCACATATTTATGCGCACTGTTTTAGAAGATATTTGTGTTAATGCTGGTGACTGTACCAAGCATGTACCAAAAACTAGATTTTTTCTATTAGCATAAGATTGGTTATATATCGGAATAATTAATTTATTCACCAAGTGACTATATGTAGCCATACTTGTATAAAATAGGCAATTTTTAAAACACCTCTAGATCATTTTGCCTAAACAGTGAATGGCTGCAATAATGCATAAGTTTAAAATTTACATGACCCAATTGAGAAAATACTTAGTGGATGACTGATAAAGTAACTAATAGACGATTCATCTCAAGTTTATATACCTAAAGGTCAATATTACTAACTCAATGGAATGCTTAGGTAGAACTTGAGATAGTTTTAACCTAGTGTAGGTTTGGTACTGTATTAAAACTGCAAGAGTAAAATAACGATATTACCAGTTTTATTAAAAAAATCAATACATATTATGTTATTTTTCAAAAATCCTCTCATGACTCCTAAAACAAAATCTCTTATAGGTACTTTCAGATTTTCTCGCGCTACCCCGCGTTAATAAAATAACCTGTATATTTAACTTACAATAACATGACATAATCACAAAATACCTAGTGGAAATAAAAAAATTAATCATTCATGTATTTTGTGTGATTTTAATTTAAGTAGGCAGGTACCTGAAGACAAATAAAAGTAGTCATAGCTTTATTTTAATTGTGCTTATATATTATGCGTTTTTATTTTTAATTGTACTTATATATTGTGCGTTTTTATTTTTCTTGTAACTGATGTGTATGTCTTTAAATACAGCCCCTGGGCGACCGAGCTCAGCTCGAGTTAAAATACGAAAGCATCTAATTGTCACAGACATGAGACCTAGCTAGATCGATTTCTCGCCTCCGTAAACCCCTGAACCAAATTTCATCGGTTTTGCATCATTTAAAGAATAATAAAGAGTAAAATTAAGCAATTTGATGATATAATAACTACTTTCAGAATGTTCTTTTAAAACAGATTCGATAGAAACCATCTTTTATTTTTAATGATCAACCAATAAAATTCGATTTCACCTATATTCAAATAAAATGGTTTGTTTATCACAATGGCAGTCGTCAGTCGGGCTAACGACATATTTACATCGTATAGTAATTAGTTACCGCCCGAGCGAATGCGAAGAAAGCAAACTTCGTTCGCTAAATACAAGTGCCTTTATTTTGTTTTATTATTTTGATTACTTACGTTTACAACTTTCCACGACGTGGTTTAGCGAAAAGGATCCAATCGACATGTAAGATTTGAATTTAGAATCTTTTGGCTAAAAAAAGGCCATTCTTTTCAATTCTCTTGAGAGTTAGGTCCATTTCTAGTCTGTTAACACTAGCGTCACAAACACATAATTCCCTGAGAGGGATCTTTCTCTTATATTCGTCGATCAATTTTGCCATCCCGGAAGAAAACAAGTCGCGCGTATGGATTTGAGTATCTCTATGGCGTAAAAACACGGGAAATCTGAATTAACTAACTGTAAAATGTATATAACTGAAGTAAGTAGACTGGAAAAGAAGGGATGAGGGTAGGGAATCTTAACAAGCTAAACAAAAACTAAATAATTATATTTAGCTTTATAAATAAAAAAGCGCTGTGTTTTTTGGTTGGGTTTTTGCTCACTTATTATTTATATATAATTAAGTACGATATCGGTGACGATCTGTTTTAGCTCACTGTCACTACTGTTTTAAGCTACCGTGTATTAGCTGATGATTTTCCTATGTAAATAATAAAAAAAGATACCAAAAATACCAACAGATATTATCTTTAATTTTTGTTTGAATTTATTGTCTCTGAATGTTCGTTTTTTTTTAAATAAAGTTCTTAGTTGTTGTAGCTTGCGATTCTGTCATGATAATATAATAGCGGATTTGACAAACAGTTTATTCTTGTTCAGAAACAAATATAGAGACTATTTGAATATATGAAAAATTGATTTTAAATATTATTCATATTTTTAACATCGCTTAGTGGAAGTTCTAAACAATGAAACAGATTATTTTAATTAATTGTAAGATCAAAATAATAATTTATTTGTACAACTTCAATGTTTAGGTAAATATTTAAAATACTGCACTCTATTTGGCCTCATGGGTCGTACACACAATAAAGCAAGATCCGCTCAGTCTAACACGACGCACAGTGTCACACTGCCGTTTTCGCTGAATAGTGCACAAAAATTAATAATAAATAACAGTGCGACTTTCTGTATTTTAGTGAGATGTGGTGAAAATGTCGTAGAGACGTGACAGGGAATATTTTAGATTTTTATTGCTGTGGATTTAAATGTAAGTTTAGTTTCGGTATAGAAATCATAACTGTGAAACTAATGGATATAATACTAAGCAACAGGTTAAGGTTGGTAGTAGGCACATAATTATTATTATGCCAAATATAATAATTTTGATACATTTAATTAATTTACTTTTTCTAACTTCTACGTCTTTATCTCCTAGGTCTATCTAGACTTATCACACGCGATGTATTTTCTAACCGACTTCAAAAAAAGGAGGAGGTTCTCAATTCGGTTGTATTTTTTTTATAATTTTTTTTTTCAATGTTTGTTAAGTACCCCAGAACTCCGACATTGATGAGCCGATTCGTAAAATATTTTGTTTGTTTGTATATATGCTTCCAGGTGGGTCCCATTTTTTACAAAAATTCATTTGGATGATGGGATCCATGAGGAATTGAGGGAACTCCTCAATTATATTAGGCACGCGTGTAGAGATTTCGGTATTTTCTATTATAACTCGTGTATCTACACCCGGAAATCATGAATTTGGTGGAGTGGAATTGATGATGAAGACCACAGATGACTTATGGAATTCCTCAATTATGTACTTAAAAGTACAAAAGTATATCACAGATTCTGATAAGATTCCGTTGAAATAGCAGCTAATGAAGTGCCAAAGGTGATCCTTGTGGAATCGACGGCACTCAAATATTATCGGCCCATGTGGGCGATTGGGTTTTTTTCTCTAATAATCAACGCATTTGTTCTCGGAAATCAGTTCATGTGGTAAATTGGAAAAGAAATGTGGAAATGGTCTCGTGGCTTGGCGGAGTACTAAATTGAAGTCGTTTAAAACTTTGTTTTTAAAGTAAATTATATGTTATTTTTTCTGGAGAAAAATACATGCTGATTTTGTTTAATTTAAATATATTTCATGTACTTTAAGAGAAAACAAGTTATACACATACTTATTTTATGTGTGCATTCATCTCTGAGAACAGCAATTTCAAAGAAAAAAATAATATCATTATCGACTTCAGTAAGAAGGCGTCGAATTATGTTTAAGCGTATCAAAATCAATTTCATAATAGTATTGTAGTAAACTCACACCCGCATTCCCAAAAAGAGGTAGGCACATTTGGCACATTTAAACTTCAGTGCCAATTTTATCAACTATAGCAATTGAAAGAAAGAAAGAAAGAAAGAAAAGAAAGAAAAACATTTATTCATGACGAGTATGATTAAAATAAAATAAAAATAAACTAAATCTAAAACATTGTGTGGAATCAATCAATTCGTGTCACGAAAAGGTCCCGCCTCAGCATAATGCCGACTCAAGAGCCGGCGCTGATCTTCCGGCCAATTGTAGGTATAAGACGGAGAAAATGTTACATTGCAGTGACAGGTTGCTAGCCCAGCGCTCACAATACACCTCAACCTTATTCTCCATAGTTGACTCTTACATAAACCACGGTTACAAAGGCAGCGTTATATGACGTCTCCTTTCTGAAAATAAGTATACTTCCTGTAGCATTTTTGATTTACCAATTACAATATTATGTACAGAACTTTCTCTTTAAAAAACTTTCTCGACAACTTTTGCGGAGAGTTTCGTGTTTTTATTAACAACAAAGGGTTTTCGGACTACATTGCCTCATTGCAAAACATTTTTATAATATTATTATTGTTGTATTTAGTCGTTACGTTACTAGTCGTACGTTATTTGATTCCCGTGCATAAAAAATAATGCCTTTTTGTTTAAATGAGTACTTACTACATTTTATCATTGTATGAGATTTTCGAATCTTGTTTACAAATTTCGTCTTACGTACTGCTGCTCTTAAGCGACACTTATTATTAAAAAAACATACATATAAAGAGTTGTTTTTTGGAGACTCGTGGAATAGTAAGCTTTATCATTTGGATTCGGTGTCTTGAGTTCTAGGGTGGGTTGCGCCAAACCGGTATTCTTTAAAATCTGAATGTTTGAAATGTTTGACAAGTTTCTATGCAATGACAGCTGCCGGTGACATATTTAACGTTGATCAATCTGACCCCGTATCATGGTCGGCCTTATCACGCGATAAGTGACAAGATAGAGCGTCCGTCACTGGCTGACACCGTTCGATGGAACGAGACGGACGCTCTATTTTGTCACTTATCGCGTGATAAAGCCGACCATGATACGGGGCCTGTAATCGTAAGTTGCTACAACGCCCTTAGCTTAGATAGATACCAGTGACTAACATTTCATAATTCCAAAATCAAATAGTTATTCTACAAGGGTCTCAAGCGCTCTTTTACAGCTGCTCTGCTCTGGTATGTAGTGTAGTGTAGTGTAGTGTTCCTGTGACTCTCAGGCTGTGAGTAAGCCAGCTAGAACTCCAGAGAAAGTCTCAACACGGCCCTGTTGAAACTTGAGAGCGCACCTGCATTTCTCTGCTGTTGCCACAACGGATCCTCACATAATTAAACTAAGTTGCTTACCATAATCGACGACCTCTTTAGCCTAGTAGGTAGTGACCCTGCCTACGAAGCTGGAGGTCCTGGGTTCGAATCCCGGTAGGGGCATTTATTTGTGCGATGAGCACGAATATTTGTTGTCATGGATGTTTTCTATGTATATAAGTACCTATTTATTTATTTATTTATATAAGTATGTATATCGTCGCCTAGTACCCATAGTACAAGCTTTGCTTAGTTTGGGACTAGGCCGATTTGTGTAAAATTCTCCCCACATATTCACTCGTTTGCCGCCGTTGTGAATAAATAAAAACTTAGCTATATATTCCTTGTGACTACATTTGACAGAAAACTCTATGTGACCAGTTATTTATTTATGTAAGTTTCTTCTCTAATATAAACAATCTCTTATATTTTAATCGTCGTCAATGATGTCATTGTGACGTCTACTAAGTTTGTAACCAGTTTTTTTTAAAACCAGTTTTTTGTTTGTTTACATTTTGCGAAGCCATAGAACCGGTTATAGGTATACCAAGACAGCGTTTTACTTACTTACTCTTATCACTGTTTTGTTTTTGGGATACGTGATATTTGGGACATTATGTACAGTAGCAGGCAGACGAGATGACTGTTTTTAATTTGAATCGCTTACTAATTATCATTATCTTTATTTACATCAAAACAGCGTGAAGGGAGCACGGAAAGAACGTGTTTTGTCAGATTAATATCTGATTAAATGTCTAGATCGTTGCAAAGTATGGGTGGGGTGAGTTTGAGGGATATAATAAGTAATAGTGTGATAAGCAATGATCGGAACGGGTAGTGCCATTTCGGGTAAATGACCTTAAACATTGTACATAACATGGATAAGACTTGAGATTCCCCTACTCTAAAAAATAGTCATTGTAAATACATCATTCATTTACTTTCATTTAACAGTTATAAGTAACAATAATACAACTATAAAACAAAACACGAAACATTAACATCACTTTATTAAATTATTATATTAGTTATTTATTTCATATCTTTCGTTCCTTATTCTCCTTGGAATTAAACAAACCATATTTTTTTCAATATTTTCTACTGTCAATCTATTTTTTTTGACGTCCGTCTAATATCTAAAATTCTAGGGCATTCAACTTAACATATTTTCAATTGTTAGGCCCGGGGTTCTTTAAAACATACTTTAAACCAAACACAAACTTAAAATGTTCATTCAAGTCCCCGGGCTAATGACCTTATCCATATTACGCTTACGCACCGATATTCCCCGGAATGGCACTAGCAATTCCGATCACTGCTGATAAGAGAGATATGTGGAGTGACTGAAGATGTAGTGACGAAAATTGAGAAGGGCATGCTAAGATGCTACGAGTATGGAGAGAGGATGGATGAAAGGAGATTAACAAAGAGAGTGTATGAGGGAAAAGTTGATGGTACAGTTGGAAGGGGATACCTCGTCGAACTTTATCCGACCAAGTCGGAGAAACCCTGAAGAAAGGTCAAGTCAAGAGTACCCTAAACCCACGAGCATGTATGCAGAATGTAATGAAAGTGAATGAAGCAAGAAAGGTTTGTCAAGATCGTAGCAAGTGGAAATCCGTGATCTCTGCCTACCCTTCCGGGATATAGGCGTGAATATGTGTATGTATGTAGATATCTAGTCAGGTCGAAACATGTCGAACGATATTCGAACTCAAAGAGCCATTTAGCCGTTTCATAATATTTTAATGTCTGAGAATCACGGGAGTTATCTATTTAAAATGTCTAGTAATTTTTGAGGTTTCTGAAACGACAAGGAACCTTTATAGTTCCGCTTAGACGGTCATATCGTCTAGCCACATGTAATTTTTATTTTATTTTATTTCATACTACTATAGAATCCATTATATTATATTATTATATTCTCAAGATCGAGACCAATGGAGGGAGACCTTAGGGCCTGGACACATGTCCACGGCGCGGCGCCGTGCGCCGTGTGGCGGCGCGGTGCCGCCACCGTGAGACGGTGCGGCGTTGCGGTGCCGTGTGCGGTGCGGCGGCGCGGCGTCGCGGTGCCGTGTGCGGTGCACTAGACCGGCGCACGGCGCACCGCTCGGTGGTTTTCGTTTTGCTGTTGCTTAGTACGCACGCGTTTGCAACAAGTATCGTTTCAAAAATACAGTTTTTATCTTGATATGGACCGCGAAAGACGTATTCTTCAGCTCCTACTGCTAAGAAGACGACGAATGAAGAAAAAACACCAACGAAAATATTGGGTAAATCCATACCTTTCTTTAATGAACCATGATGGAGGTCATTTTAAGAGAAAATATGAAGCACTGAAAATATGTGGGGATGAAAAATTTTACGAGTATTTTAGAATGTCGATATCAACATTTAAAGAACTGCTAAGCAAGATAGCACCTCGTATACAAAAGAAAAATGTGTTCAGAAAACCTGTTGAGCCTATGGAAATGCTAGGTTTAACTATAAGGTAAGAAATAAAATAATTACTCATATATTGATTTTTTCATTCTAATCAAAGGAATAATCATTTTCGTAATTGATTATGTTTTAAGAGAATTCGTATTCGATATATATTATATTGTTTTATTAGCTCTGTGGTTATTTTCGGTATGCTTTCACTTAAAAGAATGTTCCATAAAGCACGACAAACTTCTCGTACAATTTTCCCGATTGTGTTTTTTCCACGATACTCTATGAATTCCATATCTCTAAATGAATTCCCCGTTGCCAAAAATCTGAAAAAGAGACATTTGATTAAATTTTACAGGAATATTATTATAAACATTTATTTTATTATTTTCAACTTTTTTAATTATGATTGTTACAGGTAATGACGTAGTAAAGAAATGGATCAATATTAAAGACAGTTTTACAAAATATATGAAGAAGGTAGAACTTTCAAAGAAATCTGGAGCTGGTGCCAAATATATAAAAGAATATCATTTTTCTAAACAACTCATGTTTTTGTACAAAAATGCTCCAAATTTAACTGACACTAGTATTATAGAAGACGGAGAAGAAGAAGAAGAATCTCAAATTACAGAAACAAGATCACGATATCAACCCTACAGTACAGCTATGCGAAAGCGAAAACCAAGTAGCGATGAATTTGAGAGACAAATTGTTGAAACATTAGCCGCTCCAGAAAATCGACATATGTCATTTTTTAAAGCCATTTTGCCGTCTTTAAACAAGTTAGATGACCAGCAGACCTTGACATTTCAGTGGAGTTTTAAAGATTTTAATGGATTTTCATCAACCACCTTGGCAGCAATATAGTGGGTACCAGACATCAACATATAACGATACTAACTATCATCAAGCTAGACAACCACCACGAGCTACAGCGCCTTATGAAACTAACTATCAAACAGCTTATAATTCTTCCACTAAATCGCCGCCAAACATCACCAGATTTGGAGCAAATTCTGTCTAATTCCCCAGATACACGTGAATCCGAATACGAATTCTCTTAAAACATAATCAATCACGAAAATGATTATTCCTTTGATTAGAATAAAAAATCAATATACGAGTAATTATTTTATTTCTTACCTTATAGTTAAACCTAGCATTTCCATAGGCTCAACAGGTTTTCTGAACACATTTTTCTTTTGTATACGAGGTGCTATCTTGGTTAGCAGTTCTTCAAATGTTGATATCGACATTCTAAAATACTCGTAAAATTTTTCATCCCCACATATTTTCAGTGCTGACCTCCATCATGGTTCATTAAAGAAAGGTATGGATTTACCCAATATTTTCGTTGGTGTTTTTTCTTCATTCGTCGTCCTCTTAGCAGTAGGAGCAGAAGAATACGTCTTTCGCGGGCCATATCAAGATAAAAACTGTATTTCTGAAACGATACTTGTTGCACGGTGGCGGCACCGCGCCGCCACACGGCGCACGGCGCCGCGCCGTGGACATGTGTCCAGGCCCTTACGCAATGGAGTGGTGGAACACGATAAAGCTTGGTTCGATCTCTTATCCTTTAGGCGCGAATTAAGATACCAACGCGCTGCTCTTCCGCTTTCATCTCCGGGCAGCACATTTACTTGCCAATTATGCGGTCGTGGCTGTCGCTCCCGTATCGGCCTTACAAGCCACGTACGTAAGTGCCGCTCCTCTAATATGGACGCTGTTTAAATCATCTTTTCATAGATGTAAAGGCCAATGATGATGATGATGATAGAATCCATGTGTTAATAAACAAAAATTGTCGAGCAAAACAAAGAGGCACAGCCGTACCATCCTTTGAACCCATTCAGGCCATTTCCAACATCTTACTTATTCTATGTTCGTGTGTGAGATGGTGGAGAGTATTGTTCGAAACTTGAGCTGGTTCAGGATTGATTCTATTATACGGCGCTACTCGGGCTGTCCACTTGATGCCAAGCATTTTCCACCAGCTCCGCATTTTGAACGCCTCAATCCTTTCCTTTGTGTGAAGCTCGTTTGAATGATCGAAAAAAAAATAGTGTAATAAGAGAAAAATGTGGAATAGATGTAGTGACTAGGATTGACCAAGGTATGCTTCGGTGGTTTGGGCATGTTGAGAGGATGTGTGAAAGTAGGCTGACTAAGAGAATATACGTCCAGAAGATGGATGGAAGGGTCGGTAGGGGGCGGCCTAGGCGAGGGTATCATGACCAAATTTCAACGATACTGTTAAAAGGCCAGGTCAGGAGTACCCGCAACCGACGAGCCTGTATGAGGAGATGTATGGATGTGATCGAAGCGAAAGAAGTATGTAAGGACCGTAGTATTTGGCGTTCCTTAGTCTCTGCCTCCCCCAATGGGATACGGGCGTGAGTATATGTATGTATATGTATGTTCAGTGTCCACTTTTCAGCCGTGTATAAAAGATAGATAAAGTTAGGTTCTACTTACATCAAGTTTACTTCGGTATTCACCCGTATCCCACGGGTTTTCCATGTCGTCTCTAATCTTTTCACCGCTGCTTTAGTCATCTGACAACTTCTTTCTCCTAATAAAATCCGTTGGAGTGTCTTAGAGAGTCCAGGGTGTCCAGATCTTGGAGTTTGTACGTGCGACGAGTTGTGTTGGGCCTGGTTACGAACACCAACTTGGTCTTCGTCTGCTGAACCTCAGGCTGTATCCCAAGTGGACTGCCTCCAGGATCCTCAACTACTCTCCCTTCTCATCATTTGATCGCACCAGTTGCCTTTTTTTAAATACAACGGCGGTGGCAAACAATCGTAAGGCCCGCCTGATGGTAAGCGGACACCGTAGTCTATAGACGCATGCAACTCCAAAGGAGTAACATGGGCGTTGCCGACCCTTGATATGTTTGAGGATTCGCCGTGTTGACAGCTTCAGAAACAAATTCCCTCGCTCTCAACACAACGCAAAAACCCTCCTCCCTCCCTCCTGCCTCCTATCTTATTCTTTTTTTCTGTGGTAAAAATTGACCCTCATAAATACTAATAATATACCTAGACTGCTAGTCGAGTGAAGCCTGTGTTTAGGAACGGAAAAAAAATTGTCTGTTTGATGATTAAATGTTAGTTTATATGTTAAAATTTCTAGCAAATACTCGTACTTTAAGAAAACGGTAATCTTTTTTAAATGATGTTCTTTTGTTTTTATCAAGGCATTGTTTACATTGACGAAGCAGTCAAAACATAACTATTCTATATGTAATCCAATACAACTTAAGCGCCGAACTACTTTACCTAAGTTACAACCTTTCGTGTCGCGATTTATAAGTCTACTGTGTGTGAACTCATTGGCCTATAAAATGACGATAGCTCCTATCTTTATAACCGGCATAACTATTTGTTAATTACTCTAGCTGTGATTTAGCTGCTTGTGGTATATAGGTTATTTAAACTAATATAAAACTCACTTAAGTAGTATATTCAATTCAATTCAAATAATTTATTTATGGCGTCTTATATAGGCAGAACACTTGAATTTTAATTCCAGTGCCATTATTTTCTAGTAATTGTTGGATTACTGATCCTACTAATATTATAAATGAGAAATTTGGATTTTTGTTACTCAATCACGCTTAAACGGCTTAACCGATTTTGATGAAATTTTGCACGAAGATAATTTACATACATACATACATACATTCACGCCTTTTTTCCCAAAAGGGGTAGGCAGAGCGTAAGCGTGTAAGCGTATATTCCAGCGCCACTTTTAGCATAAATGTGGGTATAAAAGATCGACAAAATGTGATATTGCAGTGATAGGTTCCTAGCCCATCGCCCACAACACACTTCAACCCGGGTCCCTTAGTCGACTTTTACGACACCCACGGGAAGAAAGGGAGTGGTGAAATTCTAAGCCGACACCACACGGGTGATTCGTACTATTTCGAAGATATTCAAGATCAGTTTCGTTAATAAACTCTTTGATAACCTTTGTATACGATGCTCGTTTGTTTTTATCTAAACTATTACCCAGTCTTACTGGTTTTTTTGTGTAGTTTTTTTTATTAATATTGCTTTTGGCCGCTCCGATATGTTTGATGGTGACTAAGTATACAAAAGTGTAACCATATCTTCGATCAACCGTACAGCCGAACTCATAAGTAGCTGAACCTTGATGCCTTGTCGCATTCACCCGTTTGACAACTTCGTATGACCGTTTAAACATGACGTTACAGCGACACGGTACAAAAGTGTTCGACCGTACCTATTCTCACGTAGCCTTTTTAAAAGCTCACGGTTGTCTTAGGGCACGGCCACATGTCCACGGCACGGCGTCGTCACGCGCACCGTAGAATCTGGAGAGGAGAATATGGAGGATAGATTCTGTTTTTTCGAAGATTTAAATCAGTTGGCACTCTTTGGGGGAGGCCTATGTCCAGCAGCGGACGTCTTTCGGCTGATAAGATGAAGAACCAGTTGGTTGCTGAACACGACAGTTAATATGGGGGGTGAAAGGAGGCCGTTTGAAACGCCCGTTACTTTTTAGGGTTCCGTACCCAAAGTGTAAAAACGGGACCCTATTACTAAGACTTCGCTGTCCGTCCGTCTGTCTGTCACCAGGCTGTATCTCAAGAACCGCGTTAGCTAGACAGTTGAATTATGTATTTCTGTTGCGGCTATAACAACAAATACTAAAAACAAAATAAAATAAATATTTAAGGGGGGCTCCCATACAACAAGCGTTTATTTTTTCAGGCTGTATCTCAAGAACCGCGATAGCTAGACAGTTGAAATTTTCACATATTATGTATTTCTGTTGCCGCTATAACAACAAATACTAAAAACAAAATAAAATAAATATTTAAGGGGCCCTCCCATACAACAAACTTTTTTTAACTGTTTTTTATATATAATGGTACGGAACCATTCGTGCGCGAGTCCGACTTGCACTTGGCCGGTTTTTGAGAATCACCCACCTTTGACCTACGGTTTAAGAGATAAGTAGGTGTAATACAAGTCGTAAAGTGACATAACCGGACTAACCTTGGCTCGTGTCTGGAAACTGGAAACGTGGTAATGAGGAAGCCACTAGTATCCTTTCTGCAATCTTGTACATTTTGGCGCTTGCCTGTTTGTGTTGCTGTAGCTCATATGCAGTCTTACGCAGATGAAGACAGTTTCTAGTGATATAAATGAATGAATTTATTCAAAGCCGTTCTCACAGAAATGAACTGCCGCCGTATATATGTAGCATCTTATTTAATGGAATTCCAAATAGGAAGGCTGTTCGGAACCTGGTTAGAAATGTGACGCTACAACACTCCCTTTTAATTTATTAATGGAATATCATTTAAAAATGGACTTTTTAGACATTCACATATTTAATTCAAATTGGTAAAACATTGATTTGTTTCACCAGGCACATCATTGCCAAATAAATCAATGGTACCTACAAAAAAGAAAAGTGCATTCAGCATCTCATAGATAAAAAAATATCATACATACATCAGGCACATATATGGTAATCTATTATTCTTAAGGCCTCCACCCACCGAACGCGTGTCGTGCGCGGCGCGTGTGCTGCGCGGGCCCGCGCAAGTTGTAAAGCATTGAAAGTACACTTCAAACACACATCGAACGCGGTCCGAACGCGGCCTTCACTTCCGCATTTATAAAGATGTGTTGCGATATATTTGGTTATTTTGGCTGATACTATCTTTGTATTTATGATACTGCTACTTCCAGCAAGTCAGAATGGGTTGAAGTATCAGTAGCTTTAAACTGATAAAAAATCCCTGCGACATGTGAACTAAGTTCATTGTTTGTTCACAGAGCACCTCTCCGCTCCCCGCGCCGAAAGCGTCGCGGACGCAGCGAATTCAGCATGGACGACGACGACTACTCGCCCAACAACTCCGTCGTGTCGGTCAACTCGCTCGCCAGCTTGCTGCGGGAGAAGTTACAAGTATGTTCTCGATATTCTATCCTACCCTATCTCTTTGGCAGCGAAACGCACGACAGCTGTGGCTCATCATCTGTCAAGTACGGCGTTTGTGGCGCTGCAAAAACTGCCGTTTGACAGCTCTTAGTCTGCCGCAGCACATGCGTATATCTCTACGAGTATCATCAGCATCGTCATCTTCAGCCTATATACGTCTTGCTGCTGAACATAAGCCTCTTCTCATGGATGTGCGGAGATGGTCAGTAGTATTGGTCCTTTCGCTAGCCCAATGCGGGCTGAGGACTTCACCATGCACCTTTGAATTTTTTCACAGATGTAGTAGGTAGATTTTCTTAAAATATTTGTCTTCACCGAAATCTAATGGTAAATATCAAGTGTTATATTTAACGCTACTCATTTGTTTTTCAGAGCATCCCCCAAAAGATCCGAAAGAAGCCAACCGACTACAAGCTCCGAGCGTTCGTCGGCCTCATGTTTCTGGCCGTGGCCTTCTTTGTGGGCTTTGCGTACGTGCTGTATCACCAGCAGGCAAGCAGTCAGGCGTACTTCGATGCGGTGCAGTTCAATGAGCCCAAGAGGCTGCTCAGGGTCCACAGTGCGGACGATGTGGAGATACTGAGGGCTAGTCTTGGTAAGTTTCCAGAGAGAGCGAGACTTGGCGCGGTCGTGGGTTCCACCCTGTTGATGATTTACCACTGATTCGCACGAAGCGTTTTGCTTCCAGTTTTCTCGCACGGACAGCTAAAGAGTGGACTCACTTTCGGCAAACCTTTTCCCAGCTGCTCATAACTTGGATCTTTTCAAGACCAGAGTAAAAAGGCACTATCTAGGTATGCATGTAACACCCTCGACCTCATCATCACTTACTTAGGTGAGATAGTAGTCAAATGCGTATCTTGTATTCTCCTGTCGTGAGAAAACCTAACGAGATCCAATTCCCTTAGGGTTAGAAGGTCAGATGGCAGTCGTTTTCGTAAAACTAGGTTCTGCGCCAAATCTTAGGATTAGGTGGCGAAGCAAAGCCGGTTATTCCTCAAGGTACAACCAACAACTACTACTCGTACTACTTACGTCGTATTATATTCGCAAACTAAATAGTCTCCTTCTTTCATCCACTAGCATGGTTATCCAGGAAATATGGCTGTGGAGGATAGTTATTCCCGTTCAAAGAGAGGTTTATGAAAATCATATTCGACAAATTACGTAAAACAAAAGAATACATATCCGAGAGTGTGTCAACATACCATTTGTCTTTTTCTTCTGCATGTCTAATCGGAAGCATGTTTTGTAAGCATGTCGAGCAAAAATGTGTGTGTAGTGTGGACATATCTCACTCATTCTTCACACGACTTTCCGTAAATTTCCCAAAACAATAAACTGAGAGGATTGTTTTATAAATTCAGAATTTCCACATGCATTCAATGATAGATATTACTCAAAGCAAGTTGATATGATTCTAGATAAGTTATTGTCAAAGGAAAAGTTGTTTAGTTGTTTTATAACCTTAGTACTGTTCAATTCTTGCAGCTGTGAACCTGCCAGCCAAACAGAAGGCCTTCCCTTGTCTTCCTGCGCACCGGCGGGCCGGCTCCGAGTGCCTGGAGTGGCAGCATGCCGCCCGCTTCTACCTCAAGTGTCTGCCGCACGACCCCGGTCTGGACAACACCACCTGCTACTCGGTAGAGTGGCAGGCGCTTAGACATGGTAAGAGTCCAAATCCATAAAAACACAAAAATAAGGCCAGAATACAAATAAAACAAAAACATGGGAATACAGATCCGTAATAAAAATATAGTTACAGATCGAGTGAAAGTGAAGAAATAAAAAAACATCTACTTACAAGATAAATAGGGACAGCAAATTGCAAAAAGATGAAGAAACAAATTCAGGTCTAGATACAAATAGTGACGGAGATAAAAGCAGATTAGCCTGGCTACTTAATAAGGTGGAAGATGTTGTATCGTTGTGACAACAATGATAAAACATATGGATTTTATTCAAATATAAATGTTGTGTTTGTACCACTTTCAGATGTCCATCCCACCGACTGTTTCGACTGGAGCGAGACTAAAACGAACTGGTACGGAGGTGGACTCGCGGCAAACCTCACCTGGCCTCTCAACAATGGCTCCATCGAATTCACTCCCTTCGTCACTGGCAATCTCCAGAAATCACAATTCGGAAACGTCCTCACCAGATACCTCATCAACTCGAAAGGCGCCGCCGTCATTATTGACGAAGAAACTCCTTTACATATCGCCATTAATAAAGGAATCAAACAGATTTGTATCAAAGCACAACACGACAATTTTGCATATGCGAACAAACTTACAGAGTTCCCTGAGATGAAGTACAATATTTGTACTTCCAGAGATATGAAATCACTGCATTCTTCAATACATAACCATCAAAGAGCACCGCTGTGGGATGGTCTCAAACCTGCAGATATGATGACTTTAGAGTCCTTGATAACTGAACCAGTTTGGCAAATAGCGCCAAGGTTCAAGCACGAATTACAAGCGGAAACTATTTCTAACTACACTGAAAAAGTAATCAAAGGCTTTCTAAAACAAGGACACGTTTTAATCAACGAATACTGGCAGAACGAGATAGGTGATCTAACTGTTGATAAAAGTCGATTCGAGACTTTAAACCAAACTGTTTATAAACTACATAGAAGAGGTTTTAAAGTCGCGTTTACTATTCAGCCTTTCATAAGCACAGAGAGCAAGAACTTCGCTGAATGCGTGCAAAAGAGACTGTTAATCAGCGAGCGAGAAAGCGATAGAAGGATACCAGCTCTTACCAGATTCAAATCTCTAGCCAGTGCTGGTATGCTAGACATAACTAATAATAGAACAGTTCCATGGCTCACAGAAAAGCTACAAGCAGTAATAGACGAATACCACATAGACTCCTTCTACTTAGACTTAGGGACAGCTTATGATATGCCAATGTATTATCAATGTGAAAAGCGGCTAATTAATCCTGATCAATACAAGACAATATTCACAAAAACTTTTGAGAATTCGCTGAACATCATTGGAGTGTCAGGAGCTGTGTCTTTGCCGAGACCTCCGATATTTGTGTCTCTGCCCCCCTTCGAGTCGACTTGGGAGGCGTTACGCTCCGTCATACCCACGATGTTGACTTATGGGATCAGTGGATATCCCTTCATTATGCCTGGAGCTGTTGGTGGTGACATCTATTGGCCTGGTAGCGAGCAGTTCTTACCTTCTTCCAAAGGTAGGGTTAATTATCATAAACTTACTATCCATTCACTTGCTTCTGGCAACCAGTGGTGCCAACTTCGCACGCCCCCAAATTGATTTGACAAATTGGCAACTGTACCGGTTACTTTTGCCAAGAAGAGTATAAACTATTTTTAATTTTTTAAAGCAATATAGGCAACGATTTTTAAAATCCAAAAATGTTTGCAAAGTTCATGGATATTTTGTATCCATTTAACAAGACGCCCCTATTGTATATATATAAAAAAAACTTTTTTCAGACCAGTTGATCCGTAGTATGTTAGTACCTTTACGAACTAACTTCTACGGGTTTTTTTTTATGAAACCTTTTCTATCATAGCTTAAAATTATTACCGGACAAAGGTCATATTGAGACTTACATTTGCAATTTTATTGATTAATAAATTAACACCCGGTCAACATTTATGAAAAAAAAGGAACGTCAAATTTAATTTGATTTTTCAGGGTTATTAGAATCAAACGAAACCAACACAGAAACCAGCAAGCTGCCAGAAGTGGAGTTGTACATGCGCTGGCTGCAGATGGCGACGTTTCTGCCCGTGATGAAGTTCACGCACCTGCCCAGCAAGTACAACGACGAGAAGGTTCTGGAGATGGCCAAGAATCTGACCACCTTGAGACAGAAGATGGTAAGAAATACGTACATGTGTAAGAAGTTGCGACAGAAGAAGATAAGGAATCTTATCTTTAAAAGAAGCCTATGTCTTCGAGATAGATGTCACTACATGCCTTCTTAAGACGTTGCAAGAGAGGAAAGGAACCTGCTTCTTCCTTAACCTCTTTCTCATAACCCAGTGCTGGAGATGGCCCGGAACTTGACTATTTTGAGGCAGAAGACGGTAAGAAACAAAAACATGTTTAAGAAGTACTCAGTGCTGCTACCAGTACCAATTGAAATGATTGTATTTTGAGAAAATAGTAGAAGCACTAGCAAAGAGGTGCTCCATTTTAGTTGGCACTTTTAAAAAGCTGGCACTTGGGTAATCCTTGGGATTGGGACCGGAAGAATATTTTTCGAGAAGACTCCTAATAAGTAGTGATAGTATTTGCTCCGGTATTTTATGCAATTTTACGAAGGGCACTCACTGATGATAAAAAAATCTCATACTTCTGAACGACCTTCTTTTCTAGATAACCCCTCTCCTCCTGACTTACAAACGTGAGGCGCTCGAAGAAGGTCTGCCGCTGATCAGACCGCTGTGGCTTGTGACCGGCGGAGACCCGCTGCTGGTGGTGAAGGACGAGTTTGCGATTGGAGACGACATCGTGGTGGCACCGGTGCTTTACCCGGGACAGACTACAAGAGAAGGTGTGTTGGATACCCATTGAGCTACCTCGAACATACAACATTACAAATACGCATACTATTTATTGAACTCCTCACAAACACGAAGCAGTTACAAAGAGAAAAAAAAACTAAAGCAAGTAGGTAGACGACGCCTTTTCAGCGTCATATTGACCTTCACGTTTTTTTGTTGCACCTATTTTCAACCAATTTAAAAGGTTTTTCTGACATAACTTGCGTAGCAAATTCCAAGGCATCGTCAAGTTTGCAGAATTTTGAGGTTATGGTAACTTCATCCGTTCGAACTGGAGCTTGCAACCGAGCTATAGAGATAACTTTATAACGATAACTACTACTTGGCAGCACCGTTTTCAGGTCCGGACGTCTGTCAATCGCATGAGTTTACCTTCCCGATAACTCTCATTATGGACCTCGTCACAGAGACAAATAGTATTCAATTCCTCCTTCTAACCCTCTATATGAATTGTCATAACGCTTGTCGCTTGATAGTAACACATAATTTCATTACTTCCTTGTGGTTTCCAGTATACCTGCCAGCAGGACTGTGGGAGGACGGGATCGACGGCTCCATGCGCAAGGGCAGCCGCTGGATGCACGAGTACCGGGTACCGATCAACCGCGTCGCCTACTTCAAGCGTCTACCCAGCGACCTTCGCTTCCGGTAGCCCTTAAACTAAAGACTGTTGGCCTTATTCATAAACGTTCAACCCTATTTTAACTAAAATGTATTTTGAATTTTTTGTGTATCTGTCACTCATTCATCGAGAAAAGACAACACACATGTTGTTTAACAAAGGATCGTTAAGTTTTATGAATAAGGGGGCAATAGCGCACAAGATGAAGATCCGGATATCTGCCAGTGGCGGAGCGCCCACACAAGCCGATTCCCACTGGCTTGCCTAAAATTTGTTTTAGGCAAGCCTATAGTTATATACTCTAGACTCTTTCATTACTTTTTTGTTCCGGGTTGTCCATTGAAAATTTTTACGCGCCGCGATTTAGTGACTTTTGTGCTGATTGCTCTACAGACTGCTGATGCCCACAACGTCATCGCAATCCGGAGCATTGTCATTCACACAAGTTGTTGGGGAAAAGATGTAAATTTAAGCAGTCTATTTTATTTTAAAAAACTACTAGTATATACTATGTTTCTGTCATGTTGAAACTGAAAACTATTCCCAAAGATGTCGATTGTTTAATTCAGTGATTTTTTACCCTTTTTTTCGAATGTTGAGTTCTGTATTGTCAGATACGTAAATAACGTTAATTACATTTATTTATTTACAATCGTATGTTCTGTGTATCTAGTCTTAATTTAAATAGTTGACTATAAGCCTAAATGTATTTGTGCCATTTTAGACCTTCCAACGAACTCAAATGCTTGTATATTATGAAAAAAAAGGGTTGGAATTGTTATTAAAATAATGTACGTTTCATTTCTATAACACTAAATTAAATGCAGCAACATACTAATTGAAAAAATTGTGAACATCAAATGGTTATGAAAGCAGAAATTAGAGGAAATCAGTGCATACCTACCACAAGACATTTTTCTTCTTTAAGGTGAGTGGTTGTATACTTACTTTTCTCAAATATTGAAAATATTAGAATGTTACTGGGGAGTACCCACACCACAGTAATTATAGTAGGTAGTTATGTTAAAATTATGAATAACATATGTTATGTTTATAATAATTATATTATGTAATCGCTTGTGATAATATTAAATACCTAATATATTTCGATAGTTTATAAAATTAGCAGTACCTACCTATACGAAACATGTGATTTACTTCAGTCATTCCAAAGTTAGTTAGATATTTTATATAGGATTATAATGAGTATCTATTATTTAACAAATTAACATATCTACGAGAACATATACCAACCTAAACCTATGTATACAAAAATAACCAAAGGTAGTAAATCATATCAATGTGTATTTTAATAAAGTGAAAAAATAATCAATCCCCATTGCGGAATGTTACCGTCCAAATAAAAAACTGTTGTGGTTTTAATAAAAGGGGACTTCAATTTCATTATTTATCCTACTCTTAAAGGAAGTAGGAAAAATATATGCCTAATAAAGTAAATCTCATTTATATAACACAAAAAATTATGAAGCTTCCTACAACCGTTTTAATGTATTGTAAGATCCCCGACACAGTAAATGACATTTTTGATTATTTTATATGGCGTTAACATTCCTATTGCGTCCATTGTATAATTTTATATTTAAATATAATATATAGCGACGTATAATTTTATCAGTGTGGTGGTTATTTTTCATCGTTATGATGAAGTGGGTGACGATTGTCATTTGTCTGTCACATGCCGTTAACAAAACGACATGTGACAGAGCGATCATCTTATGAGTAACAATCAGGGGAAAGCCTCTGTTGGTGTTTGTTACTCTTTAGACATTCCCATTCCCACATTCTGTGTATTAAGTTAGGTTATGTTATGTTATGTATGTATGTAGTGTGTTAAGTTGTAATAAATGGCAAATGTGTTCTCATGCTTATTAAAGTGACGTCAGCTTTGATAATTTGTTGTTTTATTATGTACTTACTCCCGCTGTTACAGAGGACCCAGGCGGAACCGCGGGATAAAACAGGCTTCCTTAGGTCCATCCTGTATAGTTCGGACAGTCTTACGCACTCGTGTCAGATGTGGGCTTCAGTTATTACTATAAGGGATTATCCTAATACAACGCGACGCGACTATGCGAACGCGCGATCAAACATATTGCACTCGTGTTTAATTTTACTGCCAAATCTTTATCGGTATCTGAGCGTATTTTATGTTACCGACATGCAAACCAAACATGCCACTCACCATTCCATTCACACACACACTATTTTGTATATATGTCTCGCACTGGGGTGGGAAAGTTTACATTCGGAGATCTTCGGACATCTCCGGCTTGCGTCGGCGGCGAAAAAGCAACCGCGAGAACGTTGGCTCTCGAGCGCGGGAACGATAGCTGGAGGACTACTGCAAATGTCAAGCGACCGGCCGGTTAATTTTTTGTGAACACAAGTGAACTAATTGGGGTGAGTTTAGCCTATATTTATATATTTTCATTATCACACGACCTGTAGGCACTCAGGTGGATTTTTGTATGGCGAAACTGGGAGAATTTTGAATATTTTTGAACCAGAGCAACCGGAGTCGAATCCCATCTCTTTACCGGCAAAGGGAAGATTTGAAACATTTTTGGTCCATCGACCGGGATTCATGGTTTCTCCCTGTTTTGCTATCGTAAAGTACCGAACATAAAACTCTGCGGTATATTGTTGTGACGTAGGCAATTCGAGCGGTCGAATCGCAAACGTAACTTAATAACGAAATTTTAGAATTTCACGTAAAACCAATTACACTACACATAGTTTAGCGGTAAGATATGTGTTTTTAGTGTTCGCTACAACGTATTTGATATATATTGACTCCCTCCCATATGTAATTACAATTCACTTTTTACAAATCACATTACGTGCACGGTAGGTACACAACAAAGGTTTGCTTGCATAAATAAAAATCGAAGTGTTTTCTATAGCGGTTGAATTTATAAGGTTTGGCAGTTTAATTAGTGCATTCTTAGGTGTGTTTCTGTTGGTGCTGTATAAAAAAAATCGGTCGGAATTCTCATTTGGATTTTGAGTCGTTCGATATTTAACAGTAGGCGGAAACTGTTACTTAAATTCGCTGTCCTTTGTAGCAGTCAGCGTGGCGCAACGGTATAAGGCCCGCTTACGGATGTCAAGATAAACGGATCGATTCCAGTGCGGCTTGATCTTTTTGTATTTTTATTTTTTTGTATTCTTATTTTTTTGCGGTGCCTTGTATTATTTAGCGGAAGTATAATACATTTTCATAAAAAAAAGGAAATAAAAATAAAATTGATATTTGATATTTTCATTATTTGTCGTGCCTATTGGGGTTTTGTTTTGTTTATTTGATATTGTTCATTAATTTATCGACAAATATGGCTCTTACCAAACGGGAATTGATGATTCAAATGAAGTATGACACGGCAAAAAGGAATATTGAATTTTTGTATGATCTCGCCCAATTAACTGACCTAACTTCGGAACAGCAAAAAGAGTTTGTAGTACGGTACATGGACTTAGAAAAATATTATGAAGAATTGGTTACTTTACATTACGAGATACAACTTAAGGCGGAGGACGGGGAATTGGACGAGCATAAAAAGTCATACGATTCATATAATAAGAAATATTACGTTATTAAGAGGAAGCATTTTGAGTTGTTCAACAGTTCTCCGAAGTTGGAAAATGTCGATGCAAATAAACAAGCCGGGAGTCGAGCAGTACTACCGCGCTTGCAAATACCTACTTTCTCGGGAAAGATCGAAGAATACCTGTCGTTTATGGAGTTGTTTCAGTCGCTCGTAGGTAGTGATTCGACGTTATCCAACACGGAAAAAATGTACTATTTGACGGGTTCATTAGTGGGGGAACCGAAGTCACTAATACAACACTTATCAATAACCGGGGATAATTATTCTATTGCGATCGAGTTGCTGAACTCGCGTTATAATAATAAAAGATTGTTAGCGGACAGGTTGCTACGTAACCTATTGAGTGTTGCTAATGTAGGGAGCAAAAATTTAAGCGGCTTAAAATTATTTTTAAATACTTTGTCGGAAAGTACTAAGGCCTTGGAAAAAATGAATTTTCCTGTTGACTCATGGTCATATTTGCTATTTTATATTAACTTTCAAAAATTGGACAGTAACATGAGAAAACATTTTGAGGACAAGGTGGCCGATAAGGACTTGCCGACATTTGCGGATCTAATTAAGTTTTTGGAAACCGAGATACGGATCTTGGAGTCCAGTGCGGAACCTTTGTCCGCTGCGTCCGAGAAGCGTGGTGGCGGAACGAGCCATGCGGTGAAGGCTCATGCTGTTTTTAATAATGCGGGATTTTCATGTAGGTTATGCGCTAAGGGCGGGCACTTTATCGCCAAATGTGATAAATTTTTAGCGATGACGCCTGCGGCACGGAAGCGTCATGTGATCGCACATAATTTGTGTTTTAGGTGTCTGAACGGCCATAATATTGATCGCTGTAACTACAACGGTAATTGTTACAAATGTAATTCGTCCAAGCACCATTACTTGTTGCATTTTGACCTACCGGCGACGGCGTCGGACCGGCAACATCGGCCTGCGGCAAGCAATGGTCCCATTGCTAGGCTAGCTCCTGACTCGGCTCCGGCGAGCGTTCCTTCCACAAGTGCGGCCTCGGCCAGTAGTCCTCCATTGAATGCGGTACCTGGAACTACGGGTTTGATGGCTTCACATGTTAACAAAGACTGCGGCTATCAACGTACGGTGTTACTCGCGACAGCGGCGGTACGAGTGTTGGACAGTAGCGGTACTTACCAGGAAGCGCGCGCGCTGCTCGATGGGGGTAGCCAGGGTACTTTTATATCAGAAACTTGTGCGAGTAGGTTAGGGTTGAAACGGTTTAACTCGAACATGGCTACAGTCACGGGACTTAGCGGCACTCCTGTGAGCGGTTGCAGGGGCGGTGTAAATTTATGTATGATACCTAAGTATGCGGATCGACCTACTCTCATAACAGCGGCTACGGTATTGAATAAAATTACTCATAACTTACCAAGCTTTTCTCTGCCCGCTCACATAGCGGACAATTTTCGGGGACTGTGTCTTGCGGATGACCAGTTTTTTATCAGTCGTGAGATAGATATTCTAATCGGTGCGGATCTACTCGGTGATATTTTACTTGGCGGAGATTTTATAAAAATAAGCGATCAATTACCTCGCGCGATGAACACTGTGTTCGGGCACGTATTGACGGGCCCGGTATCCTTTACGCCAGCTCAACCGTGGTCTCAGGCTGCAAATATTTCGCAGACGTTTTTTTGCAATGCGGCTACCGACCAAATCTTGGAGAGATTCTGGGAGGTGGAAGACATTCCGGACAAGGTGATAGTCCCTCAAGACCTAGAATGTGAATCGCTTTTCGCAAATACTCATAAGCGGGATGAGGCCGGGAGATTTATTGCTCGTCTACCGTTTCTATCAGACAAGCTTTCATCCCTCGGGAATTCAGCACCATTGGCCACGAAGCGGTTCCTGGCAATGGAAAAGCGGCTTCAGAGTAATGACGAGTTTCGGACTAAATACGTCAATTTTATGCGGGAGTACTCAGAAACTGGTCACATGTCTCGCTGTGACGGGCCGTCAATCGATGACTATGGCTCAGGTGCTGGTTACATAATTCCGCATCACGGCATCTTCAAAACGGATTCGGACAAGATTAGGGTGGTCTTTGACGCTAGTTGTCCAACTAGCAGCGGAGTCGCCTTAAATGATTGCTTGCATGCAGGACCCAAGTTACAGCGAGACATTGCGGAGATCATTTGCAGATTTAGACTGCACGAGTTTGTGTTTACCACAGACATCCGAATGATGTTCCGTCAGATTTTGATTGCGGAAGAAGACCGGCGGTTCCAGCTCATCTTGTGGAGAGAGTCCCCAGAGTTGCCGCTACTTCTTTACCAACTTAATACGGTAACTTACGGGATGAAGTCCAGCCCCTACCTCGCGATTCGGACGCTGAGGCAGTTGGCTGATGATGAAGAGGTGCGCTATCCTGCGGCTGCCCACCTTCTTCGCTGTTCGGTGTATATGGATGATATTTTTGGAGGTGCGGATACCCTAGAAGGTGCTAAAGAGCTCAAACAAGAGCTGACGTACTTGCTCCGCTCTGGCGGCTTCGAGTTGAGCAAGTGGACAGCTAACGATGAGCAGCTTCTGAAGGATGTACCAGCGGAACATTTGGAAAAACCTCGAATTTTCGACAATGCCGACGGATCTGGGTTTTTTAAAATATTGGGCATCCAGTGGGACCCGAACTCAGATAGTTTTTCGTATCGTACCAATTTGGATGACAAGGAGACGACTACGAAGCGATCCATTTTGTCGACTTTAGCCCGGACATTTGACCCATTGGGATGGGTCACACCGGTGATTTATCAAGGAAAAGTCCTCATGCAGAGGTTGTGGCTGTTAAACTTGTCTTGGGACGAGCTGCCGCCGGCTGATATCATTACAGAATGGCAGGGTATATTAGCGGAGTTACCTTTAATCAGTCGCTTACGATTAAAACGCTTTGCTTTGAGCAACGGGAGAACCTGTTCCCTTCATGGCTTTGCGGATGCGTCTGAGCTTGGTTACGGCGCCGCGGTGTATCTACGAACAGTAGATCACGATGGGCGGGCCCAAGTACATCTAATGATGGCCAAATCACGCGTTGCGCCGGTTAAATCGAAGTTAACTATTCCCAAACTTGAGTTAAGCGCCTCGGCGCTGCTTGTGCGGTTAGTGAAATATGTAGTAGAGGCTATCAAAAATGAAGTGGATATCAACGAGATTATTTGCTGGTCGGATAGCACCATCGTCCTATCATGGTTGCGGATATCCCCCCATTTATTGCAAACCTTTGAAGGTAACAGGGTGTCACAAATTGTTAGTTGCGGATTGGAAATAGCTTGGCGCCACGTACCTTCAGAGATGAATCCTGCTGACGTCGCGAGTCGAGGTTGTCGCGCTTCGGACTTACTCGAACATAGGTTATGGTGGGGACCATACTGGCTGAAGGGTAGTGCGGACACCTGGCCTATAAACATAATGGATAAGGAAATGGACTTACCAGGTTTGCGGAAAATACCGGTTACGGTTCACACAACGACCACCGATACGGCGGAATCGATATTTACGCGGTTTAGTTCATTAAGCATGCTACTTGCGGTTGTAGCATTCTGTCTTCGGTTTACCACCAATGCTAAAGGTTCCTCAAATAGACGCACAGGAGTGCTGACGGTTCCGGAAAGAAAATTTGCCTTGGATCGTCTTATCAAGCTTGCGCAAGAAGCGGAACTTGCCGATGATATAGATCATCTAAAGCGGGACAAACGATGTTCTACAAGACTGCGACGGCTTATGCCTTTTATTAGTGCGGATGGGCTATTGCGGGTCGGAGGCCGATTGCAAAATTCGAATTTGCCATTCAGCGGAAAACATCCTGTGGTTCTACCAAAGCGCCATCCACTTACAGCTTTGATTGTGGATCACTTTCACATCATACATTGTCACGTCGGAGCTACTACTCTCCTGGGAATTTTGCAACGACAATATTGGATTATTTCGGCAACTCAAGTAGTACGGACGCGGATTTTTAAATGTATAAAATGTTTTAGGACTAAGGCTAAACCAACTGAACCCGTGATGGCTGCCCTACCCGGTGACCGGGTTAATGCTACAGGTGTTTTTCACACTGTGCAAACGGATTTTGCCGGTCCGTTTTTAATCAAACATTCGCGTTTGCGGAACGCTAAAACTTTAAAGGCATACCTTTGCGTCTTCATATGTTCGTCTAGTAAGTGCGTTCATTTGGAATGTGTCACTGATCTTTCTACAGACGGTTTTCTTGCGGCTCTGACTCGATTTACATCTCGGCGTGGGCTTCCGAGTGTTATCAGATCGGATTGCGGTACAAATTACGTAGGATCAAATAGACACTTGAACGAAGTTCAGAAATACTTAACTTCGCAGGAAATTCAACAGGGGCTCATTAATAAGGCTGCCCAGCAAAATATTACATGGTGTTTTAACCCTCCAGCGGCGCCTCATTTCGGCGGCTTATTTGAGGCCACGGTTAAAGCAGCGAAGACATTACTGCGGCGGGTCATAGGAGACCAGGTCTTGACTTTTGACGAGCTAGTTACGGTATTTACTAGAATTGAAGCGGTGTTAAATTGTCGGCCGTTATGTCCTTTGACTCAGGATCCTCAGAACTTTGAGGTCCTTACGCCGGCACATTTTCTCATTGGGAGGCCGTTACTCTCAGTACCTGAATACAATTTTGAAGATGTACCTGACACACGGTTAAGTAGGTTCAACCTCATTCAGGCTATTTCCCAACGTTTTTGGAGAAAATGGAGCGACCAGTACCTCCATTCTCTTCAAATGCGGCATAAGTGGACTTCACCGACGGATCCACCACGGACAGGTGATCTCGTCTTAATTAAAGAAGATAATTTACCCCCCCTCAAGTGGAGATTAGGCAGAATTGCGGAATTGCTGCCCGGCAGAGATGGTGTAGTGCGAGTTGTAAAGCTCAAAACTTCAACAGGCACGATGACGCGCCCTGTTGTAAAGATTTGCAGGCTTCCCCTGGATTAGATATCGAACTGCTTAGTAATTAAGTCTAGATTTAGTTTCATTCGGTTATGGTTTTTTTTGTTGTGCAGCATAATTTTTATTTCGGTTTGGCTGATAAAGGCTTTGGCCTTTCTCGGGCGGGGGAATGTTTAATTTTACTGCCAAATCTTTATCGGTATCTGAGCGTATTTTATGTTACCGACATGCAAACCAAACATGCCACTCACCATTCCATTCACACACACACTATTTTGTATATATGTCTCGCACTGGGGTGGGAAAGTTTACATTCGGAGATCTTCGGACATCTCCGGCTTGCGTCGGCGGCGAAAAAGCAACCGCGAGAACGTTGGCTCTCGAGCGCGGGAACGATAGCTGGAGGACTACTGCAAATGTCAAGCGACCGGCCGGTTAATTTTTTGTGAACACAAGTGAACTAATTGGGGTGAGTTTAGCCTATATTTATATATTTTCATTATCACACGACCTGTAGGCACTCAGGTGGATTTTTGTATGGCGAAACTGGGAGAATTTTGAATATTTTTGAACCAGAGCAACCGGAGTCGAATCCCATCTCTTTACCGGCAAAGGGAAGATTTGAAACAACTCGAATAGGTGTCCTAATTGACAATCGCAAGTCCGCGCGATGATTTATTTATTTATTGACAAATACATTTACGTGACATTACAGTAATAAACAATGCGTCACGAAACTAAAAACAAACAAATAATACTATTTAAGCGACGAAACGTGTAGGATTCGGCAGATTGCCCCGGAACCGTCGAAACACGACACCCTTCGGCCAGAAGTCAGCACACGCGATGGGCAATTGATAGAAATGTTTAAACCATTAATTTTATGTTGACATGTAAGGTAATCAAAGAACTATATCGACATGGTATAGTATTGACGAATACTTCCAAGTATCGTGGTTTTCTTCTAGAATACTTGATGAATGATGATGTTTCGTCCATTATATTGTACTAGCTTCCGCCCGCGATTTCGTCTGCGTGGACCCGGGATAAAAACTAGCCCATATTTTAATCCAGTCTTTAAACTATCTTCGTGCAACATTTCGTCCAAATCGGAGCCGTTTAAGCGTGATTGAGTAACAAACATCCAAATTTTCGCATTTATAATATTAGTAGGATAGTAAAGGATGCTTGTAAGTAACTAGTTATTGATTAAGAACTAAGGTACCTAACCGATAAAGCGAACGTATCGGAAGACGCAGCGGCAGCGTGGAAGGCACTCACGAGGTGGGCTGATGCCCTGGTAAAGATCGCGGGAGTCCGCTGGATGCGGGGGGCGCAGCATCTATCCATTTGGGGGAGGCTTATTTCTAGCAGTGGACGTCTTTCGGCTGATATGATTATGATGATAGGTTGCTTTGTAGTCATTTAAGTCTCGATGTTTATTTGGTGTTCCCTGCTAGACTACTTCTATGTCCTTAGGTGATCGGATGCTATGGGACTTCCTCTGTTTATTCGCGGAAACGAGTAAGTACTTATTTATACTTATTAAATTCGAAAACACAATGTAACGCCATAATAATACATTCGTCTTTTCTTGTGCGTGTCTTTGCGGAATTGTGCTAATATGTGTGTTGACGTAGCTCCCTCATTATTCACACGACTTCCGACATTTCCCAAAATAGAAAACTAAAAGGAGTGTTTTATGAATTCACTTGGTATTTATATATTTTTGGTATTTATTACCTTAACCATTCAATGATTACTCTGGGGTTACAGTACAGTTGAAGTCAAAGATATTCGCAGGCCTGGGAACCGATTTTTGACTTTCGAGCGTTCGACTCTTTCACTCGAAAACGGTCAAGATCGATGAAATTCTATTTTTGAAATACGAGCGATAGAAAATTGAAAAACGAGTGGTATTGACCACTCGTATTCAATTCTATCGGTAGAAAATGTTGACACTTCAGTTGTACCTATTTAACTTTGGACTGACTATTAATTTAAAAGATAGATATATTTAAAAAAAATATATTGATTCGATGCTAATTGATTGGCTGGTGTACGATTATATTTAATTTATTGCCGAATTTTGTGGTTGAAAACCTAGATCGTTAGTCTATTGGCGGGAAAATAAGCGTTTCGTTTACTATTATTACTCACTACTTACTCTTGTTTTTTTTCTGTTATGAAATACATAATATATTTAAAATCAATTTACTATATCATAGATACACAACTTCCAATAAAGTACAATTCTCTATATGCTGAAAATTAATATTTGGAAAACCGGTAATTATCTACTTTTTGCATGCAACGAAACGCAAAGTATCGATAGCCTATCAGTAGCTTTCGAGTGATGATTTCAAAAATAGCTATTATTGGGTTCATGCGAAAATAATAGTGACAAATATTCGTGTGCGAATATTTTTTACCGCTCGCTTTTGATTTCGAGCGCTCGAAAGTCAAAAAATTTAATACTTAATGCAAAATATGTATACTCTACATTTTCTTTTCGACTTTCCGACGTAAGTTGTGTTATGGCCAAGCGGGGTTTTATAAAATGTTTTTTTTTTCAACATTTTCCCTTTATAAATCGAAATTTATTCACTTTAAAAAATATAACAAACTGTCCCATAATGTGCATCTAAAGCCCTTTTATTTAATATCCCACGAGACCTTATGACTTCGAATTTTTAATCCCCTTATATATCCTTATATCTATAAAGATATCTAAGCACTTTGCTTTCAAAATTATACAGGTAGCCCGGACTAACGTGAGCTACTAAAACTAATGGACGGATTTAGGCCAAAAATTCCAGCATTGTAGCTTTCTTTAATACATTATGAAAAAATATACAATTTAAGCAAAAACGTCTGTTGATGATTTTTAAGATATTTATATTTGTAAAAACGGCATTTTCAATTTAAATTTTGCAATTTAAAACAATGAACTCATCGCACCGTTTCCTTTTACGCTTAATCCCTGAACGGATTTAGATGAAATCCGTACGTATAATTTGAGACCCTTGGATCCTTCCAATTCAATTTAAGAAGAATAATCAAAACCATGTTAACCCTGTCGCAGCTTGATCGGGGACTGCTTATTCGTTATATTCGCAGCTAACCACCATATCTGATGGCCGTTCACTATCCGTCACCTGTGACCCCGTTGGCAGCCTGTAGCTGAGTCCCAACAAGGCCCAGGGCGTAGTGGGTTGGACGGTGGGACGGACTCTCAATAAAAGCTACATAGGCCATATGACGACCTTGCGACATGGCGAGTAAATGCCGCCATCAATTAATAAGCATCCCCCTGGTACAGAGCAGAAGTTGCAGCGGTTCCGGTAGGACTTTTGACCAAATAGGACTGGGCGTATATAACCGGCCATTACATTGCGATGTGGAAGGCAAGTGGGGAAACCACCACATTTATATTCCCTATTATGGAGTAGTAAGTGGCGATAACTCAACCGACAAGAGCTCGGCTCTTAAGTTTATGATGAATCAAAACCCATAATTTAAATTTAGACGAGACATAATAATTGAACTTTTTATGAAATTCGTCAATGTGAATAATATTAGCGTTAAACCACTCTTTGACTGTCTTAATAAGCAAATCCGTGCAACTTATTGCCGGAACTTTTACTTAGTCAGCATACTAGTATCAAGATTAGGATATCATACTATTCGTAATTTAAAACGTTATGACACATTCGACAACGATATTACTTTCATATAAAACGTTTTATATAAATCTCAACTCATATTTCATTAGACACTGTACATTACCTATACCTTACCGTACCGTACCCTTTTCTGTTTTGTTGTATTTATTTAGGTTATGTATTAAATAGGGACGTTATTAAATGAAAAATGCATGAACATTTTGTTTTTTTTTATTTCCATAATGACTCTTACACTTCCATCAAACACGCCAAATGGGGGTAGCGACACGACTGATACAATGAATGATTTAATTTTAAATTTACATACAATTAATCATTACAAATACCTAATCCACGTATTAATTAGATCATTATTGCAATTATTAAATATTATTTCAAGGTTGACATGCAGAATGCCATTTAATTTTCGTAGTTGTTAAGGTAATATTTTAGCTGAGTAGGCAGTGTTTTTAACGTGAATAAATATTTCGAGTCGAATGTTAATAAATATTTGGAAAAATGGAAGAATAGTTTTTAAGTTTTAAAGAAAGAAAGAATTCATTTATTCAAGTAGGATTCATTGAATCACTTTTAAATAGTTAAATCAATTAAGGCAGACTATATGAAAAGTGACAAAATATAAATGAGGGACTTGACACGTTAAATACTTTCTCTACCTCCGTGTTGGCCTTAACATTGGTGTAAAGTTAGTGCCATTGTCACTCGTTATAATTAAAACTGAATGAAGTTTTAAAAGATTGATATTGGGTGTTAGCTTAATGTTTTTCTTTATGAGCAATGTGTTTAAACAAATATATGCATGTGAAGAACTTTGTCAAAAACATAGAAAATAAAAAGCATTCATGTGTCAATTCCTCAAAACGGCTGCAACAAAAGCAATGCAATGCGTTACAGTCAGTCTAACCATTAAGCGTGTTGATAATCTAAACGGTGATGTGGCGTTTCATCAACATCATTATCATCTTCCTGTAAGTACCAACATTGTGCACAAATACAAATTGATCAAAATACAAACCAACCCTTTTTAACTTGGTCTTGTAGATATCATCTACTACTACTGTTTCATCATTAAACATCATTTTAACGTCACCACCAACTTTAAAGCCTTCATCATCTACATCATTATCATCATCACCTCATCATTACCTCATCACCACCTCATCACCGTTCTAGAGCACTTATAAATCATTAATTACGCCTACCATCCGTTGTTAGCACCACAAAAGCATTCTTACACCTATCCTCTGGATATGCATCCAGTACCTTCCATAATTATAAACTTTGCTATACAATTCCATCCTCAAAGTATGCTGAAATATTTCGCTGACGTAGGAATAAAAGAGGTTAGCGTTTCACTGTGATCTTACGATATAGTAAAGTATTTCGCATCCTCACTGTCTGAATTGCAAACAAATCGTAATTTTGAAAAACATCTTAAATACACTTGGAATGTTTTTTCATTTGGGTTTTTACTTAATATGTCACAACTGTACATAATAATTCTACATATGTGAATATAATTTTAAATAATATCAATATCTCTTAGTTCTTTTACTTACGCTATCCTCTTTTCTTCCTACGCCACTTAAAAGTATGAAGGGTTAAACTGTGACCTTAGAGATTCTCACAAATGTTTGCCTTTGCAGATATTCTTAGATTTGATTGGCTGTTTATAACATGACAGTCAACAATTGACTATGCCAACTATTTCGACAAATTGCCTGTTTCACTATTCACCGGTCACATTGGTTATCCTTCCATAGCAACTCATTTGGCATATGGAGTAATTTAATTATCACAGTACGAGTTTATGGTATGAGAGTTTTGGTTGGTATTCAATGCCAAATATTCAGGTCACAGTTATAAGCCTACCTTTTTATTGTCCGTGCAAATAAAACCTATAGAAAACTTAGTTTGACATATGTTAAAATACTATAGAGGCAAGTACTGAGCTACCAAAATACACCTTATAAATTATAGTAGCAAAGCGTTAAAAAATATTAGCAGCTTTGCTCACATAAAAGACGTAGGCGCAGGTTTATTAACCTTCTGACGTTTATATTATGTCAGATTCTTTTTTTAAGAGTAGTTCCAATCTCATACCGATTTACTTACGTATGTAGGTATGTTATGATAAGGTCAGTACTTGTTTTGGGCCTATAGTTGGCAATTCCTTTAATATTTTATGACATATTTTTTGTGTAAAGCATACATTTTTTTATATTTTTAAGCGAGTGTTTTATTGAGATTTGGATATTTCATAACATAATAACACATTATTTCATGTTTAAAGTGTAATCAAGGCTTAGGTCATAGTTATTGCACGGAATTCATGACGATCATTTGTAGTTATTCTTTGCAGTCAAAATATTTTTGTGTGACAATATTATTTTTTAATATTGAGACTGAACATGAATCGTGCTAGCGTATAAGTACCAGGTCGTATAAATATGTCATAAATGTATTATTTGGTCATTGCCACTTCGCCGTAGTCTGGTGTTGACATTGGAACGATACATAATAATTATATTCTTATTCATACTTATTAGACATCCGTCCATAAATAACTATCATCCAATACAAGTTGACAATCCACCACCAGCCGAAAGAATAACAACAGTTAATAATTTCAATAATGATTTATTATCAGAGCTATTGATGTTCACTAAGCTGATACAATCTTAATTTTAAATAACATTTTATTATTTCTAATAGTATGCATTAATTAGTTAAAGTTCTAGCTATAAAATACAATATGTTGGGCCAGGCTCTCGCCTAACTTAAGCAGAGCTGGTATTCTTTTAAAGTTCTTTTATCAGAGATTTATTATGTGAACTCAAAGCATACAATACAATAATCCATATCAAAAAGGTAGTTTCCCATTTTGACATGATATTTAAAACAGTTGCTTCGAGTCTGGGGTCGTATCTATAGAAGTGTTGTCTGATGAAGTAAAAGATTAGAAGAATATCAGCCCAGGCCAGGAAGCCTAGAAACAATAGAGTAACTATGAAGCAGAATCGCCTTATGATCTTTAATACGACGACGAACTAAGGTATGACCATCCATGTCCCTGTTTAGTCCTCTACTTAGCATAAACTCACAGAAAACAATATTGTGCTCACATCAACCGTCACACAAACACATATACCGATGTATTAAACCTTAAAGAATACTTTCAACACAAAAATAAATATAGAGTACCATACCATACCAAATAAATATAAATTAACTGTATCCGTCTTAAATTTTATGAGAGACAAAATATTTAATAATGAGGCTTTTTCGTAATTTTCTTCATGTACCTATTATGAAATTGGTGATGGACACTTTTTAACAGCATTTTTTTAATTAATTTGTTTATTTTTTGTTAGATTGTGTAGGTGATTTCTTTCTTTATCCACTATTAGAAGTTGGCAAAGTAAGCGGTATAACGGTTTTCCGATCGGCTTAATAATATGGATGACTTAAAATTAATTGACTGAAAACCTTCATTTATCAAGTCTTTAAATACAAATTTAACTTCGTGAAACCACACTCGATCTCATCGGACCAATGCAAGGCAGTAGGTAGACGTTGGTAAATATAAATGGTGTATTAACGGAGACCAAATTTGGTCCTATGACTAAGAGAAGGTACACCGGACCTCGGGAAGCTGACAGCTTATATCTAGATGGTAAAATAATGATGAGTTCATTAGTTCATATCACATTCGCACACATCCGACATGCGGTAATTGAAAAATAATCTAATGGAGTTATTTAAAAGGTAGCTCTATAATTACACGAGGATTTCGTTTTGGAAACGGTTTTAGAAACGCTAGAACTCAACGGCTTCTCCAATCGTTGCCGAAAACACACAAACTCATTTCACAACAAAGTTGAGATAGTGGTTTCATAATGTTCTCGGCAAATATGAAGGCCTTAGGAACAAAATAACGACTATCCTCTTATATTTGGATAGCGACTAGAAATTTGTAAATAGGCCAAAAAATTGCCAATAAAATTTTAACGAAAGAGATTCAACTATCACGGTTGATTACGAAAGTATAACATCGTTATAACTATGTCACAGTTAAACTTCGGCACAACAAGCAAATCACAAACAAAGGTAAATAGAGTGTTCATTTTGATATAGTTCTACTAAAACATTTATTTAATAATGGGTTAAGCTCTCTACCTAACGATTTAGGCTCACTGAAGTCTGGGGTGACGGGAGCGGCTGATGCAATAGCAATCAAACGCCTTCCGCGGTTGTGGTCCGTTCAAACACTGAATCTAATTCCATAAGAGTACAAACAGGTATCATTCTTTACGCGGAAGGCATTGATTTCGTAAAAAAATACTAAATGCAAAATGAAGGCAGGGCGGCAACCGCGTCGCTACCGTTTTCAAGCGAGAAAAGTTTAGAAATGCAGGATTTTTCCAAACAATCATCGCTTGTACCAGTACAAAATGCTTTGTGCGACCAGTCAAGGATCAGTCGTTCGTTCATCGAAAAGCTCGAGTGAAAAACAGTGGCTGGAAGTCTTAAAAATAGATCAGGTCGTCACCGCTTCCTCGTCATCCCGACGTAACAATAGTGTATTCACGACTAAAAATTATTACATGTGGCTAGCACTACTACTAGCCTCCATTTTTTAAACGTCTTTATAAGACAGTTAATACACTTTATTTAAAATTTCATCCTAATTAAGGTACGTTGTCGATCTTCGACGCATCCTGACGTCCATGTCAAGCCTTAACACAAATTAGCGTGCAAGCTAAGTTAGTACAACTATTAAAATTTCACAAATGCGATAGCAAAATAATTTGTCAAAAATTTTGATATTCGCACAAGCGGATTTCGGCTAAACAATATGGACTGGTTACGCTAAATATCGTGTATAAAAGCACTACTAATTGTATAGACCAAATTCAAAAATATCGTCAGAAATATATTTTAAATGGCATGTACTGTTTGTTATCGATGAAGCTACTAGAAAACAGTTTAGAAAAAAATGGACGTTTCTGTTCTTAGGTCGAGAATTTGGTATTGACTTTCAAAAATTGGATGCGGTTAAGGACTTGGCCCGTTGTTCGGCACGCCACAGCACTATAACTATGATTTTATCAAACTCTTCTGCAGTCTCTTATTTGCATTCATATATCACAAAGTCTTTGGGGTTACTATTTGCAAGCGTCTCATTCGAAGTAGTGGCATTGCAGCGCGGCCCACACTGCTCACAGCATGGGTTCATTCCTTGCTCGCGCTGCATTTTTCAGGTTCACTTCTTGGATGAGAACGCCACAAATAGGCCCGACACCTAGAACTCGAGTCTGTAGGCGGCGCAGGAGGTCTCGTGGTCCTGGAGGTTGATGGTGCAGCGGGAGGCAGAGGGCGAGAGGTCGATCTTATATTTCTCTAGTGCCTCCTCGTTCTCTGTTACCCAGTAGCCGAGGACGTCTGTGTCGTAGGTCGGTATTATCGTTACTTCTGGAAAAATATATCAGAAAAGAATTATGTGACAAATACTCAAATTTCAAAATAAGTCCAGTATGAATCTAGTGCATGTAAGGAGTATCACATTTTTGAAAGTAAATATCATATATATTGTTCTCTACACTTACAGTATATTTACAAATATGTACTAAAATTGTATTTCTAGAAGACTAAAGAGTAATTAAAGTCATTACTTGAGCTGTATAAATTAAACAAGTTCATAGATCTTACCTAAATCCTTGTCTTCCCAAGTCTTCTTCGCGTCTAACAAGGCATTGTAAATCTCCTTTGAGGGCTCGGTACCCGAGAACACGTAGTACCGAGCACGAACTCGTTTGAAGAACTCCATAGCAGAATAATACGAGTTCCCATGATGGGGAACGTAGGTCAACTCCATGTAAACTGGTGCTGGCACTTTCTTCTTACTAGGAGACTCCGTTATTCTACTCTTAGCCTCTTTACTCTTCTCCTGATTAAGCTTATTTTTATTCACAACTGAGCTGGCTTGCTTCTTTGGAGTACTCTTACCATCCATTGGCGGCGCAACTGGACTCGGTAAGCCTAAAGGCTTGCCCCAAGATTCTATCGGATCTTTAGATTTACTCTCGCTGCTAAATTCATGTCTTTCGGTTCTAGATTCTTGTTTAGAACTAGATGATGTTTCGGTTTTCTTAACTTCTGATTTGAGGTCTTTCAATGTTAACGTCTCTTCCTTCGATGATTTTGTCTGACTGATATTCGACTGACTTTGTTTGCCCAGTTCGTATTTCGCAGTTATATTTGAAATGACTTCTGATCCACTTACTTTTTTGTGTTCTTCTATCGCCTTTTCAAAATGTTCGTCAGCCTCCCTAAGGAAAGTGGCATCTGATTTGATTGTGTAATGTGTGATTTCTGACTTTAGTTTTTCATGAGTCAAGAAATCTTCCGTCAATTTAGATAGAGGTTTTTCCATTGTATGCAGTTCAGTTTTTAACTCAGAGTGACTTGACGATGTACAGGAATCCTCTTCAGGTAATTGTCCATAGATTGAAGTTGACATAGGATCCTTTGTCGATGAATCATAACGCTTCTCAGTTATCATGTCTTCACTTAATTCTTGCTGCTTCGTGTCCAATTCAAAGCTGAAATTTGACCTAGGTGAATGCGCTACTTGTGATTTTGTACTACTTGGGCTGCCTGGGCCGTCATCGTCACTATAGTACATGCCACTGCTTTCTGTTGTCCCCCAAATGTGAGTAGCAGCCCTCGACCCTCTAGAGCTAATATCCGACGGCGGTGATGAAATCCCCGGGTGATCCAAATCATCACTAGCTGCAGAAGAACTGCGCATATCACCAGTCTTTGAAGACAGCTTTGAGAATGATTTTTCACTTTCTCCTCTATCTATTATTTCTTCAAATTCCTCTTTCATTTCGGAAATGGTAGTCTTGGTTGATTTGGTAGTTTTAGTCACTCCATCACTGCCTTTGCTAACTGTTGTCGTTTCAACGGTGACTTTCATTTTCTCGGGGCTTATAACTTCTTTTGTTGTTACTACGGTTATAGTTTGAGTTATTTCATTGTCTCCCTCCTTAACGAATTTTGTAAACGTATCGGTTTCAGTAGTAGTTTCCCCTATAGGTGATCGTTGTTTCTTCACCTTGGCTTCATGTTTAGGTTCGTCTTCTTGTGCTAATGATAATTTTTCGAGAGTTGGTTTTGCGTCTGATACAGGTTGTTTTTCAATTTCTTCTAATTCTTCTGGAGTCCAGTCGTCTAGCCCAGTACCAATAGGTAGATAAGTAATTTGAGTGCGTACATCCTTTGTTGTTTCTACTGAACCATCTTCCTGAGCATTTTCTGTTAAAGTCTCTGTGACAGTTTTAACTGCAATTTCATTTGTTTCGGTGTTCTTTAGTTCTTCTTTAGTTACATACGTGGTGACGGTTTGAGTAAGTTTATGACCATTCTCAGTAATTATATTAGTTTTCTTATCTTCAGAAGTTTTGATTTTGCCAGTAGAGTTGAGTCCTTCTAGAGCTGCTTTTAAGTCACTATCTGCCGTTTTCTGGAATTCCGAAATAGTGATTTTTACGTCCTTAGTCGTTTCAGTGGAACCATCTGGATATAAGTCGACACTAACTGTTTCTACCGTAGTTCTTACCCGTTTTATACTCTTATCACTACTAGCAAGCGTTTCTTTCTTAGTTTTAGTTGTTATTGTGCGTTTGATTGTTAACGATCCCTGTTTAACCTCTTCATTTTTAACATCAGATTCTTCGCTTGTATCTTCGACTATCTCGGAGTCGTCTATGTATGCATCCGGTAACTCTGCGTCGTCTTGAACTGATGGTGGCGTTTTGAGGAAAACGTCGGCAATTGATATTTTTTCACTCTTTTTAGTTATTACTGTTCCATCCGGATGCTCATCTTCGACAATGGTTTTAACAGTAGTCTTTATTTTCTTTGATCTCAGCTCAGTATTCTCAAATTCTTGGCAAATAGTAGTAATGGTAGTTTTCCTTACTATAATAATGCCATTTTCAGTTATCTCTTCAGTTTCTAAACTTGTGTGCTCTACCGGTTTTCCAATAAGAGTATAGCCTATTAAATTGTCGTCAAACGTTTCTGTGCCATAGTCAGCGACGGAAAGCTTCACATCTTTAGAAATTTCCGTAGTTCCATTTGGGAGCTTAGTTTCGGTGATTATTTCTATTGTTGTTCTAATTTTCTTTTTTGATCCATCAGATGATGTTAATATTTCTTTTGTGGTTGTTGTCGTGATTATTTCTTTTACTTCTTTGCCATCTCGCATAACTACTTTCTCTTTTAAGTCAACGTCTACTGATTTATCTTCTAATTTGGTGTAATCTTTAAGATCTACTTGGGGTGTTTTTGTATCAATGTCATTTATAGCCGTACTTACGTCCACAGTTGTCTCAGTAGATCCGTCGGGATACCGGTCAGTAGTTGTAACGGTCGTTACTGTTTTTAGTTTTTTGGTAATGCCCTGACTATCTGAATACTTTGTTTTTACAATTCTAGTCACAGCCGTTCTTTTTATGTCTTTTTCTTTTAATTCAACAGTTTCAGTAGATTCGGTTTCTTCAGGTTCACTCTCTGGGCACAACTCTACTAGCGCAGCGTCTACTGTAGCTTGATCTTCACTCATATCTTTGAACGCACTCTCGTCTGAATCTTGAAACTTCGAATTCTGAATTGTCTCCAGGTTTTCTTCTACTATAGATACCTTTTCGCTCGTCTTAGTTACAATGGAGCCATCAGGATGTTCATCCTCAATTCTAGTAATTATAGTGGTTTTGATTCTCTTGGTATGCTTATCTCTATTATGGAATTCTTCTTTGATGGTTGTAACGGTTGTATTACGTTTAATAGTTATTCCATTGTCAGTGACATTCTCGATCGCAGTAGTAACGTCTTTTAAGGGCTTTCCAATTTGTTGGTAGTTTTCAGATTCCTCATCAGTCGATTCATGTTCGAAATCAATTATGGAAACCCTTACATCTTTTGTGACCTCAGTAACACCATCAGGTAAATGAGCTTCAGTCACAGTTTCAACTGTAGTTTTAAGTTTATTTTTACTTTTGTCTTTAGATGTTAAAATTTCCTTGGTAGTTGTAGTTGTTATAACTTGCAATATACTTTTATTATTCTTGACAACAGTTTTCTCTTGTTTATCAACGCTTACTGATTTATCACTCACTGTGAAATCTACAAGTTCAGGTGATTCAATTGCTTCTTTAAGTTCTATGTCAGTAATTGATGTACTACCATCTACTTTAGTACGTGAAGAACCATCGGGGTAATTATCAATAGTAGTTATGGTTTTTGCGGTTTTTAATTTTTTAGGGTTTCCGTGGCTATCAACGTAAGTCGTTTTTACAATCCTGGTGACTATGATTCTCTTAATAACTATCGTGTTCTGTTTTATTTCTTCAGATTCAGTTGTTTCTGTTTCTTCAGGCTCTCCAAGGATAGACAAGTTATTAAGAGTTTGTTCAATATTAGTTAAATCACTAACAGGTTCTTCAGTTTTAACTTCTACACTTCTTTGGACATCTTTAGTTCCATCTGGACGTTCTTTTGTTATTGTTGTTTCAATTGTTGTACGTACTTTCTTGCTATCATCTACTTTCAGTGTCTCTTTCTTGGTTACAGTAGTGACAGTCTCCATGATATCGACATTATTCTCTTTTACAATTCGTTTACTCACATCAGTGTCTATGGTAGTAGTCTCAACGTCGTCATCGGATTCATCAGTTTCAGAAATATATTGGATTTGAGCTGGTAGATCAGTGATTACGGAAGAGTCATCTCTCCTAGTTTCTTTCATTTGGCTACTTGTTTCAGTTTCAGACTTATCACTTTCGAGGTAGACATTATCTATTCTACTATCTTTGGCATATAAATCCATTTGTGAGGTAGATTTAAGACTGGAAGAACATTCCGACAATAAAGTCTGTGTATCTGTTGTAGTGGTAGTTGACCCATCTGATCCTTTACTCAGAGTTGTTGTTTCTATAGTAGTCTTAATATTTTGTGGAGTACCGTCTTCTCGAGAAATTACTTCTTTAGTCGTCACTGTAGTTATGGTTTGGGTAACAACATTTTCACCTTCTTTGATTATTTTTGTAACCGTGTCTGTTTCCGTTTTAATTTTGCCCATGTTTTGCATGAGAGAAATAAGGTCTGAATCGGTCTCAGTTGTAGAATCCTTAATAGGTTTTGAAACCTTTTCAGTAGAAGTAGAAATTCTCTGCGTCAATACATCTTCACCGACATGAACCACTTTAGTTATAGTTTCTTCGGTGCCATCAGATTTGTCGTAAGTAACTTCGCTTTGAACACCTTCACTTACTTTTATATCTTGGAAACTGCTGGGAGTTTTTGGCAACGGGCTTACTGGTACAGTGGGTGGAGTAGATGCTCTATCACTCTCGGAATATACTAACAAAGATTCCATTCCCTCCGTTTTTATTCCTTGCTGTACGGTTTCATCACTGAAGGCTTTATGTATAGATTCCATAAATTGCATAGCATCATCCTTAATGTGGGTTAAACCACCACTCTTTGATATTATCTGATCTATATCTAAAGGAATACTATGTATTCCTGAGTCTGAGGCTTCAGAAAGAGGAATTTCATCCTTAGGCGATCCTAACTCTGTTCTTGTAGAGTCAGGGACGGTTTTAGTCATGTCAATTTCTTTTAATGTATAGGATTCATCACTGAATCTGCTTAATCTACTGCTACTGATAGATTGCAATGTTTCCGAATCTGAAACTACCTTTTTCTTCGATCGTTTGTCTTTTTCTGTAGATTCAAAACTATATTTTTCTTCTAAACTGATTTCTTTGGAAACATCCTCTGAGCTATCATGTAATATCATACTATCTCTATCAACACCGCTATCAATTGTAGAGATTGATGACAATATATCTGATGCATCTCTAAGCCCGTCGTGTTCTACTGACCTCTTTTTGATATTGTGAGACTTTGTGTCATTACTAATTGTTTTGTGACATGTCTCGTTTGATGATGACTCATGTTTCGATAATGTATCAGTTTTTGTTGTTTGCTTGGTGTAACTACTTAATCGCTGCTCGTGAAAGTCTTTCTTTAACTCCATGCTTGAATAACTTTCCTCAGATTCTGTTAATACAATCCTATCTTTGAAATTACTCATGCATTCAGCGATGTGATCCTTATCCGTTTTAGATGTGATTTTTTGATCTAACAGAGATTCTTCAACAATGCTCTTGATTGCTTTATCTTTCTCATCCACGTCCTTTTCGTCTATCGCCATTTCCTTTTTAACTTTCTCAGCAACAATTGCCCCTTTGTCTACTTCTGTCGACTTTTTCTTAACATTTTTTTCTTCTACCGCAGTAAATGGTTTTTCTTCATCTACCTTTTCGGAAGAGCTAATAATAGTTTCTTCTGACTTATCTGTACTAGGTGTAGTATCAACCGATGTTTCGAAGTCAATTTTTTTTGGTTTCTCAGGAGTAGCTGCTTTATGATCTTCTACATACTTTTCATCAACTGACGGTAATGGACTAGGTGGTTTCTCAGATATTAGTTTTTCAAATGGCACCGGGCTTATTGGAGCTTTGTTAGACGGTATTGGGCTAAGCGCTTCCTCAGGTGGTGTTGGACTAGGTGATTTTTCAGATGGAGCTTTGTCAGATGGTGTCGGACTCTGTGCTTTCTCAAGTGGAGTCTTTTCAGACGGTACTGGGCTAATTGACTTTTCAGACGAAGCCTTATCTGATGATGTAGGAGTAAGTGCCTTCAAAGACGGAGACATGTCAGATGGTAGAGGGCTAAGCGCCTTCTCAGACGGAGCTTTATCTGAATCTGTGTCTGTTACTTTTCCGATATCTGCAAGCATCTTATCAAGTTTTGGGTCTAGAAGTTCTTGAATCACGGCACTAGATACAATACCTTCTAAGTTTTGCACGTTGGTCGGACAAATAACTTCTTCAACAGTTTGTCCTATTATTTGATCTTCTTTTATCAATGTTACTGAACTTACCGTCATTTTTGACATGGCTTTGTCAGATAATTCGGTACTATAAGCCTTTTCTGATGGGGATTTCTCCGAGAAAGTAGGGCTAGGCGCTTTGTCAGACGGTACTGGGCTAGATGCTTTTTCAGATGTTACTAGACTGGGAGCTCTCTCGGATGGTGCTTTTTCCGATAAAGTTGGACTAAGCGCCTTTTCTGCGGTAGCCTTCTCCGATATAATAGGGCTAGGCGTTCTGTCACCAGGTATTAGGCTAGGTGATTTTTCTAACGATACTGGGCTAAGTGCCTTGTCAAATAAGACTGGGCTAGGTGCCTTGTCAGATGGAGCATTCTCACATTCGCTAGCTGCCTTATCAGTTGTTTCCTTCTCTGATGTAACGGGACTGCATGCCTTGTCGGATGGGGCTTTCATAGATGGTATAGGGCTTGGCACCCTCTCCAACGGAACAGGGCTTAGTGCTTTCTCTGATGGTGCTTTTTCAGAGGGTACCGAGCTGGATTCTATCTCTGTCGGTGCTTTTTCTTCAGAAGAAACAGAGCTCAGTGCTTTCTCAGACGGTACAGGGCTTAGTGCCTTCTCTGGTGGTGCCTTTTCACACGGTACAGGGCTAATTGCCTTCTTAGATAATACAGGGCTCAGTGCCTTCTTCGATAGTGCTTTCTCAGATGGTACAGGGCCGAGTGTCTTCTCTGACGGTGCCTTCTCAGATAATACAGGGCTAAGTACCTTCCCCGATGGTGCTTTCTCAGACGGTACAGGGCTCGGCGCCTTCTCAGACAGTACTGGGCTTGTCACCTTCTCTGATGGAGCTATTTCAGAAAATACCGGGCTCAGTGCGTTCTCTGACGGTATAGGGCTAAATAGTTTCTCAGAAGGTACAGGACTTGGTTCGTTTTCTGAAGGGATATGGCTTAGTATCTTCTCTGACGGTGCCTTTTCAGACGGTAAAGGACTAGATGCCTTCTCTGTCGGTGCTTTCTCAGACGGTACAGGGCTAGAAGCGTTCTCAGATAGTTCAGGGATAGGTAGCTTTTCTGACGGCACCTTCTCAGGTGGTACAAGGCTAGATGACTTCTCTGGCGATGCTTTCTCAGACGGTACAGGGCTAAACGCCTTATCAGACGGTACAGGGCTAGACGCCTTTTCAGACGGTATAAGGCTAGACGCCTTCTCTGACGGTGCCTTCTTGGACGGCTCAGGGCTAGGTGGCATTTCTGACGGCGCCTTCTCAAATGGTACAGGGCTAGATGCCTTCTCTGAAGAAGCTTTCTCACACGGTACAGGACTCGGCACTTTCTCAGATGGTACGGGGCTAGACACCTTCTCTGACGGCACCTTCTCTGACGGTTCAGGGCTGGATGCTTTCTCTGACGGAGCCTTCTCAGACGGTACAGGGCTTAATGCTTTCTCAGACGGTACCATTTCAGACAGGAGAGGGCTAGATACCTTCTCTGATGGAACCTTCTCAGATGGTACATGGCTAGATGTCTTCTCTGACGGTACAGGGGTCGGAACCTTCTCAGATGGTACATGGCTAGATGTCTTCTCTGACGGTACAGGGGTCGGCACTTTTTCAGACAGTACGGGGCTTGATGCCTTCTCTGACAGTGACTTGTCAGATGGTACAGGGCTGGATGGCTTGTCTGATGCCTTCTTCTCAGACGGTACAGGGCTCGGCACTTTGTCAAACAGTACGGGACTTGATGCCTTCTCTGACGGTAGCTTCTCATATGGTACAGGGCTAGATGCCTTCTCTGATGGAACCTTCTCAGATGGTACATGGCTAGATGCCTTTTCTGACGGTGCCTTCTCAGACGGTACAGGACTCGGCACTTTTTCAGACAGTACAGGGCTTGATGCCTTCTGTGACGGTGACTTCTGAGACGGTACAGGGCTGGATGCCTTCTCTGATGGAACCTCCTCAGATGGTACATGGCTAGATACTTTCTCTACCGGTACCTTCTCAGACGGTACAGGGCTGGATGCCTTTTCTGATGGTGCCTTCTCAGACGGTACAAGGCTCGGCACATTTTCAGACAGTACAGGGCTTGATGCCTTCTGTGACGGTGACTTCTCAGATGGTACAGGGCTAGATGCCTTCTCTGACGATTCCTTCTTAGACGGTACAGGGCTTGGCACCTTCTTAGACAGAACAACGCTTGGGACCATCTCTAATAACGGTGCCTTCTCAGTCGGTACAGGGCTGGATGCCTTCTCAGATAATACAAGGCTAGATGCCTTCTCTGACGGTACCTTTTCAGATGGTACAGGGCTGGATGCCTTTTCTGACGGTATTTTCTCAGACATAAAGGGGCTAGATGCCTTCTCTGACGGTACCTTCTCAGACGGTACAGGGCTGGATGCCTTTTCTGACCGTGTCTTCTCAGACGGTACAGGGCTCGGCACTTTTTCAGACGGTACAGGGCTAAATGCCTTCTCAGACGGGACAGGGCTTAGTGCCTTCTCTGTTAAAGCTTTTTCTGATGGCGCTAAGCTAAACTCTTTGTCTGGACTCGGTGCATCTTCAGATGGAACTTTATCGAATGGCATTGGACTACAAATTTTTTCTTTGCCAGGTGCAATTGGGCTGATAGGCTTTTCAAATGGTGTTTCATCAGAAGTTTGCGTAAATAATTTTCCATGCTGCTCGTCGGTAGTTTCAGCAAAAATGACGTCAAGTAAAGGTAAGCTTGTCGGCTTTTCTGCTGGAACTTGACTAGAAGTCTTACTATGCTCTTCATGAGATGGTATTGGGCTAAGTGCTTTGTCTGATAGTTCCTTATCTGAGGGCGCAAGGTTTAATGCCTTTTCATTTGGAGATTTATCTAACGAAAAAATTGTTGTTTCTTCTTCCCTTGGCGCCTTTTCGGACAGTGCTGGGCTTGATGCGATTTCAGAGAGCACTGGACTAGTCGTCTTTTCTAATGGCTTCTTTTCTGATAATGCCTTTTCAGTAGATACTGGACTAAGCGCTTTGTCTGATGGAACGAGACTGGGTGTTCTTTTAGATGGCCGTTCTTCTGGTAATGTCGGGCTTGGCGCTTTATCAGATGGTACTGACCTAGCTGTTATGTCTTCAGAGATTTTCAAAACAGTTTCTTTCTCGACTCTTTGGTGTATACCTTCGAAAATCGTTTCCTTTATGATATGACCTACTTCTTTAACACCGGAGACCAAAACATCAACAAATACTTCTTTTTCACTTGCTTCAATTTGTTTATCATCTGGTTGACCGTGTGTTGATTCAACTGATTTCAAGTCACTAACTTTCTTGAAAATGATACTTTCGTCTTCAGGAAGAACTTCGGATATTTTATCAACATGTGTTGTTTTAAGTGGTTTTGTGATGGTATCGTTTTCTTGATCAATTATATCACTAAGTATTTCAGGACTTGGTGGTTGTATATCAACTGTCACAAGCTTGGAAGGACTCAGACCTGTCTCGGATAATATTTTGTCCAGTATTGCCGGATTGTCGTCGTCGTCAGACACCTCTTGCCTTATTATGTTATCAAGTGTCTTCTCAGACACTTTTGGAATAGTTGACTTATCCGATGGAGCTTTATCTAGGCTCACAGAGCTTTCTGATTTTTCTGGAGGACTAGAAATACCATCCGATTTCTTTGTTTCTGGTGAAACAGGTGGCGTCATTGGCTCTTTTTGCATGACTTTTTCTGTTGCACTTATAGGTTTGTCTTTTGTTACATCTTTTAATACATCTTCAATCGTTTTTTCCCTTGAAATTAAAGATACATCAATAGTGTCGTGTTTCTGATTTTTATCATCAAGTTTAGCCATCATACTCGTCAGCATAAATTTGTCTTTACCCGGTTCAATCGCATCTTCATCTACAAGATCAGGAGAACCAGGTTCATCTGAAATCTCTGCCGCTTTATCTGACTGCGTACGACTATGAATAGACAATACAGGACTAGCTATCTTTTCAGAGGGCACTTTGCCAGATGGAGCCGGATTAATTGATTTTTCAAAAAGTGCTTTGTCAGACGGGACTGGGCTAAGGGCCTCAGGTGATACTTTGTCAGACGGAAAAAAGCTATGCGCCTTCTCTGATGATACTGGGCTAAGCTCCATTTCTGATGGAACTTCGACAGATGGAACTGAGCTGGGTGCCTTCTCCGAAAGTGCTTTATCACACAGTACTATGCTGTGTTCCTCCTCTAAAGTAGGTTGGTCAGACGGTCCTGGGCTTGGTGCCTTCTCCAAAGTTGCTTTGAAAGACGCTACTGGGCTAGGTGCCTTCTCCGAAGGTGCTTTGTCAGACGGTACTGGGCTAGGAGCCTTCTCAGATGGAACAAAACTGGGTGCTCTTTCCAAGGGTGCCTTTTCTGATAATGTAGGGCTAGTTACCTTCTCTGAAGGTGCTGTGTCAGACGGTACTGCGCTAGATGCTTTCTCCGAAGGTGCTTTCTCAGACGGTACTGGGCTAGGTGCCTTGTCGGATGGTACTGGGCTAGGCGCCTTGTTGGATGGTACTGGGCTGGATGCCTTCTCCGAAGGTGCTTTGTCAGATGGTACTGGGCTAGGAGCCTTGTCGGATGGTACTGGGCTAGGTGCCTTATCTGAAGGTGCTTTGTCAGACGGTACTGGGCTAGGCACCTTGTCGGATGGTACTGGGCTGGGTGCCTTCCCCGAAGGTGCTATGTCAGACGACACTAGACTAGGAGCCTTCTCCAAAGGTGCTTTGTCAGACGGTACAGGGCTAGGCGCCTTGTCGGATGGTACTGGGCTAGGTGCCTTATCTGAAGGTGCTTTAGCAGACGGTACTGGGCTGGGTGCTTTCTCCGAAGGTGCTTTTTTAGACGGTACTGGGCTAGGCGCTTTATCAGATGGTACTGGGCTGGGTGCCTTCTCCGAAGGTGCTTTGTCAGACGGTACTGGGCTAGGCACCTTGTCGGATGGTACTGGGCTGGGTGCCTTCTCCGAAGGTGCTTTGTTAGATGGTACTGAGCTAGGTGCCTTATCTGAAGGTGCTTTGTCAGACTGTACTGGGCTTCGTGCTTTCTCCGAAGGTGCTACATCAGATGGTACTGGACTAGGCGCCTTCTCTGAAGGTGCTTTGTCGGATGATATTGGGCTGGGTGCCTTCTCCGAAGGTACTTTGTCAGACGGTACTGGGCTAGGGGCTTTGTCGGATGGTACTGGGCTGGGTGCCTTCTCCGAAGGTGCTTTGTTAGACGGTACTGGGCTGGGTGCTTTCTCCGAAGGTGCTTTTTCAGACGGTACTGGGCTAGGCGCCTTGTCGGATGGTACTGGGCTGGGTGCCTTCTCCGAAGGTGCTTTGTCAGACGGTACTGGGCTAGGCGCCTTGTTGGATGGTATTGGGCTGGGTGCCTTCTCCGATGGTGCTTTGTCAGTCGGTACTGGGCTTGGTGCTTTTTCCGAAGGTGCTTTGTCAGACGGTACTGGGCTAGGCGCCTTGTCGGATGGTACTGGGCTGGGTGCCTTCTCCGAAGGTGCTTTGTCAGACGGTACTGGGCTAGGCGCCTTTTCGGATGGTATTGGGCTGGGTGCCTTCTCCGAAGGTGCTTTGTCAGTCGGTACTGGGCTTGGTGCTTTTTCCGAAGGTGCTTTGTCAGACGGTACTGGGCTAGGCGCCTTGTCGGATGGTACTGGGCTGGGTGCCTTCTCCGAAGGTGCTTTGTCAGACGGTACTGGGCTATGCGCCTTGTCGGATGGTATTGGGCTGGGTGCCTTCTCCGAAGGTGCTTTGTCAGTCGGTACTGGGCTTGGTGCTTTTTCCGAAGGTGCTTTGTCAGACGGTACTGGGCTAGGCGCCTTGTCGGATGGTACTGGGCTGGGTGCCTTCTCCGAAGGTGCTTTGTCAGTCGGTACTCGGCTTGGTGATTTCTCCGAAGGTGCTTCGTCAGACGGTACTGGGCTAGGCACCTTGTCAGACGGTACTGGACTAGGAGCCTTCTCCGAAGGTGCTTTGTCGGATGGTACTGGGCTAGGTGCCCTATCTGAAGGTGCTTTGTCAGACGGCACTCGGCTAGGTGCTTTCTCCGAAGATGCTTTGTCAGACGGTACTGGGCTAGGCACCTTGTCAGATGGTACTGGGCTGGGTGCCTTTTCCGAAGGTGCTTTGCTAGTCGGTATTGGGCTTGGTGCTTTCTCCGAAGGTGACTTGTCAGATGGTACTGGGCTAGGCGCCTTGTCAGATGGTACTGGGCTGGGTGCCTTCTCCGAAGGTGCTTTGTCAGACGGTACTGGGCTAGGCGCCTTGTCGGATGGTATTGGGCTGGGTGCCTTCTCCGAAGGTGCTTTGTCAGTCGGTACTGGGCTTGGTGCTTTTTCCGAAGGTGCTTTGTCAGACGGTACTGGGCTAGGCGCCTTGTCGGATGGTACTGGGCTGGGTGCCTTCTCCGAAGGTGCTTTGTCAGACGGTACTGGGCTATGCGCCTTGTCGGATGGTATTGGGCTGGGTGCCTTCTCCGAAGGTGCTTTGTCAGTCGGTACTGGGCTTGGTGCTTTTTCCGAAGGTGCTTTGTCAGACGGTACTGGGCTAGGCGCCTTGTCGGATGGTACTGGGCTGGGTGCCTTCTCCGAAGGTGCTTTGTCAGTCGGTACTCGGCTTGGTGATTTCTCCGAAGGTGCTTCGTCAGACGGTACTGGGCTAGGCGCCTTGTCAGACGGTACTGGACTAGGAGCCTTCTCCGAAGGTGCTTTGTCGGATGGTACTGGGCTAGGTGCCCTATCTGAAGGTGCTTTGTCAGACGGCACTCGGCTAGGTGCTTTCTCCGAAGATGCTTTGTCAGACGGTACTGGGCTAGGCACCTTGTCAGATGGTACTGGGCTGGGTGCCTTTTCCGAAGGTGCTTTGCTAGTCGGTATTGGGCTTGGTGCTTTCTCCGAAGGTGACTTGTCAGATGGTACTGGGCTAGGCGCCTTGTCAGATGGTACTGGGCTGGGTGCCTTCTCCGAAGGTGCTTTGTCAGGCGGTACTGGGCTAGGCACCTTGTCGGATGGTACTGGGCTGGTTGCCTTCTCCGAAGGTGCTTTGTCAGACGGTACTGGGCTAGGCGCCTTGTCGGATGGTACTGGGCTAGGTGCCTTCTCCGAAGGTGCTTTGTCAGTCGGTACTGGGCTTGGTGCTTTCTCCGAAGGTGCTTTGTAAGACGGTACTGGGCTAGACGCCTTGTCGAATGGTACTGGGCTGGGTGCCTTCTCCGAAGGTGCTTTGTCAGTCGATACTGGGCTTGGTGCTTTCTCCGAAGGTGCTTTGTCAGATGTTACTGGGCTAGGCGCCTTCTCTGAAGGTGCTTGGTCGGATGGTACTGGGCTGAAAGCCTTCTCCGAAGGGGTTTTGTCAGACAGCAATCGGCTGGGTGCTTTCTCCGAAGGTGGTTTATCAGACGGTACAGGGCTAGGCGCCTTCTCTGAAGGTGCTTTGTCGGATGGTACTGGGCTATGTGCCTTCTTCGAAGGTACTTTGTCAGACAGTACTGGGCTAGGAGCTTTCGCTGATGGAACAAGACTGGGTGCCCTTTCCAAGGGCGCCTTTTCTGATAATGTAAGGCTAGGAGCCTTCTCTGAAGGTAATAGGCTAGGTGCTTTCTCTGATGGTACTGGGCTAGGCGCCTTCTCTGAAGGTGCTTTGTCAGCCGGTACTGAGCTGGATGCTTTCTCCGAAGGTGATTTGTCAGACGCTACTGGGCTAGCCGCCTTGTCGGATGGTACTGGGCTAGGTGCCGTATCTGTAGGTGATTTGTCAGACGCTACTGGGCTAGGCGCCTCGTCGGATGGTACTGGGCTGGGTGCCTTCTCCGAAGGTGCTTTGTCATACGGTACTAGGCTAGGCGCCTTGTCGAATGCTACTGGGCTGGGTGCCTTCTCCGAAGGTGCTTTGTCAGTCGGTACTGGGCTTGGTGCCTTCTCCGAAGGTGCTTTGTCAGATGGTACTGGGCTAGGCGCCTTCTCTGAAGGTGCTTTGTTGGAGGGTACTGGGCTGGGTGCCTTCTGCGAAGGAACTTTGTCAGACAGTACTAGGCTAGCAGCCTTCTCTAATGGAACAAGACTAGGTGCCCTTTCCAAAGGCGCCTTTTCTGATAGTGTAGGGCTAGGAGCCTTCTCTGATGGTACTGCGCTAGGTGTCTTCTCTGTTGGTATTGGGCTAGGCGCCTCCTCTAAAGGTGCTTTATCAGACGGTACTGAGCTGGATGCTTTCTCCGAAGGTGCTTTGTCAGACGGTACTGGGCTAGCCGCCTTGTCGGATGGTACTGGGCTAGGTGACTTATCTGAAGGTGCTTTGTCAGACGGTACTGGGCTGGGTGCTATCTCCGAATGTGCTTTGTCAGACGGTACTGGGCTAGGCGCCTTATCGGATGGTACTGGGCTGGGTGCCTTTTCCGAAGGTGCTTTGTCAGAAGGTACTGGGCTAGGCGCCTTGTCGGATGGTACTGGGCTGGGTGCCTTCTCCGAAGGTGCTTTGTCAGACGGTACTGGGCTAGGCGCCTTATCGGATGGTTCTGAGCTGGGTGCCTTTTCCGAAGGTGCTTTGTCAGAAGGTACTGGGCTAGGCGCCTTGTCGGATGGTACTGGGCTAGGTGCCTTATCTGAAGGTGCTTTGTCAGTCGGTACTGGGCTTGGTGCTTTCTCCGAAGGTGCTTTGTGCGATGGTACTGGACTAGGCGCCTTCTCTGAAGGTGCTTTGTCAGATGGTACTGGGCTGGGTGCCTTCTGCAAAGGTAGTTTGTCAGACAGTACTAGGCTAGCAGCCTTCTCTAATGGAACAAGACTGGGTGCTCTTTCCAAGGGCGCCTTTTCTGAAAATGTAGGGCTAGGAGCCTTCTCTGATGGTACTAGGCTAGGTGTCTTCTCTGGTGGTACTGGGCTAGGCGCCTTCTCTGAAGGTGCTTTGTCAGACGGTACTGGGCCTGGTGCTTTCTCCGAAGGTGCTTTGTGAGATGATACTGGGCTAGGCGCCTTCTCTAAAGGTGCTTTGTCGGATGGTACTGGGCTGGGTGCCTTCTGCGAAGGTAGTTTGTCAGACAGTACTAGGCTAGCAGCCTTCTCTAATGGAACAAGACTGGGTGCTCTTTCCAAGGGCGCCTTTTCTGAAAATGTAGGGCTAGGAGCCTTCTCTGATGGTACTAGGCTAGGTGTCTTCTCTGATGGTACTGGGCTAGGCGCCTTCTCTGAAGGTGCTTTGTCAGACGGTACTGAGCTGGATGCTTGCTCCGAAGGTGCTTTGTCAGACGGTACTGGGCTAGCCGCCTTGTCGGATGGTACTGGGCTAGGTGCTTTATCTGAAGGTGCTTTGACAGACGGTACTGGGCTCGGTGCTATCTCCGAAGGTGCTTTGTCAGACGGTACTGGGCTAGGCGCCTTACCGGATGGTACTGGGCTGGGTGCCTTTTCCGAAGGTGCTTTTTCAGACGGTACTGGGCTAGGCGCCTTGTCGGATGGTACTGGGCTGGGTGCCTTCTCTGAAGGGGCTTTGTCAGACGGTACTGGGCTAGGCGCCTTATCGGATGGTTCTGAGCTGGGTGCCTTTTCCGAAGGTGCTTTGTCAGAAGGTACTGGGCTAGGCGCCTTGTCGGATGGTACTGGGCTAGGTGCCTTATCTGAAGGTGCTTTGTCAGTCGGTACTGGGCTTGGTGCTTTCTCCGAAGGTGCTTTGTGCGATGGTACTGGACTAGGCGCCTTCTCTGAAGGTGCTTTGTCAGATGGTACTGGGCTGGGTGCCTTCTGCAAAGGTAGTTTGTCAGACAGTACTAGGCTAGCAGCCTTCTCTAATGGAACAAGACTGGGTGCCCTTTCCAAGGGCGCCTTTTCTGATAATGTAGGGCTAGGTGCCTTCTCTGATGGTACTGGGCTAGGTGTCTTCTCTGATGGTACTGGACTAGGCGCCTTCTCTGAAGGTGCTTTGACAGACGATACTGGGCTGGGTGCTATCTCCGAAGGTGCTTTGTCAGACGTTACTGGGCTAGGCGCCTTATCGGATGGTACTGGGCTGGGTGCCTTTTCCGAAGGTGCTTTTTCAGACGGTACTGGGCTAGGCGCCTTGTCTGATGGTACTGGGCTGGGTGCCTTGTTTGAAGGTGCTTTGTCAGACGGTATTGGGCTAGGCGCCTTATCGGATGGTACTGGGCTGGGTGCCTTTTCAGAAGTTGCTTTTTCAGACGGTACTGGGCTAGGCGCCTTGTCGGATGGTACTGGGCTAGGTGCCTTATCTGAAAGTCCTTTGTCAGACGGTACTGGGCTAGGCGCCTTGTCGGATGGTACTGGGCTGGGTGCCTTCTCCGAAGGTGCTTCGTCAGACGGTACTGGGCTAGGTGCCTTATCTGAAGGTGCTTTGTCAGTCGATACTGGGCTTGGTGCTCTCTCCGAAGGTACTTTGTCAGATGGTACTGGACTAGGAGCTTTTTCCGAAGGTGCCTTGTCAGATGGTACTGGGCTAGGCGCTTTATCGGATGTCACTGGGCTGGGTGCCTTCTCCGAAGGTGCTTTGTCAGACGGTACTGGGCTAGGTGCCTTGTCGGATGGTACTGGGCGGGGTGCCTTTTCCGAAGGTGCTTTTACAGACGGCACTGGGCTAGGCGCCTTGTCTGATGGTACTGGGCTGGGTGCCTTGTCTGAAGGTGCTTTGTCAGACGGTACTGGGCTAGGCGCCTTATCGGATGGTACTGGGCTGGGTGCCTTTTCCGAAGTTGCTTTTTCAGACGGTACTGGGCTAGGCGCCTTGTCGGATGGTACTGGGCTGGGTGCCTTTTCCGAAGGTGCTTTGTCAGAAGGTACTGAGCTAGGCGCCTTGTCGGATGGTACTAGGCTAGGTGCCTTTTCTGAAGGTGCTTTGTCAGATGGCACTGGGCTGGGTGCTTTCTCCGAAGGTGCTTTGTCAGACGGTACTGGGCTAGGCGCCTTGTCGGATGGTACTGGGCTAGGTGCCTTATCTGAAGGTGCTTTGTCAGACGGTACTGGGCTAGGCGCCTTGTCGGATGGTACTGGGCTAGGTGCCTTATCTGAAGGTGCTTTGTCAGTCGATACTGGGCTTGGTGCTCTCTCCGAAGGTGCTTTGTCAGATGGTACTGGACTAGGAGCTTTTTCCGAAGGTGCCTTGTCAGACGGTACTGGGCTAGGCGCTTTATCGGATGTCACTGGGCTGGGTGCCTTCTCCGAAGGTGCTTTGTCAGACGGTACTGGGCTAGGTGCCTTGTCGGATGGTACTGGGCGGGGTGCCTTTTCCGAAGGTGCTTTTTCAGACGGCACTGGGCTAGGCGCCTTATTGGATGTTACGGGGCTGGGTGCCTTCTCCGAAGATGCTTTGTCAGATGGTACTGGGCTAGCCGCCTTGTCGGATGGTAATGGCCTAGGTGCCTTATCTGAAGGTGCTTTGACAGACGGTTCTGGGCTGGGTTCTATCTCCGAAGGTGCTTTGTCAGACGTTACTGGGCTAGGCGCCTTATCGGATGGTACTGGGCTGGGTGCCTTTTCCGAAGGTGCTTTTTCAGACGGTACTGGGCTAGGCGCCTTGTCGGATGGTACTGGGCTGGGTGCCTTCTCCGAAGATGCTTTGTCAGATGGTACTGGACTAGGAGCCTTCTCCGAACGTGCTTTTTCAGACGGTACTGGGCTAGGCGCCTTATCCGATGTTACTGGGCTGCCTGCCTTGTCCGAAGGTGCTTTATCAGACGGCACTGGGCTGGGCGCCTTGTCGGATGGTACTGGGCTAGATGTCTTATCTGATGGTGCATTGTCAGACGGTACTGGGCTGAGTGCTTTCTTCGAAGGTGCATTTTCAGACGATACTGGGCTAGGCACCTTGTCGGATGATACTGGGCTAGGTGCCTTATCTGAAGGTGCTTTGTCAGTCGATATTGGGCTTGGTGCTCTCTCCGAAGGTGCTTTGTCAGATGGTACTGGACTAGGAGCCTTTTCTGAAGGTGCCTTGTCAGACGGTACTGGGATAGGCGCTTTATCGGATGTCACTGGGCTGGGTGCCTTCTCCGAAGGTGCTTTGTCAGACGGTACTGGGCTAGGCGCCTTGTCGGATGGTACTGGGCGGGGTGCCTTTTCCGAAGGTTCTTTGTCAGACGGCACTGGGCTAGGCGCCTTATTGGATGTTACGGGGCTGGGTGCCTTCTCCGAAGATGCTATGTCAGACGGTACTGGACTAGGAGCCTTCTCCGAAGATGCTTTTTCAGATGGTACTGGACTAGGAGCCTTCTCCGAAGGTGCTTTTTCAGACGGTACTGGGCTAGGCGCCTTATCGGATGTTACTGGGCTTGGTGCCTTCTCCGAAGGTGCTTTGTCAGACGGCACTGGGCTAGGCGCCTTGTCGGATGGTACTGGGCTAGATGCTTTATCTGAAGGTGCTTTGTCAGACGGTACTGGGCTGGGTGCTTTCTCCGAAGGTGCATTTTCAGACGATACTGGGCTAGACGCCTTGTCGGATGGTACTGGGCTAGGTGCCTTATCTGAAGGTGCTTCGTCAGACGGTACTAGGCCGGGTGCTTTCTCGGAAGGTGCTTTCTCAGACGGTACTGGACTAGGCGCTTTGTAGGATGGTACTGGGCTGGGTGCCTTCTCCGAAGGTGCTTTGTCAGACGGTACTGGGCTAGGCGCCTTATCAGATGGTACTGGGCTAGGTGCCTTATCTGAAGGTGCTTTGTCAGATGGTACTGGGCTTGGTGCTTTCACCGAAGGTGCTTTGTCAGATGGTACTGGGCTAGGCGCCTTCTCTGAAGGTGCTTTGTCGGATGGTACTGGGCTGGCTGCCTTCTTCGAAGGTGCTTTGTCAGACGGTACTGGACTAGGAGCCTTCTCTGATGAAACAAGACTGGGTGCCCTTTCCAAGGGCGCCTTTTCTGATAATGTAGGGCTAGGTGCCTTCTCAGATTGTACTGGGCTAGGCGTTTTCTCTGAAGGTAAGCACCTTCTGACAAAGCTGTCAGACGGTACTTGGCTACGAGCCTTCTCTGAAGGTGCTTTGTCAGATGTTAATGGGCTGGGAGACTTCTCTGATGGAACAAGGCTGGGTATCATTTCTGAGGGTTTCTTTTCTGATAATGTTGGGCTAGGTGCCTTTTCAGACGGTACTGGGCCAGTAGCCTGCTCTGATGGAACAAGGCTTAGTGTCCCTTCCGAGGGTGCCTTTTCTGAAAATGTAGGGCTAGGTGCCTTTTCTGATGGTACTGAGCAAGGTACCTTCTCTGAAGGTGCTTTGTCAGACGGTACTGGGCTAGAAGCCTTCTCCGACGGAACGAGGCTTGGTGTCCTTTCTGAGGGTGCCTTCCCTGTTGGGCTAGGAGCTTTGTCAGACTGTACTGGACTGGGACCTTTTTCTGAAGGCACAAGGCTGCGTGTCCTTTCTGAGGGTGCCTTTTCAGATAAAGTTGGGCTAGGTGCTGTCTCAGATGGAACTGGGCTAGGCGTTTTCTCTGAAGGTTCTTTGTCAGACGGTACTAGGCTAGGAGTCTTCTCTGAAGGTTCTTTGTCAGATGATAATGGGCTAGGAGCCTTCTCTGATGGAACAAGGCTGTGTATCCTTTCTGAGGGTTCCTTGTCTGATAATGTTGGGCTAGGCGCCTTTTCAGACGGTAAGGGGCTAGTAGCCTGCTCTGATGGAACAAGGCTAGGTGTCTCTTCCGAGGTTGTCTTTGATGATAATGTTGAGCTTGTAGCTCTGTCAGAGGGTTCCGGGCTAGGTACTTTTTCTGATGAAGCTTTGTCAGACGGTCCTGGGCTAGTAGCTTTTTCTGATGGAACTAAGCTGGGTACCCTTTCTGAGGTCACCTTCACTGTTAATGTTTGTTCTCTGTCAGACGGTACTGGGCTTGTCATCTTTTCTGATGGAACAAGGCTAGCTGTCCTCTCTGATGGCACCTTTTCTGATAATGTTGGGCTAGGAGCTTTGTCAGATGATACTGGGCTAGGCGCCTTCTCTAATGGAGAACGACTCGGTGCTTTGTCTGAAAATGTTGGGCTAGGTGCCTTATCGGATGGTCCAGGAGCAGTTGTAGATGATATTGAGCTTGGTGCTTTTCTTGATTGTACAAAGCTGGACTCTTCTAGTTTCTTTTTCGATAAGAATTGTTCCTCTGCTAAACTTAGTTCCATTTCCAAGCTATCAATGACTTCAGTTTCGTGAACATGCTTATCTCTATCAATACTACTTCTTTGTTGTTGCGGACTGAGATCTTTTTCAGGTTTATCGGACAGTGGCGTAGTTTCAGTGAGTTCATCCGATGTTAGGTCTTCCTCTTTCTCTTCCAATTTTTCTGGACTTAGTTTTTCATGTTCCTTTTTAATATCATCTAACAACATTTCAGAATCTTTCCTACCCCGGATGTCTATCGAAGCGTCATCGATTACTTGTTTACATATTAGCGCTTCTTTTGATTTTGCATTTTCGGAATGGTATTCAACGACTTCTGATACACTTTTGGTTTGTATGCTTTTTTCACCATCGATTGTTACTTCTGGCTGAATTTCTTTTTCTATACTTACTTGCTTTACATCAAGTTTGTCAGAAATTTCAGGTTCTTTCAAGAGGTGCTGTTCGAATAGTTTGTCAGTTTTCTCTATTTGACTAGATTTATCACTTTCCACTTTCATCGCTGTCGCTTTGAGATTTATTTTTCTGTCATCTTGGGGTTCTTCGCTGTCGTCTTTTTCATTGTCCAGTGTAAACTTACTTTCTTTTGCTGAAAGTGGACTGCGCTCTTTATCAGAACTTTCCAAGTGTTTGTGTCCATTTTGAATTTCCATGTTGTGACTTTCATGCACATCTGCCTTAGTCACTGTCAAATCTTCATGAGAATATGTAGTCTTTTCCTTATCGGTGATAGTCCAATCTTTATAAGAGCTATCTACTTTAGCAAAATGGTCTCCTTTTATTTTAAACTCAACATTTTTCTGATCATCTTTCTCTTGACTGGGTTCTATCGAGTGAACCTTGCTGAGAAGAAGTTCAGATTTTTTATCGATGGTGATGGTTTCTTCTCGAACGGAATCTTGTATGTGTTTCTTGTCTAGGTGTTGCACTTGGTCATTGGACATTTTGTCTTCTTTTATAGTTACATTTTTTTCCAATTTTAAACTTGGGGTTATTTCTGAGACTAGCTGAATTGCGTCGTGTTCAGCAGAAGACACGCCATTTTTTAGTGCTTTGTCTTCTGTATCTCTAACTTTATCTATGAATTGCTCTGTCATAGTTTTTCCACCAATATGCTCTTCAGATTCACTGGTGACGGTCGTAGTCTTTTCTTTAGTTACTTTGTTCGTGTCTTTTAGTTCGGCCGTATCTAGTTTCATTTTACTAGAGGTTCCTTTTTCGGTTGATATTATTTCGTCATGTAACTTTTTAGTCTCTTGGCCCGAGCTAAAATCGATTTCATCCGAAGAATATATTTGTTCATCTGCCTTAGAAACTGTTTCTTTAACTGTCTTGGCATGTGATAAACTTCCTTCGTAAGCTTCTCTCTCTATAAAATCAATGCTTGTTCTCTTTTTGTCGAATAATATTTTCTGTGATATTGCCTCTTCCTTTTTCTTTAAATCTGCCATTCGTTCTTCCAACTTTTCTAGTGTTTTTGCTGTCTCCAAAGATACACTTAGCCTTTTTTCGGGCTTTTCTTCTACCAAAAGCTCAGGGTTATCAAGATGCTCATCTGACTGGTATTCTTCGTGTGTTAAAACATCTGTTGGTATCTTTTCAGTTAATTGCTTAATATCCTTGGCGGGGATCTCTATTTCCTGCATTTTCTTGTCTGCAGTTGTTTTAACAGTATCCGTTTCTTCTTCTTGCAAGTCTCCATTTTTTACGCTTGTAATAGAGACAGACTTTTCTGTTACGGAATCATTTTTTTCATTTAAAAGTTTAGAAACTAGTATGGGATTTGACATTAAATCATGACTGGTAGTTTCATGAACTTTCTTTTTATTTGTAGATTCTAAAGATCCACCGTCAATTTCTTCGATATCAACCATTTCTTCTACTGTCTCTCTTATAACTTTCGCCAATTCTTGTTTCGCTTTTGTAACGGTTCCTTGGTCTTGAATATCGTCTTTAATTTCACGCTTAGCTCGTTTGCCTTCACTAAGTACAGTTTTGTCTGAAATGTCACTTATGTCTTCAGAAGCAACTGATCTCGCGGGAGAAATTTCTTTGACTATTTCGGAAATTTCTTCTTTAATCTCTTCTGTCGGTAGCTTTTCTTCTTTCACAATAGTTTCAATAGAGATTAATTTTTTTGTCGCTTCAATAGCACTTGTTATGATATCTGTTTTGAACAAGTGTTCTGGAGACTTTTGTAGCATTATTGGAGATTTCTCTGCCATGATTTCTTCCAAACTTTTATCAGATTTTAATACTTCGGCAACATCAGCCACAATTTTTTCTACATCTTTGGGACTCAATGGAGGTTTATCTGCGCCTTCTAATTTACGTGCTTCTTCAATTTCTTTCTCAACATCTTCTGGTATTGAGGGAATTTTATCCGCAATAATTTCTTCAACAATAATGATTTCATCTTTAATTGGAGAATCTAAGGTAGTTATATGTGTTTCTCTTAATTTTTCGGTGTATTGTCCATAGTTAAAATCACTATCATCATATTCCTTAACTGGTTCTAGTTCCTTGACAGCGGCGACTTTGCTTGCTTCAGGATACATCGGTGACTCTGGTGCCGATCCAGGAGTTACCATCACTAACTCAGCGTGCGATGGACGTTCTACGGTTTTTAGAACCACGTCATGTTGGCTTGCTTTAAAAGACGTAACTCCTTCCACTTGTGGAAGGGGTAAGTCTTTTGGTACTTTAATTTCATGGACAAATCCAACATCTGGCTTTCTTTTGAATAGGTCTTCTTCAATCGGAGTTTTCTTTTCCTCATATATCCTGTAATCTACCTCTTCGTGTAGAGGCAAATCGGCCACTTCATCCGGCGTTTTAACAATTTCTCTAATTGGTGCCGCCGGTATGGTTTCTAGTTTTGGACTCTTGGTTTTAACGTCTATAAGCGTTTGTGGCGGTACTATTTCTTTAGTTTCCTGTTTGATATGTTTCTCCTCTACTTGCCGATCTTCTTTGATTTCATCAAGAGTCATTCTTTCATCTTCAGGTAGAGTCGGTGCTGTTGTGGCTCCTGATTCTATAGTGGTCGATATCTTTTCGTCAGGTTGTGATTCTGGCATAACATTAAGTTCTAACGAGTCTTTAGGTTTGACTGCACCGTTTTTGCTTTCAGAAGTTTTCTTTTCACTACTATGGTCCTGTTTCTCTTCAACACTAACTGAGTGTTCTTTTGATTCCGGTTTAATATCGATAACTGGTTTATCTTCAACAAGCTGTTCCGTTTGAAACTCATCTTTTTTCTTTTCTGATTCCTCCTTATCTTTTGCGTGTTTTTGTAATTCATCTTCGCGTTCTTGACTACCTTCACGATCGGCGATAAAATCGTCAGCATATCGTACGACTTCTTCTTTTTCAATAATAAGATATTCTTCTTCGAATTCACCATCAGCTGTGGTTTCAGTTTTAACGTCATCTATTATTAATTTTTCAATGTCTGAACGGCCTACAAATTCTATTTTTTCGTCGGTTTCACTATCTCTATTAAATACAGCTTCAATTTCTCTAACGATTTCTTGTTCTTCCCTGTCATCTAATTCCTGTAATTTCATGTCATCTAGAGACTTAGATGTGTCTTCGTCTGATTTCTTTGCCTCTTTAAGGATGTCTTCGTAATTAACCCTCTGCAGTCCTTTTAGTTTTGAGTCAACTTTGACTGTTTTTATGGATTTGGTTGGACTTTTCATAGCTTTCATTCCCTTCACGGGAGAAGCTAGAGGTCGTGGCCTTCTTGAAATAGGCTCACGTTTTACTTTCGGTTTATCTGCAGTCTTTTGTGTAATGTCACGTTTGGGAGATGGTTGTTTGTATTTTGATTCCATGACCCTGCGGTTAGCCGCTTCTTTGGTGCTCTTAGCTGGAGTACTACCGGGGCTTAATTTCCTTGTTTTCGCCTTGACTCGATCCTTCACAGTTGGTTGAATGCTAGATATAGTAGATTTCACTTCTGTTATCTTTTTAGGTGTGGCCGGGGGCGATTTCTTTTCATCGGGTTTTTTATCTGGTAACGTAGTACTAGTTTTCTTTTCAGTTTTTTGTATCGCCGTGCGATGACTTATTTTCGTTCTAGTTGTTGCACTAGTCGTTTCACTTTTTCGTATTTCAATTTTTTTTCGCTCTGTCCTTTTTACCTCCTGCTTTGCTTCACTTTTAATTTCTTTTACTTCCTTTTCTTCAGTCTTATCGATTCGTTTCTTCTTTTCTACTACTTTCTCTTTTTTCTTCACTTCTTTCTTTTTAGGCAAACTATCTATCACAGTGCTCTCGTATTGAGCAATTTTATCATCTAACTTGGTTTCTACCCTGCCCGTAATTGCCTCTTGCAACACAGACTCAATTTTCTTCTCTTCTCCGTCAGTTAATTCGCTGAGCAGCTTATTATCAATGACGTTCTTCTCATCTTTGACTTTTGGAGGTTCTGGCTCAACAATTCTGTCTTCCTTTATTTTTTCTTTGCTAATCGAGGTCTTCGTCTTAACTCTGGTTGTCGTGGTCGGTTGGGGTGGTGGCGGGGCGATCTGCCGCCCGGTGCACTTGGGGTGCTGTAGGAACTCCAGATGTTTAAGTTTTTCCAGGCCTTCGAATATTTTGTGCTGCGGGGTGGATCCGGGGAACATGATCCTGGTGATGGTGTCGTCGGGGTTGGCAGGGCGCCAGACCAGGAGGGCGCAGATGGAGACGAGGTTGGGGATTGGGAAGTTGAAGGCACTGGAGACGCCTGCCCCCTCGAAGAGCTTCTGCTCGGAGCTGTGCCATTTCTTGAGAAAGTCGCGTACGTGCTTGGAGTCCTTGGACGGATTGAGGACGTACATGTCGAGTGTGCCTGGAACATTATGTTTTTTATCATTGTCCTGGTTAAATATTATTGCACATTATATCATCATCCTCCTAGCGTTATTCCCGGTAATGCCCCTAAAGGAGCCCGGGGTCCGCTTTGACACCTAATCCTAAGATTTAGCATAGGCACTAGTTTTACGAAAGCGACTGCCATCTGACCTTCCAACCCAGAGGGAAAACTAGACCTTATTGGGATTAGACCGGTTTCCTCACGATGTTTTCCTTCACCGAAAAGCTAACTGTAAATATTCCATACATAAGTTCCGAAAAACTCATTGGTGCGAGCCGGGATTCGAACCCACGACCACCGCTTGACAGCCGCATGCCTGAACCACTAGGCAACCGTAGCAAATAACACATTATCTGATTACATTTAAAATAAAAAAAGAAACTTTAGTGTTCTTACGTTACAGATATTATAATTGCGCGCGTCTGTACGTGTGCATGCGCTTTAGTTAATACAAATCTTGGGGTCCAATTTATATTTATACTAAGGTCCACGTTTGAAAAGAGTCGAAGCAGGAAATTTATTGAATATTAGTTAACCCGCATTCGGGGAGCGGGTTTTTTCCAGAACGCCCTCTTTGCAAGTTCTGATAATTGACCTTTTTGACCGTGCATGTTTTTATTTGAAACCTCTCATAAACTTCTTGTTAATTCTGATACAGATCTTAAGTATATGAAATTAAATAGATAATTTTTTGCAATTTTGTTGCTTTTAGTTTGTCGGTTGTATCGGTTTGTCCTTTTGTCGGTCGTTTATCTGCAATTTTGAAATCCTTGTGTAAGATTTTGTCCTTTATTAATCATCCTTCTCAGATTCATTTTCTTACGGTATGAATATAAAATAAAATATAAAAATCAACAAACATAAAAAAACCTAACCTAGGGTACTGCGGGCAGCGAGGCGAGGCCTAAACTACCGGTGCTTAGAGTGACAGAGACAGGATCCTCGTGACTATCCGCGCAATGTCCAAGATACCGCCTTCTGTGTCTGACCCTTGATCCAACCATCTAGCGACAGTCTCTTGATATTTTGATTAAGACTCTTTGCTATTAAACCGTTCACAGAAACGACTATCGGGACAATGATCGTCGAATCAACATCCCGCATCTTGGCTTTTTGTACGATTATTATTATTATATTTTAAATTACCGCGTCATATGTAAAGGTGCCTTTGTGGCCTATTTGCTATATAAATAATCGATTTTCATTCTGTTTTTTTTTTTTCATTTTGATCATAGGTTTCAATGACCGATATACTGCAAGCAAGGAATACCCGCATGAGTTAAAACGACTGTGCTATTGACTGGTGACTTTCAATACTTAGTCCTTAACTCGTCTACGGAAAGCCCCGTTGTATATCGCCAATTGTAGTACCAAGTTGGTACCAGAGGTACCTTGTATGTTCGAATAGACAATTCATATTAAAAATTTGTAACACAAACCAAATGTCTATTCGAACAGTCCACAACGACGTGCAAAAGGGGCCTTACTTAAGTTGTTTGCATATACCTAGTTAGGGGGAGGCCTATGTCCAGCAGTGGACGTCTTTCGGCTGTTATATGATGATGATGGTTTTGCTCCATGCCTCTTGCGTTTATGTGCAGTTGAGGCGACAAAACTACATTTGAATATCAGGAAAGCCACGTACCATGTCCAACTTTGTGGTACAAATTGATCGGGTCGGGGCTGCGGTAACACTGCTGAGGCTTGAGGTTGAGGTGGCGGAGGTCGGCCATCATGTCCGTGCCCTCTTGGAGGAGGGACACGAGCAGAGGGTCCGAGTCCTTGTCGCCGTCGGGGCTGGCGAGAGCGCGTCGCTCCTGGAATTGGGAGATGAGGGTTAGACATATTTTCCGATCAAAGTAAAATTGAAAAAAAAATCGCCACGAGAGGGCTTTGAATCTATGGCTGCATGCAGCATCGTGGGTTCCACTCATAGTGACACCAATCTTTCAAGCTCTTCACTCGTCTAATTACACCATACGGAGGCTCGTATCGATTATTAGAATTTACCATTTTTAAAGCAGACGCTGCTGCTTTAAAAATTTACTTATCATGTTACCCATACACACGCTCATATTACGAGTATGGGTCGGTATCGAATCCGTCGTACAAGTTTGCTAAGACATAGTGTACGGTCTGAGTGCCCGAGGCGAGGCGTAATGCTCTTTTTATTTGTTTTATATGCTAGCACAGTAGGTATAAGTATGCCCTCCCCAAAAGGCGACAACAATGGCATTTCAATGGAACTTGGAGCCCAGTTACTGAATAAGAAGCTTATTTGAAGTTTGATTTGAGCTTTAATTTGTTGGAAAAAGAGTTTGTAGCTTCCGCATTTGTCGGAGCGGTCTCGGTGCGGTATGTCAGCTGGCTGTGAAGTCAGTACAACACGTCTAGCACACGACGGCCGCGACATACTCTCGATTTTTATCGCACTATACCTCTTCTTCTAAGTGTTCTAATAAGAGAGAGACTGATAGTGCGAGAAAAATCGAGAGAGCTCGCGCGCCGTCGCGTGCTAGCCGTGCAGATTGTTTACTTCGCGCATACAGTTTAATTAGTCATTCCGCATTGGCGCGGCATGCGCGGAAATGGGCCATTATATTACCGCGCAAATGTAATCTTGACAGTATGCCGACTATTAAGGAAATCTGGGCGACATCAGCAAGCTCTCAGTAAAGAACGGAATACCGGCACATCGATTGCACCCACCAAATTCGAAACTGACCTTAGGTACGAATCTAGTACTCACAACAATACCCCCGTCACATCGTTATAGGAAACTTCACTTGTTTTGTTTTATATTTAAAATAATTATTAATAACGTAAAACCGTGGTAACGTTTGATACACACAACGATTAGCACGTAATTACTGACATAAGGCACGGAGACGTAATCGATACTTTACGCTTCAATTAATTTCAACCCTGAGTAATAGTCCACCAGCACGTAGATAATCCACTTTAACCTCCTCATCCATATTAATAAATTATTATAGCTTAACGATCATTATATCGTTTAATGACTTGGTAGCATGTAGAGCTGACCGTTGTATGGCTGGAAAGGTTTATTTTTGTGCATGTAAATATACATTGGTAATGTAACAATTTAACGCCAAACAATGGGTCTTCATATTTTCTTGCTAAAGGTTTGCCTATTTTAGAAGTTAAATATTATCTCATGGCTTTTGCCCGCGATATGTTTAAATGCAGGATAGAATTATACTATACCTATGCAACCTTTCATCTAAATTGGTCAGTTTTTACGTGAATAAGTAGGTATAACAAATATATCCAAACATACTTTGCATATATATAATGCAAATAGGATAGTTGTTTACCTATTCTCCTGAGCGGTACGCAGCAAAGCATTTTACGAGCTTTTATTTAAGTTCATGTACTCACGAGAGATATAAAATCTTGCAATTAGAATTTGACCCACTTGTCGAAGTACAATCTAGTTTAACTCTAGGCATTTTGCAGTTAGTAAGAACGCAACAGTATGGTAGGTACCATTGAGCTGGTCTGATAATCGCAACAGAAGGCGGTCATAGGAAATCCTAAATTATACAGCCAAATGTCCCTCGTTGGAACATGGCGATAAAAATCGCTTCAATTTTTTTTCCACAATGTATTATCTTGTTATAATTAAAGCGAATATTTAATGCCGTATAGGATCGTTATAACTGTATTAGCGAGTAGTTGATGATTGTGCAACAAAATTACTGTACGCAAAAACACCTCTCTCTAAAATAAATAACTTGACAAAAACTCGTTGCAATTGAAGTAAATATTTAATCCACATAGCTGCGTTCCCGCCACCAGTAAGCGGAGTGCACTCGCGCGGACAGTCCGTGTCGGGTTGCACACTTGATACCTGACATTGAGAACGGTATGGCGCCAGGTAACCAACTGCGAGTTATGCGTGCATGCATTTTGTAGATACATACATACATAAATACATACATATCCTCATGCCTATTTCATAAGTCCATGTTTAATTACAAAATAAAGTACAATAATTAATTTAAAAGAAAGATTACATTAAAATACATAAAATAAAACAAAATCATTAAATTTGCAGCATTAAAACAACACAATAGAATAACTAGCTCCAACATGTAAGGAGTTCCAGTTCCAGTTCCAGTGCTCCACCATCGGGCATTCCAACCTATCGACAATGGTGCTCAGGAGGCTGCTGTCACTGTCTCACACACGGCGCATCAGAGAGGCAACTCGTTTACGAAGTATAGCCTGACAACTATCAACTCTAGCCTCTGCAAACATGCCTGATGCGCTGCAAAAGCGAGGCAGCCCCAACAACATCCTGAAACAATTATTGTATTGGACACGTAAGGCATTAAGAGCTGTCTGCGTGCACTTAGTTATACATGCTCGTGGAGTTAGGATCGAGGGTGATCTGACCTTCTTTAGCATTTCTCCGATTTGGTCGAAAAAAGTTCATTCGTTAATTTTGTGGATGGTTATATGAAATTAAGACCTTAACGAGGGTTCCAGAATGCATTATGGCACCAGCTGACAGTACTGTAGCGAGAGGTCTTTTTGAAAGCAGCTTTTAAAATCAACCAATTACATTGATACTGATTAAACATGATCTTTCGCCACATGCTGCATGCTGGTGATGGGTATGTATAATACATTCTATTTATAAAATTATGCAATTAGAGGCGCAGTGTGGATGAAATCCAACCAGAAATTAGGCTCTATCACCCTTAACTTTTGGCAATGTCCGGAAAAGCGGAAACCTACATGACATTATATGTATATATATAATGTATGTATAACTCCTAAACTGGGCGTAGCATGGTTGACATTTTATCACATCGCCTTCGGTACGCTGTCGACGTTCTGACAAGTATGCGAGTGCAAGTGACGGATGTCCTATCCACAACGGTAATTGACACAAAGGTTTTTTCAGGCCCACTGTAAATCGTTAGACAAGTAAAGCCTTGTCCGCACGTTAGGTAGATCTAAATGTAAAATTGTATACGGAACCCCCTAGGAGAGGTATCTCAGGATTATAAGAACGTTCCTCCAGGTTACAGAAGAAGTGTCCGATCTGCGGGCACACGGAAGCCTGTGGCTTCCTACGAGGCACAGCCGCCATGCCCACAGCGGAGCAGTTGTTGACCCTGGTCAGCAGCACGGCGTCCAGGCGGTTGAGGTGGCGCGCGAAGCCCCACCAGCATGCTTTGCGGGAGAAGCCGCCATCAACTGGTAAGTTGGTGCAATCCACCCTAAGAGTAGACTCCCACAAGGTGGACTAATGACATGGCAAGTATCGCGGGAGTCCGCCGGATGCGGGTGGTGCAGGACCGGTCATTATGGCACTCTTTGGGGGAGGCCTATGTCCAACAGCGGTACGATGATGATGATGACCCTATGAGTACAAGGACGCACCTCCAGGTTACAGAAGAAGTGTCCGATCTGCGGGTACACGGAAGCCTGTGCCTTCCTGCGAAGCACGGCCGCCATGCCCGCGGCGGAGCAGTTGTTGAGCCTGGTCAGCAGGACGGCGTCCAGGCGGTCGAGGTGGCGCGCGAAGTCCCACCAGCACGCTTTGCGCGAGAAGCCGCCGTCAACTGAAAAGAGATGTGCCGTTAGTCTTTGTCCAAAAATTAGGTTAACCTAAAGTTCGGATTGTTTAACAGACGTTATGTAGGGCCAACGTCCCAGTGCCCGACACTGGCCTAATGCATGACACTTTTAATTTTATGTCAAAAAACCGGACAACTGCGAGTGGAACTCACCCACTGAGGGTTCCGTACTTAATTACAAATGTCTAGTTTTTAGATCTTTCCCTGTACTTGTATAAGACGATATTATTTGCCAAATTTCATAGTTCTAGGTCAACGGAAAGTACCCTATAAATTTCGATTCCCTTGAGTATCTTTTTTTTAAATTGTCTTAGAAGTTTTTTTTTTCAGTTTCAAGGGACTGTAGACCAGCAGGTCGATCACGTAACGCATTGTACGCGCGTCAGGTAGATCAAAATGTCACTTTAAGTATGGAAAAATGACAGTGGAATGGTCCTAACGTACGTTCGAAGCGTTACGTGCTCTCCTCTCTCTGAGTATATGGTTTCAATTTCAACTCTATACTTCCACGCGTTCCTGAGATAAAGGGTCTTGAGACAGACAAACGGACAACAAAGTGATCCTATAAGGGTTCCGTTTTTTACTTTTGCGGTACGGGACCCGGTGACAACAAGGCATTAAGGTGTGGAGCATTGGGATCTACCTTAGTTTTGAAGAGTTTTTAAATCTAAAACTGCGACTAACCTACGATAGGACTATGTCAGATCAAGTCAGATTTGATTTGAATACCTATGAAGCCTACCTTATTACCAATACAAATATGAGTATGATGACGTTGTAAATTTATTAATAAGTTGTAGGTGTGATCTAATTGCGAGATTTAACCGCGTTACAACTCTTGTCATAATGTGGAATTAAAAACATTAACTGGTTATTATAATCAGAAATCGTAAATTTTGCCCCCGTGTGGTGTCGGGTTAGAATAGCACCACCCCCTTTCTTCCTGTGGGTGTCGTAAGAGTCGACTAAGGGAACAGGGTTGAAGTGTGTTGTGGGCGATGGGCTAGCAACCTGTCACAGCGACATCACATTTTGTCGATCTTTTATACCCACATTTATGCTAAAAGTGGTACTGGAACACAAGTTTCATGTGCTTTGCCTACCCCTTTTAGGAATAAAGGCGTGAATGTATGTATGTATGTATGTAAATTTTGCAGCGTTTTCGGTGCAGCATGGTTGCGTTAACAGAATAGGTAAAGGCTAAGCCAATCAATCATCCCCCTAGCGTTACTCCCGGTTGTGCCCTAAACGAGCCCGGGGTCCGCTTTGACAACTAATCCCAACATTTGGCATAGGCACTAGTTTCACGAAAGCGACTGCCATCTGACCTTCCACCCCAGAGGGAAAACTAGACCTTATCGGGATTAGACCGGTTTCCTCACGATTTTTTCCTTCACCGAAAAGCTAACGGTAAATATTCCGTACATGAATTCCGAAAAACTCATTGGTACGAGCCGGGATTCGAACCCACGACCGCCGCTTGACAGCCGCATGCCTGAACCACTAGGCTACCGTAGCGTAATATCAATCAATATTGGTAAGTAATTAAGGTTAATATTAACGTTATTAATGCTAATTAAGTATTACGATTGAAATTGTTTAAACACTGATTCCGTTAGCAACACTACGCAGCACCGAAAATCCTACAAAATCTACGATGTCTAGTTAATAACAGTTATATGTCTCAAAATGTTCCTTACACTGCTCGTCAAACGTATGTATAAATGATTCGTCGTAACTACACTTAAATCCCATTTCCCTGAGAACGATAAATATCCCCGCAAATTATAGAAAGAGCCTAATGTGTGCTGCTGGGCAAAGTCCTCGCCTTCTTCTTCCACTGCTCGCGGTCAGCTTGGTATAGTCAGTCCTTTAAAAAGCAGTCCAACTAATCTCGCCACCACCGACGAGGTTCCCGCGTCTCCTTTTCGACTATCGAGTTACTTAATTATAATTACCGACACATCCAATTTCAATGAGCACACCAATGCAATAAAAATACATTTGCATAATTCGATTGTTCATCAAAAAGGTCATGACAGGGAATAATGGAAAACCGCAGTTATTGAAGAGAAATCAACGCGATGATGATGTATCGGGCAAACAGTGCGGCCGTCGGATTTATAATATTCAATTCACTGGGTATTTACAGTTCACATTTGGTGACAGGGTCAATGGGAACAGTAAAGATACTCGGCGATTTATTTTAATTTAAGTACTGATGCGAGACACTTATAAATGAATGCGCTTTTTGTCCTTTTCTCGAGAATTTGACCTGTATCGCTTTGTATAAACAAGAAGAGTTTATTAGATGATTAGTTCATAGTATGTATGTATGGATTCCATACAATTCTGACACATTGCCATTCCAGTTTTTGATGACTAATGATGACTATAGGTCGGTAATGTAAGAAATTTGTGCTGTCTCACAAGTAACGGGTACAGTTCATTCGCTGGTTTATCTTTACGAATTTCAATAACTGCAAATTGACGATAATTTATTAAAAGCACTTATTTAATTTGAAATGGACAAAGTATTAAACTCTTTATTGACTTTTCATAATAGTTAATATTTATTCTCACTTGGCATAAAATAATTGTTTAACAGTACCTATACTTTTATACGTATCAAACTAATTATTCGATTTATGCCATTTGGAAATATTTTCATCAACTTTACTCTTGCACTTGTAAGTTGTTAGCACTGTCGCCTTTTCCAATGAATATCTCTACTGTTGCTTTAATAACCTGTGTGTAAAATTAATCAGGTACCTTCGTAATTGGTTGACCGTGACGCAGCATACGGAATTAAGTTATTTAATCAGCTCTTTAATCATATTGTTTGAACTAATTAATATTTCAGGAACAATGCTCGGACGAGCTGCCATTTTGAGTTTCAATTGGGTAGAGGCCCTCTTTATTCGTGAAATGGATATTAATGTTGGTGTGAATCTGTCAAAATCAGAAAAAAATGGGACGAATTTTGAAACACGTTAATAATGCCAGGTACCCGCCTAGCGGGCGCCTACGCCGTTGTCGCTTTCCGCTACATACGAGGAAAACCACGGGATCGGTTACGAGCGTAGCGCGTAGCGATTATTGGCAGTGAATGTGTTATCACGTAATTGTAAAGTTGACTGGTAGAGAATGCTTTATAGCATTAAGTTCACCTTTTGTACCATCAGTTTATCTTTTGTGCAATAAAGATCAAATTGATATTTAAATCATCAGAACTGTTAAACATCTTCTACAAAAGAGGCTGGATAGCATCGTTAAACAATTTAAAATTTGTGAATTTATGTTGACTGATGACTAAAAAAGAAAAAAGATATATGCAATTGGAATCAAAAAATTAATAATGTAAAATAATGAAGTTAACTATGAGTTATAATTTTATTAAGTTAAAATACTAACTTAGATTAATTTCTAGTCCTGACGTATAGTAAAAGTCATATAAAATGTAACTAACCTAAATAATATAAAAGGACGTAAAATTATTTATAATTTTATCAATAAATATCTCAATCTTAATCTAAAAGCTAAAACCCAACTGCATCACTAGAAGCAACAAAGCAGACTTTACTGTAGGAGTACCTAAAACCTGGACAGATGGCTCGCAGTCGAAAATGGCCGCGACCTTTCCAAACGGGATGGAAAGCAAACATCCCTTGATTGGAAATAAATTGAAGCTCGCACGAGTCTGCCTACAATATTTTGTCACAGGACAAAAATGTACTACAGACATTTTTTGGCTCAGACATTTTTTTTGGAAATATTTTATTGTCAATTTAATTTCAGTTTACCTATTTGTTTTAAATACATAAATAAAAATGTTGACTAATAAAGCTTAATTTACATGCAATATAGCATAACAAGAGGTTCCGTGGAATATATATTTTTACATAGTAATCTATAAAGAAAGAAAGAAAGAAAGAAGACATTTATTCACTACACCAAAAAACACACAGAGACAAAGGGAGTACAGATACAATACAATTGATACATAATGTGTGTGTCTTCGCGGCAGTGAATCGGTCGCTGTCTCAGCATTATGCCAAGGTGTCAGACAGACACCTACAGCGCCGATTTAATATAATTCAGCGCTATAATTGTTATCATAATAATTATTTATCCTTCTCATAACAATCGTTTTTAAAATTTATTTCAGTTAAATTTTATTTTTAGCTCTTGTCATGCGAACTCGATAGGTAACTATTGTTTAGTCTGTAATGAGTAACTGACCATAATTATACCAATAGTAGTCGGTAATACTCCAGTCATTGGATTGCGTTACATAATCTGTATACTATAAACACTATATATTGAGTGGTGTACATACAAGAGGGACTTGAGTGCTTGTCCAAGTATCATGTTTCGGCAAACAGGACGTTCTATGTTTATGTACATAGCTGACATCTAAAGGTAAAGTTTCAGGAGATCAATTTGGATTGACGCTTCGCATGCTAATACGGTATCCGTGTGTTTGTTTTCTGATAGAAAATGACATTGACATGTCGGATTAAATTCTCCGATCAGATCCAATACATAACTGCCATAGGATCATACCGAAGTAACTTTTTCTTATATCAAAATATGGTTCCGTGATAGGGCTGGGTTCCATTTTGCCTACATTACATGCACAATTCGCATTGTTTATATAAGTGTGACACTAAGTGGTAGTGCTTTATTTGCAGCCAGAAATAGTGTTGAACACTTGCAAACCTAAAATACTTGAGAATAACCTAGGACTGACACAAATCTAGCCAGATCAACTAAATCACCAAGATGAGAGCGATGAGAAAAAAGATATATCACTGAAGGCAATATTCCCTGGCTGTGAGCCAAGTCGAGGCAAGGTCGTTTCTGTAAGGGCCTGGCCACGACGTAAAGAGCCAGCGAGAGCGAGAGGCAGTGCTCCAATTTCTCGTTTGCACGTATGCAATTTGCCATCGTTTGTTATTAAGCGTTCGGTCTAGCGTTAAAGAAGCCGTTAACCCTTAGCCAAGCCGAGGGTATCAAATCTTTTCATCGGATTGAACCTCATCATAGAGAGGCTAATAACATTCAACATCATGTGGCTCTATTTAGTACACTGTCTCGCTAAATGTTAACCCTAAGAGACAAGTATACGGCTAGCATTATGGAATGCTGAAAAGAGCCGCGTAAGCCCTGACGCCTTCAGTCAATAAGGATTACCTGGACGCTCCACCCTCCATACAAACGTAGTTTGGTTCTCATTTTAAAACGACAGTATACTAGAATAACATAAGAAATGTATATACACAATGTGAACTACCATATCTAGGTCAGAAACCTAGTTTTTGCTGCTAAAATATAAATTTTCATACAAATTCTCTAATACATTAATTTTATTTATTTATTAGGTACACTTTCCAGACATCATACATTATGAGATATAATGTTCTTTATGAACAGTTATTATATGTCTTGTTTAAAATGACAACCAAGCTACGTTTGTATATAGAGTCGACTTAGTCGACCGTGCAGGGGTACTCTTAAGGCTCGACGAAGCTCTAATTCACAACACTAACGTATGGCGTAACGCTTCCGCTGCCGCTGTTGCTCGGAGTTATGGCCACACCAAAACGTGGCTTCACACTGTTATAGACGGCTATATACATCGTAAATGGGATTGCCACTGATTAACTGAACGCTGTACGTGGGTTAACGTATGGTAAAATTATGGGAGCTTATTACTGGTTGTATTAAATTAATTAATATTTGGGGACTATTTTACACAAATCTTTTGATTTTTCGACCGCTGTACGTTTGGCAGTGTTGTAGCTGTTAAATCATACACATTTTAACATAACTCGTATGTGGCAAAGCTGTTACCTTCATTCCATAAACTATATATCTCAGTTGAGTAATATGCAAGGCTCATTATGGATAATATGGAGACTAGAAGACAAAATCCATATTTATACACGGAAAACATGCAATACTTAGATACAAATATGGTTTCTCACCACAACAATAAATGTCCTTTCCTGGATAATCCGAGACCTCCAACATACCCGTTAGAAAGAGTTCCATTACGTTCCACTCATTGAAGATTCAAAAAAGCGCTTTTTAATGTGCTAAGTAACAATTTGGAGAATAATGGGTTTGCCATTGAAATGCCGTTGGACATTGGCGTATTTCCAAATTGCCCACAAATTGTACTAATTCGAAGGCAAACTTCCGAAAAATCTCTAATGCCTCTAAAAAAGGTTGGCAAGCTCTGACTCAATAACAATCAGTCTATTGGGAATACAGTCAATTTGTCCTGCTCGCACTTATAAAGAGTGAGGGAGACCGTAAATTGTAAATGGACGGTCGGCCCGAGGCAGGGGTCGGAATGAAACGGTGATTTCGTGTTCCCTAAAAGTTTGGTCGCTCGTGAAATCTCTGATAATAGTTGTTTTATTCGGAAATTGTACCCGCAATAAAGCTCCGAATAGTAGAGTACTTTCGGTTAGCGACGACATTTGAGAGCTCGTAGAGGTCGAAATACATAATAGAGTCGTTATTATTTTAGTCTTAGATAACTTTATCATTTGTTATGACTGGACTAAGGAGAACGCCATACACAACGGTGACTTCTTACTACATGGTCGACAGACGGCCGGCATTTCTTGCGCGCTGCAGTCTTATCACGGTGCACCGCTAGCACTTAAGAGGCTTTGACTGCCGATGATCAGCCCCAAGTAGACACCATCTGCCCCAACACGCTTACTATGGTGCCCCTACTACGACTTATCACTGAGTGGTGAGCCACAACTCATCAATTTGAGTTTTATCATGGCGTTTCAAAACGCTGTACGGTCGGCAGCGCGCGTGGCTGTGTTACAATGGGGCGCCGAGGGCGCCCTCACAATAGATGGGTGCTGAGAATCACTCCATGTGCACTGTTTGAAACAGTGACTACCTAAGTGTTACCTAAGTGTGTGTGTGTTCTATACCCTTAGACAGGCACATTGTAACCAGGGATGTTGCCGATGTATTTCAAGATATTTATTTATTTCAAGGCTCACATCCGCAGATTTAGGGGGCCAACACTCAAAAACATAAATAAACAACGTCTATATGGTCACGCAGTACTTGTGTAGGCAGTACGTGTTTGTCACGTAGGGACTGATTTACAATCGTTGCAAAGCTAACGCATCATTTGAGCAAATACGGCGAATCATCAGATTACAGAAACGACATGAAGAATTTTATTGACTAATGATGAAATCACATGTCGCGACTTGTACGACATCCACATCCGCAAATCTCTGTCTGCAACATCCCTGATTGGAACCCTCTTTCAAGCGTAGCCCTAGGGCCCTCTATCGGGGCCGTCACACTACATGGCCGGCCGCTAATAGATAGCATTCAGTAACTGGTCAATTTTTTTAGGTAAAACAAACACTCACCAAGCATGTTAAATCCGTTAATCCCGAAGAGCGCGGCGTCGCCCTGCCCTCCCGGGAACACGTACAGCGTGGGATGGCTGAACCGGATGTTGCCGACCACGTCCGAGGCCTCGAGCAGGCGGTCGAGGCTTGCCGGAGCTACGTAGGGCTCCAGGTATGCTGGAAAAGAGGGTGAGGTTAGTAAGTGATAACAAGTACAGACAAAATTTCAGAGATTACCACCATAATACAAACGCACTTAACATACATTACTTCTTTATTATTAGTTTATCCTACTGAGACCAGAAGGGCGATCACGTAACGTTTCGAACGCAAAAAGTGACATTTAGAACCTCCTACACGGTTATCGAGACTATCCGTATCTTTCAAATTAGAACACATGGAAAGAGACGGAAAGTCTATCTCGCTGTGACACACCTCACGCTGCCGTACTTTTTTAAAAGGCAATCTTCTTCATACAATTTACTTGTAGATGACTGCCTTTTTAAGAATTACGGCAGCGCGCGCCGTGTGTGCTAACTGTACTGGCGTACGTACATTACGTGATCGACCTCCCGGTATACAAAATTAATAAACGAATTTGAATAATAGTTTAGATATTATTTTTTTCTAAAATTTCATGAAATAAAACAAATGCAACTGTCACTTTAAATTAACATATGGTCCTTTAAACGCGGGGACCCAGTATAGATATAACATTATACTGACATAGGCGTATGTCTTAAGCCTTTATTGTGTACAGTAAAGTGTTTGTACATACATAATTTATTAATATACATAAAGTTATACGCACTTTTACTTAACGTAAGGTTAAATAAAAGGTAGCCTTTTTCATTAAACGCTTACTAGTTGCATGCTTTTCCCAATGAAATGCAGTGCAGCTCTCCGGTAAAATGTTGCGCATTATGAGACAGTACTCATGTTGAGTATAAATTAAATATTTATCTTAAATTACTCTGTATAGGCGGCTGGTTTCCACAGGAATTTTGGAATTATGAGCTTTTGTTATTTTGTTCACGCTAACTGCTGCGATCAACGCTAAAATTGCGTTTATTGCTGTGTTTAGTTCCAAAACGTATGCTGAGAATAGGGTTCTTAGTCCCCCTTGCACTAAGTTAATTTTCCAGAGAACGATTCGAGTCTACCAACATTATTATTTAAGCTTTTCTCTTATTTTCAGTTCATAAATATCCACGTAACTGTCTCAAACATGTTCTGTAATTACCATTATTTTCACACTCTTTTAATTAATATTTTCTTATGAACGCACGTGCCAAGAAAAATCAACACTTATTGTGTTCATTAGAGAATTTTCAAGTTTTATTTTATAGAATAACCTAAGACGACATTTAAAGCACCTAATTTTAGCAACCCTAGATTCATTGAGACGGACCAATCAGTGTTCATTCCATTATTTTGTGCCCTACTTAACTCAATGTGTAAGAAACTACAGCGACATTTAAAAGTGAACCTTACTACCTACACTTAAGAGGTGACCATCGACTGTTAGAGAAGCAATTTAATTCATACACTTGACTGTGTAGGGTTGTTCCAAGGTAAAAATAAGCTAAGTTATTATAGAAATGGAATACGTACGTTATGTAGATAAGAGCTAGGGTAATCCCTATTTATATTCCCATTACGTATTCCAGCTATTAAGCTACCTACTAAGAAGCCCCAGTGGTCCACAAATTGTTCAAATAGAAGAATAGAATATTGAAGGGAAACTGTATTACTGTTTTGAAAATCAAGTGGAATTGAAACTTGAGGGTACTCACTCTTTGCTGTCGCAGTAGAAGAGCTGTTTTTCGTGTGTACTATGTATATACTTATAAAAAATAAATAAAAAATAAAAATAAAACAATGATTTATTTCAGACCTTGGGTCCATATATTGTTAGTAGTACATTTAAAAAAGAAAACACGCTATGTTTGTTAGTACGTACACGGTTGTTTGCCGTCAGGATTACTTGAGGTAAGTCAAAGTAGTCCTGACCATCTGAATCCAATGCCACATAATCGGGCAGTTAAATCTTTCGCATCACCGCTAGGAAACCGTCCGTGTGGTTATTGACGAACATTTCCGACGCACTGCACCATTTTCTTAACAGCATTCTGAAGGCGTTGTTATACTGTACGCGTATAAATATCTACTTTTTTGACACGCTCAGCAGCCTAAACGTTTTGAGGATGAGGTGAGGTGTAACATGTTAGATGCCTTATAGTTGTGGGAGTGACATTGGTATAATAGCAGTCGGGTTTAGAAAAAACCATGGAGGGTTTTTTTCAAACCCAACCCCTTTTTGAATGAGAATCGACCCAGTTACAGATCCGGGAGTCGATTAAATGTACCTATTAATAAAATATCCTGCTTTTTAGATACCGATCGAAGAAAAAATTTTTTTTTAACTCTTTCGCTACCAGGGACCTGCCTAGCGGGCGCCTACGCCGTAGTCGCTTTCCGCTACATACGAGGAAAACCACAGGATCGGCTACGAGCGTAGCGATTCTTGGTCGCGAAAGTGACATTATCCTTTTTGCTTTATGTAGTGCCAAATGGTACAATGTAGGTACATAGTTATACCAAAATACCAATTTCTCTTTTCTCTAGTGTCGTTTTAATATGATAAACAAATACAATTAAGTCACCACACTAACACCAGCACCAGCTTTCTATAAATAGCTTAGAAATTACTGCTCCTTATTGGAAATACTCCAGGTGTCCACATTCGCTGTTTACCCCGGTTCATAATAAATGTCCTTTCAAGGCACTCCTGCCCGCGCGATTATCACCCGATACCAGTTCAATTCCACGTTTATACGGATCAGATTCCTATGCAACGTTTTGTATTGGAAGCCGTTAAGGCGGTACGCGATTCTCGAATGTTTTCGTGTACCATTGAGTGTTTGGAGGGTCGAGTTTCCTGTAGCTGAGCTATATTGGAAGAAATTAAGACGGTAGGCGATTTGGAATGGTTTCGTGTGGAATTGAGTGTGTGTAAGGTCGAGTTTTGTGTGGCGAGTGAATATCGGGAAATGAATTGGTTATTTAGCGATATAGTGGTGTATTTGGTCGTGTAATTCTTTGGTGGTTTATAGGTGTTCTCTCACAGTTAATGCTTTATATCATTGGGAGGGTATGTTTTTGTGAGTTTATTTTCAACGTGTTAAGTACTCGTATTGCACTACGTAGTAGGTATGGAATGTTTCCGTTATTTCCTAATAACCCTTTCGATCGGTCAACCAATATGATGATGACAACATCATCATCATATCAGCCGACAGACGTCCACTGCTGGACATAGGCCTCCCCCAAAGAGTGCCACAATGACCGGTCCCGCGCCACCCGCATGCAGCGGACTCCCGCGACCTTTACCAGACCTTTCCTCCCTTCCCTTTCCCTCTCTTTTTTGTCCCTTTCCGTTATTTGAAGTGAATATATTATTTACCTACCAGATGTAGAGTACAGCGGCATGCCATCTTGCTCATATTAGGAGCAGCCCAACTGGGAACGTCCATCTTACAGAAGACCGCGCCGCCAATAACCACGTGCACAGAAGTTGTTATTGTAATTGATATTATATAATTGAATTATGCTGCCCTCCGACCGTCTTAGTCTGGGACCGGTCTGAAAACCAGCGCCGGGCACCTCGGCCCGGCACACGCTGAGACTGGAAACCAGCGCCGGGCACCTCGGCCCGGCACACGCTGAGACTGGAAACCCTTTGCCCAATACGAGTATATTCTGTTTGTTTGTATTAATTATTATTTTTTTTTTTTTTATGATATAGGAGGCAAACGTGCAGTCGAATCACCTGATGGTAAGCGATAATCGACGCCCATGGACACTTACAACACCAGAAGAGTTGTAGGTGCGTTGCCGGCCTTTAAGATGGGAGTACGCTCTTTTCTTGAAGGCTTGAAGGTTATAACGGTCCGGAAATACCGCAGGCGACAGTTCATTCCAGAGTTTGGCTGTGCGAGGCAGAAAGTTGCGGGAGAAACGCACAGTAATATTACGCGCAATATTAGTTTGTTCTTTTTCTTCGTTGTAATATTATTTTATTTTCGTATGGATATGTGGCAATTAAGAACATTTTAAACACTAATACTAAAGATATTAATAACACATTAAATTACAAAAGGAACATCTTAATGGCTTAGTTAATCACAGTGACAATATTTAGTTATTTGTTGTTTAAAAGGAGATTACTTACAAGAAAATACGATGTCTTTTGTTTGTTCATTGCTTACTCAATGAGAGGTGGCGACACTACATGACAACTGTATTTAAAAAAATCATTTGCCCACCGGGCGTAAAATGCCCCCCGATTTGGATGAAAATAGTGGTTTGTTTTGTTGTTAACAAAAATGTTTTCTCCTAGTTTTTTTTTTGGGAGATGCAAAATTTACATTTAAATAGACAGTGTATTTGGGCTATAAGAACTTATAGATTTTATCAAATACACATGTCGTACCGGAAGGCGCGGCGTGGGTAGGCCCCCCCACAAGTGGACTGCTGACCTGGTAAAGGTTGCTGGATTCCGCTGGATGCGGGTGGCGCAGGACCGGTCACTTTGGCACTCTTTGGGGGAGGCCTATGTCCGGCAGTGGACGTGTTTGCTGATATGATGATGATGTTGATGACATGTTGTGGTAACTGATAATGAAGAAAAAACGAAGGGACGAGAACAAGACCCATGTGTACATACATCCATCTGTCTAATTTTGGAGGAAGAAATAGAGGCAGCTCGAAATGAAAGGTTTTGATTAGGATACTCCTGAGGCCTGAGCGCTATTTTTCATTTTTAATATTTGTTTATTCATTTAATGTAGGCGTATCTACACTAACTGGACTGATAGTTAACAATGACAGCTTACTACACCGCAGCGACAAATGCAGAAACAGCTTTGAAGCTGCAAACCTCAACTTTCAAGCTCAAGTCAAAGCTTCAATAAGCTCGTTATTCAGTAACTGCGCTCCAAGCTATTCCATTGAAGTGCCATTGTTGGCGTCTTTTCAAACTTGAGCAAGTTGACCGAGACTTGCATCTTGATTTATAATACAAGTGGACTTGCGGCTTTTCTCACATTACAAGCACTATTTCCCTTTTTAGGGTTCCGTGGGTTCCGTCAAAGGGAAAAAACGGGACCCTATTATTAAGGCTCCGCTGTCCGTCTGTCTGTCCATCTGTCACCAGGTTGTATCTCGTGAACCGTGATAGTTAATTGAAATTTTCCCAGATGATGTCTTTCTGTTGCCGCTATAACAACAAATATTAAAAAATAGAATAAAATAAATATTTAAGGGGGCTCCCATACAACAGACGTATTTTTTGTCGTCTATAAAAATAGATAATGGTATGGAACCCGTCGTGCGCGAGTCCGACTCGCACTTGGCCGGTTTTTTAATACCACAGCGATGGCAATTAGGCATACGACTTGCCTAAATTGGGGACGCTTACTACTCCAGAGGAGTCTCACAGCGCGTTGCTGACCTTTTGTTGATTTGAGCATTCGCTGTGTTGATAGCTAGATAAATGTAGGTCCCTCGCTCTCAACATAGGGCATCAGGACCTCTGACACCTATAGACCAAGTAGTCGCGGTATTCTTATTCTTATTCTTAAAATAGTAGAAAATGGGAGGACACTAAAATGTCGATTCACTCGGATAGTTTTTATACGAAACAATTGTTGGGTAACAAAAAATAACTATTACTACCCTCTATTGTTTTTATATTCCCATCTGAATAACTTCTACATTAACATTGAAAATGCCAGTTAACACCCTGTAATAATTCTCTCTTAACACTTTTTTATCGTTTACCAATAATAATATCGTCATGTTTTAACATTAGGTAGAACACTTCATATTATGTACTTAGTCGGCGTTATTTTAGATCCCTCGAATAAATTACGCGTACGTTATAATTTATAACATCGCTACAATGTTAGCAATTTACTTATAACACCCGCAAATTCCTTACACTTACGACTTATGCATAAATACATACTAAAAGGGAAATTACGCACTTTCCGCCCGAGGCCATCGGCAACTTTTTAGGAAGTTTAATCTTCACATTAACGTTCTTGAACAAACAAAGGGCCTGATTGTTGCACGCATTTGTGAAGTAGGAATTAAATTATATGAAATTGTCTTGGATTATACGCTTTGAGTTTTAGGATATGTGAACTTGTTTGAAAGTGACTGAAAGTTAAATGGGATTTTAATTAAACTACACTTGTTAGTCGTTATATTCTAAGGAGTAACATTTGAATAACTGCAACCAAAACTTTACCTGCATAGACATATTTCACTTGCCCGCCGTTAAATATAGAAAAGCCTTATTAGAACGTAATTTGTAACTGGCTTCATATTCTAAAAAACAACTGAAATGTAAAATTTTTACCTTCTCTTTTGGGTCTCGATACATTATCTACTTTAATTATTATAAAGCAAAAAAAAAAACTGTAACTTGTCCTCTCTTCACCAACCTTATAGAAGTAACTCGTGGATAACGTTGTTGACTGTGCATAAAATAATACTTATATATAACATTAATTGTAACATGTTTTGTATAGTTGTTTGTTATCCCTAAAATAAATAAATAAATAAACTGGGTCACTAATATACTAATCATATTTTTGGCGACACACCAATGAAATCATGACCAATAAATTAACTGTGTATTATTACAAAAGCACCGGAAAGTACCTATATCTACTTATATCACAGTAACATTATTAAATAGGTACACTAAATAAATTGTTGATACCGATTTTCAAGGACGACCCTATGCAAAAAGTAAGGTAACCATGAGTATTAAAAACAAAAAAAAACAAGGTTTTACAAACGTTTCCGTGGCAAACGAGTGAACCCGCCCGTTATATTTTATAATAATATAAATAATGTTTCTGCGTGATTGTTACTGTGCACATTGTATGTTTGTATGTAGGAGGTAATAAAAAAACACTTGCTTATAAAATGGACATTCTGAAAGGGCATAGGCTATATTTCATCCCGTGGCTTTGCCTAAGTCTTTGCCATACGCGGGTGAAGCCTAATTAAATATGTATATAATCGTCGCATTGAACGCCAAGTTACGAGTAAGCGTGAATGTTTAACTCCGACACCGTATCGCTAAACTCTCAACTAAACTAGTTAATATTGAAACAAACTAGTTAAGTTAGTGCCAGGCTGGCATGCATTTATGATTCGTTACTTGGAAGTTGCTGAATTACTTGTTAACTCAGTTTAGTACTGTGACATATTGCTTCTGTTGTTAGGTGCTACGGGAGCTGTCATGAAAGTTATACGTACGCGGATAGAGGTGTGTGTGAATGTGCAGTGAAAACTCACTCTTTAAGCAAAATGTGAGATGCAAATACACATTGCACAAAGATCTTGGACTAGCACAATACTAAATAAATAAAATGTGTTACCCTCGTTCTGACAAAAAAGTCTGTCGAAACATTAAGGTACAAGTTGAAACCCGACAGCAGACAGCAATATGCAAGATTTAATTACTTTATCAGGCTAGCAGCAGATGACAGGCGGCGACTCGACTGGTTTCTATGTACTTCTATGAATCTTTCGTAGCTAGCGACACGTCGCCTGGCGTCGCCGTCATAGAAACCAGGGCTGTTATTCACTAAGTGCTAAAACGGCTCACCCCGCCGGTCACCCGTCACGAAACTAGACCTCTACCGACGCTTAGTTACTACGCATCGCGGTGTCAAGATATATTTGTGGGTGAGCGTTGAGGTGAGCTTAAAACAAGTTACAGAATAGAGGGGCAGCAGCAGACGACGTGTCTAACTAAGCGTAGGTAGAGGTCTAGTTTCGTGACGGGTGACCGGCGGGGTGAGCTGCATTAGCGTGTAGCGAATAACAGCCCTGTTGTTGGCGTTCGGGTTCCAACTTGTACCATTAATAACAGCCCTGTTGTTGGCGGTCGGGTTCCAACTTGTACCATTAATAACAGCCCTGTTGTTGGCGGTCGGGTTCCAACTTGTACCATTAATAACAGCCCTGTTGTTGGCGGTCGGGTTCCAACTTGTACCATTAATCGGCTTGCATGGGCACTCCTCCTTTGTACCATACACAGTTTTTGTGGACGTTTTCTTAAAAAACACTTACTTGCGTTTTTTACACCGTTACCTACTTACACGATTTGTAATAAAAAGCAATTGCGCATGTATGGAAGATCATCATTGAAAACGGCTCGACCAATTTGGTTATACTTTTATAAAATAATTTATTATGTCATGTTCTGTACGTATTCGAGCGAAGCTTGGGCAAGTCACTAGTAAAAACAATATCTTAGAATTTAGTTATTATTTCAAGTTAAAGGAATCCTTGTAGATATGAAATTTTACAAGTATTTCAATAAGCTGTTATCACACTTTTGTAAATGCAGCAAAATCATACTAATATTATAAATGCGAAAGTTTAGATGTTTGGATGTTTGTTACTCAATCACGCTTAAACGGCTGAACCGATTTAAATGAAATTTTGCACGAAGATAGTTTATAGCCTGGATTAAAATAGAGGATAGTTTTTATCCCGAGTCCACGCAGACGAAGTCGCGGGCGGAAGCTAGTATCTAATATAACAATAGTGGTATAGTGATGTATTTCTTCGAAATTTAACTAAACAACAACATTAGAATGTAGCAATCAACCATGCTAATTGATATGACGTCGCCTAGTGACTGCAATACAGCCACATCTCAAGAATAAAATACATTTGAGATGTGGCTCTATTGCACAGTGCAATACGGTCACATCTCGAAAGTAAAATACATTTGAGATGTGGCCATATTGCAGACACTAGGCGACGTATGCAAACGGCATTTCATCCTGAAATTGCGATGGACACGTTTTAACTAACCAGAATACTCGTAAGTACATGTACAATTTCTCCCTGAAAATAGACTCTAACTCAATTCACTGAAGTCCTGTTTCCTAGTCATATCTAAAACACTACCTCCATTCTCAAACTATCTGCTAAGAATGCTACGCCGTAGCGATGTAGCGCGTAGCCTCATAACAGTAGTAGGGTAACAAGGTTGCAAATTGTGAGAACAAACTGACTGATGAGCGAATTGTGCGCTAGGTTGTCTGCAAAGTTGGGATAATTTGAGGCTGCGAGTTGAGTAATTTTAGGTGGAGTTTTGCGATGTGTTGTGTTTTGTTTGGAACGTGTTTCAGAGTTTGTTCGCGGTGGAGTTATTCATATACATACGTTGTTATGAAGGTTGGGGTGGCATGGGGAAAACCTGGCACATTTTTAAGAAAGTACGTCCTTTAAAGGGATTACATTTATGTTTTAACAACCACATATTGTTAAATATAAATAAAATGCTATAGGCCATTCAAGAACGATTTGAACAAGTTTTATTGCCTATACCGTATTAAATACCGTTCAAATCATTTTACTCCATGAGATATAATCGCAGAGACCATGAACAATATTATATTACAGGCCAGTTTTTTTCAAGATTTCTGCGATTGAAACCAGACAGGTAAAAAATATTTTTTGGATGCGGTCGTTATTTCATGTCCTGATTAAAAATGTCACGAAAACGTCCCTACAATACAGTAAATTATAGCCACCCTACACACTTTGTGCACAAGTGCGTAGTTAGTGCTCAACGGGAATTCAATGTAGTGTGATGATTGAGTGCAACGGATATTGAACTCATGTAATTATGAATTTAATTGAATTATTTATGTTATTAATATATATGTAGCCTAACCTAACCTAAACGCAGTATTTCACCAAAACAGCTTTACTTAGTTATCCGTACTATGCTGTGTAAAAAAAATATCCTAGCTATTTTTCCATTTGTTGTGCACTTATACACAAACATAGTTAATCTCTAAAAATTGGTACTTAAGGCATCAAAATAAAAATAAATTAGCCAACGCAGTAAAGGTAAATTCGTAAAGTCTACCCAATATCCATCACCTCCCCTACGGAAACTGCCGCGATCAGCAGCAGAATCGAATAAAAAATCTGATGGGATCGTTATTGGGTTTCCACTGTCAATCATTGCCGAAACTAGGGCGCGTTTTTATTAAACGGATACAGTAGCGGTTAACGTTCATAAAAACGTCAGAGACAAGCTCCGTTGAGATTCCGAGATAGAGTATTTTTTTTTAAGGCATCTATTATAATTAAATTATGCTGACCCAAACACTGGCATTGCCGAGATATGACGATATACTTATATCGTATCCTATTTATTATTGTAGATACTTTACCTACAATAATAAATAGATTTAAATTAAGAGAAAGAATTTACAAAATATGCTCCGAGCCGGATTCCAACTGGCGCCCACAGGCATTCAATTCATTCATTCAACGCTACTAACCAACTGAGCTATCGGAACAAATTATTCAATTTAAATTTATAAGTTCGTTAGCAGCGTTACTGCTTAATACAAAATTAATTATTGTAAATAGACTTGTGCTTTTTAGCCTAAGTACCATGCTTCTAGAATCCATGAAGTCGCTAATGCTTATAAATCTTTTTAAAAGTAAAATAATAAGGTGGTTTCTGCAAGGGAGCTGAATTTATTTTGTTTCAATAAACGACCAAAGTAAAACAAATGCAATCCTGTTCTGACCAAACTTGGATGAAATAGGCCCACATGGGCTTCAGAGATAACTAATGTAAGAACCAAGAACGCCTTGCTTAACACATAACCATTCATTTCACGGTCTGAATAAAACCGTTCCTTTGAGTCGATCACGTCTGTTATCGATTTTATCATCTTTAATAAAGATTCGGCCTATTTTCGGGCATGAATAATTGAATACAGCGCGACTAAATTTGAAGGCGTTGTCAAAATGATCATCGTAATATATTCAAGTGTTTCTTTCGTCTAGCGTGCTTGAATCCATTGTTTGATATTTTTGCAGTGTCTGAAGAACGGTTGACATGCAATAAACCATCAAAATGTCAATATAAACTACTCAAATACTCTTAAAGCCTTAAAAGTGAGAATCCAAGAGCTCTAGTCTGTTTGACTTTTTTTAAAGCTCTTAAAGTATCCCGCTGTCTGGCCTAAAAATTGAAATTCGGTGGTAAATGTTACATTTTAAAACATAGTGTTGCTACAGAGACAAAAAACCACCAAAGTAGCAGTTTTTTTTTTAAATTAAATATAATCTAAATCAGAAAGACATAAAATTTCAGTTTGGAAAAAACATTTTTTTTTGCGTCCATATTTAAAGCTCCTATCAGGATTGTTATGCTTAAATTAATAATAAGTTGTATGACGATGAATTCAAATTCTCTAAAAAGCTGTCCATAATCAAACCAAAACTACTCACCAATAAAATCCTTAATGGCTTGCGAGCCAGAATCCATAATATCAGTAGGGTTGACCCTAATCTTGCAATGTTTGACGAAGGGCATGTCCGGGAGTTTCGCCCACTCCCCGCCACCGCTCGTGGAGCAGTGGACATCGATTGAGATGGAGTTCTCATAGGCCCTGATGACGCGTTGGACCTCGTTCTCTTGGTAGGCGTCCGTAAAGTCTGCGAGGGAGAATGTACCGTCCTGGAACAAGATTGGGTTGGTTATTGAGTGCCGCTGAAGTTACAGCTGGGTTAGCTGCTTTGACACCAGTGGAACTAAGCTAGGGTTCTATAGAAATACCACATAGCTCCTTTGCTTAAGAGGATGCCTTGATGCAAAGACACCACGTAGCTCAATGCTGCTTCAACGGAATTCAGAAACATGTATGAAAATAGTCACGCACGAATCATTACGACTAAAGAGTTCGCGCGTCCCAGGAAAGAGCGATCTCTCAGTCAACCTTTGGGTGGCGGAGAAACTACAACAATTGCATGAAATTTGTATAGGGTATTAGTATTATTCAATACATATAGACTATATAAATCTTGCACAACTGTCAAATGCAACTTTATTCTAATTTAGAGTGATATGAATTCCTTCCAAGAGGACGATGTCTCCTAATAATTTACTTTAAAAACAAAGTTTTAACCGACTTCAATTTAGTACTCCGCCAAGCCACGAGAACATTTCCACATTTCTTTTCCAATTTACCACATGAACTGATTTCCGAGAGCAAATGCGTTGATTATTAGAGAAAAAAACCCAATCGCTGTATGTGGGCCGATAATATTTGAGGACTTCCGTCGATTCCACAAGGATCACCTTTGGCACTTCATTAGTTGCTATTTCAACGGAATCTTACCAGAATCTGTGACGTACATTTGTACTTTTAAGTACACAATTGAGGAATTCCATAAGTCATCTGTGGTCTTCATCATCAATTCCACTCCACCAATTTATGATTTCCGGATGTAAATACACGAGTTATAATAGAAAATAAGAAAATCACTACACGCGTGCCTAATATTATTGAGGAATTCCATCAATTCCTCATGGATCCCATCATCCAGTTGAATTTTCAAACAAATGGGACCCACCTGGAAGCATATATTAACAAACAAAAAAAAATTACGAATCGGCTCATCAATGACGGAGTTCTGAGGTAACAAACATTTAAAAAAAAAAACATCCAAATTGAGAACCTTCTCCTTTTTTTTGAAGTCGGTTAAAAAGCCTTGAGGCAGGGTAGCACTCATTTCTGAGCTCTTGCTTCCACTAGATAATAGTCAAATACGTGCGAGCAAGAACGCACTAACTACTACCATTCTATTCATTAAAGGGCTCCCATAGGCGAATGACCTTCGATCTGAATCCCTTAGTTTTCTAATATTTTTGTAGCTTATTATATTAACAACAACGGCTTTAAGCAATATAGTATCCAATATTTAAGTAAATATGGGATACTATATTGCTTAAAGCCGTGAACTCAATCTCTCGAAAACAATGAACTTTGAAGTCAAAGTTCATTGTTTTCGAGATATTTGGCATCAAAGTTGAACAATTTTCGGCCAAAAAACTGGTTTTCTGGCCATAACTTTCGTGTTAATTGGTTTAAAATGAAAACTCTAGACCAGTTTTTAGAGACGTCACAGACGAACCCAAATATGTAAATTTCGTATATGTTAGATCTTTCACGTCAATAGAGATACGAAATAAGTGTTTTTTTTTTAATGTTTAAAAAATCATACAAAATTAAGTATTCATTTGTTTCAAAATCCGGTAGACAATAATGGAGATAAAAGATTGAAGAACCGACAGCCGTTTGATTTATAATTCTATATGTAGTGCAAAAGTAGGAGATACGATTCAAAACTTGTCAAAAATCGATGAAAACCCCGGGTAGCCCCTTAATATCCGTACCTACGTCAGTGGCGTATATGCCATGTTTCTTGTCATCTATAAAACGTATTAAGTATCCATAACGAAAGTTAAATTAAATGCGCAAGATAAATGGCTCCCGAAGCACCTACGTTTTTCCGAAGATTTAATCTATTTAATTTAATATTAATGTTCCGGATTTCCATTGCAAACGAGTTCTGAATTTGGTTGAAACTGCGGGGAAGTTCCCGATTTTACAAAGTCAAATGCAATTCAGCTTTTACTAATTCAGATTACGATTACTACTAAAGTCTTTAGCGAAACATACGTGGACGACCACTTCGAGTTAGGTGGTTGTGATCCTGGTTATGAAGCCGGTGGTCCTAGGATCGATTTTGTGTAAGGACTTTTATTTGTTTAATGTGTCTACATTTTTACTAAAACAGGTTAGACTTATAAAATATAAAATTATATTTATTTCCCAGAAACATTTTGACACATAAAGTAAATCAATGAACTTTGGTGAATGATATTTGAATATAACCTTTTTTTATCTTAGAGTAGGCCAGTTTTATGTTACATGTATTTACCTTTACCTTTACCTTTTATATATTTTTACCTATTTACCTTTTTACTAAAATAGATTTGATGTGCATTTCCGAATATAGGCTAAAGATAGATACAATATATATAAAAAAAAGATGAATTGCACAAAAACATTACAACACAAAGTAAATCAATTAACTTTGGTGCGATATATTCGAATATAAGTTTCCAGGGGTTTTAGAGTAGGCATTTATAAGTTGGACGTAAGCATTTGTCCGGCGGAACAAATGTTTTATGTAGCTAGCTAGGTATACATTTTTATGTCATACGTAAAAGAAAAGCAATCGATCCGCCATCGCAAACAATTTGATTGGTAACTTCGTGTCAGCGTCGTTTTTCCTGAATGAACACCGAAACGGTCAAAAGCTACACCTAATTGCGTACCCGGTCACTGCTGCGCCTGGCCGCTTCTGCTAATTCCTAGCCTAACGAGAAATGCCGAAAAAGGCTAAAAATCCACTGGAAATTCACACCTCGCTGCGTGGAACGATTTTTTTGACACGGAAATCGGATGGTTTTAGAAGCAGAAATTGAAGTTGTTAGATGTTGTGTTGAGTTTGAAATGTTTTTATGGCATAGGGAACTTAAATACTAAACAAGGGAATTAATATGAATAGAAATAAGACCATAAGTTTTTGTCCCGTGTCTTTTTACTGTTTTTCAATTCAGTCTACGTGTTCTCGTCTCTCTTTGTTATTAGCTGCCTTACGTGTAGTAAAGCCACGTGATGAAAATATAGATTACAGTAAAATATTTTTTGAATCTGATCAGTATAGTTCCGGTCTTAGCCCTTACATGCAAACATACAAACCCACAAACTTTATCTGTGTATAATATTAGTAGAGACAAAAACAACGTACCTAACACAAAACAAAATAACAAAATAACGTTGTTGATAATTAGAATTTTAAAGTGTTTCCCAATAAACCTTACTAATTACTAAACTCAATAAGCGACTTAATTAGGGTTAATAAGTGCCACAAATGACACACGTGCATTTGCAAAGTGTTCAGCGAGTCCGGGTAGGTAATTACTAATTACGAAACTAATTACAATTTAATTCATGCTCTTGAATCCGCGCGCTCTAAACTTTCATTTTTTCAGAATAAGCTTAATGGAACTATCTCCCTAGTAAAGGTATTGCGCTTTGGCACCTCTCTTTTCTTGAAACGATTTGAAAGAAAGAAAGAAAACATTTATTCGTGGACAAAACAATGGGTATAAAAAACAAAACACAGTAACGTAAAAGTAGCAGGGTCCACGAAAAGGCCCCGACTCAGCATGGTGCTAACCTAGGAAGCCAGCGCTTTGTGTATTTTCAAACTCTCAAATAATCACTAGATAAACAATACTTACAGGATATGGTGGCAGGGGCGGAGCGAGAATTTCCCTGTAGTTATATACTCTAAAATCTTTGATAACTTTTTTTCCGTGGTGCCCATGGAAAACAAATTCATGCACCGCCACTGGAAGGTGGCCTTAGTAATCTTATGATATGATAATATACTGCCATCAGCCCCCCTAGCACACTAGGTTTTATGTCCGACGTAAAGCATTCGTCCCTCTTGCACTCGCATATTTGCCAGAATGGGACGAATGCTTTATGTCCGACATAAAACTTAGCGTACTAGCCCCCCAGGCGCGAGGTAAACGTCGATTATCGAATTCCCACAAAAACATCCACTCCCCTGTTTAACCCTATAAATAAGGGGTGAGTTCCGGGATAAAAACTATCCTTTGCCTTTAAATCGGTTCTGTGTTTCAAGCGTGAAAAGGTAGACCGACTGACAGTTACTTTCTTATTGATAATAATAATATGGAAGCATAAGTTGAAACCTAAAATACGAATGGTACCCAGAACGACTGACGTCAGAAGCAGCACGGCTAGCATGCGACGGCGCGCGAGCTCTCGATTTTTCTCGCACTATCCGTCTCTTTCTTATTAGAACACTTAGAACAAGAGACATAGTGCGATAAAAAATCGAGAGTATGTCGCGGCCGTCGCATGCTAGACGTGCATAACACGTCAGTTCCCGATGCGTCCTACATCGGCTTCCGCACATCATGTTGTCTCATTCATCGATACACAATGACATTATTAGGGGAGCTAACATAAATAAACTATTTACATCACGCGTGTCAGGAACTAAATTCAATTAAATGATTATGCAACAAATTCGGATAAACAGTTAATTCAGGTTTTGCAGGTTACGAAAATAACACGATTGGTTTCCGATTAACGAAATTAGTCATAAATTCTAAACACATAGTTTAAGGGGATGCCTTGATTCGAGTCGACCACGCCCCCTTGACAGAGACACGCTTATGCCTTCCGTGCACGAGAAAAAGAGATGCAACACTCTTCGGGAATGGCTTTTTTGGAGAAATTTCAATATATACCCAACTTTTTTTGTTATTTTTCATTAAGTGAGATTAGATGAGATAAAATACTACCTATAGTATTAGTTTTATTGTCTTAATTAATATGACTATAGTCCAAATTGTCTTTATCGTGTTTTTACTAATTTTCAATTTCACTATGTCCCAAAATGTGTAAAACTCAAATTATCTGGATACAATTTTTTCTCAAAATTAATATTATGTCAAATTCTCAAATATAAGTATCTAAAAGTCAGTAAGCTACGGAAAAATGTGTAAAATTCGAAATAAATGATTTAGCTTCTTCATATTGACAGGTAGGAATTTTGCTTCTTAGTTAATTCAACGAGCCAAGTACTAATACTTATAGGAGCGAAGCCCTCAGCGTCAATATTCAGCTGTGCATAGGACTGCATTGGCTGGGAACTGGTGCCCAGCCCAGTACCACGCCGTCGCAGACATGCACGGCGTGTCTAAGGCAAGTGTGTGTCGAACGGTCCACAATATTGTGAATGCAATCAATAGCACATTGTTTGATGCTACAGTTACATGACCACCTAAATAAGCGACATTATACGGTGTGTACTTATATCTAGTACTTTTTTTTAAATAATAATAGAGAAAAGGCAGTCTCGGGTAAAATAAATAAACTACACAATAATAGTTCTCTTCCTTTGAAAACTTCATAACAGTCATGTCATGAGACGTACCTATAGGTACGATAATTATCATCCTACTAATATTATAAATGCGAAAGTTTAGATGTTTGGATGTTTGTTACTCAATCACGCTTAAACGGCTGAACCGATTTGAATGAAATTTTGAACGAAGATAGTTTATAGCCTTGATTAAAATATAGGATAGTGTTTATCCCGGGTCCACGCGGACGAAGTCGCGGGCGGAAGCTAGTTAGTTTTATATTTATACTTTTTATAACTCTATGCATATAACAGCAATGCATATTCTCTGCTCCTGCGGCACACTCATGCACAAAAGAAGTATCTACCTAGGGCGGCACGTAGTGCACCCAGAAGAGGTACAACATATCACCGCCCAAAGAATCTGGAACTTCTTAGAGGCAACGGGTCTTAATCCTACTAATATTATAAATGCGAAAGTTTAGATGTTTGAATGTTTGTTACTCAATCACGCTTAAGCGGCTGAACCGATTTGAATGAGATTTTAAACTAAGATAGTTTATAGCCTGTATTAAAATATAGGATAGTTTTTATCCCGGGTCCACGCGGACGAAGTCGCGGGCGGAAAATGATAAACAAACCTTAAAACCATGTCAAAACATCAACAAGATTTTTTTTAAATATGAACGTGACAGAGACTCGTTAAATCGAGATGTTATTTACTTGTAATCGAAAATGTCATACAATTTTATTATTCTACCATGGAAGGCCGCCATCGAGACACTTGTACTTGTAAATTGTAACTTTATTTTCTTGTTACTTGTTCGATTGTAGTTTGTAACTTGTAGCTTCGTGAAACGGGCCACGGTCGGAGTTTATATACGAGATGATATCTAACGTTAACTAAATTAAATTAAAACTAAGTTAAATCTAAAAAAGGCCCTCGAGGCATTGTACCGAGGATGCTGGCGGCATTTCCTCGCTGAATTGCAATGCCTATTGCCTCTCTTCTCCCCGAAATATTTATTTATTTATTTAGTGATACTAACTTATCACGCTAAAAGTCAGGACTTTACATGAGACAGAAAGAAGACATTACTAAGAGGTGATGGAGTGATTTGCATAAGACATACTAGAAATACCCTACACAAGAACTCATTAAGTCAAAGTAATTAAATCACTAATGTTATCCACACTGTCGAGCGCTCAAAACGTTTCGCGGGATCACGACATCACGAAAACGCCGTTACCAGAAACATCTCGTGAATATTTGATTAGTTTAGGTCTGGAATTTTGTAATTAAGTTTCTCTTTAGATTTTAGCAATTGATATCAAATAAACACAAATATGAATGAGAGGTAAATGAAAATGCATTTATACGTAAAATTAGTAAATTAGATTTCATATTAAGCTTTTCAAATGAATCTGAAAGTAGAGGAGTACAATGAGTACACCTCTTAACGGAAAAAAATATTTTATTAAATACTAGCTTCTGCCCGCGACTCCGTCCGCGTGGAACTCGTTTATATCGTAGCTCGATACAAAATTTCATCCCCCATTTCACCCCCTCAGGGGATGATTTCCGAGATAAAAACTATCCTATGTCCTTCCCCGGGATTCAATTATCTCCATACCAAATTTCATCTCAATCGGTTCATCGGTTTAAGCGTGAAGAGGTAACAGACGGACAGACACACTTTCACATTTATAATATTAGTATGGACTAGTTTCCGCCCGCGACTTCGTCTGCGTGGGCCCGGGATAAAACTATCCTATATTTTAATCCAGGCTATAAACTATCTTCGTGCAAAATTACACCCAAATCGGTTAAGCCGTTTAGGCGTGATTGAGTAACAAACATCTAAACATCTAAACATCCAAACATCTAAGCATCTAAACATCCAAACTTTCGCATTTATAATATTAGTAGGATTAGTATGGATTTTTGTTACGCGCAATTTAAGGTGGAATTTGCCACGATCAAATTTAAACGATACGTATGACACAGAAAACAAATATAATGGAAAGGGCAAGACTCAAAATTGTGCCCTCTGTATTGCCAGTACAACTTGGGTTGTTGTCTGTATAATACAATTAATAACCGTTTAATACATTTTTTTAATAAATTAGATGATAAGAGTTCATGCCTATATTTCCTTCACCTTCACCCTAGCATTTTGGGAGTCAGGGGTCCACTCTGTTACCTTAATCCTAAGTATTGGCCTAGCTACTAGTTTTTGCGAAAGGACTTTGTACTAGTTGTCGGTTAAAAAATATAACCAGATAAATACGTTTTACGTTGCGTGAATGAACAGAGTAATATAATGAAAACATAATCAAGTATTTTAATTAAGATCCTGCTAGAGAAAGCGTTCTAAGAAAACCTAAGCCAAGTTTCTTAGACATCCTATAAAAACAGCCAAGTCAGAAATCGCGTTACTGTCTTCTTGGAGAGGAGTTCTGGGAATATTTTATTTCCTGTGATTGCTCTTTTGCAATAATAATGATAACTTCATCACGATAATATCAACAGAGGCACTGTAAATTATAAATGCTTAGAAACGACAATACAGGATACGGAGAGACTCCATAATTATTCTTCAATTGGCTGTCAGAAACGCAAATAAAAGAGACATGTCAAAAACCTAAGTGACCGCCAATTTTGAGCTGTCTACCTACGTTATTGACTCTTTGAACTGTTTCGTTTGTGTGAGGTGTGCGATAAAAAGTGGAAGAATTAAGAGCTCACAATGGTGGTGGGGCCAGATTTCCATGTTAATCTTCTCCAATTCGCTCTACCTTCAACGCTGTCTTCGGATGGCTGCCACTCTATCATGTCTTGGCACAACGTCTTTCCACCTCGTTATGGTCAGCCCCTGGATCTTCGACCGGGGAGGGAAAGTTGTAGTGCTTTTCCTACGAAGTCGGGTGACCTCCTCTTCACTTGGCCATACCATCGCATCTGACTCCTGTTTTATATTCTATAGTATTATATTGAGATGTTAAGAAGTGTGGGAAGCTACGGCGGCCTAGTGGTTCAGGCATGCGGATGTCAAGCGGCGATCGTGAGGCTCCCAATGAATTTTTCGGAATTTATGTATGGAATATTTACCGTTAACTTTTCGGTGAAGGAAGTGAGGAAACCGGTCTAATCTCAATAAGGCCTAGTTGTCCCCTAGGTTGGAAGGTCAGATGCCAGTCGCATTGGTAAAACTAGTCAAATCTTGGGATTAGGCGTCAAAGCGGACCCCGAGCTCGTCACAGGTCACGGCACAACCGGGAATAACCCTGGCTAGGTGGATGATTATATTGAGATGTACCTGCATGATCCAGGAGCCGTTCCCTGCGAAGGTGTACCCGGCGTGCACAAGGTGCCGGTGTCTGGTGAAGCTGCTCAGCAAGTTGCGCATGCACTGCATCAGCGTGTTCATCTGGGGGTGGATCAGGATCTCGGTCACGAGATTCTCTGACGCGAACTGGATCAGTCGCTCGCCTGTTGACAAGAAAGAATTTTTTGCATAAATAAAGCGACTCTGTAACTGTCTTACTGATCATATTTTCTCAGAAATTGCAAACTTTTCAGGATTATTATAAACCAAACCTAACTTACAGAGCTCTATATAAAGTTTGTTTAAATTGTGCTGAATATGTTACGGTTTCAAAGAAAATAATTTTTGAGTTAAGATTATGGGAAACAGACATAAACTAGCGTCATGGTAAATTAATTGATATGTTTACTAGCTTCCGCCCTCGACTGCGTCTACGTGGACCCGGGATAAAAACTATCCTATTTTTTAATCCAGGCTATAAACAATCTTCATGCAAAGTTTTATCCAAATTGGTTCAACCGTTTACGCGTGATTTAGTAACAAACATCCAAACATCTAAACTTTCGCATTTATAATATTAGTAGGATCAAGGGTATTCGGACTACATTTGGTAACACGGATGAATAAATTCGTAAACGTGTTGTCTGCCTGATTAATTGAGTGTAAACTAGCACCAAAGATTTTTGAGAAATCGGACCTTATTCTATTTTTAATGAGTAAAAATTCACTCAGGATGCTTAAACCTGAAAATACTGCTACAAATTGTTTTAAGAGCATAAGTATGTGTGGGGCATACTCATAATACTTTTAGTACTTTATTAAAGTACTGTCTTAGTCAACAAGGGTTATACCCTACCAACAAATATAGTCGTCCGCTAAGCAAAAAATAACCATAAAAACTATTTTATTTACCCACTCCATCCTGCATATTTTACTCATACAGGAAATATTGAAAAAAAATTCCGCCAGTAAGGTATATTTTGGCTTGAATGTGAAATATTCAGCTCTCCACGGCCAAGGCCTCGTGAGAACCCTTCAATGTCATATTTCATCGTATAATATTTACATTTGACTGTATATTTAGACCCGCGTTGTGAATATATTAGCCTAAATGTTTGGTTGAGTTGTTCTTTTTCAGGTGTGACGTAAAATGGGTCAGGTCGGACGGAAAATAAATTACGTAATTTTTTTTATAAATACAACTCATTTTTTGATAGAAGCTTGGCAAAAAGCTCGACCTTTCCATTGTCCTGGCAAATGTCACTGAAATGTCACTAGGAGAACATTGTCAGGAGTTTTACGAATTCCCAACGTTAAGGAATGCAGACTTGCGTTAAGGGGCTACCCGAGGTTTTCATCGATTTTTGACAAGTTTTGAATCGTATCTCCTACTTTTTCACTACAGATAGAATTATAAGTCAAACGGCTATAGATCCTTCAATCTTTTATCTCCATTTTTGACTATACCGAATTTTGAAAGAAATGAATACTTAATTTTGTATGATTTTTTTAATCATTGTCAAAAAAAACACTTATTTCGTATCTCTATTGACGTGAAAGATCTAACATATATGAAATCTACATATTTGGGTTCGTCTATGACGTCTCTAAAAACGTCTAGGGTTTTCATTTTAAACTAATTAACACGAAAGTTATAGCCAGAAAACTAGTTTTTTGACCTAAAATTATTCAACTTTGATGCCAAATATGTCGAAAACAATGAACTTTGAAGTAAATATGGGATACTATATTGCTTAAAGCCGTTGTTGTTAATATAATAATACTAGATAACTAAGGGATTCAGATCAAAGGTCATTGGCGTATGGGAGCCCCTTAATAAGATCAGTGCAGGGAAACCTTTTATTGTGTTTCACTTCGCATGACAATCACAATGTACGTAACTCGAATTATCAGGAAAGTTCTCTGAAATTCCCGGTATACCTACTATTATGAGAATTTAAAAACAAGTCTCCGTTATGAAGTTTCCGACGTGCATTATCTGTAACCTATTATTGTTTACCCAATGAAAACAACAGATAATATATAAATACGTATCGAGTAAGATCTTCATACGATTTTAGAGCGAGTAAAATTCCGAGAGCGTTCCATAGATTAATTTAGTTTAGACGACCTTTGTAGCATAGTTGTTAGTAAAGTGTGTTAAAGTTTTGACACATGCACGAAAAGTGCTCTTTTCCGCACTAGTGCGGGAAAGTAGCACCATATGTACTGTAAATACTATTTTCACCACTGCTATTCTATTCTTAATATGATATTCTAGAAAAGGGACAATGATGCAAGGGATCTAAGTTGTAGTTTTCTTCCGTGATCTTGCAATTCATAAAAAAGTTTTTGTACCCTCAAATCGGGAATTTCAGTTTCCCTCATAGGGTGTGAAAAGCCGTATGTGTCCCTCGGTAGCATAATAATTTCCGTCTTGGGCGTGAGCACTAGACTCCATATTTACGCTCAAGATTCTACATTAGAACACCTCGCTACGCTTAAGATTCTATTGTAGAATCTTTCGTTTTACTTAGGATACCGTGGAATGAGGTTACTTTAGGAAAAAAATGGGCTACTTTGATCATTTAGAATGTAGTATCAAAGCAGAACTGTTTGAAATTAAGAAGATTTAATCGAGTAAACAGCAAGATAGAATACTAATATATTCACTGCCACAGTTCACCCACAAGTAAACACAATGATTTCGGAGAAAAAATTATTTGATCAAAGTCGCCCCCGAATCAAAGTAACCCCATTCCACCGGTACCGCCCTCGCCGTAAATTCGATCAACGTTAAACATGGCGCCACCAGCTTCCATTCCATAGAAACATGTCCAACTTCCATACATTCAGATTTTAACGAGCACCATTTACGATTAAAGACGGTCTGGTTCAACCCTCCCTAAGATGACGATCTCACGAGGCGACGTCAAAGATAAGGTATAATATATTGGATTTGAGAAAGCAGCTGTTATCTAACGTTCGAACTCTAAGTTCAAACTAAACCTTAGGTTAAGCAACTCGACTGTTGAAGCTTCACGAGCTACACGAGGACCCTTACTTAATTGTCCTAATTACTACTGTCGTAGTTCTAGAAAACAACGGAGATCGACTACTAACAAAGGCCTGGTTTACTGTTAAAAATAAAATACCTGAGTTTTTTACGCCAGTTCGTCTCGAGGGAGAAGTTTTATGTCCGGACTGGTGGTAGTCTATCGACATTTCTCAATTGAAGAATAAACTGAGTTTGACTTTGGCTGTGACCAAAAAGCTTAACCTACATATTTTATGCAACCTTAGACCAATTAATCACATTGGCCATCAGTTGTGCTAAACCCTATTCCATAAACGAAGATAGATAAACGAAGAAACGTAGTCGAAGTTGTCCCTTAAAAATCTAATGTTATTCACGCCTTCATTCTCAAAAGGGGTAGGCAGAGCTCATGAAACTCATGTTTCAGTGCCACTTTTAGCATAAATGTGGTAACAAAAGATTGACAAAATGTGATATCGCAGTGATATATAGGTTGCCCATCGCCCACAACACACTTCAACCCTGTTTCCTTAGTAAGACTCTTACGACACCCGCAGGAAGAAAGAGGGTGGTTCTATTCTAACCCGACACCACACGGGGTTATATGGAATCGGGACACGGGCACGGGGATATATAGATCTATGCTCTTAATTAACCTCACGGCGCAGTGTAAAAATAAACAGGTCGGACTCATTACTTCAGCCTAGCAACGTATGCTTAAATTATCCGTGATTTGCCGTTATATTCAGGCGTATTTAAATCAGCCCAAACTAAGCGTGGAAAGTTTCAAGGTGATACAATATGGATTCGTGGATTCGAGTCCGCAATGCGACACCATTACGTTTACCGCCTCTATTCGATTCTCTCGTCTTGACGACCCGAGCAACTGCAATTCAATGCTATCTTTTTCATCATCATCATCATCATATCAGCAGAATGTCGTCCACTGCTGGACATGGGCCTCCCCAAAAGAGTGCCACAATGACCGGTCCTGGGCCACCCACATCCAGCGGACTCCCGCGGCCTTTACCAGGGCTCAGGGAACCGATTTTTGACTTTCGAGGGCTCGAAATCAAAAGCGAGCGGTAGAAAATTTTCGCACACGAAAATTTGTCATTATTATTTTCGCATGAACCCAATAATAGTACATTACGTACCTAGGGCGGTCAATTCGTGAATGGCCCAGATCGCAGGTGTTTGTGCCATAAATATGCGATCTGGGGCTTTACGAATTACCGCCCGTGGTGAGTACACAATTTTACGTCTTCACCTGGCCACAATGCGAGTTTTACCGTACGCGCAGCGTGCAGTAAAACTCGCATTATGGCCAGGTGTGACGTAATAGCTATTTTTGAAATCATCACTCGAAAGCTAGTGATTGGCTATCGATGCTTTTGTTTTGCGTAGATAATTACTGGTATTTCATATTCTAATGTTCAACATACCTAATATAGAGAATAGTATGTACTTTATTGGAACATTTATAATATAGTAAATTTATAAATTTTATTAGTATTCGTATTTCAAAATAGCACTTCATCGTTTTTTACCGCTTTCGAGTGAAAGAGTCGAGCGCTCGAAAGTCAAAAATCGATCCCCAGGTCTTCAGTCCACCTTGTGGGGTCTACCCACTATTTTCTTATAACAGATTTGTTCGTACGACAACGTCGGCAAATTAGCGACGCCTGCCTTGCCCCAAGATTACGAAGCTACAATTTAGAATCTGCAAGTACTTTTCTTAACCGGCAACAAGGATTTTCTTGGCCAATAACGACGAGCAATTTGACCTGCACGGCTATCACCGGACGGTCCGCGAGCTGTATCGCGGCGACATAAGACTATCCGTCTCTTTCTTAGAGTGCTAATTATTCTGCTGTGTCCATATTTGTTATGATGTTTGTTTTATTGGAGACGAACTAAATGGTAACCACAAAATTTGATTGACAATATTGTATGTCCAACTTTTCGTATTTTTATGATTTCTCCGAATATACAATTCAGTACTTTTTTCATTTACCATTTGATGTTATCCAAATGTTTCAGTTGTCCAAAAATCTTTTACCGCTACAGTCATTTGAGCTTTGGCTTGTTACAACTTTTGATTCTCCGCCAATTTTTGACTTATCCATCACTTTCCGCATTCAATACGTTTAGCCAAATGTTAATTTTGAGTGAAGCTCAAAGTAGTTTCATAGAGACTCTAAGGCAGGTAGTTGTTGGTACGACGACCAGCGAAGCGAGGAGGAGTGTTAGGTAGAACCGCGATTCTACAGCGCGCGAGCCGAGCGAGCGAAGCGAGCGTGCCGCGGCAGCGGCCGGCAAAGCCTCAGAACCGAACAATTTTTCTACCTAATATAAGTTTAATTTGCAAAGCATGATGACTAATTCATATCAATAAAGATGAAAATACAGCATTGAGAGGATTGTGAATTAGTAACATATGTTTGCTCCGTATAAACAATAATATGTCAAATATAATAAAGCCGATTTGATAAAACACGAACAGATTACTCAGGGAATCGTTACGTCTGATATTACGGGTATAGCAATAATTGGGAATCATTGATTTGTCAAACAATTACAAAAGCGAAACCATAAAAGGACCAGCTGTTAACGCTCGAAGTGAAGTGTCGGACAAACGAAAGTCGAAAACTACTAAATATATACAACTAAATATACAACTAAATATATAAAAGAAAAGAAAGAAAGAAAAGCACATAAAACATGAAACAAGTGTCTCTACATATAGATGAAACATTGATATATTTTCTACAAAGACACAAAAGCAAAATCAAAACAAATATTCGATACACAATATGGAAGAAACGCAACCGAAAAAAACTTAAACATGCAATAAATGGCTGTGTGCGATTCACAAAACAAAAGGAGTAGTCTATAGAGTCTATTGTATTTTTATTTTTCTTACGCTAGTTTTCTAGCTCTAAAATACTTCCCAAGATATAAGAACAAAGTGATTATAAGACACAATGCTTTAGGTATGGAAATTAAAATACTGGACTACAGAAACGTAGTTAAAATATTGCCTAGATATAAAAACAAAACGATAAGAAGGTGCAATGCTTTAGAAATTAATTTACATAAACTAACCAAACTAAATTGCATAATCTTAGACACAAAGTACTAGGAGAACCATTTTTACCGATTACTGTAAAGATTTTATCAACCTGCCCAACATTCCTGCATCAATTCGTTATTCCCTTTGTTCGCCTTGACGCAGGTCTAGAATGGTTCACTATATAAATAAGGTGTAATACCTGAGTAATTGATGTGGGTATAGGCACGAGAATAATGGATTCTAAATTGTATTGAAAGAACTCAATATATCAGGTTATATACACGGTGGGCAGGAGTATACCGACAGATTTTAGCCATGCATTCCTGGGGTCATTAGGATCAAAATATGTTATATGAACCCCAGTCAAATCCGGCTTAGTTTTGAAGATATTATCAATTTTAAAGTAAACTATTTAATGTGATTAATAAAGTGCATTAAGCTCTTTTGATTGCGACGTTGCTACCAATGTTGCCCAGTTTCGCGTCGCTATTGACAGATATCAAAATAACGGCTAGTTACCACACTTACCACTCACTAAATTGATCCTTTTTTGAAAAAAAATCGTTATCGTTTTGTTAAAAGGGATAATTTCCATAGAGAAGCGATAGTCGTCCAAGTTTTACAAAAACCGACAAAAAGAAGAAAAAATATTTTTTTGTACTGGTTTTGAGTGAGGTTATAACATTTTTTACTCCTAATGACCCCAGGAATGCGTGGTTAAAATCTGTCGGTATACTACTGCCCACCGCAATTCCGCTTGAAGTATTTAAAAGTCGGATGGAGATTCTAGTCCTTGTAAACCTAATAAGGCATATGTTTTTTTGTTACAAGCATTATGTAATCATATTTTAAGTTACCCGTGTGGTGTCGGGTTAGAATTTCACCACCCCCTTTCTTCCTCTTAAATTCGACTAAGGGAGCAGGGTTGAAATGTGTTGTGGGCGATGGGCTAGCAACCTATCACTGCAATATCACATTTTTTCGATCTTTTATACCCACATTTATGCTAAAAGTGGCGCTGGAACAAAAGTTTCATGTGCTCTGCCTAACCCTTTTGGGAATAAAGGCGTGAATGTATGTATGTATTTTAAGTTATATCATTTCAGGTATATCTTTTTAGAGTACATATTGACTTGGATACGAGTCGCGTTTTTTAACCGTTGATCTTAGAGAAGTAAGTTAGTAAGATCTTAGACAACCACCTGAAAGAAGATTTTTTAAATAAAATAACTGCATTTTAAATTTATTTAAGTCCAGCGGTTAAAGTACAGTGCAGAAAAAAAATGGAGCTAGTACGATTTTACTCCTGCAAAGAAGTGATATTCGACTTCTACCCCTTTTCACTAGAGCCACATTTCACTTGTGACGTAATATAGTGTGACGTAAAATAGTGACATAGGTAGTAGATACAGTATGCAAGTAAATTTTCAATTTCACCCAGTTTCATTAAGCGACTTCAAAAAAAGGAGGAGGTTCTCAATTCGGTGGGTTTTTTTTTCGTATCGATTTCAAAACCTTGCAAGTGTAATATATGATAATTAAATAATTTGGTAACTCGAGTAGGAGGAGCCAGATTTAAACAATGACTAACAATATTATAAGGCAATCACATATTTACTAAACTATTTCATCAATAGGCAAGTCTTTGGCAAGAAAAAAAACCTCATTTTGATATTTTCAAAGCGCACAGATTTATTAATTTTCGTTCCCAAAAAAACCGAATAGCACTGGTTGACAGTTTTCGAATAGAAAATGTTTTAGAGCGGAGCGGATACGGCTGCAAACTGTCTTTATTCCTCGCATGCGTGCCAATGGCAAGTGATGGCCCTGCATTTTATATTTCGGCATTTCCATTTTAAAGTGAATTTTAAAAGCCTTTTAAATAATTTTATACGTATGACCTAATCCCATTTCTGGAATGAGACGGATTAAGCTTGTGATATTTTATTCTTTAGTTATCTAATTTAGTCAATACTTTTCCCGCTAAAATATAGCGCTTTCACAGTACATTAACTCCCATTCAATTAAACCAACTGACTTTTTAATTTAATTTAATAGTCACGTATGATCGTTATTTTCAATATTAATTCTCAAAACCAGGGTTTATAAATACGCGCATGGGGATTATAGAGCAAAATATTAGCCACATTTGACCCAATGTATTCGTAAGCGAAATGTTGGCGCAAATATTTGGCACACAATGGCATTAAGCCAGTGTTGCCAGCGAGCGAAGCCAGATTTCGTAACAAAAACTCTTTTGTTCACAATGCTGCCAACCATTTTTTGCCGTAATATTTTGTGGCGAGATATCTGGCGATGACGGCTTGTCGTGTTTTTGGGGTTATGTTGGCAAAAAGGCTGTTGTGCGCGCTTTCATTTGAGAAGACCTTATATGCGTACACAGAACACTTGTATTTATGGAATGAAGTAAAATTAAAGATCACATTGGGTATCGTAGGTTCTGGACTGGAGCTTACGGACTACTTATACAAAATTGTATTGCATGAACAACCCTCGCAATTTCTTTGATAAGATTATCTCCCTGGGCGCTGTCTAAGAGTAAATAAAATGTTTATAGTTCCCATAAAATTTAATTGTTTTAATGTTGTTGAGTCCTAGACCTATTGTCAGATGTTTTTTAAGTTACCCATTTACTATTATATTTTTTATTATGATATGGGTCTAACAGACTTTGATTAAACTGGGCCTTAATCATCTCATTACTTGACTCAATCTAATCCTCAAGCCAACCTTCCACACTAAACTCAACATCCACATTATACAAAGATTCTATCGCTCAAAGTTAAACTAACAGGACTTGAACAGGGAACTTCCATTTAGCATTAGCATTCAGCAAACGATGAGCAGAACAAAGTAGCCCTTAAGCCGTCGGATTGTGTGCCAATTCTGATTGAGATTGAATTGAATCAATTGTGAGAGAAATGGAATCCGAGGGCCCGTCCTTAATTACATTGAAAACTAACCTTCACCCCAGTTATTTAAATAGAGAGGGTGTTTTTTTTAAATATTTATGGTTTAAACCATTTTAGGTCAGTTGAATATTATTTGAATGCACGAGTTCCCAGTTTTTCGGTCACATGTCGCCGGTAGAAAACGAGTGTTCAATTATTATTAACCAACAATACCATGTAAAAAGGATTTCTGCGCTAGAGTTGATTGATGCAACAACAATAAGTGATGGTGCTATTTAGTCCGCCACTGGTAAGTTTTTTTCTGTATTAGATTAAACAAAGAAATCGATCTACGATTCTATTATTTATTATACCAATGCCGACAAAAATCTTTCAGACTCAACGAATAATTTTATAAGATGGCTTAAATATCAAAACATATTTATAACCACACAATTCAGGCAAGTATCGTTTTAAATCCTCTAAAAGGATTAAGTACCTACCGTGCTCCGTAGAATCCGATAACTGAGCAAAAACGGATCCGAACAGAAAAGGTATTATTTATTACATACTGCGTTATGTAGTTAGTGGTTGTTGACTGCAAAAAGGGTTATATAAATAGAAAAATCAATGCCGCTTAAGTCTGTTTGTGTCCGAGTAGCAAATAGCGATGTTAACGAAGTATTTACACCTCAAATAAGACTTTAAAGGAAAGAGATTTATCGAGTATGTTTAGAAAAAGGCTTTGCTTTTGAGAATAATCTCGTGTTCGGCGGCTTTATTGTTACAATACGAGCAAGGATTGAATTTACAGACTTCACTCGCTAACTGTCAATTTAAGAATTGTCAGCCATTGATGAGTAATTTTCTGACTACTGTTTATGTACAAAATATATTATTTGCTCAGCATATTTCTATGCTTCACGAAGAGCTACGGTAGCCCAGTGGTTCATGCATGCGGCTGTCAAGCGGCGGTCGTGGGTTCGAATCTCGGCTCGTACCAATGAGTTTTTAGGAACTTATGTACGGAATATTTACCGTTAGCTTTTCGGTGAAGGAAAACATCGTGAGGAAACCGGTCTAATCCCAATAAGGCCGTTTTCCCTCTGGGTAGGAAGGTCAGATGGCAGTCGCTTTCGTAAAACTAGTGCCTATGCCAAATCTTGGGATTAGGTGTCAAAGCGAATTCCGGGCTCCTTTAGGGGCACAACCGGGAATAACGCTAGGAGGAAGAAGAAGAGATTTATATGTTTTACAATTTTATAACAATTTAAGGGTATATTTTGTTAATGTTTAATATTTAATTCAAACACATCGTTTGACACGTAAAAAGCTAATAAGTTGCAAAACATTTTAGAAACTAGTTTGCAAATTGTAGGGTATCATTTTTTTTAATTGGTGATTAGAGAGACAAGGCGGCATTTTGTCAGTTGTGATGTTATTTGGCTCACATAGTAATGTATGTATGTATATATGTAAGCACTTTATTGTACACAATAACAGGTTAAAGAATATACATGTCACACAATAGATCAAAGTACAAAGGCGAACTTATCCCTATAAGGGATCTCTTCCAGCTAACCTTTGAGCAATTGAGAGGAAGGTAGGTAGACCGAGATAGGCACCTTTTAATTAGGTACCTTTTGTTAAAATACTTAAAATCCCATGCAGAAAACTCAATCACATGACATCGATAGATGTGAGATTATACCAAATTATACTAATATAGCACTAAGATATTCATTTCATACACTGCCAGGTTCAGACCTAGCAGTGTATGATGATGAATTCTGTCACGGATTCTAGAAGCATTACGGTCCGCCCAAAGTTGCAGCATAAGCAATCTGGTACGCTACTAAGCCAGAACCAGGGTGGTCCGTCAATTGATACAATTCGGGATGTTATACTTGAGGAGTTCAAGAAAGAAATAAATGACTCAATTTCTACAATTGTCAATAAGCTCATAGCTGACCATAACCCAGTCATGCTCATGCAGAGTGAAGCTCTTCAGCTACCGTTAAAAAGTGAAGTTGCTGGGCTTAAGAAGAAAGTTACGCTGCTCGAAGACAAGCTGGAAGAATATGATCATCGGCTCCGGGCACTTTTAAATGAGCAGGAGAAGCCTGGCCAAACCGCCGACCAGTCGTCACCACACGATCATGATAGTGCCCCAGTTGCCATCACCAGCACCCCCAAGGGACCTTCTCAAGGCAAGGGAGGGCTCAGGAGTACCAAGGGTAACACGAAAAAGAAAGATGCCATGCTACAGGGAAACCAGCGTGCATCGAAGGTGAATGAGACCAATATAGGGACTAACAGAGACATTTTGGTACCCACATCGTCAGCTTCGTCCTCTGAGGGTCACTTGGATAACACAGTGCCACTGGAACCTGACTGTGCTGAAAGTCTTGAGGCTATGGATGAACAACGAGAAAAATGTAATCATGTCTCCTCTAGGCCACAGCGAGCCACCAGTATTGTATGTGACATTACCACTTTCGACCCTAAGCGGTCGGACGGAGCGTCTCCTGGGGCCTCTGCTATACCAACTGCTGGCACACTTTCCTATTCTCAGATGGCGCAGCGTAAGGTTATTACTAGGGAACTAACACAATCTTCGTCTGGAAGCGGCACTCGACAGGAGCTTCACAAGCGTAGGTCGCTACCCCCGCGTCAGGTGGTTAAAGGTGTCGGCCAATATGACAAGTTGCAGACTATTGAACCGAGCAGGAGATTACATGCCTGTTTCTTCAAGCCAGATACTACACCTGAACTTATTAAGTGTCATATGAAAGAATTAAGTCAGGAAACAAACTTCAAGGTAGAAAAACTAAAATTACGGCATGAAAGCTACGCCTCATTTATAGTCACAGTTCCTGTAAGCCTTTATGAACTCTTCATGTCTGCTGAAGCTTGGCCAGTCGGGACTCGAGTCAGCGAGTGGTTTCAGCGATCCGCCGGGGGCGCAAACCGAGTTCACCGCCACCCCGCTTCCGGCCGGAGATCGAATCAGAAGGGTGACGAGGCAGCGCTCGCGCAGTTACAGTAGTGGTTGTAGCGCCTCCACACTGCGTATAGTATATCAAAATGTTCGCGGCTTAAAGACCAAGCTGAAATTCTGGCGACACAACGCTGCGCTTCTCCAAGTAGACCTCATTGCTGTAACCGAGACCAACCTGGACTCGTCAATCAGCGACCCTGAGGTGTTGCCTCACGGTTGGACGATGCTCAGACGTGACCGGGGCGCTAGAGGCGGTGGCGTGCTTCTAACGGCGAGACCTGGTATCACTCTGCGTCGGCGGTTAGATTTGGAAACACTGAGCGGTGAAGACCTGTGGGCGTCCGTTACGTACGACGGTTGTGAGCTGTTCGTTTGCTTGGTATATCTCAAGCCCAGTGCCGTTGACTCAGACTACATGACGTGGTTCTGCAAAGTCGAGGATAATTGTGAAGTTATGCGAAATCCCAATTTTGTAATACTAGGTGACCTAAACTTAAATAGTGCTAGTTTGAATGTAAATAATTACCTTAATTACTTTTTGACATTTTGTAAGCTATCGGAGCATAATGACATTATGAATGATAAGGGAAGTAAGTTAGATGTTGTGTTAGTATCAGAGTACACGGGTGCAGTCAGAGTATGTGCAGCGTGCGAAGGCTTAGTGGAACGCGCAGATGTATACCATCCTCCGCTGGATATAATGGTTACTCCGGATCGTCCCGGGAAGGCTGTGGTGGTTGATCCTAGCAACATTGACCCGGCCATAGACTGGGATTTCGGTAAAGCTGACTTTCCTTCCCTGTATGACTTTATTTCTGAGGTAGATTGGAGCCTCGTTCTGGCTGCGAATTGCGTGAACGGGGCAGTCAAGCGACTTTACTCCCTACTGTATAGCTGTTTTGATAATTGTGTTCCAAAGAAGAAGCGTAGTGTGAAAGTCACTAGAATGTACCCAACTTGGTTTCCAATGGACGTTATCAAAGATTTAAAAGTCAAGGCTGACTTGCATAAGCAGTGGAAAGCTTCTCGTGATCCAGATATCTACATTCGCTTTAGTCAACTACGGGCAAGCATTAAAGTTAGAGTTGCGAGCGCGTATGCTGCCCACATTGATACTATCCAGCGGGACATCAAAACCAACCCCAAATCTTTTTGGAAGCATATCTCTGACTTGCGGACGAAAGGTGGTTTTGAACCCAATATTACTTTTAAGGGCCAAACCTTTAATGGACTAGCAGCGTCAGGAGCTTTTGCGAACTATTTCAGCAGCGTGTTCCTTCCAACCGCGCCTAAGTTATGTGCTGAACGGGCGGGCTTGGCTGCCAGCGATCATTTAATTGGCATTTCAAGTTTTGCACTCCATGAAGTTGGTAGCGGGATTGATAAATTAAAACCAAAATCCTCTGTCGGTCCGGACAATGTCCCTCCTTTCATAATCAAAGCTTTTAGATCCCAACTTTTGTCTCCCCTAGCACATATATTTAATCTTGCTCTCAAAACAGGCACCTACCCCGATTATTGGAAAACCACAAGAGTAACCCCAATCTTTAAATCTGGCGATAAATCTCAAGCGGTTAACTACCGTCCTATTGCTATTTTAAATTCTTTAGCCAAGGTGTTTGAGAGTGTTCTGCATTCGAAGTTATATAAGCAGGTCGACCCTTACTTGGACGATGCACAACACGGGTTCAGGAGGGGCCGCTCTGTTAATACCAATCTTCTTTCACTGGTGAACCACGTCTCAAAGAAATTAGATGAGGGAGGCCAAGTTGACGTAGTGTACCTTGATTTCAGTAAAGCGTTTGATCAGGTCGATAATGATGTCCTATTGCAGAAACTTTCCTCAATAGGATTTGCTCCTCCACTCTTGCGATTGTTTTCCAGTTACCTGAAAGATCGCATGCAATTCGTTCGACTTGGATGTTTTGATTCGGATCCTTACCATACAAAGTCCGGTGTAAGTCAGGGTTCCATTCTTGGCCCCTTTCTTTTCACGATAATGGTGAACGACCTTTCCAGATGTCTCCCTACTGGTAGATCCTTACTGTACGCCGATGATATCAAAGTAGTAGTGGATATCAAGACTCCAGCAGATTGCCGGAATATGCAGTGTAACTTGGATGCGATCCACCGGTGGAGTGTTGAAAATCGCCTGTATCTTAACGCTTCCAAGTGTTACATTATGAGTTTCACTCGATCAAAGCAGGGTGTACTCGCTAGTTATTTTATTGATAAAATACCTCTCTCTCGAACTTATTCCATAAAAGATCTCGGCGTGGTGTTCGATCATGAACTTACGTTTCATAGCCATATGCGCTCTCTAGTTGGTGAAGGTTTTAAGCGTCTGGGTTTTGTTTTCCGTAACTGCAAAGACTTCACACATGTAGGTGTCATCAAGTTACTCTATTCGGCGCTTGTAAGATCCAAACTAGAGGCTAGTTCGTGCGTTTGGAATCCGCACGAGTCGACCTATGCACTAATGCTTGAAAAAGTACAAAAGTGCTTCCTGCGCTATCTTTTTAAAAAGTTGTACGGTTATTACCCCCTGATTTACCCTACTGCTTATCTGCAGGGCACCCTCGGATATAACTCGCTGGCAACGCGCAGATTGTTTGACCAGTTGATCACAACTCTTCGCATATTGCGTGGTCGTCTCGATTGTCCCAGCTTGCTCAGTGAGGCCTGTCGCCTCTTTGTACCCGATGGACGTGTGCGTTTTCGAGCAGATCGGCTGCGGCTCTTCGCTGTCCCTTTCTCTCGTACGGTCGCGCATCGTAACTCTCCTGTTTGCCGCTCCCTGCATGCGCTCAATAAACTAAACGCGAAGCAACTTTCCTGCGATCTGTTTGCGGATGGCTGGACGGTTGTTGAAAGAGAGTGCTTGAAGTTGTGTGAGATGCTTATGTAGTATTTAGTGTTATTTTTTAATTTTTAATATGTGTCTAATATACACATGACTTTATTATGCGAATTGTGCTTTGTTTTAAAAAAAAAATTGTAATGACTTGGGATTTTTCCTGTAATGTTACATTTTTTGTTATTTCTTTTCGTGTCTATAAATAAATATAAATATGATGACCTCAGGGTCTGTTATATATAATACTTTCTGTGGCCAACATTTAAAAATAAAAATTATCTAACAGGCAATCAAGCATGTTATCAGTTTACGAAGTCGTTCAGGCAGACAACTTTACCAGTTTTATAGATAAATAAACTGTTTTTGATAAATTATTTAAGTTGAATCCCCAAAGACTGCGCCTACCATATTTAGGAAAATAGAAGACGATCGTTCTTATTTCAGAGAGTTTCATAATTTATATCTTCCTAACAGCTCCAAGTCTTGAAAGATAGCGACCTACATTTAACACCGTAAATTACGTTTAGGTAAATTAGGTTTGCCTGAAATTCCGGAGATGTAGCGATGTAAGATTTCGGTCTAATTTCTATAATTTACGAGCTTAGCGCCAAATTTTGCGTATTTTTGGGTCCGTAATGTATTTTTTATAGCCTGATGATGTAGGTTTGAGCAATTTGGGACTAAGATTTTGTGAGAATATATAAATTGATGTCATATAAAAATAGCGCATAGCCTTCTTTTTTTGATATACTTTTCCTTATAAAAAAACTATAATCTGTCTTTTTAAATCATATTGTTGGTCTTATTTATACTCTTCAAAATTTCAGTATCACTCCTCAGTGATTCTAGAAATCTAGATTTAGGTATATCGATCGGGCATCAATCGCATCGTCTGCGCAATATCACTCCTCGTTTGAACTCCAGCAAGCCATACCACTCTGATTACATATCGTTTTGCTAAATTGTTCTTCAGATATTCTTATGAATTTACACGAGCGTTATCCTGTGTGCATTTAAAGTGTCATAATAGAGGTCGCGTGGACGTGTTTATGTTCATCATAAAACAGACGTTCTTCACGCACTTACATAGACGAGACGCTAGTGTGTTGTGAGGGACGATTTTTTATGTACGTTAGCCTAGAGTCAAGCATCAACATTGAATCTATTCACGACCTATCCATGACCCATTGGATTCATGTCATCGACTTGTGTTGTGAGGAGCGAATTCCTTATGTCCGACAAAACGCTCATGCTAGGGTTTGCTACAAAAACTCGATACATCCACCATTGCCTTCACGACCTATCCATGACCTATTGGATCCATGTTATCGACTTTCCGGTCCAGCGGGGGCCTAATGACGCGCGTATTAGCGGGCCAATCATTTTCAGATCACTGGAGACTTTTGGTGGAAGGAATCGGGAATTTGGTGCACTGGGGCATCTGACATTTTATTCGACTCAGTTTCTGAAGCATAGAGAATCGTAGTAATGCAAATACATATCCTGATCCTCCCTCCGAGCTTCGTTCTCCTCGGTGATGTGGGTAAAGATCGCGCCCATGGATCACTTTGTTCTGTGACCGATTTCTAGACCTTTCTGTCTCTTGCGACTTCTAAAGCATATTATGATACATACATACAGTCACGCCTTTATTTCCAAAAGGGGTAGGCAGAGCACATGAAACGTATGTTCCAGCTCCACTTTTAGCATAAATGTGGGTATAAAAGACAAAATGTGATATTATGATACAGATAGTGAAAAAAATGTTTCCCTATCAGTCTTTATGATATTGATACAGGATTGAATTTCACCTACTCTGTGAGACGCGTTTTGTTATTATAAGTAAGTACCTTGTGGGTATAAAAGACAAAATGTGATATTATGATACAGATAGTGAAAAAAATGTTTCCCTATCAGTCTTTATGATATTGATACAGGATTGAATTTCACCTACTCTGTGAGACGCGTTTTGTTATTATAAGTAAGTACCTGTACAAACGAGCACCTTCATGTGGATGTGTGTTACTCAATCATTAACGAATTTACCCCAGATTAAGACATAGCCCCTCACATGCATGTGGCAACCACAGTTGCCAATTTCACGAAGGAAGGAATCCCAAAGGGGTGGAAATAATAAGTGGTTTTTTATCATACAACTAGCTTCCACCCGCGACTTTGTTTGCGTGGACCCGGGATGAAAACTATCTTTTATTTTAAACCACGCTATAAACTATATCTTCGTGCAAAATTTCATTCAAATCGGTTGAGCCGTTTAAGCGTGATTGAGAAACAAACATCCAAACATCTAAACTTCCGCATTAATAATATTAGTAAGATTACGAAGTAGAGTGTACGTGTTTGGTTTTCACAACAAAGTTTTCTAAAAAAACTGGTGACAAAATAGGAAAAATTTAAAGTACCTGTGCCTTCATTGACGTACTTAGTTGATTAGTACAAAGTAGACTAGACATGTTCAGTTAGCAATTCAATTACCATACCACATATTACATCCCCAGTGCGTGTCAAATAGAGGTTCTCGTTACTTCAACAATGTCTGAAGATAATAACGAACAAAGAACTTGTATCAACCTTACCTCGTTAAACAAAGTATCTCGGTTTAACCTCAGGTTCATTAAAAGCTCCATAAAAACGACGTTAAAGCTCGACGACAAAAGATCTAAGCAAAGCTTGTGGAAATTTCATTTTCTTTCAAAGTATGAAATTTTGTTGGGGCGATATTAGAGGTGAAAATCATAACTCTCTTTTATGTGTATACTTAGTTAAGTAAAAAATTATATGCGGGACATAAAGTGAACTCTGCTTAATACCTTAACGGTTGTGAACTTGTGAAATAAACAACATATATGTTACCATTGTACCGTGTACACATATACCATTTTTGGGATGTTTTTCTAAAGGATCGGGACCTCTGATTTCATACCAGATGTTTTTTTTAATGTATTTAAGCATTACACAAACTAGTGTTCGACGGGCGAAAAATACACGATGAAGCATGGTGTAAGAAACTCGCAGATAAGAGACCAAAGTGACATCACTTAACGTTTCGAACGCATGTTAGGACAACTTAAGAGTCCGCAGTAAGCTCGGCCGAATTTCACCTTCCCATACAAACATATATCTATGTCTCTTATTAGTTTATGTAGCTTCAGATACCATAGTAAAAAAAATACAGCGAATTTAAGTTTTTCATACAAAACTTGTTTTTGCTTGTTTTATAAACTGGAACCATAATTAAACTAAATACAGACATAGATATACCTCATGTCATTGTTTATACAAAGTTTCGCTACAATCCAACACGTAGTTTTAAAATGAGAGCGTAACTACGTTTGTATGGGAAGGTGAAATTCGGCCGAGCTTACTGCGGACTATTCAGATGTGAATGAAGTGAAAGAGGTAACTCACCGTATCTGGCCTCCTCCCCCTCGGGAGCCTGCGCCGTGAGGGTGGCCAGCTCGGCCTCCAAGTCCACTTGGTGCTCGTTCGAGTCCCATGATAGAAGCCCTGAAACAAATGACAACCTTTAATTATCTTCAGTCATCTATAACATTATGGGTGGGCTGCACCAATACGTCTGTAATCGTAAGCGGTCTTCGTTGAAATGTGAACGCATGGAAAGTTTGACAAGTTTATATGGAACTAGCTTCTGCCCGCGACGCCGTCCGCGTGGAACTCGTTTATATCGCAGCTCCATACAAACTGTCAGCCCCCGCTTCATCCCCTTGGGGGATGATTTCCGGGACAAAAACTACCCTATGTCCTTCTCCAAGACTCAAACTATCTATATACCCAATTTCATCCAAATCGGTTCAGCGGTTTAAGCGTGAAGAGGTAACAGACAGACACACTTTCGTATAATATAAGTATGGAAGTATGAATGAAAACTGCCGGTGCAATATTAAACGTTGATCAGTCTGCAATCATAAATTACGGCAACCCACCCTATGAATCATAAATAAATAAATAAATAAATATTAGGGGACAATCTTACACAAATCGACCTAGTCCCAAACTAAGCAAAGCTTGTACTATGGGTACTAGACGACGATATACATACTTATATAGATAAATAAATACATAAATACATAGAAAACATCCATGACTCAGGAACAAATATTCGTGCTCATCCCACAAATAAATGCCCTTACCGGGATTCGAACCCAGGACCTCTGGCTTCGTAGGCAGGGTCACTACGAACTAGGCTAAAGCGGTCGTCAATCATAATCAACAAGAACATTAATATTAGGTAACATTATCAAAAATGTTCTATGATTTGATCAATTGACGCAGGATGCTAAATAGGCTTCACCGTTTCGTAATTTCCCTTGAAAAATCCAGTGATTTACATGGCGAAACCGGCCAAAAAAACTCCTCGATTTGTTATTTGTAGACTGAATGTTCGTCATTCAAAGTCATGTACAGATACAATTAGAAAACCTTTTTAAAAATGTGGCTCTATTAATAAATGTGATTGCTGCCAAGGATACAAATGTCCTCACAAAGTCATAACATCGTTGCATGGAGGGCATCAATGTCCAATATTGGATCCGGGCAATACAAAACTTGTACCGGAGTTTGTATTGGCTGTTATATGTTGTGTAGAAGTTTGAGGCTTTTAACTGTAGCATGTGCAGAAGTGGGTGTATTTAGTACTAGCTTCTGCTCGCAACTCCGTCCATGTGTACGTTTATGTATCGTAGCTCCATACAAACTTTCAACCCCAGGACGATTTCCGGGGTAAAACTATCCTATGTCCTTCCCTGGGACTTAAAGAATATCTATACCAATTTTCATCTAAATCGGTTTAGCGGTTTTAGCGTGAAGAAGTAACAGACAGAGACAGACACACTTTCGCATTTATAATATTACGTATGGATAAGTATGGATAGAACTTCCTGAATCCAAATTCATTAATCGTTATCTAGCCGCATGGGATTTTCATTTCAATTACATTTACAATAAGATTATCACTCGTTACGACAGTGCCTACACAGAGGTAAATCAAAATTTATTATTACTCCAAAAGAAAGAAGGCAAAAAAATATGCCTAGTGAGGAAGATCCCATTCTGATATCTCAAAGAATTACGAAGCTACAACCGTTTTAATATTGCTTGTTAGAGAGAGAAAATGCTCGCAGTTAGTGACGTCACAATTTGCGAGCGTCATAGTAAATGACAATCGTTTCATAATAAAGCGCGTTTTGCGGAAAAGGAACATAATATACCCCCCTTAAAACTTTGAACACATAACTTTGTGATTATTTAACCTATTGCATTGCTTTTTTTCTCCATATTTACTACATTAATCCTTTTTCGAGAAAATATAGTATTATCTACACCCCTATTGTACGCAATTAAGTCCCGTGTAGTAAAAATAATTGTTAACATTGTGTCAGATTATAAAGATGTGGTTTAAGTGGAAGCATCTAAAACATAATAAGGTAGTGGCTCTCTGTGAGCTGCAGACATCGCAAGATCGAATCGATTAAAGAACTCCATATAATTATTGAGCCTGCTCACAAAATTTCACAAGAATCAGTTGAGAATTGTGACCTTTAGAGCAGAACAGCCGGATATAGGACATTTTTTTTTCGCTTTGTTCGCTCACTCAATTAAAATACCCAAGAAAATATCGTCAAATCAGCGGCGTGTCACCTAAAACGATTTGTCATTTTCACTCCAACAGGCAACATAACACCGAGTAATTCTATTATTAAGTACCTACTCACTTTTCAGAAAATTCTACAATCGTTAGTGTCACTTCATATAGAATAAAATTAATTTTATTAAAAAGTCGGCAGAAACACTTGGACGGCCGCGAGGGAAATCAAATGACGCCATATTTATTCAGATGTTTCATGTGTACGAGTAGTCGAGGGCTCTTCCGATGCGTAGAACCATTTCATTATAAGTTTACCAATGAATTTAAATGAAATGTAGGATGTTATAATGTTTACTATAATGTGACAAAGTTATATTAAGATTAACATATGATTTTATTCCAGCAATGTACTTTTTACTGACCAGTCGTACATCGTCACTATGATGTGAGATTCGCTGTTTTGTGAAGTGAAGTGCTCGTCCAAAATTATAATTATAACTTGTAAAAAAAATAAAACCGAATTGAGAACCTCCTCCTTTTTTTGAAGTCGGTCAAAAATGATCACGGCTCGTTTTCAGTCGCCTTTGGTGAATCAGGTGAGAGGTTTTAACGTTGATTGTTCTAATATATAGGTAGATAATGGTCCCAGTTTAGGTTTTCAATAAAATCCTAAATATAATGCCATTAATTTTACCAACATAGTAATTGAATATCACGACATTTCGATATACTCTAAATTGACGCACAGATTAACATTTTACAAACGCTTCGCTTTCACCATCAAACTTAATAGTTCGGCGAGGACATATTTAGAATCTATTATCAATTTTTTTGGAAATATATACTTAGTTAAACTTATCTTAAGTGATTTTCCTGATACCCTACACCCTCGAGTACATTTTTTATTCACAAACGATAGGATATTCGCACCGGTAATCAAATTTACGCATCCTTTTCTTCGTAACGATACAAAAATACGTTTGAAAAAACAAGGTCAACTTTGCGGCTTTTATTGACTTGTTTACGAACCTGGCTGGCATTGCACGACGGCAAACAATGATGTGTACCTACGGACCTATGTTACGACAAATCATTAGAACTAGGCCGCGAAAATTTATTGGTCCTTTTCGAATACCTACTTGGGCGGATTCTTATTGTGCAAGAAAATTTGTAAGTAATGAGTTTTTTATTTTTACGTAAACATTTTGTTCAGTATTCTTACGGTCTAGAATAAAACACAGCGTGCTATTCATTCATTTTCGAAATCGATTATTACATATAATTAGGTAGTTATCAACCATTATAACTAGATTTGTGCCAAATAGCGCTCCTCCACAAAACATTTTTTACAGCATATTTATGTACAAGTATGTACTCTCATGTAGAACTCATATGAATCCATCGCTCCGCTTCATATCCGGCTCGAAGGATTAAATTAACGGACTGTTTGCCCGTGGGGTGTGGGGTGAATGTAGTATGTGTTCAATTCAAAGTATCGTTCTGTTAAGGGATTTTACTGACACTTATAATGTCACAAAGACACGTTACATAAACAATGCACATTGTAGGTGGGTATGTAATGTAAAGGTGGTGGTATACCGTGGTTATACTGCTTATACTGGCACGTTAAGAGTGTTTAAAATTAGAATTGTTGCCGTCTCTGTCTCAGACTGGAACAAATGCAACTTGAAAATCGCGATTTTCACGACAGCGGGTGCAGCATGGTTGCCATTTTATCACTTGTCACTGTGAATAAGACGTCCGTCACGTTCTGACAAGCGAGTGCGACAGTGACAGATGTCTGTTCTACAACGATAAGTGACAAAATGGAGACCATGCTACGGTCGCAGGTCGCTGTTAATTTTAGCCTAATAAATGTTGTAGCAGAATTGATCAGCCATTTTCATTAAGTACCGCACTTCACCCTAGGCCATTCTAAAGTAAACAACAACGTGCTGTATGGACAAAAAATTTACCAAATTCCAGTGAATTTGGTAAATTTTTTGATTGTAATATATGGACACGCCAGTGCGTGTCCATATATTACAATCAGAATCAAACAAAAAAAGTAACTAAACAAAACCCAAAACCATTATTGCTATCATAGTCTAGAATACCAGTCACTATTAAACTTGAGCCAACACTTTATAGGGTTCAGCCAATTGGAAACCAGATAGCTGCAATTTCGATGCTCAAACAACTGTTGAAATTCGAGCGAACGTTAAAATGTAGTGACCCAATTTTATTGCAACAATTCCAAAACAAGTGGAATGAAATGAAACGCTGATAGATTTAGTGTTAGATTTGGCATGAATTGGAATAGGCTTTAGAGAATGTCACTTATTGGTTCAGCGTATGCTTATGCAATAGCTTTAAAAAGAATTTGAATGCGACTGATTTTTAGCTAACTTATTGAAAACGGTATTGTGAAGTTGAAATCAATAATGCAGATTTTGCAAACTTAAACGAAAATAAGCTATGTTTTGGGATTTCGTGTAGCCACAGCCGGATGAAAATATTTATCCGCAACAAAGTTCCAGGGGGAGTTGAAAATGTCCTGATTGTCTCCCAGAAAAGGGTGGCACAGACCGGCCTTTTTAACACCCAACACATATAAACGGAAAAACCGAATTGAAAAGTCTTGTCCGTCGAGGTAGTTCTTAACTCGTAATAGCTATGTTGGTGTTTTGGGAGTGTTTTATTTATATAGATTGTTATGTAGGTCGCACAAGCTCACTTGGTATTACCAAACCACAATTAGAATGAGATCGAAGGTGACAGTTTTACCCTGTAAGGTGACGACTGCTTCTAGTAAAAAAAAACCATTATTAATTTTGTATTTGCAGATATTCGTTGCGAGTGGAGTACTCAGCACGATCCTGAGTTGCGGTCTGGGTCTAGGCTTCCTAGCCGCTTTCCTGGACAGCGGTCTTTTGGATGACGACCGCGATGTTGACAACGCGTCGATGCGTTTTATAGGCAAGTTGCTTCATCTATTCATTGCCAGACCACGCTAGAAATATATGATCGATCGTAATTTACAGAAAAAAACTAGTGGGTTTGAAATCCCAGCTCGTTACCATGAGTTTTTCGGAATTTGTGTACGAAATATATACCGTTAGCTGTTCCGTGAAGGAAAACATCGTGAGGAAGCCGGTCTAATCGTAATAAGGTCTAGTTTTCCTCCTGGGTTGGAAAGTCAGATGGCAGTCGCTTTCGTAAATCTAGTGCCTATGCCAAATTTCTGCATTAGGTGCCAAACCGGGCCCTGGGCTCCTTAAGGGCATAACCAGGAATGTTATGTGGCAGCTAAGATTGCAGCTGGCGCTTATATGTCATTATAACACCTACTTTGAATGATTATTACGTAAAGAACACATCAAAATAAGCATCTTTTATTTACTTGAAAATCTTTTATCTAAAGAAGTGTTATTCCGCTCTTTTATAAAAAAAATAACCACAAAGACGGCGGCGGGAACTCTGCTTCTAGTCTTCTAACCTATCCGCCATTTGTAATTTTTACATAAAGTACCTATGGCTTTTGAAAGGTATGACAAATGATTTTATTGCATATGAATATTATAGATTATAAAGTTTCTGGCTAATTATATTATGGCATATGATATTATGGAAAATAACAATTCTGTCTTATGAATATTATGGTAATTAACAGTTATGGCACATAAAATTATGGTAAACAAAATTATGGCCTGTGAATATGATGGCAAATGAAATTCGGGCAAACGAAGGAATACCATTTGCCCCGCTCCCTTTCTAGAGTCACGGCGGTGTCTGCAGTATGTGCATGTAGCGAAAAGCAACCGTAGCTTTTTGACCATGTGTGTCGTGAGTGGCACTGAAGGGTTAAAAGGAAAATTCAGAAACGAGACGTTAAAGAATAAATCTTCCGCAAGCTTCATTTCAGAGTTTTTCACGGGTAAGAGCTGTCGTCCTAAAATGAAACCACTGTAGTTCTTAGTGTTGTTACTTGATTTACGACGCTGCGCTACTAGAATTATTTTTATTGTTAGTATGAAAATAACTCGAAAGCAGGCTGACCCAAAGGGAAATCTCATTCACGCAGAACGTGTTAATTAAACAATTTACACGACGATCCAATATCGTTGATATAATGTCTCTACTTACACTTCCTTTCATCCTTGAATTATTTACCAAGTTGAATAATTAAAGAGAAAAGAAACCAACGCCCTAGCTAAGTAAATTAATTTTCTTTTCCAGAAACTGCCGGCGAGGTGGCGTTCGTTCCATCCATCCTGGTAATACCCTACACAATGCAGAAGAAAGGACGCCGGGTAGCGAGCATAGCGTCCGCCCTGCCACTTCTATTCAGCTGGTTAATCAGTTTCGATGCCAAGCATTTCACCGGACTGTTATTGGTTAATATCCTTCACAATATCTCGCTTGGCGGAGCTGCTACAATCAGCAGTATCATTATTTCTGAGATGTGCAGCCCGAAGTATCGAGGAACGTTTCTCATGCTTGAAACAGCTGTGATATCTTTGGGTGTGCTATTAAGTCACATCTCAGGCATTTATTCTTGTTGGGAATTAATCTCCGTATTAGGACTTATAACAGCGTTCTATGGCTTAATAGTTTCCTATTTGTCACCAGAAAGCCCTTACTGGCTTATAAGTAAAGGTCATATGGTGATGTGCGCTGAAAATTTTCACTGGTTGAGAGGACGCGATCAAGAAGCAAACAAGGAATTAGAAACCTTAATGCTGACGTATAAGATTCAAATTCAATTGGAAGCAATGAAGCCTATGAGAAAATTAGGCGTTTGTGAGAAAATCTTTGACTATCTACGGTCATTAATAAAAGTGGATTTTCTAAAGCCTCTCTCTATAATGATATTGCTGTTCAGCTTCGTAGGCTTCGGAGGTGAGAACGTTGTATCTAACAGTTCGTTTAGAAACATATTCAAATTGACCAACGGAAAATATATAGGGACTATTATCTTAGATGTTTTAGCGTTAGTCTGTTCATTGACCGCTTGCGTTTTGATACAAATTGTTAAAAGGAAAACTCTGTTCTTATTCACGGGATCTTGTTCAATTTTGTTCTTGGGTTTAACAACATTGTTCGTTATAATGCAGTCGCTTCATTTTTTTTCAAAGGATTATTTGTGGTTGTTTTTGTCTGTGGTGACTGGTTTTGCTATGTTTATGTCTTTAGGGACAACAGCAATGCCATTTTCGCTTCTTGGAGAGATATTTCCGATGTCGTATAAGGGAGTAGGTAGTTCTTTAACGTGCGCCTACTTGTGGGCGTGTGGTAACACCATTTTGAAATGTATACCGACTTTGACAACTCTGATAGGGTTACATTGGATCTTGTTTTTAGCGGTTTCTCTAATGATTTTTGTACTGATTTTTATTAATAAGGTACTCCCAGAAACAGACACGAAGTCATTGGTTGAAATAGAACAGATGATGAAAAACGGTGAAGATTACGAAGCAGTGACAGTGATAGAAGAGGAAGATAATCAATTTGACAGACTTCAACTATTTTTCGTATAACTACGTACGGTGTATTTTACTCATTTGGTCTCAGGATTAATATTTTAAACTAAAAGTTATGGATTTTGCTTCTAAAATATCGATTTACACACAGACTGATGGATTGTTATTTTAATTTTTAATCTATCGAGTACTTTAATAAAACCTTTGTTCGGATAATGTGTTTCTTTACTACGTATTTTCATAAATTCCCTTTTCACCAAGATTAATTAGATACCGTCCTTTGTTTTGCATACCCCACAATTTGTCCAAATTAGCAACTCACTATCCTTTATCGAACAAAGCCTAGCCTAACGGCCAGGTGTCGTATTTGCCCCAAGCGGGGGAAATTTGAACATCGGACCCATCTCAGGCTAATCTTGGAACGTCAAACCGTGCCATATATTATGAGAGCCGACAGCCAAAGGGGAATAACGACATAAATTCCACTAGACTTTAATATGCATAGGTCTTTTTGTATGAATATAGAAGTCTTTTGGCGTGGGCACTGAAGATTAATTTGGGACATTTTTGCGATATGTTTTCGGAACGGATTCGTTGGTTTCTTGGTGATGGATGGCGTTGGTAATCTGCGCCTTTGTGATGGGTTTAATGGTTTATTCAGTATGGATATACTAGCGTTTGACAACATAGTAACACACACATGTGTATTATTAGCCTCCACCGCCTTCTCTGCTCCTGCGGACCACTCATGCACAAAAGAAGTAGGTACTTAGGGCGGCACATCGTTCACCCAGAAGAGGTACAACATATCGCCGCCCAAAGAATCTGGAATTTTCTAAAGGCAACGAGCCTTAACGGTGAAATAAAAAAAAGGGAATAAGAATAAGAATGATTTATTGCAAACTGTGTTACATGTACCTATACATAAGTAGGTAGTGATGACAAAATAGTTCCAACAGTTACCTGATTCAGGCATGCAATACTTATTTTAATTTATAAAAGGTTTTGGGCTTAAGTATAAACTAATCACAGTAGTGTTAATAGGCAAGACCAAATACTTAACATGCATAAAACTCGTTCAAATTATAAAACGCTTTATGTATAAGCCATTTTTTTTTAATTTACTTTAAAACAGTTGCCCTCCAGAGCTTTTATGTCGGGCGGGAGGTGATTAAATACACGGATTGCCATTATAAATGTGCTCTTTTTGTATATAGAAGTACAAATTTTCGGTAATCTAATATTATATTTATACTGTATTTATAAGGCTGCCACAATAGATGACTTGCTGGTCGGAGCGGCATATTAAGACCCACAAATCAACAATAATAAATAATAGCCTCCACAAGGTTGTGTAAATATGTATCTTTGCATCTCATGTCCGAACGTTTCTGTCGCTTTCGTATTGGCCTTACAAACCACGTACGCACATTTACGGACGCTGCTTAAATCATATGAGGATGATGAAGATTATTCGCACCAGTAACACAAAATAACTCAAAAAGTTACCCGGTGAAGGCACCTGGTGGTTTTTGAGTTATTTCGTGTAGGTTGAAAATAACCGCCACGAGGGTTTCGTACCTTACTTGCTTGATTTGTAGCCAATAATACCTTATTTTGGGCAAAATTGTTTGGATCCCTCCGGAGCACCTTTTCTTAAAGTGAGGTGTAAGTAAAGATAATTTGTATTGTAATATAATGATATGCCCCAGTATTTGGCATTTACGTATATTACTTATGAATGAAAGGGTAAGTTGATATAATCGCCACATATTCAAATGTAAGTATTTGATTTTATTATGAAATAAAGTAACTCTTTATAAATAACTCTTTTCGTTATATGGGTTTAGTTCTAATTATGACGACCGGTTAGCCTAGTGGGTAGTGACGCTGCCTACGAAGCTGAAGGTCCTGGGTTCGAATCCCGGTAAGGGCAAATATTTGTCTGATGAGCATAAATATTTGTTTCTGAGTCATGGATGTTTTTCTATGTATTTAAGTATTTATATCTATTATATATATCGTCGTCTAGTACCCATAACACAAGCCTTACTGAGCTTACTATGGGACTAGGTCGATTTGTGTAAGATTGTCCCCTTATATTTATTTATTATTTATTTATTTATTATTATGCTTTAAACTCCATCCCATTCATTTATAGCCTAGTACAAGTATCTTATCTTATATTATCAAAATGAGGGCCCTTTCGGATGCACTTCGACCCAGCGGGATCTTTGTGCATTTGCCCTGTCCTTTATGCCTACTCCCAAGCTCGGTCCATTATTTCCACAAAGCGGATGATGCAGCTCAGCGGGAGCACCTTGAATTCCTTTGGTTGCGGATAGCCGTTACCAAAGTAATTCATTCTTTGTCTGGCAAGGGCATGACGTTCACACAATATAGCCTAGTAAATATTTCCTCAGATCAAAGGCGCGAAAGGCCACGACATCGACAGGGCAATATGGCGTCGAACGCAGCCCTACACTAATTAGTTGCGGTAAACAGTAATTTAATTAAGAGGTGCACCGTTTTCTCGGGAATATTTACTTGGGTTGTGTGTATGCTTGATGAGCTAAACTGTAAAGGTAAAAATCTTCAGTAAGGCTCTTTTGTATCGAGTTGTCGACTGCTCGATTAGGCTACATAACAATCCTATTTTGAAAGTTCCCGCCTTTAATAACCCTTAGCTGTATACAGTATCAAAAATGAGAGAACAGACCCCGTAGCATGGTCGGCCTTATCACACGATAAGTGACAAGATAGAGCGTCCGTCACTAGCTGACACCGTTCAATAGAACGAGACGGACGCTCTATCTTGTCACTTATCGCGTTATAAGGCCGACCATGATACGGGGTCAGAAGTGAAAGAAGTAGAAATCAAATGAGTGTCAAGGAGATAGGCAAACATCCATAGAGCCTTGGGCCCAAGCGTTACATCACTGATTTTTAGACCGTTTTGTAGATAACATAAGATATTTTGAGTATACAAATTTTAGTATTTATTTATCTATATAAGTATGTTCATCATCGTCTAGTGCCCATAGTATAAGCTTTACTTAGTTTGGGACTAGGTAGTTTTGTGTAAGATTTTAGACCTGGCTCATGAAGGAGCTTGCGATATGGACGGTTCTCCATATCAATCAAAATATAAGTAGATAAACAACAACTCGATAAGTAAACGCATAAGTTATATTTAGCGAAACATTAAGAGTCCGCAGTAAGCTCGGCCAAATTTCACCTTCCCATACAAACGTCGTTACGCTCTCACTTTAAAACTACGTGTTGGATTGTGACAAAACTTTGCATATACATTGAAATGAGGTATATCTATGTCTGTGATTAGTTTATATGGTTCCAGTTTATAAAATAAACGAAATATAGCAAACACAAGTAGTATCTGAAGCTACATAAACTAATTACAGACATAGATATACCTCATGTCATTGTATATGCAAAGTTTCGTTACAATCCAACACGTAGTTTTAAAATGAGAGCGTAACCACGTTTTAGGGAGAATCGAGCTTACTGCGGACTCTAAAATAATCATGATGTTGATGCACGTGGAGCATGTGCAACATGAGACAATAACATTAATAAAAATCCAAAGGGCTGCATATAATTTTAAAGGTTCAGTATGCTTGGGTCTGTGAAACAATGGACATAGAAAGAAGTTGAACACGATACGAACCGAATGCCACTTTGACATTCATCCTCATATTATTTGTAATTGTCCTACGGGCGTAGCACGGTTGCCATTTTATCACTTTTTACAAATACAAATACAAATAACTTTATTGCCCAAACACGATACAAAACAGCAATACAGAACAAAGGATAGGTAGATATTAAAACTAATTAAAACTAATTTCACTACTAACTAGAGATTGTACAGTTATATGAGACACATTACTGTTATATCATGTTGGCCATGGGTACCAACCTCAGCGTATGCTGGGCTTAAGCCCAGCGCTGGTTTTCAGTTTGGCCCCTTATAAGGGTTGTAATGATAATTCATGAGTGCGTATGCGCTGTGCTAATTTGACGTTGGTAGAAAACTAAACTAAAATACAATTAATGCGTTAAATCGGGTAAAACATGCAAAAATAATTTGATTGGTTGAAGGCAGGTAGATTTTTTAAACTAACTTGAAGGTGTCATGGTATCAGATGTATTTACTTGTAATTTTGTGTGTTGTATGCAATGCACCTAAAAGTGGTTCAAGTATGTGTGTGTGTGTGTGTGTGTGTGTGTGTGTGCGTCTGTGTTTGAGAGTGTGTATGTTTAGGTATAAAAAGGTATAAAAAGAGGTATATCAATAGGCTCATGCGTAAACAAATAAACAAACATTGGTAGGCATAATTATATATTATCTTATCCGTGCGTACGTAGATACCTATACGGGTATCCATGAATTCCAACTAGCTCCGCCTCTGTACATTAAGAAGATGCATTTTCACTAATTTTTTAAAACTATTTAAAGACATCCTTGTGGATAAGGCATCCGTCACTCTCGCTCTCGCATACTTGTCAGAGCGTGATGGGCGTCTTCACCACAACGATAAGTGATAAAATGGCAACCATGCTACGCCCACTACATAAGTATTTAAGACATATTTAAGTAACAGAAATAAACAATATTACTCATTATTTTAACATTTATAAATGTGATACTTCACATAAAGTAGTTAAAAAATACATAATTAATTGTTGTAATCATCATTAACGCCTAGGCCCACTATCTCCGTTAGACTTTGTCAAATTAATAGTAAACCGAGTCTCAAATGTGACGTAGATTTAATTGTACATAGGATAGGGCATGCCTTAAGCAGAGTGATGGTTACATATGCATCTAAGTTTTAACTTACCTACAACAACCCCATTCGGAGTAACGATAAGGCACGTCATAAGAATATCATCTTTTTCTTATTGGTTGTAGATTTAACTTTTAAGGCAAGTTACACATGACCAAAAGGGTATACTCATTGTAGAAAGAACCTAAATGGGTGTACAAGTTTACTGTAAACCTATAACTGTAAAAAACCTTAAATACTTTCTCGGATGCTAGTGCAGTAACGGCTATGTGTATATGTCGTTATGTATTTGAGTGGGTGGAGGCGTAAATGGGTGTAACGACCCCTGGTCAGATGGACGGAATGAGACCAACCTAATAAAATGGAGATGGTATTGTCTGTGAGGAACTCAGTGGAATTAGCCCATTGTTTTATTGGATTTTATATCGCATTGCAGTAAATTACAAGTCTGTTAAATGAATAAGATTTAGAATAATTATTTAGCATAAGTTTTGAGAGGTACAAAATGTATGCTAAATTATTCTAAGAAACGAATTATACTCAGTTCACATAATGTTACTGGCTCTGTGAGCTGAATAAATCGCAAGCCTGTCTTAAAAAAGAGAGGAATATTTTCGAAAAACTAACCAAAATAATAACTACCTAATATCATTATTGAACCTGCTCACAAAATTTCACAAGACTCCGTTGAGAACAGCGAGCTGTAGAGGAGAAGAGCCGAGTAGACCACGGAAATACGAAGGAATTTTTGCCCAGCTAAAACGGAGATCTTTGTTCGTTTTGCTCGCTAAAGTCGAACTCATCTCTACTACTAAGTATTAACTGTTCTTTGCATACAGATATCATGGCGTGTAGGTATCCATTAAAGGTGGAGCGGTGTGCGATAAAAAATACTCGCTCACGTATTTCTTCCTAATGGTTTTTCCTCGCACACCGCTCCGCTACCTCGCACAGCTCTGGCGGATACTTATCCTTACGATATTTTATGGAATTGAGCCCTAATAATATGAATAATTAGAAATATTCGCTAATCCATTAGAGCCTGTTAAAAAATATTCCAATTTTAAACTCGATCCCGCTACTCGACCCATAAATATTAGAATATGAAATACTTGTTAGCGCTATAATGAAAACTTGTATCATGCAGAAGCAATTAATTTCAAAATGGCTGACGACGGCTAATGGCCACCGCTGGGACTTAGGGCAAGTAGATTGGGCTTAAATTGGATTTAGACAGATGGGTTCGGGATTTTTGATGCGTTAAAATCATATGAATTAATTGAGAATAAAAATCTTCTTTACTAACCCGTGTCGTGTGGTGTCGGAACTTAGTATAGCACCCCCTTTTTCTCGGAATATAGTGCAGTGTAATATTACATTTTCTCCAAATTATTAAGATCAAGACTGCCTGTTGTTTGCCTCTGCTCTTATTCTGTTTTCTGCATACTGTGTTGTTACATTATTATTTATTTATTCGTTTGTCGTGTGTTTGATACAGAGTAAAACGACTTAAATTATATTATAACTACAAAGCAAAAACTTCATTCATCACCCAATGGGCTGCGTTGACATGAAGTTAGAGCGAATTCTGAGAGTCCCTAGTAAATCTTCGGTTACACTATTGAGGAGTGCAATACAGTGTTTGTATTGGATTGTATGTTTTTATGGTAGTCTAGTCTGTAAATAAAGCATGTTTAAATTACGAAGAGATATCTAAATCCTACCTATTTCTAACTCAGGGAAGATCCAACGCACACCGAGTCCAACTCACGTATGACTGACTAAGTTCCCGTGAATATGTAATTATATTTGTTCAGCAGATTCTAACTTTAATAATTAATAATCTCCAATGAAACTTCTAAATCAATTCGTGCGAAAAACGGCTAGATATTGAGTTATAATTGTAATTGATTCCAGAGTAGAAAGATATAACTTTGAATATAACTATAGTTACGTGCAGTAATTGCCATAATTTGATAATCGCGTGATATGTGCTCAAGATTACGAGTTTATTGAAGTCAAATAGTTCCCAATTCGTTGGAACCTTTTTTTGTTGGCCGATTACTCGAAGACGCCTGAACAGATATGGAACATCTTTTTTCTTATTTTGAAAGGGTATCCTTCCCGGATGGTCCCAGGGTAATCAGGTCAGGATCTGATAATGGGATCCTGGATACATCGAGGGAACTATTATAATTGTATAGGCACGGTTAGAAGTTTGTTTTTAAAGTAAATTATTTAACTCTTCCTTTATGATATCAGCATACACGTTAATTAAAACAATTTGTCAAGCATCGACACCAAAGCTTCCAAAAATAACACTGTTTCCAGCGTGTTTGCACACTGAAATTTCACAAAATCAACTTAACTCAACCTAATTCCAAAACGCTCAGCCCCGCTCACAAGTCACCTACGAGCTACAGGTACGAACTGGGTTAATTGGCTGGCGGAAACGGCACGGATCACCGAATTACTCGCCTAGCAACTTGTACGGGCGAGTAGCTCGGCTGCACTGGGTATGTTCTGCCGAGCTACCCGCCCGTGCAAGTTGATAGGCTGCAAACTACTTCTACTGGTCGAACGAGGGAGCGAGGCAAACGAAGTTCTATGCTTCAGTTTGGGCCGAAAATCGTTTGTCTGTCCGTTTGGCGTCCAGTGTCCGGCGTCGAGTGTCCAGTGTCCGGTGGCTGTCCCGCTGTTCGCCTCTACAGGTCGCATTCTCAACTGATTCTCGTGAAATTTTGTGAGCAGGTTCGTTAATTATATAGAATATTTGCCAAGTCACTTTACCGAAAGTCGATTTTTTTTAAATGACAGGCTTGCCTTTTTTTGCTGCTCACAGAGCCACTACCTACTGATAGTTTTACCTTTATATCCCTTTGAAATTATCGCGACTTTCATTGACACATGTCTCTAGTGATGTTTTAATAGGGCGAACCCAATACAGCCGCCGAACCGAATTGCGTGGTTGGAGCGTAGCCAGAAATACCAGGGGAAACCTCCGGCACGACTATTAAGCATGATCGTCCATTACTATTATATTATACTCAAACGCTCGCTGCGCGCGGACCATAAAAGATGTGAGAATTGTATACCTCTTTTGCGCTCTCTGTTGCACGTACCTGCCATGGTATGAATTTGAAAACTTGGCACTAGAACTGGTTTTAAAAAAACAATCTTATTACCCAACTGGCCTTCTATTTTTCAATACAATACGTTTCTTTTACGTTGCCATATTCCTCGATTTCAATAATTAACTGCCCCGGCGTTACCTGAAACAAAAAACACCTTTTATTATCCTAATTTCAAGAGTTTATGTGACTGTTAAAATGTTGTCTCGCTCGCTTGGTACTTGCAGTGTATGCGCACTACAACTAAATATAAGTGACGGTAGCATTCGTGATCGGCAGAGCCGGGAGCGCTTGCCACTTGCCATTGAGCTGCCGTTGAGTGAGGTCACGACTGCGCACCTAAGCTAACAGCCTACAGAGTAGTTTTATTTAATTACACAGACCCAAAGGTAAAACATCCCAGTACTATTAGCTCGATATGCTGTCTTCGCCTGCAGACGGACCAACTGGTGACGAATAACAAATCTTATACTCTTATCTTATCTTGACGACCTCTGTAGCCGTAGGTCCCGGGATCGAATCCCGGTAAAGGCATTTATTTGTGTGATGAGCATGAATATTTGTTCCTGAGTCATGGATGTTTTTTATGTATTTAAGTATTAAATTATTTATATATACCCATAGTATGTACAAGCTTTGCTTAGTTTGGGACTTGGTCGATTTGTGTAAGATTGTACCCAATTTTTCCGTTTTTTTTTCTAAAAAAAAGAACTGCGAATATACCACTTCAGCACGGTTAGCACAAAACTAATTAAAACACTTAGAAAGGGACGGACAGTCTATCTCGCCAAGAGAGAGCTCGCGCGCCATCTTGTGCTAACCGGGCTGGGATACACAGCAGCAAACTTTTAGTTCAAACCAGCCTTATTTTAAAATTACTTCTATATAGTGTTTTGTATGTCAAAAAAAACCGATTTTTAATCTACTATCAACACAAAGATTTTTCAGATTTATTCACCAAGTCATTTAAGAGCATTCATCATTCATTATCCATCTAGCCTTATTCCCGGTTGTGCCGTTGCGGTAAACACAGCTACGAATTTCGTGCACCCCTTAATTGCTTCTGGTAACTATGTCTACCAAGCGAAGTAAGGCTTTAGGCTTGTCTTGATAAAAAAATATTAAAGCTATTTCGGAGACTGGAATGCCAAGCACACCTTTTGGGGCTCCAGATTAACTGTTACAAGAGAAAGTCAACTAAAGAAATGCGTGGACCGCCATTCCTACCATCCACTGTCGACTGGAGATCCGACCTATTGTCCCACAGACCCAAAGAAGCTGCCAAACTTGCTAGACTTCTTTATTACGAAAGGTATAAGCGACCTCTTTACCGGCATTGAATCCAATCTTGATGGGTCATCAGATCACACTCCAGTGACCCTAACCGTGAGCTCTACCGTAATCCAACGGGAGAGTTCGGAATCGCTGCATAATGTAAAAACGGATTGGGGCTGCTTCCGCTCATATCTGGATAACAACGTCAATCTGAGGATTCCAGTTAAAACAAAAGAAGATGTTGAAGAATCCTGTAGCTATATCACCAACGCTATTCAGGTAGCAGCATGGATCAATACTCCGGCCTGTACAAACTTGGGAACCAACATAATCCAACCTATCGAAATAAAAAAAGAAAATAACTGATAAACGGCGACTCAGAAGAACCTGGCAGCAGTCACGACATCAAGCCGACAAAACCAAATTCAACAGAGCCATTAAGGATCTAAAAGCGGCACTCGAGGAGCACAGAAACTACAGCCTCCAGAAAACTCTCGAAAGTATGTCACCAACAAGCCGAGGCGAATTCTCTCTTTGGAAGGCCACTAAGCACCTAAATAAACCTCAACAATCATTCCCTCGCATTAGAAGCCAGTCAAATCTATGGGCAAAGACTGATGAAGAGAAAGCTGAAGCATTCGCAGCGCATCTGAGCCATTTATTTCAACCGAACGATGGCCTTGTGATGAGACCGATCTGGCCGCCATTCTCGACCGAGACATTCAACTGTGCATTCAAAAAAAGTGTTCGCCATGAATTTATTTTGAATAAAAAATTACTTACTTACTGACTTACTTACTGTGCTTGCCTCTCAGGCTAACGTCACCTAGGGAAGTAGCGAGAGAGATCAAATTGCTCGATACCAAAAAGGCACCTGACTTTGATCTAATAACGCCGAGGATCCTAAAAGAACTACCTAAAAAGTGCATCACATTCTTAACGTGCCTTTTTAATGCCATCTTTTGAGTCTGTTACTTCCCGGATACATGGAAGGTCTCACAGATCGTAATGATTCACAAAGATGGCAAACCGCCACATGCTTGTTCTTCATATCGACCTATAAGCTTGACTACTTTCGAAGCTGTGGGAAAGAATATTTCTCAAAAGACTATCCGAAGCAATGACGCAAAATGAGATAATGCGCAATCATCAATTCGGATTCCGTAAAGCGCACTCCACTGTCGAACAAGTACATCGTGTGTACAACTCTGTCAGACAATGCCTCGAACACAAAAAATACTGCTCCGCTGCATTTTTGGACGTACAACAAGCGTTTGACAGAGAATGGCACACAGGTCTGCTCTGCAAAATCAAGGAAACCCTCCCTCACTCTGTGTACCACATCCTAGAGTCTTACCTCTTCAATAGACTCTTTCAAGTCAAGCATGGAGAAGCACGGTCTTCATTGTACCCTATCAAAGCTGGAGTACCCCAAGGCTCCGTCCTCGGACCCGTGTTGTACAACATCTACACAGCAGATTTACCGACCAAACACGACGTCACCGTCGCTACTTATGCTGACGACATAGCCCATAGATCCCATTGCGGCAAGTGCCAAACTACAACGAGTGCTGGAATCTACCTCAGCCTGGCTTCGAAAGTGGCGGATTTAAGCTAGTGCCCAAAAGTCAACTCACATTACCTTTACCCTGAGAAAAGACAACTGTCCCCGGGTATACTTGGCAAACAACATCCTACCCCAAACTAACTGCGTAAAATACCTTGGATTCCACTTAGACAGACGCATGACCTGGAAAAATCACATAAAGGCAAAAAGAGACCAAGTGAACTACAAATTCAGAAAACTTTACTGGCTGATGGCAAGAAACTCAGTGCTCTAACTTTTAATATACTCAGCTATTCTGAAACCCATCTGGTCATACGGCATCGCAATATGTAAGGGTAATATAGCCTGCCTACAAAGGGTACAAAAAAACATTCTTAGATGCATCACCAATGTTCCATGGTTCGCGAGGAATGATGAAATTCACGAGCATGTAAAAATGGCAACAGTAGCATCCGAAGTCGCCCGCTATAAGGAACAGCACTAGCTCGCCTTACCCATCACTCCAATCCATTGGCCTCTGAATTGCTCAATAATGTCAATGTGTTTAAGAGACTTAAACGTAAACATATTCTCTAAGTAGTGAGCGAGGCATTGGCCTCTAAATCTACGACACACCATCTTTCATTCCACTAATCTGATCATAGTCTGGAGACTGATTGCAGATTTATTTAAAAAAAAAAGCTATTTAGACTTCCTTTTTAAAATCCGAAAGCCAGTGAGTGGCCATACGAGCCCGGGGTCCGCTTTGACACCTAATTCCCAGATTTGGCATCGGCACTACAGTTTTACGAAAGCTACTGCCATCTGACCTTCCAACCCCACTCGTTTAAGTGCATTAACGTTTTAAAAGCGTAGGTAGCTACCTACCTCACCTTAATTAAAGAAAAAAAAATCTACAAAATGCTCCTGAAATGCTAATTGAAGACTTGAATCAAAATGGCGGTATTAGTCGCCCAATTAGTGGGTTGACAAAAAAGGACAAAGGTTACCTGCTGATTGCGAAATGCTGCGATATTTGTAGTTAAAATTTAAATTCTGTTTCACTAGTAAAGCTGCTACGCTTATAGAATAGTTTTTAGATCGTGAGCAAAAATAGTCACGAAGACGAAAACGAAAATAGTGGCTTCATGTGCAACACAGTAACTATTTCAAAAAAATTGAACAATAAAAAATTGTTAGCGGTCAGACGACCAGCCCAATGGGCCGATGATAACCAAACACGCTCAGAGTGGTGTCGAATGATGTTGACTGTCGGGGTTGTTTCATTTAAGTGTTAATAAATGGCTTTCCGCCACAAAAAAAAGTCATCTACCAACTAGCAGTGTTGGAATCCGATTTCCACCTGCTTGCCTAAAATTTCCTTATATATTATAGTAATTCCAGTCACATTGCTAATCGTTAATATCAAATCCAGATCACACCGTCCCTGTGGCCGAAATCGGTCAGGACACCATCATAATCATCGTCATCATCACAGTTATATACTATACTCTTTTTTTTGTTCCGGGTTGCCAACTAGTGATCCACTAATCAATAATTCAATACATCGAATAATTGTATTTTCCAGAAGATAAAAATACCTAGTATTAAAACCAACAAATACCACTACTAAATACTTCAATACTAAAATTAAAAGAGAATAACTCTGCGACGTTGAAGCTTTGTAAGTTTGTACGTAGAGCGTAATCTCCGCAACTACTCATCTAGCTTATTTTTTGTACCAATATAGAGAACTAGCTTCTGCCCGCGACTCTGTCCGCGTGGAACTCGTTTATATCGTAGCTCGATACACTTTCATCCCCCATGTCACCCCCTCGGGGGATGATTTCCGGGATAAAAACTATCCTATGTCCTTCCCCGGGATTCTAACTATCTCCATATCAAATTTCATCTCAATTGGTTCAGCGGTTTAAGCGTGAAGAGGTAACAGACAGACAGACAGACAGACAGACACACTTTCGCATTTATAATATGGATTTAATTAAATCCATAAGTATGGATTTAATTAACACCGAAAGTTATAATTATGTAAAACCATTTGGAAACGAACGACCGTTTCCACATCCACGTGGATTCATGGGCAGGGATAACAAAAGTAATATTCAGCGATTTCCTGGCCCGTTCATTGCATCCAAGAAAGTCCAATTAGCTTAATTGCTAATTCTTAAATGCCTGCTAACTTGGTTACCAGCGGATATTCTTGGAGCGAAAATTAAAATAGCTAGAACACCTAAGAAAGGCAGGAACATTCAAGAAAGTGTTATACTACTTATGACTAGGTAAGTAATATGCATTAAAATATTTCTATAACATCATTGAACAATGCTTTTTCGGCAAGCCGAAAATTACTGAAATTACATACAGTCAGCGAGAAAAAAATGCTTTCAGTATGCATGCCACCGTTACTGCAGCACCTCATTGAAATCATTTTTGTAAATAGAACGCAAGTTGTCAACGTACGGGCTAGTGTTGCCAGTCCGTCCCCGCGCAATGCTGAAAATTGCATTCAAACTTTTTAATACGCCTGCCGACGGCGTATTTTTTCCTCCTTCAATTAAAATTGAAATAACCGGTTGCATAAAAGGCTTGCCTTGAATATGAATTGACTTATATAAAAACATCTGAATATAAAACGTTTCGAGTCTTTATAGAATTTTTTTAGTCAGAAATAATAGTATCCTAAGTTGATGAATGCGCGTTCAACCTAATTTCCTAAATCGACTCATAGATGTTTGGATGTTTGTTACTCAATCACGCTTAAACGGCTGAACCGATTTGAATGAAATTTTGCACGAAGATAGTTTATAGCCTGGATTAAAATATAGAATAGTTTTTATCCAGAGTCCACGCAGACGAAGTCGCGGGCGGAAGCTAGTAAAATTATAAATGCGAAAGTTTGGATATTTGGATGTTTGGATGTTTGGATATTTAGATGTTTGGATGTTTGTTACTCAATCACGCTTAAACGGCTCAACCGATTTAGTTGAAATTTCGCACGAAGATAGTTTATAACCTGGATTCAAATATAGGATAGTTTTTATCCCGGGTCCACGCAGACGAAGTCGCGGGCGGAATAAATTAAAATAAATAAAGAGGAAAAATCTGTGAGAATGTAACTGTATCTTTTTCCCTTCATGGCTGTAACGTGGCCATCCCTTTCTGTCGCATGCAACGCGCTGCGATAGAACGCGTGCGTGCCATAGTAGCGCTAAAATATCGGCCGGGGCCGGTAGGCATGTACTTGATGCGGCGCGACGAAATCACGGAGTGAACCGCCTCTGGTAGTGGTGTCAATTTGTGTGAGATGTGATTTATCGCAGGGTACAAACATCAACAGCAAACAGATCGTCAATTCACCGCATTTCAACAGCCTCGTGTCTATGCCCGACGTGACTGAGGTAACGAGGCCGCCATTAGGCAGAACCATACATAATAGATGTGGCTTTCGAAGCGGACTATTCTGGGCCTTTTTGAGGATTCCATACACACATTCAGGGCCAATGACGACACATATGGTGCCAATAATCGCTTCGCGCTACGCTCGTAGCCGATCCCGTGGTTTTCCTCGTATGTAGCGGAAAGCGACTACGACGTAGATGCTACGCTTATAGCCGATAACATGCGAAAAACCGTAAGTAGAGAAAAGCTCCTACGAGCAAAGCACCCGCCTAGCGTGTTCTTGGCACTGAAAGTGGCTTAAACCTGACCCAATAAATTGGCAAAGTCAGTCACGCACTCTTAGAACTGCGGTGTACTATCAAGAATCGTAGCCCAAATTACATTAATATATACAGTGGTTCAGTAACCGATCCTGGAGGGAGGGGGGGTTGGGCTAGGAGGTCAAGCCACCGAAAACCATCAGTCCTACATAAAAAAGGACACCTTTCAATTAAAAAATTGCATTCAAATTACGCCCGCACAAAACGCTTCAAATGTTGCCAAAGTTATCGCCTGTGCATAAATAAACCCTTACTTAGGATCAATAGGTTTTGTATTAACACGTTCACTACCAAGAATCGCTACGCGCTACGCTCGTAGCCGGTCCCGTGGTTTTCCTCGTATGTAGCGGAAAGCGACTACGGCGTAGGCGTAGCGATTATCCAAGAAAAACTGTCTCTAAGTGTGTTAAAAAGCTACGTTATAATCATAACGATATTAATGTTCGGAATACGGCCGCAATCGTTATGAATTTTCATGACACGTCTACTATTTTGTCTGTGGAGCAACTCTCGTTTAATGCTGGCTATAAAAACGGTGGTTTCGAGGTTATGTTACTATTATAGCGTAGTTTAGTGCAGTTGGCTGGGGAGTCCAAATATTTTGATTTAATACTGCAAAATATGTTTCTTTACATTGCTGAGTGACTGCACATTATGGATGCATATTTGTTAGTTCTTGACACATTTACGGCGTAGGCCGCTAGCGGGCCCGCCTAGCGGGCTCCTTCGCCGTAGTCGCTTTCCGCTACATACGAGGAAAACCACGGGATCGGCTACGTGCTACGCTCGTGCGTAGCGCGTAGCGATTCTTGGGGGTGAAGGTGTTAACTCATTCATCGCTACGCTACGCTCGTAGCGCCACACCGAAGCCCGTAGTGGCACGGCTGTGCTACGCCGTAGCATGTAGCAGCTTTTTGCGGGGGTCATTCCAAGTTCCAACTTCATACACACTTCACCTACGCACTCACCGTAAGAGAACGCTTGAACCACAACTATTCACACATTATTTCAATATGTCAAAAACACGATCAGAATTGACCTCATGAACACTTAAATCAGAATTCATTTATGTATAGGTAGGTATGATTTTATTCCTTCAGTCTCCAGAAGGGCAGTTAGGGTAGTACGACCGTTTAAGACTACTCCACTGTCATTTGCCCATACAAAATAACACATTTAGATATGTTTAACGTTAGTACCCGTTTAACGTTTCGCAATAAAACCAACCGTTTTCAAGAAACAATAACTAAAATGGAGTTTACTTTAATTTTGTTCTAACTTTCCTTTATGTTCTAACATCCCTTGCTTAGAATAAGAAACCCTCAACATTAACAAAACTTCTTTATTACTTAACAGAGCGTCGCGAACTGAAATGTTCCGGGAATTTCCCAAATTACCGGGGATTCCCGGCAAAAACAATAAAGGTCCCAAACTCTTCAAATAAAAAGTTTTTTTAGAACAGGAATGTAGGCTCAAGGGCAAGATGATGTGTTTGTGAAAAAGGAAAGTATGTAACAACTTCACATTTTCTGAACTCATCACTGGCAAATATTATCATATATTTGCAATTTCACTTTTGAACTTAAACTCTGGTAAACGGGCCGTCGGCCATTTTAGACTTATGGATGCTTATTATTAAGTGTGGCGACAGCTTTTGCCGGAGGTCAAGACCCACTTTGGGCACGGATGAAATACTAGTCTGGGTCGGTGAGCCATTGAAGAAAGTTAATAAAAATCAGATTTCAGAGTTGATAAAAACCAAGCAAACAAAAAAAACATCTTCATCCAACTAAACTTGAACGAGCTTGCCGATTCCCCTTATTTCCTCCTCCACAAAGGCTGCAAAGACTGCAAAGGCTGCGAAGCCGAGTCTTCAATAAATCTTGACGCCGACTGAAAGGCGCTTTCTGCCCAAGCCAATGAATAATGTTTAGTATCCGAATATAATACGTGGAGGTTGAACGGGATTGACTTATTTATTTTAGAAATTGTTATATGGTTATAAGTTTCCTCGTTATAAAAGCGAAGGCTGAATAGATTTTAGAGCTGAGCCTTCATTGGTTGACTCTCTCCTACATCCCAATATTCTACAGATCAATCAAGTCCCTGTAAGTAAGCTCAGTAAGGTTTGTGTCATGGGTTTTAACTGACGATATGCATGCTTTCAAAATAAATAAGTATATACTTAATCCTTTCAAGAAGGGCAAGATTATGATTCATACCTCTAAGAGCGATTCCCGTTACAAAGCGGAGAAATGCTGACGACTTTATAAGTATTTGGGAAATAAATCGTGAGTCATATTATTTTTAACCGACTTCAAAAAAAAGGAGGAGGTTCTCAATTCGGTTGTATTTCTTTTATGATTTTTTTTTCAATGTTTGTTACCTCAGAACTCCGTTATTGATGAGCCGATTTGAATTTTTTTTGTTGGTAAGTATATGCTTCCAGGTGGGTCCCATTTCAAAAAAAAATCAGTTGGATGATAGGATACATGAGGAATTGAGGGAACTCCTCAATTATATAGTGTAGTGATTTTGGTATTTTCTATTATAACTCGTGTATTTACACCCGGAAATCATAAATTTGGTGGAGTGGAATTGATGATGAAGACCACAGATGACTTATGGAATTCCTCAATTATGTACTTGAAAGTACAAAAGTATATCACAGATTCTGATAAGATTCCGTTGAAATAGCAACTATTAGAAGTGCCAAAGGTGATCCTTGTGCAATCGACGTGTAATGTATAAACTATGCCTATGGCTCTATTATGGTATTTAATGAATGCTAAATGAAGCAATAATACAGTATAATAAAGATTAATACATTAGTCGTCATCATCATTGGATATGAATCGAAATTATATGGACACCTGAATAGAATATAATAGTAAATAGTTTAATCGACGTTTGTACGTAACAAAACGTAATATTTTCATATTTCTCAGTAAATTAAACACGTGTTGTCGCTACGATGCTGGCGCAAACACTACGCACAATGAGTAAAGTTGGTTCCAATAGGGAATAAATACGTACGCGCACGATTGAAAGCAAACCTTAAGTTAATGATTGTAAGGTATAATTTCGTTTACGTCAAGCGAATGATGCAGATCGAGCGCTTCGAGCCAATCAAGCGATTCAGAACGATTTTTAGTCTATATAAGACCGTCACACCGAGTCGGGCCTAGCTGAGTTTCTTGCTGGACTCTTCTCAGCTAGGCTAGGTTTTAGCGAACCAGCGATAAAACTCCCAGTAGTTCGACACCACTCACACCCCAGATTCGGTTGATACCGTTCAACCAATCTCACTGGAGCGCAAACTCGTAGAGTATTCCAGTGCACAAACTTTCCCGCGTGGTCGTGCCGGAGGCTCCCCCTGGATTTTCCCCAGGCTACCCTCCAACCACGCAATTCGACCGCTATATTGGGTTCGTCCTATTATAGCAACAGTCAGGTTCAAAAAAAAAAAAAAAAAATAGACGGGGCATTCTTTCTCTAGCGAACTGTCGGATTGTCATTGACTCTGGATCGAGCTTAAATTCGTAACGTAAACATTCGTGGATACACTATTGTTGTGGCGGGAAGGTTCAATATTGTGCGATTGCTTTGCATAGTAATGAACTATTCCACTACTTATTCGATTCTGAGTTTATTGTAAGGTTCAGTATTATGCAATTATGTTGCGTAGTATTGAACTATTTCACTTTCTGTTAAATTTTGGGTTTATTTTAGATGATTTTATTATTATTTCGAACCAGATCAAAGTCCTAGTTGCATGGTCAACTTAACGAAGTGCATTTCCCCTGACGGTGACAAGGAAATATACTTCGGGATCCTGTTAGTAGTAGGCCAGGTTTGAGAGAAGCCTGGCACCATCTTTTTAACAACACAGATGGTGTAGCCTATCTTTGATGGGCCTCTCACTCGTCTTAAGGTTGGCCACAGGCTGAAGCGAGAAGATCGCCATTTCCCATAAGTCGATCTCTAGGATTGTTATCCACTCGTTGAGGTCTTGTGTGTGCTTAAGGCTTGTTCTTTTATTGAATATATATTTATATGTTATAAAATAGGGCGTGCATTTCACAGAACCCTTAAGTCCACGGACACGTTGTGAAATGTACATTACACAGGCTCTAGGTTGCATTCTCGGACTAGCCTTCCGAACGATTTACAGCTTAGGTCCCTAGCTTAGAACATACACATCACATAACGTTAAAAGTAATGATGGGAGTTTTGCATAGAGTAGTTTAGGATTTAGTGGTAGGTAGGCTTAGGAATAGAGTCAAACACCGTAATAGGGTATTAGGAATACTATTCTTAGGGATGGATAGTAGAATGAAGGTTTACAAATCAAACAGCAATTATTTGAAGGTTTAATTGCAATCATGAGTAACTGAATAGGAATTACTTATTGTGTGTGGATCAGTAGTATTGGGTTCCGTATATTATTACATATAAAATATTAAAGGTGTAATAATTGTATTGCATATTGTTATCAAGGTATTATACTTCCAGTTATGATTAGGATATCAGAATTGTTTCAAAAAGATGAAATGATTCTTGGCTAATGGCAAGCGGAGCAGTCCATTATGTCTAATACTAAGGTATCGAATTATCATGAGTGGAATATACTCATGAAGTATTTAGGGTAAACTTTAGGTTCAATATTTCATATTTAATGGACGGTATACCTCAGTATTACAAATATCTTCACTATAGCAGTTTATAGGAATCTAATGGATACATTACTCTCTATGTAAAGGGTGGAATAATGCCTTAATACATAATTTTCCTTGAATGAAATAATATTCAATTGTTAGGTCTGATGAGTTTGTTGAGTGCTTCTTCTCATCAGAAATTAGGTACGAAGCACAGGTAAATTCAAAATGTTAGGAATACCTATTAGAAACAAAATATAATAAATGGGTATTTAATTAGCTAGATGGCCAGACCCACATCCAGACGGAAATGGTAGCATAGTATGGATGACAGAGAATCTTTCATACAACAATAATAATAAGAATTAGCTAGCTAGGTTGTTTTGTTGTCTGATTTGATGATATGATTATAAGTTGAGGCAATGTTTTGGTATATAAAGAAATCAATGCTTTGATTTAAGAAAATATTACATGTTGAGAAAATATTGATAAAGCTACCATTACGTTAACCGGCCACGGTAGGATCTGGTTGGGGTTTAGTAACCAAAAACAAATTTTATTTATTACATGATTATTTTCTTGAACTAGGATGCAGTAGGTGTACGTAGGGTTGAGTAAGGATGAGTGAGAAAGATGAGGTGAGTAAGAATTTAGGTTGCTCGGAACATAACGTAGACACTAGACGATCTATTGGCCAAATCAAGTTAATTTTAATATCATTTATATTTTTTTAGGTTAATATATGTTTTAGAAGCGCACAGGTGGTTTTCATTTTAGGGATAGGACGCTAGGTAGTTTAAGTGACAGACGGAAGTCCTCAAATATTATCAGCTCACATATAGCGATTCGGTTTTTTTCTCTAATAATCAACGCATTTGCTCTCGGACATCAGTTCATGTGGTAAATTGGAAAAGAAATGTGGAAATGTTTTCGTGGTTTGGCGGAGTACTAAATTGAAGTCGGTTAAAACTTTGTTTTTAAAGTAAATTATTACAAAATCTATTTGCATTACACAGCAGTAATTAGGCCCAACCAAGTCTAGTATGTCAACACTCCAGATGTTACAACATTAACCCTAGAGCACTAAAACCCAGATTACGTCCGGGGGTCGGAAATATTCGAGAAAGGATGCAAATGCGGCCGTTATGTCTTTATTCGCATTCGGAAATTTTAAATTTAATACGACGGAAAGTGTTGGTGACGTCTGAGTTTTAATGGCGAACGTTATAAGGGTTTGGTGACATTGTACAGAATGTATTATTTGCGACAACGTAATTTGTGCTTCCAACCCACAGGCTAAAACTGGACCTCATTCAGATTAGTATTCTCCTTAGACTTTATGGTTGTTCTGAGTATAGCGTTATCTTATGTTAGTATTACAATTAAGACATACCAAATTCCTTGGCATCACATTAGACTCTGGACTCAGATGGGATGCACACATAGACAGCTTATGTGGTCGGCTGTCTGGCGCATGCTTCGCTCTAAGCAGATTAGCACTCGTTTTACCCCAAAAACAACTAAGATCTTGTTACTACTCACTATTTCACTCAGTTATGAACTCAGTCTCGAATTATGGGGTACGGCTGCAGAGTGGCAACGTGTATTCATACTACAAAAGCGTGCCGTGCGTATTATCTCTTTTGTCCCTCCACGCACTCCAGCTCAAAATCTCTTTAGAGACAACAATATACTCACCCTGCCCTCGCAGTACATATATGACGTTGCCAAATACGTCGTAGAGAACATCGACACTTTCCCCCATAAAAAGATAACTCGCACAAGGCAGGGGTCCATGAATCAACTCCTCACACACACCACTCGACTGACCAAATCAACTAAAATCATCTCTCATGTGGGGCCAAAAGTATTCAAAAAACTACCCGCGTCCACCCATCGAGCTGGTAGACCGCCAACGCTCCTTTTACCTAGAAGTGGCCACCATTCTGACACATTTTCGGCCCACCTACCATCATTCTGCCTGGCAATGTAACCTGGAAGAAATCGCTCTCTAGCGATAAGACCCACTGTTGTTTGCCTCCACTTGTATTGATTGTGTTCTGTACAGTGTTATTTTATTGAGGTGTGCAGCAAAGTGTATTTGTATTTGTTTTTTTTTTTTTTTTTTTTTTCCCAAGCTGAACAATGGCGTCTAAGACAGTATACCGACTTTTGTCATAAAAAACAACGGGTATGAACATCTTAACACATTCACTACCAAGAATCGCTACGCGCGCGCTACGCTCGTAGCCGATCCCGTGGTTTTCCTCGTATGTAGCGGAAAGCGAATACGGCGTAGGCGCCCGCTAGGCGGGTTCCTGGTAGTGAAAGTGTTAAAGCGGTTACTCGCACCAATCATCCATCCATAAACCCACAGAAGGGGTAGACGTTCCTTAACCTTCACGAGCACCGCGAGGCCATGAACGCGTATACTCTTTTACTAGGTAGTCTCTACTTCATAATATTGATGGAATAGATGGCGTTACATTGCCATTTCCCATTATAAGTTTACAGAAATAAGAATATTTATTTGCCATTCTTCTAAAGAAGCTAAGTATAGCGCAATAGCAAAGAAATATGAATCTGGGGGCACGGCAGTGCCCCCGCCAAGTCGAGCAAAACAGCGAGCGGCACAGCCGTACCATCCTTTTCTCGAAGCAGTTTAGGCCATTTTCGACCCCCCTATAACTTCGTTGTGGATAAAACTAGAAGCCTGAATTTTCAGTAACCAAGCACGCATTGTATAACCACAATATATTTCAAATTTCATCTGATTTGAACCAGTGGTTTAAAAATGATAACTAGTCAAAGTTTCTTAATTTTGTCACTCACTGACTCACCGATCATCAAAAGTCTAAGGCACTTCTAGCAGATATAGAAGCTTCAAATTTAGAATACAATTAGTGTTTAGTGTATAAATAAATCAAGACAAAAAAAAATTGCAATTTCACTCCAGTTTTCTAGATATACCAACTGCGTAAATAACTTTTTAATCACATATAAACATATAGGATTATATTTATAGTGATATTTGCAGTGAATGGGACAAAAAATTAAAAATTAAGAATGGGATATTGATAACACAATAACCTACAAAAAGAAGTGAGATTCCATAAAAAACATTCCATGTAAAAAAGAAGCCAAGTCTCGAAACTCTACCACCGTAAAAAGTTGTGAGATATTTCGTAGTACCAAGTCTCAGGCATTCTTATTTTTCTTTATTTGCTAGCTAAATAAAATGTTGTGACTTGGCAATGACACAATAGTTACTACATAGTTTTAGGTATGCAAAAATCCATAAATGCAGTAAAGTTGTGCGATTACCAAGTTGCAGAATTTTATTTAGCTAGCAAATAAAGAAAAATAAGAATGCCTGAGACTTGGTACTACGAAATATCTCACAACTTTTTACAGTGGAAGAGTTTCGAGACTTGGCCTCTTTTTTACATGGAATGTTTTTTTATGGGATATGTTATTCTTGACAAAACGAATGTAGGAAATATCATTTCACTAGAATTTCGGTTCGGTGACGGAAAATATTGTGTGGAAACTGGTCTAATTCGAAGGCGAGTAAACGACGACGATGAGGTTGATAATATTATTATTATAGATACGAGTACTCTGCTTAATTTAATAATACATACTTAATGAGTACAGTAGAGGAAGGAAGAGAGAAGAAAATCAATATTTTTTTAGCGCAAAAATGGATAAAATTTGCAAATGTGACTTCATAAAATCTTAAAAAAAAATACACAGTAGGATTATACTACTTTATATTACGCTAAAGGATCCTCTCTCAGATTGGTGTCACGGAGCAAGCAATATATAGGACAGGATCCGTGACAATGATTATCAGTCAAGCTATACAGGAAAGATAACAATAAACACATAAGAAGTAATAGCAATAAGAAGTTATCAAATAGTTCAAGCTAAACAGCTACATTATACAGCTAGTTAGACGACCGACAAAGCTATTAAAGCCAATATTGAAACAATGGCATCCAGCGATGAAAATATAATAACGATGGCGTGCCAGCTGTTTGTCCGGGGCCCAAGTCATGAGCGAGGGCTGGCTAGAGCTGTGTTGGAACGAGGGAGCGAAGTGAACGAAGTTCTATGCTTCAGCTTGGCCTGAAAATCGTTTGTATGTCTAGATGTCTGGGTGTCCCGTTTTCCCGCTGTTTTCCTCTACAGGTCGCATTTCTCAACCAATTCTCGTGAATTTCGAGATCAGGTGTATATAATACATACCTTTATCTCGAGCCACTTTTTACTTTTTTTTTTACACATTCTTGCGTGTTAAAACACAGCTCACAGTGCCACTAGTTTTATTTTGCCGTGCTATTGTATTGTACTACCGCAATTGTACGGTTTGTTTCCTTTTGGCCACATGGTGGTCCTACTGCTTTGTTCTACTAATGACATGACCTTTTTTTTCAGTTAAGTCAAATTAATCGGACTACAAGGAATAGTAATTCCGCTTTGTCTTACTGATTGAATGACATGAACTTTTTTCCTGTGGGTTGACCCACAGGAAAAAAGTTCATGTTAAGAAATTGTAATTCTGTTGTCCTACTAATCGGACAAGATAGACAATTTATAAAGCAACACAACAACAACACACCTTCAAATCAAATCAAAATCAAATCAAATCAAAATAGTTTATTTGCTAGAATACAGTCAAGCGGATGTTGATAAAAATAAAATTCGTACATTGTATTCTGCTGAGTTAATAACAATATTAAAAGTTAATTATATTATTACAGAGTACTTAATACATGTCAGGCTTATAATCTAAATATTCTTTCACAGAGTAAAATGCGTTTTGAGTAAAAAAATCTAATAGATGCTTAAATTCTGGCATTTCAGATCTTCTTATAGAGTCTGGTAACTTATAACTTCGGTGCCATGCCGAATGCACTTTTTGCGCGTAAGGCTGTTTTGGATTGGTCATTTGCGATCTTATGTCGCTGCTGTAGACTCTTAAAAACAGAGAATTCATTTATATTGGCCTTAACATACATAGCCATTTCAAATAATGTATAAGCAGGGGAAAGTTAATATTTTAAGGTTAATAAAGTAAGACCTTCTAAAGGGTATACGAGGATTTTAGCTAGGTAGCTTTCACCCCAGGGAAATTCCAGATGCTTTGAGCAGTGAAATATTATACCGCCTTTTGCACTATGTATTACCTGAATAAGACATTTCTTTGCGTATTAGTTTACAGTATGAGTGCCCGCGCCGCTGTTAGCGGGGCGTGCAGCGTCCATATAAAACAAATGCAATTTATATGGACGTCCCACGCCCCGCTTGTAGTGGAGAGGGCACTCAAGTAGTACACTTAGAAGCTCACATTGCCATAGAATGTGCGATGTCATCAGTTTCTAAACAGAACAAGTATGCTGAAATTAATTTATAGATCTTGAAGTCTAAAGCACAAAGAAAATACAGAAAATATCAGAGTCTATCCCGCGTTCGCTCATGACTTAAGCTATAAGGGTGCGGCCACACGATCAATAATAGACACACACGTCATCTTGCGTGTGTGCACAGCCTTAACGATAGCTTGTTCTATTCCTAGCCGTAACAGCACAATATTTGTCTTCATTAGCGAACCGAAGCGACTGTCATCAGTAGCTTCGGTTCCCGGTTAAGTTATTCCAAGACTGAAGATTATGGTGGACCGATGAACTGGTAAAGGTCGCTGGAGTCCATTGGATGCGAGTGGCGCAGGAGCGGTCGTTGCGGCACTCTTTGGGGAAGGCCTGTGTCCGGCATTGGACGACTTTTGGGTGGTAGAGGGGATACGATAATGATGAAGCAAAGACTCAATTCTTTTGTTTGTTTTAAAGTGTGCTGCTCGATATCTTGGCTATGAAGAAGGCAAACGAGCACACATCCTGTGAACAAAAGTTTAGAGATGGAAAAGATTCAATAAAATATATTCTAAGGATTTCAAATTCGTTTCCCAACCTGAGCTTATTAAATACGCATTGAATACGTATATAATGATTGTGGCGGAATAGGTACATCCTGTATTGTAAAGTGTTAAGGCTGTTCATTGGAAATTATCCCGTGCTTTGAAACGCCGTTCTGACTAGATTAAGAAACAATAAGGTCTGATTCTTGACTATAATATATGATTGTTTATCTGATTTTATCGATACCGTAAAATGGGGTGAGTAGGGTTCGCGGGGAGAGTTGGGTTATGAATGGGGATAGAAGGTATGAAAGGGATGTGAGATGGTTCTTTAAGGCTACTGCTACAAAAATAATGTATTCCAATTTAAAATGGAGCTATAGTAATACTCATAATAAAAAAAAACGATCCAACAATCTTCCAAAATCACCTTTGTATGAAAACCCATCTCACCCCAATTACGAGGGACTACGGGGTGAGGTGGGTTTTCCTGTTTATCGTCAAAGTTATGAAATAGAACTACGCAAAATAAAATAAAAACTAAAATACAAACGTCCGGAACACTTATTATATACACCATTCAGTTTGTATAAGTAAAAATAAAATGTTATCGAGGTTTGAATGTCAGTTTTCACCCTACTCATCCCATTTTACGGTACATGATTGCTTAAAATTTCCTCGATAGAAAAAAAATCCAAAGTTGGTTCTGTATTTTCCTTTTTTACTAAGCCTACTCAAACGATACATTAAAGTTAATTCTATAGTATTTTATCTCATCTAAAATCTAACTTTATGAAATTTAAATAAAACGTCTCTAAGTTAGGTATTTATCGAAATTTGTCCAAAAAAGCCATTCCCGAAGAGTGTTACATCTTTTTTCCTCGTGCGCGGAAGCCATCAGCGTGTCTCTGTCTAGGAGGCGTGTTTGACTCAAATCAAGGTATCGCCTTAACTGGAGAGCGCCCGGCGTGGTGCAAAGCCGTCAAATTCAACGGCTAGTCACAGTTGACAAACAAATAACAGTACGTCAATGGCCAAGGCTTCCTAACAGAAGAGATAAGCTAAACTTCTGTTTCGTTATAGGTCGACCGCTTCACTCAGGCACCTGCTCACCTGCGCGGCGCGCGGGCGCTGGGGTATGACGATAACGGGGCGTGCGTGGCGTGAGAGCGTCGGGCTTGTCCTCCCGCACGTCGCCCGCGCCCCGTTATCGTAACTTATCTACTGCCCTTGATAAAACCGAGTCTATCCCATGTTACAAACGCTTGCTAATCGGCAAAATGAGTCACCACCCTGCCTAAGTATCATCTTCTAGTACCCATAACACGAGCTTTATTGAGCTTACTATAGAGCTAGTTGTATTGTATCCTAATATTTGTAAACATCGTCGCATGACGAACACAAATACGGAAATGACGTGGATAATAAAACGCCGGTTGGGTGAATCTCCTGGCGTTTGAACCGCTCGGTTAGTAAATTTAATCAAAAAAGACTCAGTGCCGACATTGGCTTACGTTTTCATCAAAAGTGGACTCTGATATTCGTATCTTTTAATAGTATTTCTTGTCTATAAGCGTTCCGATTTTTCCTTTTGAGGTACGGAACCCTAGAATAACGCCTTCAAAACGCTGAATATTCGCCCGGATACTCTTACATACGCTGATCACTGTTTAATAATAGCGATAAAAAATAACGTGACAATCGCACTCATTGCTGATTGGCATACAAATTACTTCACGTAACTGACCGATTGTCTATAAAAAGTCACTGATTGGTTCATTTGATTGCATCGTGTGGATTGCTATTTAAATTGCGTCAGCCTTATCTCGTTTGTACACACGTGAACTGGTACAAATATATAGTTAAAGCATTATCTGCCAGTCAATCACTGGGCCAAAAATAAAAACTTGTTCGATTAAGGATACAGGCTATTTAGCATTTTATTTTATATTCGCTGGATGTTAGGAGATAATTTAAGCTACGATAGCCTACTGACATGCGGCTGTAAGGGGCGGTCGTGGATTCGAATCCCGGCATGTACCAATGAGTTTTTCGGACCTTATTTACGGAATATATACCGTTAGCTTGGCGGTGAAGGAAAGCATCGTGAGGAAATCGGTCAAATCCCAATTAGGTCTAGTTTTCCTTCTGTGTTGGAAAGTCAGATGGCAGTCGTAAAACTAGTGCCTATGCCAAACTTTGGAATTAGGTGTTAAAGCAGACCCCGGGCTCCTTTAAGGCACAACCGGGTAACGCTAGGAGGGTGATGTTGGGAGATAATTTATGTTTTATTGTAAAATTAAGTATTTTGTATTGGTGCAATTATAGTAGGTACATTATGTACCTAGGGCGGTGAATTCGTGAATGGCCCAGATCGCAGGTGTTTGTGGCTCGAACCGAAGGTGAAGGCCATAAATATGCGATCTGGGGTTCTACAAATTACCGCCCGTGATGCGTACACAATTTTAGATCTTCTCCTGGGTGTGAAGTGAGATTTGCCGCTGCGCCCGTAGGTAAATCTCGCTTACCGCCCAGAGTGATGTAAAGATTATTATCGACTAGTTCTGCCTGTCCTACTGTTAATGGACTGTTTGCTACACCTGCGCCGAAACTCGTGAATAGTTAACGAGTACAGCGAGCACTGAATGGCACCGAATAGTTTCCGAACTAGCGTTGAACGTTTACCGACAACTCAACGACAACCAGTTTAAGTTTGACCCCCGAGTACGCGTATAGTTGTTTCGAATGTCAGGATCAAGTTAAGTTAGTAGGAAGGTTAGACGAGACATATTGGGAATCGTACTGGTGTCGAGTGTTCGTCGATGCTCTGATACGGTTTGCTTAGGCGGATGTCACACTGCGCCGCATCTCCGGACGGAGATGCGAAGCTCGTTGTATGCAAGTACCTCAGTTTGTATATAAAATCCGTGTGGTACGACACACTGCACCGCACCTCCGTCCGGCGTATGCAGCTCCGCACCTCCGTCCGGAGATGCGGCGCAGTGTGACATCTACCTTAGCTGTTGGCTTGGTTTCAGAAAATGTTACGCTGTATAACGTTCAATGTAAATTGTAACAAAGCTCAAAAATGCCCAGCTTGGCTTCGAGAAAAGAGCGGTGCACCGTGACTGTTTGTTTTGCTCCCCCCAGATTACCAAAGTGGACCCTGGGCTGCTTAAGGATACCGCCGGGACTACGCTAGGAAGACGATTTAGTTTATATCCCGTATAAATGTATCATCATGATATCAGCCGTAAGACGTCCACTGCTGGATAAAGGCCTCCCCCAGTGAGTGTCACAATGACCAGTCTTGCGCCATCCGCATTCAGCGGACTCCCGTAAATTATAAAACTATGCTAAAGTGTGAAATCCTTCCCATTGTGACAAAGTATCTCAATACCAAATTAAATCTCATTTGAATACCGTATTTTATTATTTATTTTAGATAATTATTTGCTATTCATTATATTAGCGTTCTATAAGTGCATCCACGGTAATTTAAATGACATCCACTAATATGACACAGCCCGATATGCACCTGCTCAAAATCTTTTCTCGCCAAATAATGGACAACTCAACAGATCTACTTACAGACATTTCACTTTCATTTTAGATTCGTACGCTATCGCTATCATTAAAGCATTCAACACCCAGCTGTAAACAATCCGAGAGATGGATTACGCGAAATTGGAAAACTTCTAGCACAGCTGCATACTCTTCCAAAAACATATGACGGAAAATGTATGAGATTCATGTGGAGTTAAGACCTTTTCCACGCAGGTTACTCTCAAGCGCCGAATGGATCAATTTCATTTTATTGAATGTTGCCGGAGATGTGGAATCCGGACACACTATGTACGGGCTTTTCGACTGTTTTCCGTATGATGTAAAAAGATAAAAGTTATTGATACGATGGTGGCAAACAAACGTATAAATATAATAACGTAGGTCTGTTTTTATTCGCTTCTACCAAATGCATTTCAGTATGTTTTGCGTGGAGACTAGCACGTTGCGCTGGACTAAAGGTTCAGAACAATCGCAACAATATAGCATAGCGTCCATGAAACTGAACGTACTTTCCTCCTGACGGCCTCAGAAGGGTTACGGTTTTCAAGCGTATGTACCTATATTTGTGTGGACAAGAAAATGGATTTTGATTCAAATTCAAACTCAAAATAATCTTCATTCAAGTAACAAGCACTTTCAAATCGTCAGTTACAAAATTTCTTAGAGCAATTTATTAACCATAGAAAATAAAAATTAAATAAAGTAAAAATTATATAGGTCATTAATATAATAATAATATATTATAATATACATATGAATTATCTAGGGTCCACGGGCTCCTTTAGGGTACGACTGAGATTAATACTAGGAGGATGATGAGAATGATAAATTATCTTGGCTAATTTATACCCATGGTAACAGAGAATCATCTGCATTTAAGTTGATATGTTTTTAAGATATGGAGGCATTACTAATCTATTTCTTGATAAACTATTTTTATTTGCATAACAATTCACGGACACAGCACCATTCTGCAAATTGTGTGGTGCCACGTTTTTTTGAAGTGAAAACTTCTTTAGCGGCGCTGTGCACTTTTTGTGATGGGGAAAAATTGTTAAACTCGCCACAGGTCACGTGGCCGTAAGATTCGTATGACGTGAGATTCGAGACAGATCACGTGACCGTAAGACGGACACGTGACCTGATCGAAAAAGTTACAATGTCATTGAGTAGTCACTTCTGCCGGCACTCCCGGAGTGCAACGCGGTCTTTTTCTTTGTATTTGTTTTTGTACTTCCATGGACGTACTGGCACATCACTGTTCTGTCAAATATTGTGCCTTCGCTGTTTCATCTATGTACGTATGTCATTCGTCACAAAGTCAAAACTTTCCTTTTGGGGCAGCACGGCGACAGCCGCAACGTCTACAGACGTATTGCGTCACACGCGTCGTTCCCCTCACGTAAAATAGAGTTGACCCCCTGCTTTTGCTGTGGCACTAGGAACATTTGTAATGTGCGTAAAACGGCACATGTCCGCGTTCATTATAATCCTATAAGATTTTTTCTTCCGTAGACGGATTGGAAGTTTTGTCACGGTGGAGATCACCTCCCCACAGCCGTAGTGTTGTAACACGAGGGTCTCAATATATACGCATGTGGCCGTACTGTGCGTGAACGTGATTAAATAATCTAACTTCGGAACCTTTCAGCTTCACCAACTGATTCCATAACACTTGAGGTGAGAGTAAACTCTGTCAACACATGCGGCGCCATCCAAAATTGCCCGAATGCTAATCTCATAAGACTTCGTAACTTTACGTGAAAGCAAAGTTTCTCTGCCGCTTGTAAAAATATACTTAATTCGGTTATTAAATTTTGCTTGGATTTCACACCTTTGACTTTGTATGAATAAACCATGAAGCTGGGATATTCAAGTGTTTATGCGCCGAGAGCCGCGCGTGGATGGGCAATGCTCGAGCGAGTTAACAAACATTGAGAGTTTTGTTTTAAATAAACGGGCCATATTTTTTGCACTGTGTCACAGTCGTGGATGTCACTACCATGTGTGTAGTGTAGCTTTAATTTGAATTTTACTCTTTATTTAGAGAAAATACGCAAATTCATTACTTATTACTTATATACCCAATAAATTCATCATTACATTATTTAATTACATGCATATACATATGTAGGACTATTTAACATAATATGACATAATAGAAAACAAAAAAAAAACTATAAACTAAAGGAACCTCATCATCATCATTATATCAGCCGAAAGACGTCCACTGCTGGACATAGGCCTCCCCCAAAGAGTGCCAAAGTAACCCGTCCTCCTGTATCCAGCCATAAACCTAATATTAATAAAATAAAAAAGAATTCAATAGGTCCCCAAGGTCGGAAGCGTTCCCATAAGACTGGCTGCGTTCCGGTTTTGGATAGCTATGCGTATCCATTGGGCAAGAAACGACTGGGCCCTATGGTCTCCGGATACTCTGACCAATTTTTTGAAATTTGGCCTCAAAATTGGTGAGCGCCTGGGCTCTAGTTATTGTTCTACTAGCAGTTCATAGCGTTGTCATTATTAGCAGTAGACACATAATCAGCACACTTGAACACAATTGAATTCACCCTGCAAAGCGACTCCTCAGATGCTAGCTGCCTATGGCGGACACGATTCCCTCCGCCCGACGTCTACGTGCTAGCTTCGGAACAACTGCCTCCCGGCCACAAGGAGCCATGGCCCATCTGGAGGGCGCTAAATAGGCTCAGAACGCATGTTGGCCGCTGTAAGGAAGACATGGCCTGATGGGGACTGCATCGTGGCCAATCAACCCAATGTGTTTGCGGTACAGCAACGCATACCATGGTGCACCTGATGGCGTGCCCCACATGCCCACACTCCTGCTCGGAACACGACCTGAGAGACGCGACTGCCAGAGCTGTCCACACCGCTGCCCATTGGGCATCTCATATTTGAGGAACCTCGACACGAAGAAGAAGAAGAATTCACCACACACTTGATAAAACTTAATCCCAATAAGGTATAATTTCCCCTCGGAGTTGAAGATCTGATGAGGCTTGCTTCCGCAAGAAAACCGTGACTTCGCTGAATTGGGATAGCCGACCCCAATTTAAGTAAAGGCCAGCGGGCCTAAGATGGTTGCCATTTTATCACTTATCACGGTGTGACAAATGACAAGTCACGTGATTTGTCTACTTAATCACTCAAATTACCGATTCAAAACATGGTTGCACGTGTCAAAATGGAGTTATCCAACTATGACATATGACAGCGATATAATGACAAATGAGAGCATGGTACGTGGTTAATGTTGTAATTTGACGTCTCAACTTAGTTTATTTTATCTAAATGCGTCCGAGGTATTAACGATAACCTATTTTAAACTTGGTTTTCACCAAAACTACCAGTGAATGTTCGATTTTCTAGTGACTGATCAATCACAAAATTGTCTGTTGAACACACCTATTATTGAAAAACTAGTGAAATTTCATCAGGGAGCTATCAACAAAGCTCTTGGCCCTTGTACTTGGGAGTTCCTAAATCAGAAATTTCGCTGCATATCAGGAGTAAGGTAAGTAATGCTATTTGAGTAATTGATAAATTGTATGGAACCCGAGGCTCGTTTGGGTACAACGGGGAAAACGCTAGCGGAGGATGGCGTTTAGAGTAGGGAACAACGTTAGCGTATAAGTAATACAAATGTAGCCAGTGATTATTTTATTAAACCTAGGTACTGCAATCAACATGTACTTGGGAATCAGAGAGTCATTCCTTAAAACATATTTGTCATTCTTGTTTATATCTTAAACTAGCTTCTGCCCGTGACTCCGTCCGCGTAGAACTCATTTATAACGCATCTCCATACAAACTTTCATCCCCGTATGGACTGATTTCCGGGATAAAAAGTATCTTTTGTCCTTTCCCGGGACTCAAACAATCTCAATACCAAATTTCATCTAAATCGATTCAGCGGTTTAAGCGTAAAGAGGTAACAGACATTATCTGTTACACCTTGTACCTACTCGAATTCCTACTTTGGTAAATAAGATAATTATCATTTCATAAATGGCAAAAGATGTGCGCGCGGCTCCACCCGAATTAACATGCGTAATTGTGTTTCAGGTTAAGTACTCATTGACCTGTATTTTATTTTCTTTTCAGATCTATTAGTGAAGAAAGAAAAGAAGATTATAACCGATGGTACTCAAAACATCACACGTGTTCAAAAATCTAATTACATAAATACATGAATAAGCCATACCGTTTCATTTGAATTGATTGATTCCTTTACTTATTATGCCACCTATATGCAGGGAGTGTTTGAAAGGTGAGGTTCAAGATGGAGGACAAAACGAGTCAATACTAACGCGCTCTACCATCTCAACCTTCAAACACTTTGGGCATGACAACCATTTTTTAAAGATATTCTCAAGAATTTTAAGAATCTAACATTCGTGACAACACAACAGTATTACAAAACAAACACAAAATAAATTTATTGATGTCCTTTCTTGAACAACTACATACGAGTACATAGAAGGAGAATCGGCAACGCAATTTTCAAGCTTCAACAGGCTACGATGCCCGTTTACCACCAAGCGGGCCGTATGCTTGTTTGCCTACGATATGGTATTAAAAAATACACAATATAATGATCACATTGGATTTATTACTTTTATTTCAATTTGACTATTGTACAAAATAAACTCAATAGGTATACAATTTACAAAATGAGAAAGAGAATGTAAGAGTAGGTACAAACGCAGATTTATCCATTTCAATTCACAGTCCAGGCACCCTTGAGTAGATTTGAGTTAATTTTAATGCTTAGGTGTCTTAAAATTTAGGTTTCATTTCCACCATTCTGAAACATAAAAGTATTGTTAAGTACATTTTTAATAATATTAATAGACTGACTTTTACAAATACTCTTAACACAGAATCCTCAATTCAATCTTTACCGATCAAGGATTCAATCTTGGATTCCTTTGAAGTTGCAACCAACCATAAAAGTGTCTGCTTATCACCAGACCAGCCATATGCTTATTTGCCACTCTTTGTCCAATAAAACTGCATGGTATGGGAGTCAAATTGATTAATATTACAGTAGTCTAGAAACAGATACGAAATAAACTACAGAGTAGCGGCTACATTATATTTATAATGACAAAATAAATTTTAGTTTTATTTCACTAATCCACAGTTGACTGGATATTTATATCTTACCTAATCCAATATAATTTAAATCACAAAGTTTTTAATGATACGTATTTTTTTACAAGTAATACCGGTGAAATATGACTACATGGATACATATTTCACAAGTAGACAAATATTTCTAATATTAAATTAACTTACATAGATAATAACCAAAAAGAGTTTATTTATATTTGATGCAAAGGATTGTTATTAATTTAATTTTAAATTAAAAATATAATAATTTATAATATTAAATAAAATGAAGATACAAATAAAAAAATAAAGAAATTATTCAGTTAATTGGTACTTATTATGTGTCACATTGTATGATGATATTATTATGGATCAGTAGGTGACATCTAAATGTAAATAGTCATCTTGAATATATTTAGAAAATAAAGTAAATATTAAGTAAAAATAAGATTGTGAAAAGTTTCTGTCGCTGTAAATCTTTCAAAGAAATCATGTATGACAGCCAGAAACACAAAGATAGTGTAACAATATAGCTTTCTTTTACCACCAACTTCTACAGTTTAATCAAAATTAGTATTGAAACTGTGTAACACAATTTGGTACACAAAAATTGTATTTAGCCAAAATCTTAGAACTTAAAGTCTAGTACATTTACCTACTTTATATGCTATCTAAAGAATGTAAGTATGTTCAACTTGCCTGGTTTTTTTACAAGGAATGTCAGGTTAACCATTTGGGACTGAAAAAAGTATTACACAGCAATTCTATTTTTTGGTAGTAGAATCACTGTAAATATCAACTTACCAATTCATTCTTGATTAAAACACGTGAACTGCCTTTATCGAACTCAAAGGCAATGCAACATGTTAATGTTTTCGTGTTTTCAGACTGGATTTCATTTCATTTATCCATCATATTATAGGCCTTTCTTTGAACTGCAGCACACTTAGCCTCAATAAAATTGTTATTTCTATCATAGTCTTGAAGTCTGTAAAAAGAGGAAACATAGCTGTGAACTCGGTAAATAAGCATACTTTTGATTAAATGTGTTGGTAATAGTAAACTAACCTCTGAATTAGCTGTATTTCGGCTCGCTTAATTCGGCCTCGCTTTTAAAGCACTGCCTTTCATTGATCCGTAACTCATATTTGCCATAATTATGTGCAGGTATAGCAAAATATTATTCTAAATAAATAAATAATCCAGCGTAACAGAAGCATATTCAACATTTGACATTTTTCAATTTTGGCGACATCACGCGTCACTAGCGCCTCTAGCGGTGCTTCACTCGTAATTCCTTATCGTATCGTATCGATTTGTTTATTTTATCCATCATCCGAACATGGTTTTCATGTATGATAAATTTAAACAGTCGACGATGTGACATATTGTCACGAAATGTGACAGTTGGCCGTGCTTCAAAAATTCTAGCCATAAAGCCTTTTTTATACATTTGTTGGTAATATTGGATGACTGCTTGCTCATAAATAGGACGTTTTACTATAATGCCATCAAACTGAGAGATAATAGAAATGTTATACCTTCACTCATACTTCACTAACTTTCAAAATATTTGGGTTTTTATTGTATTTTGCATCTGTGTGATGAGACCCTTTCTTTTTCTAAGGCTTGACATTGACAGCAAAATAAACCGTCGTCGTGAACTCCGTCGCTATCACATCAACATAAATAAGAGTAATTCTTCATCCTCCTAGCGTTATTCCCGGTTATCTCAGTTTAATACAGTATATAAGTTAAATTCAGTTTACATGACGACGAAATTTTGCGAAAAATGCAACCAAAAGTGTAAGTAACAAACAAAATAAGTTAGTTTATTATTTCAACGTTGGTCGTCTTACTTATTTGTGTGATTAATACGTTTTCAGCCGTTGCAATCCGGCTCCAAAGAGGAAGCTTTGCGAGTACATGGCGACGCACGCGCTTTTTGCCAACGGCGAGTACGGTGGCACGAGGTTTCAGTGGCAGGAATTGGCGGATTCGCTGAGGGAGTTCGGCCCTGAAAACTCGGTGGCAGCGTTGAAATTGTAAGTAATCAACAATTATCTATATGATTCATGAATATATCATGAAATCGTAATGAGATTGACTTACTACCGAGTATGATATATTAAATTTATACGTATATTTAATCAAGGCACTATACTTAATCTGTTTAAGAGAGTAAAAGTGTGTTTTGCTTGTATTTCAGTGAGCATACAGTGCAGTGAGAAAGGATTCAGTTCAATTATGAGTATTTGCATTCCTATTTGAGTTATGACAGAGCTTTCTATCCCAGTACAAATTATGTCATCATTGACGTTTATTGTACTGAGATGACGGCTCTGTCATAATGCAAATAGGTTTCGTGGAGGGCCGTGACAAATTTTGAATGAAAACAAAAGTAAATGCCACCATGAGGTTTTATTCGGCAATACATTGTTACATAAAAGTGTGGCGGTTAAAACGCTCCGCGGCCTTACCCAGCTAGACACCCTTGTTATATAAAGGTATAATGTCCAAATATCATACATTTTCATTATGTTTACAGTCCAAGTCACCAAAACCATGCATGCTCAAAGATGCATTCAAAAAGAGCTCAGAGGCCACAGATCTAAATGAAGAGCTCCTGCAGGAGAGGGATAAGAGTGAAGAGGAGGTCATGTGTGTTGTTAGGACGAACAAGACCCTCAAAGCTCAGCGCACTGAACAGGATGTTGGTTCAAAGAGTTGTTGAGCCAGCGGATCGAACTTCAACTATCCGTGGATCGGTTCCAGCAGTGCCAGGAGATACATAAGCAGGCGTATTTGGGATCAGGAGCTGGAACCGGAAGAGCTGCAGGCAAAGGAGATCACTACCTGCCGTGCAAGCAGGCTCCGCCCGAGCCGCCGTAGAACGCCGTCGAGCCGACACGAGCCGGTAACCCCGCGCTGACCGCCGTGTACATGGACTGTAGTATAAGAAAACTACATAAAAATGTATGGCGCAGACGCCGACGTAGGCAGCGGGGTTACCGGCTCGTGTCGGCTCGACGGCGAACTTAATGGAGAACTTTTATCAGGATATGGAGGTTATAGAGCAAAGTTTAATTTTATCTACTCTCCCCCCTCCTCCGGGGTGAACTTCACCCCCCTCCCCGCACCCATGAAATTGTCCCGGAGCGCGGTATTTTCTATTTTAAAAGACAACCGTACAAGATACATAAAAAGTATGTAGAAACAAAATAATCCTTGATAAATTTACTATAAACCATTTATACATACAAAAGCGATATCACTTATAGTTTTATCTTAATCAGCCACCAAATACAAACGTTTTTGATAATTTTGCTATTTTTTTTACTGTACTTTTAGTATTCTTAAAAACTTCACACTTTATCGCCAAGATATGTATGACTGAAGTAAAGAATAGAATATGCTCTTTATATAAAGGTATGATTTATTTCTAAACTCTTTCATTTACCGTTGCTGTGCTACTTTTTAATTTCATTCAGTGAAATATAAATATTCGTACTGTTATATTTATATATTTATTTATATTTATTTATATTTATTTATTCACAATAATACATTGAAAGCTTACAGTGTAAGTTAGTTGGTTATACTGGGCGTTTTCCGCAAGTCCACATCCAGTGTGCCTATTTTGCGTGAATCGGTGAGGTAGCGCTACTCTAACCGCCCCGGCTCCTCCAGAAAGTTTGTGAGTGCCTTGGTGTTGCTGACTGTGTCCCGTAGTGTGTCCGGAGACCCTAGGTGCTTTTTTCTGTATACTTGAATTAAATTTAAAAAATAGGACCCGGTAGGTGGCACTGCAGTCGGTATGTCACTGATCTCCTCCAAAAGCTGCATACGAATTTGAGCGGCTCAGCCTGAGGCATGCTCGCCCCGCGTGGCGAGGTACTCACGAGCCAATTTGGTGCACATAAACATGCGCGTGCGAGCCAGGCGTGCTCGCGGCGAGCCGACATTGTGCGTCGATCAAAATGGCGTCGGACACGATGACAGCCGCGGCTGCGTTTATGCACGAGTTACCTCACCGAATTATTACCAAAAAGAAGAGAAAATCGCCTCGGTGGTGGATGACTCAGATGTACTAAAATCGTAATACATGTGGTGCACATTTACTTCACTAAATTACATCGTTCTGCCCGCGGCACGCTCGGATACACGTCCAAGTTACGCGAGGCACGCACACTGATATTTAAAGCAATGACGCGTTGAGTGTCCAAGAGGCTCCGTCCGCGTGGAATTCGTTTATATCGTAGCTCCATACAAACTTTCACCCCCCCTTTTAGGGAAGTGGGGGTTAGAAAGAGACAAAAGTAGCCTATGTATAGTACTCTCCATCCCTTCAACTATCTCCACTTAAAAAAATCACGTCAATTCGTCGCTCCGTTTTGCCGTGAAAGACGGACAAACAAACACACACATACACTTTCCCATCCATACTAATATTATAAATGCGAAAGTGTGTCTCTGTCTGTCTGTCTGTCTGTTACCTCTTCACGCTTAAACCGCTGAACCGATTTAGGTGAAATTTGGTGCAAAGATAGTTTGAATCCTGTGAAAGGACATAGGATAGTTCTTTTCCCGAAATTCATCCGCTAAGGAGGGGAAATGGGAGGTTAAAATTTGTATGGAGATTCTTAAACCGCTAAACCGATTGAGATAAAATTTGGTGCAGAGGTAGTTTGAATTCTGGGAAAGAACATAGGATAGTTTTTTTTCCGAATTTCATCCCTTAAGGGAGTGAAATGGGGGGTTAAAAATTGTATGGAGATACTTGAACCGCTGAACCGATTGAGATGAAATTTGGTTCAGAGATAGTTTGAATTCTGGGAAAGGACATAGTAGGAGGTAGTGCGAGATAGCAACTGAACGGACGCGTTATTGAGCGCTCTGCGTCGTTAAATCCCGAATAAATACTCAAAGTCATATTGTGCGTGCATAACTATATTTAAATCATAGATAGTGATACAAACTTGTGTTTTTGTAGTAACACGGACATAAAACCAGCCTAAATCAGTGTTTTGTGACGATAACTAATATTAATCAGTTACCGGCTTACCCTCATCGGACAGAAAAAGAGTTTGTTTACGTATACTTCGCTTTTACGATGCCGCCTTCAAATCCGAACACTACTTCAAAAATCTGTGCAGCATGCAAAAGTGCTATTAAAACAAGATATTTTCTTAGCTGCTCGAAATGCAAGCTACATTATGACGGAGACTGCGTAGGAGCAATCGATATGAAACAAATGGATGTCACCAAGCGAGCTGAATGGAAGTGCCCAGAATGTCAGAATAAGCAACCTAAACTTGATAACACAAATACACCCGTGAGAAATGTCCAGCCATCGCTTCCAGCCAGTGACGGCCAGCAGCGGATCCCCGGGGCCTCCCAGGATATACTAAGTAGCAATGGAACATTTGCCAATGATTTCAATAAACTGAAGGTTGAGTTATCCGAAGTGCTGAAAACAATGATGGATACGTGTATGGCGCAACTGTCAGCTAAAATCGACTCACTGTCACTTGCTTTTTCAACTGTAAATGCGCGCATGGAAGCCGTGGAGGAGCGGGTCTCCGCAATAGAATTAAACCTCGAACAGAAGTCCACCAGTGAATCGAGTGTGTTAGCAGATACTGTAGATCGACTGAAAGAACAACTGAACCATCGCGACCAACAACTTCTACTCAACGACGTGGAAATGTCAGGATTGCCGGAGACGAGCGGGGAAAATCCCACCAACCTTGTGACACTAGTGGGTAGCAAACTGGGGGTAACTATTGTGGAGCAGGATATTGTGAGTGCTATGAGAGTGGGCACACGGCGTGAACACAACGGCAATGAGCGCCCGCGAGTGCTGGTGCTGCGTGTGGTGCGGCGCGAGTTGCGGGAGCGGCTGCTGAACGCGGCGCGCGAGCGGCGCGGCGCCAACACCAAGGGACTCCAGCTGCCAGGTGCGGCAGGAGGCGTACCGTGTCAGTTATATATCAACGAAAGACTCACAAAAACAAACCGACAGCTTCTCTTCCTAGCCCGACAAGAATCTAAACGCCTGCAGTGGCGTCATCCGTGGACGCGCGACGGCGGCATATATGTACGACGTACCCAAAAAGACTCACCGCAACGTATCCGCTCGGAGTTAGACATACAGCAGGTTTTTGGTGCAAAGGCAACTGGTTGTGCTTAATATATTTTTGTATACAAGATTTAAGTCACTCAAAAATTAATTATATATTATACTACTTGCACATATATATTAGCATGTATAGATTACGTTTTAAAGAAAATTCTTACCTAATTTGTAAAATGATACCTTTACTTAAAGCTGTGACAGTTAAAGTCTATATTATTATGTTGATAGCCTGCTGCGCGACCCGATGTTATTGGTGTTATCTTTCTCACGTATACTATAATAATAGCATGCTCATCGAATCGTGTACCGTATTTATTAAAATTATTTTGGTATTGTATATATATGTTATTTTATTTGTTTACTCACTTACAGCTCTAAATCTGATAAAACATTATCTTATATGGTTGGCGGCAAATATATTATTCCTCAATTCTCTTTATTTAAGCATAATTCGGACGCTCATAGCGTTTTCGCCACTTAATGTGTTAAACAATAGGTATACACTTTCGTTTGTACTCGTAAACCCATACTACTCGATTACCTCTGGCTGGCGTCACATTTCATACTTGACACTATATCGTCTCAATTGTAAATATTGCGAAATTGTAATTTCTTTTGTCATTCAGTTTATTAAAGATAAAAATCTGACTATCGGGTTATTGAACCCCGGATCTCTAGGCACCCGTCATAATGAGTTCCTCGTGGCCATGTCACGTCATGATGTGGATATTTTGGCTGTGAATGAAACTTGGCTTCGAGCCGGGGAAGAATCAAGGGCGCCGGCGCCGCCGGGGTACCGACTGCGGCACCAGCCCCGTGACGCGGCGAGCGGGCGCGCGCGCGGCGGTGGGGTCGGCATGTACCTCAAGCGTGGCATTAACGCGCGCCGTCTCCAGCACCCCGTTGCACCATTAGTTGAACAAATGTGGCTTAGCCTAAATGTCAACAGTCTAAAGCTAGCCATAGGAACTGCGTATCGGCCTCCTTGGTTCGATATTGATACATTCTTGGACGCTCTCAGTGACTCCTTAACTTCATTTGCAATGTTTGACTACATTATACTAGTAGGAGATTTTAATATCAATATCTTAAATAAGCAGGAATCTAACGCAAAGAAGCTTATTAACTTTTTTCATTATATGCATTTAACACAGTATGTAGATGAACCAACTCACTTCACAGATCACAGTGAAACCCTTATTGATGTAGTTTGTTGTAACAAAAATATTTGTAATGTAACTGTTGATCACATTCCCGACCTCAGCAGTCACGCATTCATTACTTGCCAGCTAAATATTAAAAAAACGAACCCACCCCCTAAGTTATTTATATATAGGCCAATTAAAAATATTGATTTGAACGACTTTAACAATTTGATCAACAGTATAGACTGGGAAGGACTGGCGTCGGCTAACGTCAACGATATGGTGTCAAACTTTAATAGCTGCTTGATGACTATTTATGATACTTATGCACCCATAAAAAAGGTATACATCAAAGAAAGCTCGTACCCCTGGATAACTTCCAATATAAAAGAGATGATGAGACTTCGGGACGTGGCCCATGCTAGATATCACCGCACAAAGCAGGATTGCCATAAGAATTACTACAAGGATCTGAAAAGCTTAGTAAACGTTTCCCTTTACTATGAACAGTCAGCGTACTTCCAGCATCACATTAATAAAAATATTAGTAATCCTAGCAAACTTTGGAAAAATATAAAAAATAACTTAACCGACTTTAAATCTAAGGACTCAGACTTACCCCCTCATATGGCCGATCCCAATTACATTAATACCCATTTTCTCAATATACCGGGCAATAACAACACAGATCTAACTTATTTAACCTTTCTTGAGTCTAATCGTTATGGCCCGGCTGTTTTTAATATAAAGCCTGTTAGTGAAGTAGTAGTAGCGAAGATCATACAATCTATATCTACGAATGCTGTGGGTGTTGATGGCATAACTCTGGACATGGTCATATTGAGTCTCCCGAGAACATTATCTATAATAACTGCTTTAGTGAATAAATCGATTGAAACTAATGTGTTCCCTGAGCTGTGGAAAATAGCGACTGTTAAACCCATTCCTAAAGTGAAAAATCCGGTAGACTATAAAGATTTAAGGCCGATAAGCATATTACCTTTCATGTCTAAGGTACTTGAGAAAGCTGTATGCATGCAGTTGACCGATTATTTGGAAAGTAGTGGCGTATTACCGATTAGACAATCAGGCTTTAGAAAAGGCCACAGCACTTCCTCAGCTTTGCTAGATGTAGTTGATGATATCCTCACGTCACAAGATGCAGGCAAAGGATCAATTTTAGCGCTTTTGGACTTTTCTCGAGCCTTTGATTCCATCAATACTAGCATCTTACTATCCAAATTAGCATATTATGGTTTTAGCAAATCTGCAATAGAATGGTTTGGCAGCTATCTTGCCAATCGTTCTCAATTTGTTGAAGTACGGGCTGCGGATGGTACGACAATAGTATCACGGACTCTTCCAGTCCCGAGAGGAGTACCTCAAGGCTCCATCCTTGGACCCGTGTTGTACAGTCTGTATAGTGCGGATATTATAAATAATATAAAACACTGCAAATTCCACATATATGCAGACGATTTGCAGATTTTCGTATCATTCAAGCCAGGAGATACTCACACAGCCGTGGATAAACTTAACGAAGACCTGCGCCGGATTGACAACTGGTCAGAACTTAACAGCCTAGCTCTTAACCCTACAAAGTCCAAGTTTCTCGTGTTAGGTTCGAAAAAGCAGGTTAACCAGATTATTAGTTTGAGTCCCCAAGTAAGTATCGCAGGCAAAAGTGTAGAAAGAGTCTTAGAAGCTCGCAATCTGGGACTTCTTATGGATGGTTCCTTGCATTTTGAAGGTCACGTGCTGGAAACAGTACGTAGTTGTTTCTATAGACTGAGTGTTCTCTACAGGGTGCGCAACTATCTCAGCGTAGACATGCGAGTGAAACTGACTGATACTCTTATTCTTTCTAAGCTCAACTACGCGGACACGGTGTATGGAAACTGTCTACTAGCTCGTACCAAGAAAGTTATACAACGAATACAAAACGCCTGTGCGCGGTTTTGCTTTCCTATACCCCCACGATCGCATGTAACTCCGCATCTAGTGAACAACAAACTCTTAAACATGAGTTCTCGCCGACACCTTCATTTTGCCACACTCCTCTTCGGTATTTGTCAATATAAAAAACCCGTATACCTATATGAGAAGCTGACCTTCTCACGTCGTCACATAAGACATGTTCCACGAGTAATATGTCCGAGGCACAGTACTGCTGCATTCCGTGGCAGCTTTCGTTATGCTGCTACGAAGTGCTGGAATAATCTTCCACCGCCGATATTAAAAAGTAGCACTATCGGAACTTTTAAAGCAAGGCTTAAAAAATATATCTTGGACCCACAAAGTACTGGTGCCTAGGACCTTATACTTAGGTAGGTTAGGTTATGTTAGGTAGCTTTTAAAAAATAATAATAATTGCTGCATACCAACACCAACACTCACTCTAACTAACTCTAGAGATTCAAATTAATTTAACCACAATTTTATTTATAAACTTATATGCATTGAATATTACTTTTTGTATTTTTATGTATTTATACCGCCCTTAATACGAGTCGCGCAGTATGCTGTCCCGCACACCTCACTGGATCCACAGAAAACCAGCGCCGTTGGCACTGCTGTGTCAACTGCATTGCTGAGTGGAGACCTTTTCGGTAGCACATCCCTATTTGTTAGCTCTTAAGGTGCATTGTGTGAATGTATGTGTAATGATGTGTTATCCGAATAAATTTATATTCTATTCTATTCTATTCTATTCTATAGTTTTTTTCTCGAAATTCATTCCCTGAAGGGTGAAATGGGGGGTTGAAATTTGTATGGAGCTACTTAAACCGCTGAACCGATTTAGATGAAATTTGGTGCAGACAGTTTGAATTCCAGAAAAGGATAAAGGATAGTTTTTTTCCGATATTAATCCCCTAAGGGGTTGAAATGGAGGTTTAAAATTTGCATGTAGCTATTAAAACCGCTGAGCCGATTTAAATGCAATTGGATATGGGGATATTTATATGTAGTTCCGAGGAAGGGCATACGATAATTTTTATCCCGAATATTGGTGAGTGATGGGTGGAAGAGGAGGGTGTCACCAGGCTGTATCTCAAGAACCGTGATAGCTAGACAGTTGAAATTTTCACAGATGATATATTTCTGTTGTTGCTATAACGCCAAATACTAAAAATAAAATAATTCATACTATACTAATATACTTAAATACTAATCCATATCCATACTAATATTATAACTGTGAAAGTGTGTCTGTCTGTCTGTCTGTCTGTTACCTCTTCACGCTTAAACTGCTGAACCGATTGAGATGAAATTTGGTATGAAGATAGTTTAGATCCCGGGGAAGGACATAGGATAGTTTTTATCACGGAAACCATCCCCGGAGGGAGGGAGAAATTGCAGATGAAAATTTGTATGGTGCTACAATATAAACGAGTTCCACGCGGACGGAGTCGCGGGCAGAAGCTAGTTTATAATATGAGTATGGATGCTGGTCTAAATTGAATACCGGTGACATTTTATTTTCACCCCCCATCCTCCAATTTCCGCTCCAGTCCAAGTTGGCTCATTTTGGGTTGCACAGGGCAGTTCCACAACGCATCGGGAGCTCAAATACCGCGAGCCATCCGTTTGCCTCTCGGACATCGAAATTACGCGTCATTGCTTTAACTATGAGGCGCCTTTGAGCACGATCAAAAGACCGCCTCCAGGCGGCTCGCGTCGCGGCGCGCCGCTCGCGCACGGCGCATGAGCGCGTACGAATTTGAGCAAAAGGGCTTGTGTACAAATCACGCGAGGTTTTTTCGGCTACTTTTTGACCTCAAAGACCTGACCTGAAAGATCAAAACTGTTATCCTCAGATTCAGATAGCGATAACGAGATTTTGCTCTTACTTGCCCTATGGCGAAACAAAAAGAAGAAATCTAAACGGTCATCGGGGCGTGAAGTTGTAAAAATATACAACTTGCTACACCGCTCTCAGCACGCCTCCGCGCCGCGCCGCGCCGCCACCGCCGGTGCGCGCCGCGCCGGTGCATTGGCAATACTACTTCCCGCCGCAAAACCGCCCCGCGCTGCGCTCGCCTATCTGTGCACGCGTATCACCGCCTCCGCGCCGCCGCCGCCACGCTTTTTTCCCGGCCGGTCTTCTATGCGGACCCTTTCATTTAGCTCATACATTACAACCGGTACCGCCTCCGCGCCGCACCACGCCGCTCCGCCACCGCTGTCAGTGCGTTTCGGCCTTTTCGTTCACTGTAGAAAAATACACGTGACGTGAGGTCTCCTTAACGTGATCTGTCGTCATTTTTTCCTGCTGGCTGTTTAATTATTCGGCATTTGACGTACGGTTACATGCGGAAGTCACTTGCCTCATTAACATTTTTTAGAATAAATTGTGTAGGTAAAGTCGGTATAGTACCTAGTATATATATGTATATAGATATATTAAGTAAAGTAGGTATCATAATGAAATGCAGCGGTACACAGGATAAGTATTATTAAATTTGACCGCTTCTCCTAGTTAATCACAACAGTAGCCGCCCGTTGTGCTGGTGGCGCACGTGTGCTGGAGAGCCCTCCTCTCTCTCTCTCCGCGCCCTCTGCTTCCAGCGTATCGAAAGGTCCACCTTCCACCAGCGACCTACAAAAGAAAAGTGTGTCTCAATTAGATCCCTCAAATCCGTAATGTGTGACTTATTAAACTATTTTTTGTAATATTCATCCCATAAAAACATTCCATGTAAAAAAGAGGCCAAGTCTCGAAACTTTCCACCGCAAAAAGTTGTGAGATACTTATTTGGTAGTACCAAGTCTCAGGCATTCTTATTATTATTTATTTGCTAGCTAAATAAAATTCTGCAACTTGGCAATCACACAACTTTACTGCATTTATGGATTTTTGCATACCTAAGACTATGTAAAACAATGCGTGCTTGGTTAATGAAAATGCAGGATTCTAGTTTTATCCACAACGAATTTATAGGGGGGCCGAAAATGGCCTGAACTGCGAGAAAAGGATGGTACGGCCGTGCCGCTGTTTTGCTCGACTTGGCGGGGGCACTGCCGTGCCCCCAGATTTATTGTTTATATTATTGACCCATGGATTATTGCTAATAAGGCTGAATTAGATAGAACAAATTCACATTTGCAAATTTATTTTGCAACCAATTATGCATTAAAATGCAATCGGTGCAATCTAAGATTGGGAAATGTTTGAATCACTTACCGATAGTGCTGCATTATATATTGTACAGCACACAACAGGTAGTCTATCTATGGGCAGCAATTTCTACTTAGAAGTAGGTTGTGCTCCCCTATGTGACTGTCGTGTAGCCTCTTTAATTCTGCTTTAACGGCACAATTGTTTAAAAATGAAGGAGTCCTGCACTTGCCCAGGAAATCTCGCGTTGACTGAGATTATTTTACAGTTAACATCCGCAATCTGAAACGTAATGGTACCTTCAATCAATGTGTATCGAAATAATTTATTTTAAAATCAATCTCGTGTCAACATTGTTTGTGATATTTGGTATTTAAAGTGGTTATTAGGTAATGATCTTTCTAAAATACTGCTGCCAATTCCAAATGCCTCTCATGTACTAGAAAGAAAGGGGTTATAGCTAGTAGTTATAATCTACTACTATGTAGTGATACTAATATTATAAAGAGGTCTGTGAGATTGTAAGTTTGTATATTTTGTATGTAAGTGCCCCTCCGGAACTACTGAAGCGTTTTCAATAGTTATTTGTGTCACAAGGGAGAAAAATAGTATATTTACGGCGAGGGCGGTGTATTGAATCCTGAACGTAGCGAGGGATCCTAAAATAGAATCCTGAGCGTAGCGAGGGATTCTAACGTAGGATCCTGAGCGTAGTGAGGGATACAAGTGTTTAGAAGAGGGTTAAGATAATTTTGCTACCGAGTGACACATACTATTTTTCACACCGACTATGAAGAAATATAAAAAAGATTTTGTTAAAATTACTTAACAAGTTTTAACAAAATTTCTTAATTTTTGTTACTTACGCATTTTTAAATATTACGAAAATCATAAATTTTGATATAACGTTAAAGTTAAAACTTTAAATATGTTCGTTTTTAATCGATTACGATGAAATTACAATCGATTATTGTATTTAATGTGTTCTATTGGCACATTGCGTAAATGCTACATGCCAATGAATAAATTAAAAAAGTAGCTTGAACAGAAAAGTAGCATTTTGATCCCTCTCGTCGTGGAGCAAAACTTACTTTTCCGAATGAAAGGTGTGAAAAAATATTTTCCTCCCTTCTTTTCTTTTGAAGTCTACCTCTTCTCGTTTCTACTGAAAGGGTTACTGGAAGAGATCCCTCAAAGGGATAAGTTCGCCTTTGTACATCACTTCATCATCTTTTTGTTAATTGTTTACTGTGTTTATTTTGTACAATAAAGTTGTACTACTACTACCTTCTGGATGGACAGTTTAGCCCGCGGGTTTATTCCTTTGCAATACGCGGACGAAACCGTGCGGGCAGCTACTGTATGTTTGTATATTTAACAATTCATTTATCACCCAAGATGTGCAGCAACCCCCTTGAGCCTCTAAAACGGCAAGTCCTGTGGATCGCCGGGACCAGTCATTGCCGGGAACGCTATCGACTTTCTCATGACCCTATAAACAAAATAATAATATTAGGTATAAATGATATTGTGACATCCCTTTGTAACTACTGTATGCTATGCTAATGAATACATAAAAAAATAGTTTTGAGCGTTATTTTTATGTAGAATTCAGTAACATGGTGGGTTACGTTTAGTACAATCTGTATTATTTAAGATTATTTACTAAACTTTTATTCTTAATAAATAATTATAAATATCTAGGTATATACTGGGCGCCTCAATGAAAATTTACTTAATAATATTTTTAGTTTCTGTAGGTTTACTCTCTATGTTATTTAAACAAATTCGATTTGATTTGATTTAGTCCGAGTGACCATTCTATTCGAGAAACAATATACCTAAGTTACCTTTATATGGAGCGGCAACCCGTCGGCGTAATGAGAGCGGAGATCCTCGCCCAAATTATCAAATAATAGTGCCATCTCCTTGCGCACTCTATATATATATATATGTGACAGAACTCAGCTCGGTTCAATTCGATAGATCAAAAAAATAAAATCTTGACATATATCAATAAATAAAATGCAATAATTACATATGACGTATATATGCATGTTTTTTCAAGTGTTTCTATGTTATTCTCGTATAAAAAAATATACTTAGTTACTTGAAAAAGTGCGGAAGTTCAGGTTTTCTTGATCCACAGTATAGGTTATCGTTACTATAATCCAAAAAGCATTACTTACCTTAAGTACCGCTTCGATAAGCGTGTCACCCCCTTGCGCACTAATGATATGCAGCGAAATGTCTGCTTTAGGAACTCCTAAGTCCAAGGTCCAACAGCATTTGTTCAAGACTCCCTGATGAAATTTCACGTCTTCTTTTTCAATAATAGGTGTGACTTCAACCAACAAACAAATCTGTTTTATTATAGGGAAAAAATACCATAGCGCACTTATCACAGTAACTATCATTATTATATCACTAAAAAATAGAGTATAAATTCACTCGTAGTTTTGGTGAAAACCAAGTTTTATTACATTCGATATAGCTTATCGTTACCTCGGACGCACTTAGATAAAATAAACTAAGTTGAGACGTCAAATTACGATAATTTATCACATTAACAACGTACTATGTTATGCAAAACGGTAACGGCTGTCACTTGTCATGTATACCTGTCAAAGTTGGATAACTCTATTTTGACCATTGTGAATCGGTAATTTGAGTGAATAAGTAGACAAATCACGTGACTTATTATTTATCGTACCCTTATTGCTTGCGTGCCTGTATTTAAGTTCCCTTATATTTATTTATCTATTTACTAGCTCCTGCCCGTGGCTCCGTTCGCGTGGAACTCGTTTATATCGTAACTCCATACAATTTTTCACCCCACATTTCACACCCTTAGGGAATGATTTCCGGGATAAAAACTATTCTATGTTCTTTGCCCGGATTGGAACTATCTCTATACATGGGCGCTATGAAAATGTATCTCGAACCGTACATTTTAAAAAGTAACTTAAGAGTATTAAACTCAAGTCATTTCTAAATCGTCTTAATTTGGTGGTATAATAAATAAAGCATCCTATTTTTGTGCAAGCATTCATCCAATATCACCGAAATAGGCTCTATGGCTAGAGTTATCACTTATAGTGCTGTAAGCGACAAGCTTTAACACATATCGTGGGATAAACGACAAGGTTTGGTTAACGTATCAGATGCGATAAAGAATCATATCCACTATTGCGTGACAAGCGATAGCAGCCATGGTAGCCCCGCTGGGTGATATTATTACAACGTTCGTTTCTTCAAATATTATTAAAGATAAATATACATACTTTCTTTCCTAGGGATCTAGACACGCGGTAGCGTGTCAAGCCAAGTTCAAGCTAACAGAACTGGCGAGCAGCACCGTATGTAATATTACATTAGATCTACATGAGGATATTCATTAAGGGGATGCATTTCAAGATGATGAGATTTCTTAAAGTCGTACTGTTTAAACTACAAAAAAAAAGAATGTTCGGATATATGAATATTGACTACAAAGTTTGTCAGAAACCAAAATACGATTGTTTGAAATTATCCAGATTTCGATTTGCTCGAAGTAGTTCTACCTCTATCTGTTATTTACGTTTTTCTCGTTATTATAATTATTAACCAATCATCATCATATCAGATTGCTCCCCCGGATTGCCACGATGACCGGTCTTGCGCCACCGGCATGGGACTCCCGCGACCTTTACGAGGTCATCAGACCACCTTGTGGGTTATTATTAGTAGAAAATCATAATGTAAATGTAGTTAGTTAATAATCGTAACGTGTTTATGTTAGGTCCCAATCTTTGCGAAACTCGTTAGAATAAGCAAATAATTTACACAAACTCAATTTCACTCGCGTTCATAACTTTGCACATATCGCGGATTATGTTTTAATGGCGGGGTTCCGCGCTGAATCGGGGAACTAGTTACAGGAATCTTGTCTGTAAGTTCTTTAATGATTTTAGGTTTAAAATTAAATCTGGATAAAGGGAATAGTCATGACTCATGAGGCTGGTACCTACTTGCAATAATATCTCTGACAAAATGCATTAAACTATCCAACGGCTTTACAAAAAGGGTTCAGAATAGTTTGCAGGTTTTGTCCTGTTTAAGATTTTATTTCTAATGTAAATTACTTTTATTATGAATACATTTTATGAATAATACGATACATAAATAACGAGGAACAATGTTTTTTTCTGATACTGTCTATATAATCTGTATATACTCTATAAACGTAAGTCCTGACTGACTCACTCACTCACTTAAATCAATTCCCAACCCAAACCGTCGAACCTAGAAAGCTGTTTTTTTCACAATAGGTAGTTTATATTATGTAAGTACCCACTAAGAAGGGATTTTTGAAAATTTTATCCTAAAGGGGGCAAAAAGGGGGTTGAGACTTTGTATGGGGATGGAGTAAAATTTTAAATGAGACTTGAAACTCTGTGTATGGACTCCTTATTACAATACAAGAAAAGCAAATTTAGTGTTTCGGAAAAAGGGGTGGGTTAAAAAGGGGTGCAAAGTTTGTATGAACCGATTTAGATTATGGTATAGAGATAGTTTGAGTGCCGGGGAAGGACATAGGATAGTTTTTATCCCAGAAATCATCCCCTTAGGGGGTGTAATTGGGGATGAAAGTTTGTATGGAGCTACAATATAAACGAATTCCACGCGGACGGAGTCACGGGCAGAAGCTAGTCTTCTATATATATAAACGTAGAAGTCCTGACTGAATCACTCACTCCCTTATATCAACGCCCAGCCCAAACCGTTGAACCTAGAAAGCTGTGTTTTTTACGATAGGTAGTTTATATGACGTAAGTACCCACTAGGAAGGGATTGTTGAAAATTCCACCCTCAAGGGGGTAAAAAGGGAGTTAAAAGTTTATATGGGGATAGAGTAAAATATTAAGTGAGAGACTTGAAACTTTGTGTATGGACTCCTTATCCACTCACTTGCTTGTGGCAACCACAGTTATTACACTACAATAAAAGTGATTTAAGGAAAACTTTTGGAAAACCTATACCCCTAAGCGGGTTAAATAGGGGTGCAAAGTTTGTATGGGGGAAATTTGGTATAGAGATAGTTTGAGTCCCGGGGAAGGCCATTGAATAGTTTTTATCCCGAAAATCAGTCCCTAAGGGGGTGAAATGGGGGGTGAAAGTTTGTATGGAGCTACGATATAAACGAGTTCCACGCGGACGGAGTCGCGGGCAGAAGCTAGTACACTATAATTGCAATAAGCATAGACCTTCTCAATTACAAAGCGCTGTACAACAACACGGTGTATATTATGATTTATTTTTAATACCTTACTTTGGCGTAAAGATATTCCCCAACTCTAAAAAATCTGGTATAGTTAGCATTTGCACAACGCTGATGGAAGTCCGATGATGAATTGCCTCGATTACCCTTTCGTACACATACTTATACGTGTACGTATGTAGATGTAGGGTAATACGTAATGTGGGAGCCATGTTGGGAATAAATTGATCATAATCCTCCTAGCTTTATTCCATGTTATGCCCTAAAGAAAGCTGAGGTCCTCTTTGACACCTGGTGTCAGAGGACCTTTTTTTATACAACGAAGGTGGCAAACAAGCGTACGGTCCGCCTGATGGTAAGCAGACACCGCAGCCTATAGACGCATGCAACTCCAAAGGAGTAACATGGGCGTTGCCGACCCTTGATATGTTTGAGGATTCGCCGTGTCGACAGCTGAATGAACAAATTCCCTCGCTTTCAACACAACGCATCCTCGGGAAGCGATGCGATACGACTTTCTTGTGTAGTACTTAGAGCATGTTAAGTTAGACACCAAAAGGCAGGTACTTAGTGTAGCGTAGACTGTGTGTTGTTGATTCGTTTAAATATAATGAGTTTTGGGATGGGCAGCATCAGTGAAAACACACTTTACTTGGAAAACTATGTATTGCGACCATGGAGGTTAGCACAAGAAGAAGGCAGGGCCATCTTGCCATAAATAACATTATAAAAAAGTCCTAAACTAGGTATAAGACTACATTCACTTTTGTATAAAATAGGTAGTACCAACTTAACTATTGTTGGAGTCTCCAACACTTAGCATCTATTGGTAAATTCAAACACCTCTTTAAAGGTATTTGATTTTCCCTTATTTCTGATTACCTCTTTTTTCCTGATTTTTATTAATGTAATAGGTATTTATTGTGATATTAGCATGCATGTATGCTTGTGTAGGTCTGCATGTATGTCAATTATTTAAGTTTTTGGCTCATAATAACCACCACCGTCTCATCATCTTCTAATTTCATGTCTTTTTTCCGATATCCAAAGGTTGTTTGCAAAAGTTTGATCTGTAGCTCGAATCTAGTACCTAGGTACCTATGTACTACCTCTACCTTCTTGAAACTGCTCCGTCTGTATCAAGCGTTCCACAAAGAGAATTGTATATTAGAATCGGATTAATGAAGTTCCCTTTGCGCAGAAAATGTACACGACACGTCATTTTTATTTCACTGCGGAAAGATGAAATGCGATGCTCCTTTAAATTCCACATCTAGTTTCCAGAAAGCTGAAAGCTGCCTTTAGTTCAAGTGGCGGATAAAATTCCGCTTTAGTTGGTAAAGCCACATCTGGGTAACCGGGTCACGTCTGACGTTTGATGAGAGACCGACTTTTCGAAGTGTTTATATACTTTAGTATTTCTGGATTTGCTTTTTTGGGCTATATTCTTTAAAGCCTCGATCTTCCTCCATCCTTTCAACGTGACCAAGCCAGCGGAGACGGTGAGCTTTTGATTCTACAATAATGTTGGGTGTAGCCACGTCCCAGGGATCGCTGGAACGACGTCGTCGAATTAGACCTGCGCGACCTTAAGGCCATGAACTGGAAGGAGATAGCGCAGGATAGGGACAAGTAGCGACAACTCGTGTCGGAGGCCAAGACCCACTTTGGGTCGGTGAGCCATTGAAGATAGATAGATTGTTTAAAGCCTTCTGGGCAAATATCGATAAATAACTTACAGACATTTTTACCTAATTATGTAATTGAAAAACCGGCCAAGTGCGAGTCGGACTCGCGTTGCAAGGGTTCCGTGCATCACAAGATTTTAAACATTTTTTTTACTAACGGAGCGTTTTTGACGTTTCATAAAAATAAGCCGATTTGATTTTTGTCAAATACCGTATTAAGTCCGATTCACGCTTGACTGCACATTTCTAATAGGTTTTCCTGTCTGTGGGTAAAGAACTATTTTGTGTATTTTTTACAAAATTTTAGACTCGGTAATTTCGGAGATGAAGGGGGGGGGGGAGGGATGATCATTTTTTGGCTATTTTCTTAAATAATTTCTAAACTAATTACTTTAAAATTTTGATGCACACAATGAGCTCTTTCATTTGATATGTAACACGATAGTATATGCAAAACTTTATTTTTTAATTTTATCATTTCCCCCCCAAAAGTGGCCCCCATGTTTAAAATTCATTTGTTTGCGTTACATGTTCCTCTTTGGGTCACAAATTTACATATGTGTACCAAATTTCAACGTAATTGGTTCAGTAGTTTCGGAGAAAATAGGCTGTGAAGGACGGACAGACAGACGCACGAGTGATCCTATAAGGGTACCGTTTTTTCCTTTTGAGGTACGGAACCCTAAAAATGTGTTGTTTAAGTTTCCTGACGTATAAAACAAAACATTTTTACTATGATAATTCTAAGCAATCTTTTAAGCTCCTCACAAGCAAAAAAATATGTTACCAAAACCAAAAATTAAATACTTTGCCGAGTTCAAGAAGCCTTTGAGAGTTCATAATTGCTCAATACCCCCCATGCCCGCCCAATATATTCTAAAAGTGAGAACGTTGGCGATATCTTGTCCCTGAGAAAACCTAAGACAGTCACCAACCTCAATACCTATATTTGAGGAACCGAATAAAATTCTTTAAAAGACGATATCCCAGATATTCATTATATACTTGTATGTAAACGCCCAACTAGTACACAAATGAAAAGAAATCAATCCACAAATGTGGATAGAACAATCTATAATAGCAGGTGCAGCGGGGGTAGATCCCCCACTAGGTGGACTGACCAGGTGAAGGTCGTGGGAGTCCGCGGGGTGCGGGTGGCGCAGGACCGGTCATTGCGACACTCTTTGGGGGAAGCCTACGTCCAGCAGTGGACGTCTTACGGCTGATTATTATACATGTTCATCATCAAACAATCTATATCTAGAATACAGGTAATAGGCATGACGCCTCATGTTCAAATTGATAACGTAGTTATGCTATATGGATAGTAAACCATCAAATATCGTGATAAAGTATAAATTATAAAATATATATAAAATCGTAAAAAGATGAACCTAGAAAAAATATGTTTTTTTTTATTATCCAAGAGTAAATTTTAAGCTACCAATAGAATCCTTACGCTTTTATAGAAACAAAATTGTATGACAACTATGTACTTAAACGCAATATTTCGCAACGGAAACAACAATTAACCTGATTTTCCATACAACGATTAGTGCAAATGTACAAATGTGACGTCATACTTGTGTGTCTATCAGTATGAAGCGTTTTGCGCTGCCGCCAGCGAGGTCAGTCTTTGTCTCGAATTTTTGGGTATTTATGTTCTTTAATTGTAGTTGCTCCCATACAAACATTTGTTCCTCTCCAAAAACTGGTTCGAATGACATCATAAAATATCTTATTCATCATCCCTATTATGAGCTCGATTCTATATTGTTTGTTACAGCAACATCGCCTTTTCAACATAGCCGTGATATCTCTAAATTCGTAATTTGTTAAGGTATCTACGGAAGATGGTACTGGCATGGTATCGTCATTAAATTAAGCTGAGGGCAGACTTTTTCTCTGACGCTTTTGTTAGGTTAATACTTTGCATTAGTCTAAACAATAATATTTTTATTGTTATGTCTAAGTAGTGTCTTGAATAAATCTTATTTTTATTCTACATCGGCTATTACAAACAAATTATCCTATTATTATATACATTTGCATTTGAGTCGCAGTACGTCTAGCACAATTGCTGCTCAGTCGCTTCGCGCGCGACTGAGTTTCTCTTGTCTCACTCGCACCGTGCAAACCAGAAAAAGGACGGTAGATCTTTTACGCCTCGCGTCGCACCGCGGCGTCAGTTGTGCTAGCCTCGCAGGAATAGGACTGCAGAAGTTTCAAAAAACAGACTCAATTTTCCACGAACATTCAAGTGGTCGATTCTAAAAGCATCGAAAACTCCAAAATGCGACCTTTATAATACAATTCGTAGTTCCCAATTCGTATAATATAAGCGGCGAACCGGCCCGAGTGTTCAACTTTTAATGATGAGCATTCCAAAATAGAACCCTCCCCGTGAAGTCAGAGTAATTATACCGGACATTCTGATCTGAATAATTTACTCCAGTCTTTTTGCCGTGTATTATGCGAGTTATTCGACCTGAAATGCTAAAAATTTTGGTAATGTAGGTTAGGCAAATCGAGTCATTTATTACGGTGGCTTCTAGGGCAGCCTGAAAGGGGAAAAAAACAAGGACGTTAACGTTATTAACCCAGTTGAGTTTAGCAGCGTCACACTAGTTTAGTAGTGAAAGTCATCGCGTCACAAATAGACACAGTTCCAGCATGTTAGGCCTACATTCCATGAGATTGAATGTGCGAAACAAGTCTTTGTTCTGTTTTTATTACATGCTTTATATTAACTTGACCTGTTCGTATGTAAGTGCGCACACGGAGTCGCGTCCCTACGTGTGTGCACTTCCATACTAACCCCTAGACTTGATGTGAGAGACAAAATAATCGCGGAGATAAAAGTTGCTCGTGCGCGCATACCCTAAGTATATAAGTAGGTATGTAAGTTGTTCATCAAAATTTGCAATCCATTTTTCAGTCACTTGCCGTTATCCGATTGATCTGAAATTTTGGGTATTAGTATAGTTTGAATGAAAATTAAATATTATGGTACCATCGAATTAAGTATATGGTAACTGACGTAACCACGTTGAGTTTGGGCTCATTTGAATCATCTCAATGAGTAGTTGATGATGGTATACAGAAAAGTACAGTCGGCAATAACAGCTAGTACCAAAAATGAAATTTTTGACAGAAACTTACTTTCATACCTTTAACAACCTTTAGAAGTTTTTTTTTTTAATTTTACTTACCTCTTTAAACGCCTCCGTTACATAAGCGATGCCACTGTTCTTTTTGCCGAGTGAATTATGGCAAAACACCTTGTCTTCAATGGTTACATGACATAGCTAGTGGCTTAGCTAGCATGGGTGCCACCAGGGGCGTAGGTCATGTGGGTGTCACCCAGAGGCGTGGCTCCGTAGCTACGGGGGAGTCCATCCTTGTTGGATGCCCAAGTCCTTCGCTCAACGCAACGCATCGTCGAGACGATTCGCACATCATTTTATTTCTAAAACGTGTTCCCAATTGGGTCGTATCTCTTCCTTTAACCGTAAACATATCATTTAGGCGCTTCCGAATAGGCCGCCGCATGAATGAAATATCGCACGTCGCGGTGAGTGCGCGATATTTGGGGCGACAACTAATTTGGCGAGTGACGCATGGTTGAGAATTAGCGCTTTTTAGGGCGTCGCGGTAATGGATTGAAATGGAAGGAATGGTACTTTTTGTTATTGCTCTAACGTCACTGGCGTATTTGAGGACTATCCAATTTACGGAATGCGAAATGATGCTAGGTTTTGAATGTTAACTATCGTCAGTCATGCTTCTAATGATACTTATAATTACATTTCACGGGCATTACTCCTTTATTATTTGTATAGTTTACTGAACTATTTTTTTTAAGTAGCAAGTAGATAATTTACATTAACTAAAAATCAAACTAAAAAAAGGCCTTATAGGTTATATTATAATGATTAATGACCAGTAATTTGTTAATTTTCTTTAATGCTATTCTGTACTCAAATATCTGGCGTAAAGGTTGATTGGTACAGAAGAATGACATGGCATGGCAAAGTGCTATTTCAGTATCTCTAACTTATTACTGGATATCTGCAATAAAGTTCAAATAAATAATAACAATGGAAAACATAAACCAGTAAGTGAGAAACCCGTATCACGTGATTTTTCTACAGCCGCAAGCTTCCATATATAATATACCAGACGCAGAGAGGTAGACCGTATGCTTGTTTGCCACCGCCATAGTATATTAGACAGCAGTAGACGTCTTTCGGCTGATATGATGGTGATGATGATGATGATTTCGTTTCAAAGTTCAATATCTCAAAAGCGGCTGAACCGATTTTGTTAAAACGTACCATCTAAGCTAAGTACCATCTCGATCACGACAAAAAACTACATTAAAATCGGTCCATTTTTTTAGGAGCTACGATGCCACAGACACACAAACACACAGATACACAGAACACACAGACACGTCAAATCATAATCATATTTTATTCAAAATAATAATTATTACATGTATCATGTATCTATTAAGTAGACCATATTTTATTACAAAACAGTAATCGAACAAACTTATAACACCCCTCTTTTTGCGTCGGGGCTTAAAAACCCGATGGCCGGAATATAGAATTAAGTTACTTATAAGAACATTTTGTGTGCCCTAACAGGGTGTCATGGAAGCCTTTTTGTATAACCTGAACACCTCATTTACATGACTACAAATAAACATTCTATTCTATTCTAAAACTAGCAGACTAAACTGATGGAGGTTTCAACAGCTCGCATTACATCATTGACTCACCTCTATCATTTCTCGGCATCGTTTATTACCGTTAATCCGACGACGGCCTGAGTAATTGATTCGGGGACGGGCAAATGGACCAGAGGCGAGATTTTCCGAGATTCGGGTTGAAGGCAATATATCTAGTACTGGAAACGTAGCTTTTAAAATTTGAATTTATTTCGAGTGGAAAGTTTTACCAGTCTTAGAGGATTCAGACAACATATACGTATACCCCATTTCATATAATATTCGAATAATCGTGCGGTAACCGTCATGCGATTTCAAGGAACACTATTTTGAAACACTATAACAATAGTATAGTTATGTTTGAAAAACACTTTATGATCGAAATAAGTAAATATTGTACAATATTGTATCCCTTTGATATATATATACCCAGTAAACGTAGATGAATTTGTCCGTTAAAATTCTCAAGTTATATTGATTCAAAATTGGTTTGCTGTGACATGTTTTTTTTTATTCGGATTATAAGTACTCGTATTGTTATTTTGTGGCCCAAAATAGCCATGGCGTGGATGCCACACGATTAGCGGCGACGACGTGGCAGGCAGACACGGAGATGGCGGTACGACCAGGCCGCCTATTCTGTAACTTGTTTTAAGCTCACCTCAAGTGCCCGGCGGGGTGAGACGCATTAACGCGTAGCGCTGGGCTGGCCATCGCGGTGTCAAGATATATTTGTGGGTGAGCGTTGAGGTGAGCTTAAAACAAGTTACAGAATAGGGGGGCTGGGCTGTTATTCGCTAAGAGCAAATGTGACTTACTCCGCCGGTCACCCGTCGCGAAACTAGACCTCTACCTACACTTAGTTAGTACGCATTGAGGTGTCAAAATATATGTGTGGGTGAGCGTTGAGGTGAACTTAAAACCAGTTACAGAATAGGGGGGCTGGACGCATTTCGTAACGATTGGCTAGAGATTGCTCAAAGCCGGGACGAGTGGGAGTCTCTCGACTTTTGACTGGCAGCTGGCCGGCGCGGCCTCCGGTGCCGGCGCGCCTCTTTTGTTTAAAAGTATTGATTCATTTCGTTGTTGTAAATTCCGTTTGTCAATAAGTACTTCTGTAAATTATTTGCGCACTGATTGATATTTTACGTGTGTAAATAGTTTCTTGTGGATATTGTCTGTTTTATGTGTTGTTTCTGTATATTTACAGGTATATTATAAACTGTGCAACGACTATCCTATGTCTTATTATTTCCCATCGGCGGCCCGTCGCCTACACCAAAGATTGTAACTTCAAAAATAATATACAGGGTGTTTGCTCCATCGTTTGCCAAATTAAAACGGCAGGGTAGGTTGGGTCAATAGCTACCTTAACGGGCCTTCAAAAAAATTTTGTCCACTGGTTTTTTTTTGTATTCTCTTAAAATAATTTAGAAATTTTCTATATGCTTACGCGTTTCAACTTGAATTTAAAAAAAAAAGAAGAGGTAGAGCCTAATTTTTTATTTTATTGTAATGTGTAATGTTGTACGGCTCTAACAAAGTCAAAATTATTTGCAAGTAACGTCTACTTTTTTTTTATTAACCCTCAATAAAAATTAAGATGCAAGAATTTTGTCTTGGGGAACTTTGATTTGCAATGTTCTTAAAACTCTTTAAAAAAGTTCCCTAGTCTATCCTCTTTCTCATTATGTGCAATAATGCCAATAACCCTTTAAGGAACTTTATTAATTTGCCAATTTTGTGTAAGGGACGGACTAGGCTCTTAATCGGCGTACAATATTTTTTGTAAACCACACGTGACACGTGCTTAGAAATGCATCAGCTGTCTCTCTCTTTCGTCAAAGAAACGATAAACGATGCCAACCAGGCAATTAAATTCGATAAGCAGGTTTTTATGTAAATAACATACTGTAAGTAGTGTAGGTAATAGTCAAATTTTAATCATTTCAATCAATAAATTCGTCTTTACAAGTCTTGCTCGAATTGACGGCCTTCATTACGAATGCACGCGTAGCATCTGTTTCTGAGTGGCTACCGCGAAGCGAAAACGAACTTCATTCGTGTATCTCCGTCTTTGTCGCTCGAACTAGCAAGTGCGACAGAGAGGGAGATACACGAACGAAGTTCGTTTTCGTTTCGCGGTAGCCTTTCAGATGCTACGCGTGCGTTCGTATGATAGTCGTCAATCTGCAAGTCTTGCTTACCTACTACTCGTATTTAGCGAAAGTATGTTTTTTATCGCTTACCGGTTACGAGCCTAGTACGTCCCATACACAAAATTGGCAAATTAATAAAGTTTAATGAAGGTTTTTTGGCATTATTGTACATCATTAGAAAGAGGAAAGACTAGGGAACTTTTTTAAAGAATTTTAAGAACATTATCAATTTTAGTTTTTTTTTAAATTGCAAATTAAACTTACCCAAGACGAAATTCTTGCATCTTAATTTTGACTTTGATAGAGCCGTACAACATTACACATTACAATAAAATAAAAAATTTGGCTCTACCATTTCCTATTTTTTTTTATTCAAGTTGAAACGCGTTAGCATATAGAAAATTTCTAAATTATTTTGAAAGAATACAAAAAAAATACCAGTGGACACAAATTTTTTTTGGAGGCCGGAAAAGATAGCTAATGACCCAACCTCCCTGCTGTTTTAATTTGGCAAACGATGGAGCAAACACCCTGTATAACGTTGTGACAACACATCACTCTTATTTCCCCTTTTAGTAAAATAAAGAAAAGTTCCTTCTCAATATTTATAGACAAGTTGACACCAGTGTGATTCGGTAAGTTGGCACCGCAACCTAAAGGGCGTGAACTCAACAATATCCACAACGATTACACGCCTCGTTAAAAACCAATTTAAGTCCAACCTCAGTTTACTCGTAGTTATTACAAACCTCAGGTTCTAATTATGCTGGAGTGAATGTAGACGAGAGTTGATGCAGGGTGAATTAAATGCCAGACTTCAAATTACGCCCTTTAGTCTTTGTTTGGCGAAAGAATATAAGGTTTCATGGGCTAAATTGCTTCGGCTAAAAATAGTAGCCACCTACAAAGGGAAAATTCGAAAAGATGCTTAATTATGATGCTTTCTTTAAGATTTTACCAATCTAAATATACAAACTGAAATTAACGAACATGATGCATCATAATTATGCATACCCCATGTTGTCTAGTTGTTGGCCTCTACTTTAGGTTTTGTCCTGTATTGTGTTATTTTTGAAGAGTGCAATAAAGCAGGTCGATCACGTAACGCATTGTACGTACGTTAAGTAGATCTAAATGTCAATTTTTATATGGAAAATTGACAGTTGGACTGTCCTATCGCGCGTTGGAAACATTACTTGATTACCCCTCTTATTAATTTTGTGTGTAATGGTATACGGCATTTTAATAACAGACATGTTGCACACAAAATATGTACCTACATAGTTGCATATCTAGAGTGAAATGAAACTTTATAAAGTAAGACCAGATAATAAGCAAAATATTAATAACCCAGTCAGTAACCCTACCCAGTTTATAACGGCGCCTATTTAGTTTATTCTAATATTACGAATTATTTCAATCAGATGAGTAGTATACGAGTTTTACTCTACATTCAAACACACAAATGTCTTAAAGAACATAGGTAGATTTAAACACCATAGAGAGTCAGTTTATTTTTGCTAGATTCCCCCTACAGTAAAATACCTCTTTGTTTCCCAAATACAATGTCGGACAATAGCAGCATTATTTTCCTACGTCATAATAAACATTATCGTAACATAATCACCCCCAGCCGTACCCTAAGCTACTTTAATACATCTCTCACTTGACCTTTAAAGGTATAATGTTACTTTTAAAGAATCTATTCCCCTTTACCTTTTATGGGAAATGCATAAAGGCGTAGTTCCTGAGGTGTGTTTCTTGGGAATTTATATCTACGCCTAGTCACTTGGTGGGTGTTTTATGAAGTTAATAAGTTATTTTATAGCAGTTTATGATGTCAAATGATGTAATGTTTGACTTAAATGCAGCGTTTTATATTAGCTGTAAGCTTTATTTTTTTAACCATCCAAAATAGTTCTTGAATAAGACTGGAATGAAAAAAACCCAAACGTTATGATGTAATATACTGTTTTAAGAATTTTATTTAAACCTGCAGGTAGATAAATGTAAATTTTTATATGGAAAAATTACAGTTGAATTGTCCTAACGCGCGTTTAGAAATTTACATGATGATTAAAACTATGCACGTCGTAAAATAAAGCACCAACGTATGATAACTGCCTCGCACAGCCAAACTCTGGAATGAACTGTCGCCTGCGGTATTTCCGGACCGTTATAACCTTCAAGCCTTCAAGAAAAGAGCGTACTCCCATCTTAAAGGCCGGCAACGCACCTACAACTCTTCTGGTGTTGTAAGTGTCCATGGGCGTCGATTATCGCTTACCATCAGGTGATTCGACTGCTCGTTTGCCTCCTATATCATAAAAAAAAAGATAATAATAGCAAATGAATACCTCGTTCTCCTTTGGTAAGAAATCCTATTGACAATATTTAGGTACTCGTATGAAATGTGTTATAAAACGAATAAACATTTTCTAACTCCAAGTTGACCTCATTCTGTATCTCAAGTGTCCTAGATTGAGCTATCAAGCTAGACCAATGTCACCGCAGCTTTCAGAACAATAGCTTCTGCCATCAGTCTCGGTTACAATATCGTCAAGTCGCAAGTCGGAAAGCTCGTGACGTCACAAGTGTCCAAGTTTGCGAAACCTACAAGGCTGTACTCAGCTCTGTTTGTAAGCCAGCTTTATAACTTGATAATTATTATTTTTATTTTTTATTTTTATTTATTTACCACACACAACTATTATTACAGGTACTACGCCTAAGACAATAGTGTAACTTAATATTGTACATCCCTATTTTTAACTTATCTTATAACATATTACGTACATGGCCATATTTGTGAATTCACTAAGAGAACACGAAAACAAATCTATGCTTTCTGCTATGATATTGAGGGTTCGCAATGCCCGGGTCAGCGGCGCCATGCGAAGCAGGTTGGTGCGCCCGCGCGGCTCGGCCAGCAGCCGCGGCCGCAGTCTGCGCCACACATACCTGTCGGGGACATAAACACTCACCGTGCTTAACACCGTAGTGTTATATGTTTTTCCCCTCAGGAGTCTAAATATGTATGACGCCAGATATAGCTCTCTACGCACCCTTAGCTCGTTATATCCTACCATACCTAGAATAAAAGCAGTTGGATACATTAACGGGTATAATGGATATACGCGATACTTTCTCCAATACAGGAATCGTATAAATTTGTTTTGTATGCGTTCTATCATAAGGCGATATTTGGTTTCTTGCGGAGCCCAAATAGCTGCATTAAATTCAAGGCTACTACGGACCAACGCATTGTATAAGGCGATGATGGCTGCGATGCTTGTAAAACTATGGCAACGACGAAGCACAAATCCTAGTGCCTTAGTGTTCTATAAGCCTTTTTACATACATCCACAACGTGATCCCGAAATTTGAGATCAGATGTGAACTTTACTCCCAAGTCTTTTACCTCTGTCACCCTTTTCAGTCTCACCGCGTTAATCTCGTATTCATGTAGGATGGGGGTATATGATCGACTAAATGAGATAGTTACACATTTAGATGTGTTAAAATATAACTTATGAGCTTCGCTCCATGATACCACTTTATTTATGTCACTTTGAAAACGTACACAGTCTGCAGTATTATTGATAGGTAGGAACAATTTTAGATCGTCAGCGAATAGTAGACAGCCACAGTGCGTGACCACCTGGGGTAAGTCATTGACCATTATTATAAATTGCAATGGGCCAAGATTGCTTCCCTGACTTACTCCAGACCTCACGAAATACGGCTCCGATCTATAACCCGCATACTCTACGTACTGTCGCCTGTCACTCATGTAACTCGCAAAGAACTTTAATAGATGAGGAGTAAAACCGATGCCAGCTAACTTTCTGAGCAAAATGTCATTGTCAACGACATCAAATGCTTTTCGAAAGTCAAAGTAGGCGGCATCGATCTGCCTCCCACTGTCCACTTCTGGTATCACCTGAGATACGTAACTGAGCAAGTTACTAGTAGTGCTGCAACCCGGCCGAAAACCATGCTGTGCATCAGACAATTGGCTCTAGACTTGGTTGTATATAGCGTTTTTTTTTTTTTTTTTTGAACCTGACTGTTGCTATAATAGGACGAACCCAATATAGCGGTCGAATTGCGTGGTTGGAGGGTAGCCTGGGGAAAATCCAGGGGGAGCCTCCGGCACGACCACGCGGGAAAGTTTGTACACTGGAATACTCTACGAGTTTGCGCTCCAGTGAGATTGGTTGAACGGTATCAACCGAATCTGGGGTGTGAGTGGTGTCGAACTACTGGGAGTTTTATCGCTGGTTCGCTAAAACCTAGCCTAGCTGAGAAGAGTCCAGCAAGAAACTCAGCTAGGCCCGACTTGGGTCGGACTGACTCTACCCGGTATGCGGCGGTACCGGGACGAATAGGGACTGTATGTGTCTGTGTTGTCGCGATCTCGCGGTGGACGTCCCCGCCGGCGGGAATGCCGAAGTGTACGCGATGTGTTGGACGCCGAAAGCGCAGCGTTCCATCTTTCGATGGACGCTGTGATTTCGTCGTCCGGGTCCGTGAGTGTGTGCCTAGGACGCCGGACCGTGCGGCCCCTAATCAGTGAGCGCCGAGTAACGACAGAGGGGGGAGGGATGGGAATGTAATCAGCAGCCTTCCTAACTAACGGATTCCTATGGTGGGGAGCGTTGTCAAAATAACGTCTGGCAGCCTGCTTAAAGAAACCATACATGGAGCTAATCTCCATGTCGTGGTGCAGGCTGAGGTTCGATTGGTACCACGGGGCACCAGTCGCCCTACGGAGAAAACGATTCTGAATGACCTGAAGCGGCTTGAGTGATGACATAGGCACGTGAGCAAATGCTACACTTGCATATGTCATGATTGGACGAACACAAGTCTTGTAGAGTGTCAGCTTATTTCTAAGTGACATTTTACTAAACTTGTTGATCATCGGCCCAAGCCTTCCTAGTACGAACAACGCGCGGTTGCGAACCCTACGGATGTGGCTACGGAAAGTCAGTCTCCTGTCGAGGGTCACTCCAAGATATTTGGCCTCGTTGACCCAGGGGATGGGTCGGTCAAACAACTGGATCGGAGCCACCCGTCTTTCTGTACTAACGCAGTCAGACGGGTGGAAGACTATTGCAGTGCTTTTTTCCGGGTTGACTTCGATACGCCAAAGATTAAACCAACGACCTAGGTCGGTGATTGCCTCTTGGAGGTATCGCCGGATAGTAGCGTACTTACAATGGGTCGTAAAGAGCGCGGTGTCGTCCGCAAACAACCCCAGTTGCACCTTAGGGTGCCTGGGAATGTCGTTCGTGAACAACGAGTAGAGAGTGGGAGAGAGCACGGAGCCTTGCGGGATGTATATAGCGTACTGTAACGCTGCCTCAAATACTTTGGCAGGGGTAGACAGCACTGCGACCGGTCTATATCCCTCAACCCCTCCAGTTCCTCCTCCTCCCTTTGGGACTGGGACTACACGAGTTGTTTTCCACATGTCCGGAAACACTTCATTTTCCAAACATATATTGTATATGTGTAGCAGGGGCTTACTCAATGCAAACCGACAATCCCTAACTACGAACGCGGGAATACCATCTGGGCCGGCCGACCGCTTCGGTTTGAGATGCGCAAGAGCTCGCATTACATCCGACAGCTCTAGTCTCGCTAGCTGTATGCGCGCTGCACTAAACGCACATTCCGCCTCCGCCACCGCCGCACTCACATTGAGTTTAGCTGGGGCATATATATATGTCTGTGTATGTGTATAATAATCCAATACCTTAAAAATATTAGCAGAAGTATTACAGTATTATATCATCTCACATTGTATATCCGTGCGCCTTAAATATATATTTTTGTAAGTGACGTGGACAGTTGTTGTTGTTAACTTACAAATATGAATTTTGTGTACACGCATGTGATGATTAGATATGTTTAGTTTGTAAGTTGTAACTGTTCCTTTAAAAAAAAGTGCTAGTAATTGATATACACTCAAGAGTAATGAAAGCGGATAGACATTTACTCACTCTATTTGTTCAAAGGAAGTGATAGTTCATTCGGTATTGATTTAATTCTTTACGATTTTCACTGAGCACCCTCGAAGATTTTGCCCCTGACCATTCTGTGCCGTGACGAAGGATGTTAAAACATCTGAAACGTGGAGTAAACTCAAAGAGATTAATAAATTAATTTAATCATACGTAATTAAGTCCCGCTTGGTAAAAATATAACGAGTGCTCAAGATCATATCAGCCGATAGACGTCCGCTACCCTGGACATAGGACATTGTTGTGTATACTACTTAAGTCTAAAACTAAAGCTCATACTCAGTGCACAAAATCGTTTTTTACACGACTGGCGAACGGAAAGGAGTGTAATGTTTTTGCTTGCGTTCGTTTGACAGAATTTACTCTTGCTGTTTCGGATAGTGTATAGATATGTTTGTATCCATACACTTCATACACAATCGCGTCAGCTTCACAATTACGTGAGTGTAATGTGTTTTTGCTTGCGTTCGTTTGACAGCATTTACTCTTGCTGTTTCGGCTAGTGTATACATAGGTTTGTATCCATACACTTAATATACAATCACGTCAGCTTCACAATGATGTGTCTGCCGAAATTCTCAGAGTACACTACGCAATTTAGTTGCGTTGTGTTGGTGACAGACTCCAGCGTCCTCAAGGCGAACAAGTTTGAAGGCCCTCCAAACTGACTTATCCAGGCAGTAGTAGGGCTCTTCACACTTATTACAGTTATTACCGAACCTTGTCTCGCTCAAACTTATAGATATGTATACATTTCGAGTACAGAGTAAGGTAAAACAACAATACGGATGTAGACTCGAAAATTATTATTACTCCAAAAAAAAGAAGGCAAAAAAATATGTCTAGTGACGAAAATCCCATTCAGATATCTCAAAGAATTACGAAGCTACAACCGTTTTAATATTGCTTGTTAGACAGAGAGAAAACGCCAAAGTGTGTGACGTCACAATATGCGAGGCTGCCGCAGAGCGAGCCGCGTCGATGGCGGCGCCGAAAACGATGGGGCACGGCACGTTGCCGTTGGTACGAGCCGGGATTCGAACCCACGACCGCCGCTTGACAGCCGCATGTCTGAACCACTAGGCTACCGTAGCTCTTCATTGTCAGATTGTATGTAGGGAGTAATCTCCGAAACGAATTACCCGATTTCAAAATTCACCACCTTTCATCAGTATATACCTAGACTTCCACCCGCCTGGAACCTCCACCCTAGGCTCTATTTTATCTAGCGGTTCCGCCTGGCCAGCCATGAACTTATTTATACCTAACTATTTATGTTCTGCAGGTACAAGGAGACTGTAATTACTACCGTATCTTCCCAGAGAAGGGTATGATTAATAGGCCAGCCCTTAAATACCTTGTATGCCTCTTACTACAAAGTACCTAATATTCATCATTAGTGTTTTTTTTCTGCTAAACATCTTGTTCAACAAAATACCTATTAACGTTGGATATCAATCTTCGTCAGGAGCGCCCTTACCTGGAACAAGATAAGATGATTAAATAAAATAGCAAAACAAATACATTTTTATACGACAGGGTTTACTTGAAAAGTCCAGGGCGGTATTATTACATCCAGAATATTTGAAAATAGGATAGGGTGACATTGGAGATATGATAAGAAATTACTAGACATCATAAATTATTGAAAGGCAAACTGGTTACAGATACCAATGTTTGTAGTCGCAATATTAACTTTGCTTTTATTTATTTAAAAAATACAATTAATCAGTGTGTCACCCTATTTCAGACGTTTTGTCAAACCCAAAACCCCGTGTCTCAAAAGAGAGTCAATTTAACGAAAAAACAAAAGAGAGGTTCCAAAACAAACTTTACTTTGCCATAATGTACATTTATCTTTGCGAATAAGACACTCATTTTCAATAGCAATTTATTACCGACTTTACCGCTCAATAGACCTATAATATCCTCTTTATCCAATACCATGTTACTTCAAAGTTATTTCCCTTTTTATGTGGAAATAAAGCATCACATTAAACTAGCGTCGCTCTCGAGTGTGCGACGTCGAATTACGGTGACAAAAGAGATTCGTTAACAACGGAATGTCACATTGCTGCACTAGAGAACTAACAAGTACGTTATAACACTAGATAAAGGGGAATGCTTGTAGCGACAAGCATTCCCCTTTATCTAGTGTTATAACGTATACGGATAGGGTGGGGGATAAAAGTCAACGACACGAAGTGGGTGTGTGTTATTGAGTCTGATGTTAGGATATTATTATTATTATATCTTTGTTCATTCTAAATCTTATAAAAACTATAGATACAAAACATAAACTCATTATAAATCCTAACCTAGGGTGCCGCCGGCAGCGGGGCGGGGCCTAAACTACGGGGGGTCAGGCGACAGAGTGAGGAACCTCCTGACTATCCTCGCAGCGTCCAGGAGTACCACCTTCTGTACACTTGCGTTCAGACCCCGTAGCATGGACGGCCTTATCACACGATAAGTGACAAGATAGAGCGTCTGTCACTGGCTGACACCATTAAAAAGAACGAGACGTACGTTCTAATCTTGTCACTTATCGCGAGATAAGGCCGACCATGATACGGGGTCAGCTGGTCAATTGGATACCTTCCGACTTAATTAAATCTAATTAAATGCAATTTTAGGTACAGAATAATTACAGTTTAGTTATCCTAACGCTCTTCCAAAAAGTGACGCAATCATCCCTCTGGTGTTGTAACTATAACGGACTTATCCCATTTAATAAAGTTCAAAATGAAGGCTCGGTCGCAACTAAAGTTCCTCAGTAATATAGTCGGGAATACAGACCTGAATATTCATTAAACCGTACCTTTTCACGACTAAGTTGTCTCCTGGAAGTTTGAAACTAAACCCAAGTGCTTGCAAATTGCTGTCACATACAGCTTTCTAGTCTAGGAGCTGGAAGCCGAAAGGCTGTAAGTCGTAATACAAAAGTGGGGGTTAGGATATTTGGGTTAGTGGAGTTGTTAGAGACGTTTTGTTGAAACGTGTGGTACGTGGTTCTGGGTTTAAACTTTGCAGGTTCTACTTACGAACAACGCAAAATCTCAAAGATTATTACAAGATTAGATTAGATTAGATTATTTATCTCATGATAAAAAATTACATTACAGATTTGCTTACGTGTCAAAAAAATATGATTTTTTATCACGATCCTCAAAAACAGAGAAAAATTAAGATTTTTTTTTTCTCTTTATTTTGGTACAAACAGTCATTACGAAGAATTACATTTTATGCATACCATTACATTTAATGTCGACAAAAAGTACCGAAAAATATGGTAGATTATAGTACGTTGCAATGGACCTGGGGTATGTAAACAACAAAAAAAGTAGAAACACATTTGGGTGGAACTGTACATCAGGGACGTGATATCTAGCATAATATAATATATGATGGCAGTATTTAACTGTCGGGAAACAAAAGTACTCCGTGCATGTACACTTCCATCCGGTTGGGGTTTTGAAGTTAATATTGCTTACAACTATTAAGGATTTTTTTTTTTTCAGTTTTCGCTACAAATAGTTCTCGTGAGGGGGAGTGCCAGTAATATATATATATGATAATATATATATATACATATACAATATGCTAGATTCAGGAGTTACACGGAGAAATAAAGAAAATGAAGTTAATAATCTAAAAACTTAACATTTTGAGCGTTTTAGCACCGTTAACGTAACTTATTTATCGTAGTTAGAGAATTTGATGACAATTTTATTTTTCAATCCCCTAAGAGTGGTGTTAAAGATGTCTATGTCATTAAATTCTCTGTTATATAAATTCATGGTGCGGGGAATGAAACTATTCCTAGTATAGTTTTTTCGGAGGATGGGTGGTACGAACATGTGAAGGACACGGTTGGGGCGAACTGGGAGTCTAATTATAACTAAGATATAACAATGTCAACAAATGTAAGAACACAATGACAAGGAAATAGAAAAATCTAAAAGCAAAATAACACAAATATATCATCCTCTTGTATCGTCATTCTTTACAATATTGAGTGCATCAGAAAATACGTGACGCAATACATTTAATGTCAAATCATATTCATACAAATGTAAATAGGTAATAATAATAATTTATCATGTCAAGTCAAGACTCGTATTCTCTTTAACTGAGTATTATGGATTTTCCAATAAAAGGTAAATAAAAGGCGGCGTTTAAATGCTTCGTCAGATGGTTCCTGTCTAAGATCAGCGAGCGAGCGAAGCTATAGTTAACTATGCTTTGGCTTTCGCCGAAAATCGTTGATTTATGTCAGGTTTCCGATCGGCTGTTCTCCTCATTTTACGCGCATCAGGTAGATCTAAATGTCACTTTTTATATGGTCAGTTAAGTTGTCCGAAAGCGCGTTTGAATCGTTACATGATTATTACCCCTCAGAGGCTCTAGTATAAGTTTTACCGCAACAAAACGTTACGACCGCGTTTGCGTTCAGCTGTCAAATCCCATACAAATTGAGGGTAAAACGCAAACGCGATCGTAACGTTTTGTTTCGCTAAAACTTATACTAGGGCCTCTGGTCTCATTTCTTAAACTACTCTCCTGAAGTTTTGTGAGCAGGTAAAATAAATACATAGAATTTTACTTCGATTCACTTTTCAAAATTCAAATAAAAGAACCACTAGTTCAAATCATACCAAACTGAAATCGAAACATATAATAACCAATAACTTACAAAACAGTTTGAGCTCTTAAAATAAACCGTCAAACGTCGACATGACATCAAAACAAACTCGAATATAAATTCACTTAAAAACCGGCCAGAATGAAGCCTATTATTCTACATAAAGTCTTAAATGAGCCACAATTCTGCAAATGAGCTAGCACAAAGCGACGAAAACAGTTCTTATATTGAGTCACGACCTCTCCAAGGCGGGCTCAAAGAAAAGTTAGGAAAATCTAATGATATGGAAATACGGAACGGCCTTCGCCGTCTTAGCTTCATTTAGAGACTTAGATGAGATAAAATATGAAAGATTGCGAAGAATTACGCAATTCCTTATTGGGGTTGTTTTATAAGCCGTTATTAAGGTTATTGGTAAACGTTTGTATCTTGAGACGCGAATTTATAATCTAAATTACTTATAAATGCATTAGAAGAAGACGTATATTTATTAGGTGTATGGAACTTGAAATCAAAACTTTGGCTAATATTTACAACAATGGACCAAAATAGTCTGCGTTTTAAAATTATTAGGAAGAATTCCCCTCAACATGATGCCATACTGCTGTTAAATATGTATGTAAGCGTAGTACATTTAGCTTGTAAGCATACTCAGTCGTCTTACACATACTGCACTAAGAACTAGGGCTCCAAACTTATGTATGACTCCCACCCCAGCCCACGCGTCTCTGCTCTCTCGAACAAAAAACCCAGGAAGAGTTAGTGAAAGAATTTCTAGAATCGAATGATTCGTTTTAAAGATTACTTCCTTACAACTAACATACACACGTAACATATGTACTTATTATATACTTTCATAGCTACAAACTTATATTGCATAGACATTACCTCCCTGTTTATTATGAGTATAAAGATACCGGTGGCTCAATAAGCTGTAAAGTAAGGGCCTGTTTTGCTTTATGTCTAAAATCTAAATCTACAAAGTAATCCTACTAATATTATAAATGCGAAAGTTTAGATGTTTGGATGTTTGGATGTTTGTTACTCAATCACGTTTAAACGGCTGAACCGATTTGAATGAAATTTTGCACGAAGATAGTTTATAGCCTGGATTAAAATATAGAATAGTTTTTATCCCGGGTCCACGCGGACAAAGTCGCGGGCGGAAGCTAGTTTTAAATAATTATTAAAACTGCTCACAAAGTTTGACGAGAATCAGTTGAGAAATGCGACCTGTAGAGGAGAGCGAGAGAATTTGAGTCCAAGCTGTAACACAGGACTTCGTTCAATAAGTATAGGTAATAAATAGTACTAGTATACATAACTTAACCTGAAAGCTCACCACGCTGTAAACGCAACATTCATTAATTAAGCGATTCATCATTGTTTCAACTAACTGTGAATAGGTTTTATCTCGACTATATTAAGGCATGTTGTCACGGTAGGAATGGATCGTCAAGTCGTCACCGACGGAATGTGGGTTGTGTGTGCTTTTGTACTGTGAATCGGGTACTTTCCTCATATTAAAATGTATAACGTAGTGTTCCTATATTGATAGAAAACCATCAGATTATTAGAATAAAGTGTAAATTACAAAATCGAATTAAACTCATAACAAGATAAGAGGCTAGAAAGATCAAAAATGCAGTGTCCATTTAAGATACCAAGATTCTTCTACTTAAAAAAAACCACTTCATCATTGTATGTATTAAAAAGCAGTATTTCACGACCGAAACAGCAATTTAAGTGTTTTGCCATACAGTGCTTAATACGAAGATAATGCTGTGACGTCATAATACTATGTCAATTTCTATGGGCCGTTTCGACTGTCGCCGGCTACGGTCCCCGCCTTTGATCCTCTTTTTAGGGTTCCGTAGTCGAATAGGAACCCTTATAGTTTCGCTTTGTCTGTCCGTCCGTCCGCGGATAATCTCAGTAACAGTTAGCACTAGAAAGCTGAAATTTGGTACTACTATGTATATCAATCACGCCGACAAAGTGGTAAAATAAAAAGTGTTTATTTTATTTTATTAGGGTACCTCCCCTATACGTAACGTGGGGAGTGTTCTTTTTCATTTCAACCCTAACGTGTGATATATTGTTGGATAGGTATTTAAAAAGGCTTGCTAAAATCATTTTATGATAATGTTAATATTTTCGGAGATAATCGCTCCAGAAGTTAAAAAAAATGTGCCCCCCATCTAACTTTTGAACTTTAAATTTTAAAAATATGAAAAAAATCTCAAAAGTAGAACTCTACAAAACCTTTCTAGGAAAATTATTTTTAACTTGATAGGTTGAATAGTTTTTGAAAAATATTACAAAATAATTTCTGAACTAAGTTTGTAATTTAACCGTATAAGCAGGTGTTTATTGTACCTGTAATTTCTACAAAATCACAATTAAATGACGTGCTTTCAAATAAAGTAAAAACGGTGAAAATCGGTTTACGCAATAAAGAATTATCCCATAAAAATCATCTTCCCTACTTTATGCTCGCGCGCAATAGTTTACTTAATTTGCCGATAGATGTCGCTGTACGCGGAACGCTCATATCGTACATGGCGGTGTTAGGAATTTTCCTGATTTAATGGGGTCGGAGCAGGTGCGCCCATACATTAGGTCGAAAATTTGTCGTGCTCGAATGGTCTTAGTTGTCTATGGTCGTTCGTTGTCTAATAACAAAATTGTTCGCAAAGTATATTGCTTGTTTAACGCTTAAGTGTGGACACTTACTGTGACGGACGGAAAACTACGGAACCCTACACTGAGCGTGGCCCGACACGCTCTTGGCTGGTTTTTTGTATCTTTAGGTGCTCAAATTGAAGCTAGTCTCCTGGATTACGTACAAACATTAGACCCACTAAGAAAACTGTTTCGAATGACACTTGAAATATTGTTTCTGTTAAATTGTAATAAGGTAGTGTAGGCAAATGGTGGGTACTCGAACTATTTTTCCATGAACAAAAAACCATGAGGAAATGATCAGACATTGCGATAAAATTTAATTTAAAAGTAAACTTGAAGGTCCCGACCTGCATTGGAATTGCATTGACGTGCAATTAAACAAATTAAACAGAAATAAACTAAGAAATGTAGTCCTTTTAAAAAAAAAGCCATTACTTTGTTTTTATAAAATAAAACATAATTGTATTGAGTTTTGGAAAAGTGACAGCGCGCGCTAAACTAGAGGCTCTCGCTTTTGAACTAGAGCTTTTGGTGTTTTTCATAATTTAGACTCTTTCGGTTTTTATACCTTAAATATCCTTAAGTACTAACTTCTAATATAAAACACATAAATATAGGAAACTCATTACACATTAAGCATCTGAACAACACGACACCTAATTGAACTCTGGACAAACCGAACATTGATAAAACTTCCAATAAATTTACCCCATAAATTCCCGCTGACATTTCGCATACCAATTCATACTAATTTTGTCTGTTACCTCTTAAACTTAAACTGCTGAACCGATTAAAATTAAATTAGCTATGGAGATAGTTTGAGTCCCGGGGAAGGAGATAGGATAGTTTTTATCCCTAAGTGGAAGTTTGCATGAGCCTACGATATAGACTAGATCCCCTCGGGCGGAGTCGCCGGCAGAAGCTAGTACAATATAAACATGTTACACGCACTCGTTCTGAAACGGCAAAGATAAATCACATTGCGATGCGAATGGTCGAATCAAATTGACTTCCAGAGGTTCCAATCGTCGGAAACTTGTTCCAATGAGCGGTACAAATGAATATTAATTGCCTTTCTTCCAGGGATTGCTCTGGGACAGTGTTACGACTGTCTCCAGAATGTACTAACTATAAAAAGGAAAATAAATGTGAAATGAAAGTGGATTTTTAATTCCGGTAAGTTTACTTTAAGAGTTAGATTACGTTATTCGTATAAGTTGGAAAACGGTATTCTTTTGAAACGGTTTGACCATTTTTAATCCTTTAAAAATAATTCGTGGCTTTCAACTACTCACATACAATATGTGTTTTAACCCCGACGATAGGTGCTTATAGACTTATTGACTGGTATATGCCCTATCTAAGGCACTGGTCCCACCGCCGGCTAGTAAGCTAGAAAAGTTGGGCGAGTAGCATTACATTGCGGATCTGTAAAGGTCGATTGATCACACTGTGCCTGGTCAGCACGCAATGAACCGTTACTCGCCCAACTTTTCTAGCTTACTAGCCGGCGGTGGGACCAGTGCCTTTAGCCTCGTAAGTACTCGCGTACTTGAACGAGTACAAATTTAAATTAACGAAGGTTCCAAATTCAAAATCGCAGAAATCAATCTGGGACTTAGTTTAACCTATCCGAGGCCACACGGGTGCATGTGCTACGCCGTAGCAGCATTTTCTTTTGTAGCGGAAATCGCTCGTAGACTCATGGCTTGTGTGTGAGTTATTGGGCTGAAATGTATTAAGATTCAGGTTCTGATTAATTTCCCCCACACCTCCAATCCGAACCGTCAGCAGCAGAAGCCATGCAGACCTAGTGCTCAAATTGATATCTACGCACGACTTCTAATCATCTTCCTAGCTTTTTGCCGGTGGTGCCCTATGCGAGCTTGGGGTTTGCGTAGGCACTAGTTTTAAGAAAAGTCAAGTTTTTTTTTGCTACAATTATGATACAAAAGATAACTATATTAGATATAGAACTGCACAATTCACCACACAATGGCATGCAAAATTAAAAATTACTGCTGCCATCAGGCGCAGTGAGGGTAGACCCCCCTCAAGGTGGACTGATGACCTGGTAAAGGTCGCGGGAGTCCGCTGGATGCGGGTGGCGCAGGACCAGTCCTTGTGGCACTCCTTGGCTAAAGCCTATGTCCAACAGTGGACGTCTTTCGGCTGATATGATGATCTTGATGGTGATGACTGTCATCTAACCTTCCAACCCTGAGGGGAAACCCTAGTTTTCATATGTCCTCTAACATATTGGTATTAGACCGGTTCCCTCACGATGTTTTCGATCACCAAAAAGCCATTGTTCAATATCAAATGGTAGCACGACTTCTAATACCAAGAGTAGGTATCATGTTCTTGGCATTCAAAATCACACTCCGCATTGTCTACAATCTATACTAATATTAAAAATGCGAAAGTGTGTCTGTCTGTCTGTCTGTCTGTTACCTCTTCACGCTTAAACCGTTGAACCGATTTGGATGAAATTTAGTATAGAGGTAGTTTGAGTCCTGGGGAAGGACATAGGATAGTTTTTATCCCGGAAATCGTCCCCTAAGGGGATGAAGTGGGGGGTGAAAGTTTGTATGGAGCTACGATATAAACGAGTTCCACGCGGACGGTGTCGCGGGCAGAAATTGGTCCTTAATAAGTTTATTTTGCGTAGCTAATACTTCTACTGACTGTACTATATTTGACGAATTAATGTCATATACACATCATTTTCATGTGCTAACTAATTCGTGTGTTACTTCAGCGGTCCGCTGTTGACTTTAGCACGCTATGAGCGAGCTTTATTTATTCAAATCACGGCAGTGCATACGCTACCTTTTATAGTATATTTATGTCCTATGTAAAAGACAAGCTGAAGCGATTTTAGTACCTTACCTGAAACAGATAATAGTTATTTGTGGCATAAGGGAGCAAAATAGTATATTTACGGCGAGGGCGGTGAAGCGAGGGATTCTAACGTAGGATCCTGAGCGTAGTGAGGGATAGAAGTGTTAACACCCGAGACAAAGATAATTTTGCTACCGAGTGACACATACTATTTTCCACACCGACTATGAAGAAATGTAAAAAATATGCTGTTAAAATTACTTAACAAGTTTTAACAAATTTTCTTAATTTTTATTACAAATTTTTAATTATTACGAAAAAATCATAAATTTTCATATAACATTGTTAAAGTTAAAAATTGAAATATGTTCGTTTTTAATCGATTATTTTATTAAGATCCGTGTTCAATTGGCACGTTACGTAAATGCTACATGCTAATGAATAAATTAAAAAAGTAGCTTGAACAGAAAAGTAGCATTTTGATCCCTCTCGTCGTGGAGCAAAACTTACTTCTCTGACCAACTGAGCTACGAGGACAGTGACGGAAGTTGTATACTTTTCAATTACATTCCCGCTAAGACTAGCACCCTCTCTGTATTCTCTTGAAAAACTCACAGCTTTAGATCTACTCTAATGGGCGAGCTATGCGCCCGCTCCATTCTAATCGAACCACAGGTAGTTTCAGATTAGCGAGAGAGATGGCGCTGGTGTGCAATATACCGTAACCGAAGATGGCTTATTTTTCCATTATATTCTTTCTCTCTGTATCATATCGTCAAAAAAATGATCGAGGTAACTTTAACTGCCTCGTTAAAATAATACGAAACAAAATATTAACTAAAATAATTTGTATCCTTAGAAAGGTATAATAATGCCTAGGAATTTCGTGATCTGGCAGATTTTACGATCGGCCGCCGACATATACACGTAGTTAAATCCGTGCATGTCTCATGCATGTTGGAACGAGGCAAAAGGTATGATTTAAAATTGTATTTACATCAGGCTACCAAACTCATTTTTACATCCCTTGGGCCAGAAATATTTCCTCATAAACATACTCCGCTAGAAATGCTGAATTTAATAACAGTTCAGTAGTAAACAAAGCTATAGTCCGTGAAAAGATTGGCTTTATTGCTATTAAATGCTTAACCTCACCTGCCAATCTACTCACGGACTATACCTTTGTTTACTACTGAACTGTTATTAAATTCAGCATTTCTATCTGATAATTTTTACTAGAATTCGTGATGAAAGCATTAGTGACATTTCACTTAGTCTCCGCGAATAACGTCGTTAAAAATGCAGTAATTCCGATAGCCGCTGTTCATACCAAGCGATCAATGAATAGAATAGAATAGAATGTTTATTTGTAAAGTCATGTACATGAGGTGTTCTGGTTATACAAAAAGGCTTCCATGACACCCTGTTAGGGCACACAAATGTTCTTATAAGTAACTTAATTCTATATTCCGGGTCATGCTGTTTATTATGTCAAAAGTAATATATGTATATAGTGAATAATTTGACCTAAGTACCTAAGTTTTAATTTGAATAGTTTTTAATGTCAAAGGTTAAGTCTAAGTTACATAGTTTACTCAATTACAATTTACTTACTAATTATTACTAAATTACCCACTTTTATGATGCGACAAGGTTTCATCATTTAAGAACTCCTCCACTGAGTAATAACATTTATGAATGAGAAATTTAAATTTTTTATGGAACAGTTTATCATTTGATTCCAATTTGATCTGGTCGGGTATTTTGTTTACTACTCGGATACATACAAAATGAGGCCCCTTTCTATGGATAGCTAGTTTAGAGTTTGGAGTTTTCAGTTTGTTTCTATACTGGTTCCTGGTTTTGTATGTACCTATGCAATGCAGTAGCAAATAAGGTAAGCGTTTCAGTGCTTGACACTGACCCTATATTTGACACTTTCAATATATATTCATGACAATCATAATCATAACATTTAAATTCATCACATGACAAACTAAAATACCTCACATTATCAAAGCTTCAAAAAATTTAGTTTATCTACTGAAGTAGAATATGAAACAATAATAACAATAACAATAGTAACAATGTACACAGTTCTAACAATAAAAATAGTAACAATGTACACAGTTCTAACAATAACAATAGTAACTATGTACACAGTTCTAACAATAACAATAGTAACAATGTACACAGTTCTAACAATAAAAATAGTAACAATGTACACAGTTCTAACAATAACAATAGTAACTATGTACACAGTTCTAACAATAACAATAGTAACAATGTACACAGTTCTAACAATAAAAATGATCTTATCTTATCTTAACATTCAATATATAAATAAAACTAATAAAGTACATATAAATACCTGAGAGATGTAGGTACGTAACTAAGTCCTCCAAATGACAAAATTCAAATGATAAAATAAAGATGGCAACTATTAAGAACTAAGGTTCTCAACTTCTCACGTTCACAAGTTCAGTTATGTAAGAAATAAATTAGAATAGAATAGAAAAGTTATCATTCAAATGAAGCACGCACTACAGAACAAAAAAGTTGAGATTCAAATATAGACATGAAAACAAATAAAATAAATTAAATAATAATCCAATTCTAGGACTTCGTTTTTTAGGGTTCCGTATCCAAAGGGTAAAAACAGGACCCTATTACTAAGGCTCCGCTGTCTGTCTGTCTGTCTGACTGTCCGTCTGTCACCAGGCTGTTTCTCATGAACGCCAAAAGGTACGTCATAGAACTGCTACCTATTTGTACTGTTTATTACCTATTTTATCACCTATGATGACGAAATTTTTTGATTTTTTGATTTGGACCGTGACAGTTAGACAGTAGAAATTTTCACAGATGATGTATGTCTGTTGCCGCTATAACAAAAAATACAAGAAGTCGGAGTGGGGCTCCCATACAACAGACATGATTTTTTTGCCGTTTTTATAGATAATGGTACGGAACCCTTCGTGCGCGAGTCCGACTCCGGGCCGGTTTTTATTTATTAATATTATATGCGAGTCGTCCTGGTTAAATCGCTCTCTGTAGCGTTAACGTATAGTGAGTGTAATACTACGCTACGCATATATTTAATTACAAATGACTTAATAGACTCAGTAGAGTTGAGTAGCATGGCAGTAAAGCGACTACAGAGCCAATACCAAGTCAATACAGTCATTATGACCCATAGCAAAAATCTTATGGCTCCTCTACATGATGGCCCATCCTATGGCCCAACGCTATGGCTATGCGATGGTTGAACGCCAATACACGATGGCGACATTCAGTTGTGATCGAATCGTTTTGCGAGATGGACGTCGAAGGGTTAGCCGCTGCCTGTAACCTATTTACATATTACGCTTTCTCTCCGATATCATCCCAAAAACTTTATTGTTTCGATAAAAAAATACACAGCACGAACGTCCACACTCAACCGCGGTCGACCGCGTACTGCAAAATAGGACACGTATAGATGCGTACCGCCATCGCTGGCCCACTCCCTTGGATGTGCGGCCGAAAAATCGACACCGCGGCTATCCCACAACCATCCAGCCGCGCCATAAGCCATCCGACACCACTACCCTCTCTACACGCTGGCCCATCCTAGTGGGCCAGCAGAGTGGGCCATCATGTAGAGGAGCCATTAGACTATAAATAAAAGACCACCGGCAGCGGTTTTTCAAATTAATTGCGTGTAATCCCAACTAACCACAGTGCGTTGCGCGTCTCGACCGCGCAATGAACAGATAAAACGCTTGCCGCGCCGCAATTCGCCCTATGTCGTGGCCGGGCCGTTCGTGGGCCGTCTGGTTCGTAAACTCCAAGAGCTCGTTAGAGCCTAGTAAAGACCTGGCTTACGCCCCTATAGCTTCTGCGTCGGTAACTAATCTTTACGCCTTCTACCCAGGATACATAGCTGAGCCTATTTACTAAGTAGTATGATGAATCAATTCTGTTATTTATTTCGAGATAAAAATTATAATATAGATTACATAAAATTTCAAAATTATAAGAATCCTTATCACGATCATCAATAATAAAATAAAAATTGAATAGCATTCAAGTCAATACAGAAAGTGGAAATACTTAGATCTCCGTTTAAGGATTGTAATTTAACAATTAATTGATAGGTTACTAAAAAACAAAACTAAACAATGTCAATTTAAGTATAACGATTTCAAAGAATACCTATACAAACAACAATATACAAGAACATTACAATTGGCAAACTGAAAGATCGTGGGTTCAAAACGTTTACTAAAGAAAAAACACAATAGTACATTACTTACCTAGTGAGTATTAAATAATAGTAAATAATAAGCGATCTGAGGCTTTCTTTGTTACCACCCGTGGTGAGTACAGAATCTTAAGTCTCTACCTGGACAGGAAATTGAATTTTTCGTACGCGTAGCTTGCGGTAATTGCCACTTTATGGCCAGGTGTGATGTTAAGGTTTTTATAATAATGAGCATCTAAAGAAATCGGTCATTCTACGTGTATTCTTATTAAAAAATTGTGTCAGGTACGTAAAACTGCGAGCATCTCTGGATACACGGCCAAATATATAGGGTTGATTGCTTTATATATTTTAATATCGATTGATCAAGTACAGCTTCAAGATACAAGCCCAGATTAAAGCAATTGATAAATAATCTTAGCAACCATCTAAAATCCTTTTTTCACTAGAGACGCTTCAACCTAGTCCACACAAGTAACGAAAATTTACGACCCAAGTATCGACTGATTTTACTGTCCCCACAGCTACAGCAAATTGAATTTTATTACAATGCGCTACGGCGCCATTTTGGTTGAGTCAGATCTAGGCATTGCGGGCGTACCTTGGTAGTGCCTTGAGAATTTTATTGTTGAATTTATCTTTGTTCATTTACTCCAGTCCTTAGATAAAGACAGAATGATGAAACAAATTTATTCTGAGCTTATTTCTCTTGAACATTAATACTAAACTTCCACTTGCTACCCGATTCCAAAATTTGGCATATAAAATAGAGCGACAGCGGAACTCATTTCGTGGGAGCTTCACTTAAGTTAAAACAATTGTTCGAAAAAAGAATCAGATAAGCTGTTGAACTTGCTGATTATAACTACAAACTCCACCAACAAGCAATAAGATATGGTATGTGAGTTTGTGTAAATAAAGGCCTTGCCTGATTCAAATAAATAAATCGTTTTCGCATTCTTCCATTTTTAGTGGTCATTAGGGAGTCAATAGGTACCACGATACAGCACTTTAAAAGCGAAAAAACATGTAATCAAAAAAACTCGGACGCAAATATGCTCTACCTCTATAACGCTACGCTTTGAGCGCATCAATAAACAAAGAAATAACAAATACAATCATAATACCAAATGTAACTAAAATTCCCTTTCAACCTTTCATATCATTTATTAAAAGGCTTATACAACAAAGTCAGTAGGTTTTATAAAAGGCATTTGCCATTGTTCGTCTACAGCCATTGTGAACAAGCTTAACCCGGAGCTATTGAAAAGAGAGCCTTATTAATACGGAATTAAGGAGCATTTCAGAAATGCACAGGCAATAGACGTCGATTCTCGTTTTTTGCCGCAATTAAAAAAGAAAGGTGCTAATACTGGGTAATTAATGTCTAGGATTAATGGAGTTTGTTTTTAATCGACTTCAATAAAAGAAATTGCTGACAAATAAGCTGCATATTTTAATCATTTGCTCTGTAAGACTATTTTTAAGAAGCCCTAATGTTTGTTATGCTTATGATATGACCTATGGATGTCAAGCTAAATTGACAGACGGCTATTGATATTTTGAAAGCGGGTGATAGGAGGCCTTTGGAGAAGGCTGGTCAACAAGAAGAGAACACGATGTCACGATCCACAGCATTGAGGGAACGACTGATGATGATAAATTGATATAAAGAAAACAAATGTACAAAAAGTATAATAATATATTTAAATTACCAGTGGCTCTGTAAGCTGTAGAAATGGCGAGGGTTTTTTTTTCAAAAAGTAACTCGACGGTTAAATTCTATATAATTAAAGAACCTGCTCACAAAGTTCCACGAGAATCGGTTGAGAAATGCCGCCTGTAGAGCAGAACAGCTGTACAGCGTGACAGCGGGATAGACACCGGACATACAAAAGATTTTCGGCCCAAGCTGAAGCATAGAACTACCTCCGCTTCGCTCGCTCGTTCGACAAGATGACGTCGTATGACGGATAGGCCAGACATACGGTCAACTGCAGAAAAATGTGATGGTAAACCAACTTACTACACTACAGCTGCCGGACCTGAACATGTATGAGAGTTTTGGATGATGCGTAATGTTAGATATAAATAGGTGATGTAGAGGTTGTCTACGCAACCTCTACAGTGCTGGCTGGACAGCACTGTGCAGACGTTCGGAGTTCAAATCAAGCTGTCTGAAAGTCTATAAATAGAAGAGGAACCGAAGATGTCAAGGATTGGCCCCCGAGGCATCTAGCAAGTTATAAAATAAATAAAAGATAAATGTATAAATAAGTCTTCACCATCTGAGTAACAACCCCTACAGTACCTTAGGAAATATACTTACCTATACGTATAATTACCCTTAGGTGAAAAGTATTGGGCTGTTTTTAGTGACAAGGTCTAAAAGTCAACACCAAAACAATTGTTAGAAACAAAGAACAAACGCAAAGGAAAACAAATCCGCAAATGCCTACACGAAACTAAAAAATAATAATTTGTTTCGTTAAGAGGTACAAAAACTCGTTTGCCGAAGTTTAAATGAACAAGAAAAACAATAAACTTCCGAAACCCAAATCAAGATTCAGCATAATTTCAACTGTAGCGAAATTCAAAATTTTCCCTTAACCGATCGCAATATCGTTCCGAATTTAAATACCAAGCTCCGATTCGCCTATTTATATTCACGATAAGCCAATACCAAACGTCAAATATAATTGTGTCATCTCAATTTCAAATTGCGAATGGTTTTTGTGGCTTAATCACGCCAAGATAGAGACAGCTAGATTGTGGGTAGTTGCGTAAGCAAGGGATGGGATTGTGTTTATCAGTTTCGCCTTGGGCAGATTTATTGTTGCGCCTGACAGTTATTAGTTGGGCTCGTCACGTTGTAGCGTAGGTTTCTGTGTTGTTAGTGACATTTTGAGGTCAATTTACGTATTCTAGATTACCATGTGAATTAGATTGTACTGATTCAGGTTCAAACGCTACAGTCAACGTCAGATATGTATATTTTTTTCGCCTTATTAGAATAGAATATGGTAAAAGTTGTAACCACTCTGGCATCGACTGGATTTTACTGCGACTCACGGACTGACAGATACTGCGGTGATAACATAAATATTTTGTGCAGCTAATCTTTATACGGTACACTAAGCCAAAATTATTAGGAACCTACCCTTTCTTACGGTATCGCAACATAATAATACCCTCATCATCAATATCATCATCATCACATCAGCCGAAAGTCGTCCACTGCTGGATATGAAAGACCGTAACGAATTTGACTCGATCTTTTCCGTAGTGCAAGCGCTTTTAATTTTCTTTGTGCTGATACTCTAAGTTAAATTCAAGTCAATATTGCGGTCGCCAGCCAACATTCTATCCCACTAGCGGTTAGGTAACGGCTATTACGCTTACTTCAGCACCCACCCCGCCTAGCGCACGGTTTTGTGGGGGCAGCCAACGTAGTGCGGGAACTATTGATTGAATGCCTTAACTTCAGATTTTCGGGTTATATAAGTTAGGTATTGATCTTGTTTAGTTTAGAGGTCACGCCATAGCGTACGACACTGTTTTGGCAGCAGCAGGCGGTTTTTGCTAAGCTCACTCCAATCTAACCCGTCGAACGCCTACGGCCACCATTGTTCAGTTAACCCGCTCGGCGCTTCAGCCACATCTGTTGAATAGGCTGCATTTTCAATAGCTATCGGCCCAGCCTAATCCAGCTTGGTTACGTTGAAATGCTTCAAAAAATTAAAGGCTGGGTTTTCAAACGTCAGATAATATTATTCCTAGCGCTGAGTGAGATCTTGCGAGTTAAGTAAAGTTGCTTTTTATTGATAGGTGCTCTTGAATGTGAATTAGTTAACAATTGGCCGTTTTCATGGTTTTCTTCGCGGTAATAAACGCTACTTAAACGAGAAGTCCCCGTAATTAAATTAGTACAATCATTTGCACCAGCTATATTACCAGTTTTTTTTACGTTGCCAAACATTGGGAGGATGATGATTGATGAGAACGAGGTGATAAGGTGAACATTTATTGTAATCTTTACACCACTCAGGACTAAAAGCTTCCACATAATTGGTCCAACGGAACGCTTACGATTATTTAAGTTAGCGGAATTGCATGAAAGGAGTCCATTCAGAAACCGGCCAAGTGCGAGTCGGACTCGCGCACAAAGGGTTCAGTACCATTATTTACCAATTCCAATTACAGTTTTATAAGAAATCGGTAACATTCAATCATACATATGCGATCACTCAGTGTCTATTTATCAGTCTCGGTCAATTTTTTTTCTTGATTCCCTTCGCCAATAGTTTTACTGTTTTTAAAAGCATTATCAGTCCACCTACTCACATAAAACGTGACTAGGAATAATTGAATTTCTAATACAAGTCACACTGTATAGTAAGAATAATCAAGTTTTTTCTCAACATTTTGGCAGCACCGCGATTAATCTAGAAGTAAGTTAAGTTGTATACATAAGTATAATTCAGTTGGCGGCACCGTGTTTCTTAGTGGCCAAAGCTTTTTGGTAGTTTTATTCTTGAAACATCCATTTGGTCACTAGAACGCAAATGAAACGAATTAAAAAAGCGGCCAAGTGCGTGTTGCACCGGTCAAATCCTTAATATTATAAATGCGAAAGTGTGTATGTTTGTCCTTCTTTCACGTCGCAACGGAGCGTCGTATTGATGTGATTTTTTGTACCTATGGAGATAGTTTAGAAGCTGGAGAGTGACATAGGCTACTTTTCCAGTGGGAAAACGTCTAATTCCCACGGGAAAATTCAATATGTAACATTTTCATTAGCTAGTTGGATATAAAGCACGCAGGCGTATATTATTTTTAATTATTTTGTGACATGGTGCCCATTTATTTACATGATTTTTACAACAGTAAACCGGCAATACTGGTGGTGTCGTAAGTGGTCAAGCACCTTAGTGTTATAACATGAAGGTAGTTTCGTGAATTTATCCAATGGTGATCAGGAACTTTGATATTACATAATTATGAAAAAATGAAAATAGAATCAACAATCAAAGAAGGACCAAACATTTATTCTTGACACACACTACCTATTTACAAGACAAAGAAAAAAGGAAAAGTTAATCTGAGCCGTGTCACGAAATCAGTGCTGGTATAGGTGAAAAACTTAAGAAAAGGACCTGGTGTATGTAGTAGAGGCGTATTAGAATAGACAATACATGTTTAAAATTAGAACACAAACAAAACAAATGTCTATTCGCACACATTACTCACACATACAACAGGTGACTTACTTAAGTTTTTCACCTATATTCCGTTGGGTCCATCCAGTGAGGACACGGTACGTAACACACATAACACATAACAAAATAACCGAAACATAACATGAAATATTTGAGAATAAAATAAAATAATTACCAAAATTTAAATTTTTGAAATCTAAAAAATACAAGAAATAACAAGAAGAAAAACTTATGTCTATGTAAATATATAATTGACACCTGCTTTTTCTTTTCGTTGCTTAATCGTCTATAAAAAAAGACAGGCACAAGTAAAACTCACATGGGCACAAAATCATTTTCCGAATAAGCCTGCATAGACCCGAATAATAGATTTCCCGTCTACTCAGATAGCGGCTTTCAATTTTTCTCCCGCTAACTTCATACGCAAATCACATTTCCGCTCTTGGCCAGGAATTTCATCGGCTTTCAATTTTCCAGGCCTGGCTGGGATTAAATCTGCACAGAGATTTTAAAGTTAAGGTACGCTGTAATGGCATGTCAGAGAGGTTTAGATGAAATGTAGAGAATTTTTAAGATTTAATTTATTATTAAGATTTTAAAAAAAACGGATGGATGTAAAAATATGGGTGCATCTTACTCATAAATATGTCCTATGGCTCGGGGATTAAGGTTTCGGTACATATTTATAAGATGATTAATTCGATACATATTTTTGAACTTGACTTAATGTTTACACATCTTGCTTCATAAATACAGAGTCAAGACGACTAACCGGAAATGAAGAAATTGAATTTCATGATTTGAATCAAACTGACAAAAAAGTTTAACGCAATTTAAACTGATCATATTTGACGGACGTTTATAAATAATAACATTGAGTATGCATTAAGTTCTAAAAACCAAAACAGTTGAGTTTTTTCAGTTGAATTGCTCTATACAACTTTGGTAATAATACTTTTTGTCCCGCCATCAAAACCAGTGCAGGTCGCCTGCAAATTTAATTACGTAGTGCATATTTGCCTACGGTGCAGCAAGCACAGTGGTACCGTTGTGTATACGGCGGGGACAAAGTTGTGATGGAATTGCAAGAGATTTCATCTTGGCTCGAGGTTATATTTATGCTTGAAGTAAAGAGGAAAATTTGGAGTCTACACTGCGTGGGATGTGATTCTATGAGTTTCACGTGCTCGCTTCTTCTTTTTCGTATCGAAACGAGTGCATGCAATACATTGAAATCATACAATGGAAAGTGATGTACTAAATTGATTTCTAAATAGCAAGTTCAATCCAAAGGATGTCCAAGGTATAACAAAAAAAATATTAGCAAATTTTCGTTTGGCAAACGTGATATTGCGCAAAAGTTTCATTTTACAGACGTTTACTTGACAAACACTCAATTAGCAATAAGTATATAACGTCAAATGTATTCAATAATAATGTATCAATTGTACATTTATCATTACACCAAATAATATGGTTGGCAATTTTAAACACCTACCAAAATATCACACACATAAAAACAGTAGATATAACTAAATTCGGTCAAACGTCAGGACACCGCAATTTTCACTTCGGCGTTGTTGTACGGTTTGTAATTTGTAAACTAAATGTACTCGTTTATATTAATCTCGACTGTGGATCGATTTTAAAACCGATGTAAATAATAACTATCCTACATATAAACGTCTCACTCCTAACCACAGGCCTTCTTACATGTCATGAATGATGATGATGGGGGGAAAGGGCATTAGTGCCCGAGACAAAATACCTTTGAATTCCTTCGCAGATATATACAGGCTTCCACTAAAATTTTCCCTTCACTGCAAACCCATCGATAAATAACAAATGACATTCCCTATGTTCCAAAAGACTCATTGCTACGAGCCAGGATTTGAACCCACCATCTTCATAAAACATGTTAAAACGACGATAAAATAATTTGTTTCACAATTATGCAAAATACCCACTCCACGCGGGCAAAAACTGCATATATAACAAAAAAAAAACATTTTGTCCCTCTAAACTTCGCCAGCCCACTGTGCGTGGTCGTTGACATTGATATTAGCGATGCGCGAGCGTTGCACCCGCGGCCCAAAATAGTCGCGCCGTCGGCGGAATTAGAATGTCTAGATCTATAGCCCGTGCCTAGGGCATTGAGCTAAATGCAGCTGAGAGACTTAGAAGGAAATAATTGAAGTCCTTGGCGAAAAGGGAATGAGCGCTGGTTCGGGAATGATTTGAGTTTCGGACTAGGTTTTTTTTTACATAAAGGGTGGCACAAGCCTTTGAGAACTTCGTTCCCGGAGGGCATTCAATAGGGTAATGTACATTACTAATAAAGATATGGACAGTTTCCATCAAGAGTTTTATTTTGTTACAATTTTCTGAAAATTTACTAGTTTTTTGTGTTTCAGTATTTTGTGTCGCCAAAGCTCTTGAGGGAAGGACCAGCATATGTCCCACTAGCAACAATATAAATCCTTATTTTTTTTAATGTCGAACATTGAACCTACGGACGTATACCTTTGCACGACTACTAAAAAAAAGAAAAGAAAAGGGCCAAAAAGATAATGATCCGTCCAAGTGATGAGTTTTTGATAAAGTCGTAGAGTACTTATACTAATTATTTTTGCTGGACATATGAAGCAGGTAACATGCATGTACCTAAGTATATAATATGTTATATATTTGTACCTATGTTTATTCCAGTATGTATTTGACATTTGTTTATGTGGAACTCAACTGAGTTCTACTACAAAACCAAATGTCTGCACGAAATGTTTCTGTTTAGTCCAATGGTTGACTGGTAGAGAATGCCTCAATCCGCCAAATGTACTTTATTTATGTATTGCGCAGTAAAGCTTTAATAAATAAATGACCAGAGGTTATGTCTAATAAGCAATATGTCCAATAATATAATTACGAAACTCTAATAAATATATATATATAACAATGATAACAATATATCTCTTGACTCTGTAAAAAACTCGTCACCATCAATTCCTAAGCAAAAAAGATGCTTAGCGTCGCCTCACTACTCGTAGGCGACAAAAACGTCAAAAACGTTGCATGTGCCTTAATTGGGCTTCTGAAGAAAACACTGTGCGTGCAAATATTCGACCAGTTTTAATATACTTTACAATACTTTTACGTTACCTCCATAAAATTTAAATCAGGGCAGGCTTAACACTGTAGGATGAAGTACTTAACATCCCGCCAATGTTTGCACGACTTAAAGTGGTTTTCCACCGGTGGAAAACCACCTTCGACCTTTGTTTTTAGTTGTTAGACAGATCCAAAACGCGTAGCTTCTCCACGCTGCGAAACTTAAGCTCCGGTTACCTAGGATAGCGTTGCCGTCATATGCCGGCGAGATAGACTATTCGTCTCTTTCTTATTCAAACACGTAGAAAGAGACGGACAGTCTATCTCGCCGGCATATGACGGCACCGCTATCCTAGGTAACCGGAGCTCAAGTTTCGCAGCGTGGAGAAGCTACGCGTTTTTCCTAGGAAACCAGAGCTTTACGCTACGATGGGAGGCGACGGCGTGGCAGGCCGAGACGGGGATGGCGGGACGACCTGGACGTATTTCGCAACGATTTGCCAGAGATTTCTCAGAATTGGGACGAGTGGAAATCGTGAGATTTTCTTCTACTATCAAAACCTCTCTTTTACCTAAAGTAATAACTTACCGTTTGCTTTCTCTCTGGATCTCTTAACGTGATATTGTTCAACGTACCTGGAAAATAAATTAGATCAATATTATTTACCAGTTCAAGTTATGAAATTAAAGTTAGGGTCGTATTTATCATAAAATATTCAAAGACAATTGGGAAATCAAATTTCGTTTTCGGACGTTATATTGCTGATTGCACGCCATCTGTCGTGAGTCTAGCGAACTGTGACATCCACAAGCAAGCGATGCATCTTTCATCACACTTATAACTATAGCAACAGAGTCGAAAACTGCATTCACTGACGTTAAAAGCAAAATTTGTAATCGCGCACGAGAACAAAACAAAACGCAGTTGTGTGGTTTTTATTTTGCAAGGAATAGAGGTGACTGCAGTATCAATGATATGTAATATACCATATCAATATTGGTCGAATTATATAATTATCTGTTGATCAGATAACGGCCTTAATGGGGCGTGACGAACTGTTTTCAAGTTAACGTGTCACTAAGCCTAATCATGCGATTATGATTATAATCTAATTTCGATATTTGGCGGGTTGCAAAAAGTAACGCTTTATAAAGTAGCTATTACAGGGTGTCATAAAAAAAGGTGCTTAGTGTTTATAGGCAGCAATTATTTAGGGTTTTCGCACGATGAAGCGCAGCGTGGGTGGACCTCCCACAAGGTGGACTGATGACTTGGTGAGCGGGCGCGGGAGTCCGCTGGATGCGGGTGGCGCTGGACCGGTCACTTTGGGCACTCTTTGGGGGAGGCCTATGTCCAGCAGAGGACGCCTTTCGGCTGATATGATGATGCTGATGATGAAATATGATTGCAATATGCAAAAGTGTGACTAAAATACGTAGTCAAAACAAAACCTTGATTAAATGTATTTTTCTTGTGAATAGGCCTCAATTTTGACTATTAGCGTTTTCAATACTATAGAATATGTAGCTTTGTAAGTTTGTAAGTTTGAATGTAAGGAGTAATGTCCGGAATCACCAAATCACCCAATTTCAAAAAATCTTTGTCAGTATTAAAGAATGGACCTTCCGGGGTTGATAGACTAGGTATATTTTATCCAGCGGTCCAGCGTGAGTTCATCGTATACTGTCTAACGACCAATATTTGTATATATGTATAAGTATAACGTGTTTTTTAACCGTCTTAGAGCCGTAGCCCACTTAAAGTATCCAAAAGGTACTAATCATTCGAAAAAACATGATTAGTTAAGTTTTTAGTATTAAAAGGTAATTAAGTTTGAAAAATCCTTTATGGCGCGCGGTGCAAAGTTCATTCACCCGGTTAGGCTAGCGGTCACTGCGGTCACCCAGTTGGATGATTAAAATTAATGTTAGGTAATACAAAAAAACAATATTAATACATTTAAAAAAACCTTTTTTAGGTTCTTTGTAATGTATACATTAACTGGTCTTCGGCTCGACGGTTAAAGAAACACCGTATATATATATATATATATATATATATATATATATATATATATACTGCGTGGAACGGAACGATGGACTTTCCCGCAAGGGGGATTATTGAGCGCTAGTACGTCACATTTTCCAGATAAACAATTTTTTTTGACGCGTTTTTTTTTTACATTTGTATGGAGCTCGTCGCTTCAGTCGGCCAACGCTCAAATATACGGTGTTTCTTTAACCGTCGAGCCGAAGACCAGTTAATGTATACATTACAAAGAACCTAAAAAAGGTTTTTTTTAATGTATTAATATTGTTTTTTTGTATTACCTAACATTAATTTTAATCATTATATATGTGTGTGTGTGTGTGAGTGTGTGCGTGTGTGTGTGTGTGTGTGTGTGTGTGTGTGTGTGTAATCACGTTCTTAAAAACGTCTCTGGGCAACACCGGCCGCTCTCTTGCAATGACGTACGTCAGGGATACATACAGTAACGATTTCAATTAATTATGGAATAAAGGGGTTTATGAGGACGAATCGAAAAATCTTATGGAGATAATGAGTTTTCTCCGTATTTTCGCCCAGAGATTTGTGTGTAAGGAGCTGCGAACTCACAAACCGACTTAACCTCATCATAATGAAAATCATCATCATATCAGCCGAAAGACGTCCACTGCTGGACATAAGCCTCCCCCAAAGAGTGCCACAATGACTGGTCCTCCGCCACCTTTACCATCATAATATTAATTAGGTATATTAATTGAATAGAAACCCGTCTACCTCGGTACTTGACAGATTAATTTACTCGTGAATATTGAGAGTTGAGTGCTCAATATTAAATAGTTGTCTAAGCCTCCTAACGTTCCTAATTTACAGTCGAGTTCATAAATTACGTACATTCCTAAAGGTTCAAAAATATCTGAGCAAACTTCCGCCCTTGTCAAAAAAGTCGTGTTCACATGTTTTGGATCAGTTTAGATGGTTGGCTAGTTTAATTTTGAACTACTTAGAAGAAAATTGGTCATAAATAATTTACGTTTGACCAAATTGAAGAAGGTAAAATTAAAGAATTTGAATTATGTTTTTTTTGTCTTCTTTATCATTATGTTATCACAATAATATTAATATTTTGTCACAGAAAACATAAAGTTATAATCTGCTTTTGACGATAAATAGAAGAAATAAATATTTAAACACAAAAATGTATAGAGAAAAACGGAATCCATACTAATGTTATAAATGCGAAAGTGTGTCTGTCTGTTACCTCTTCACGCTTAAACCGCTGAACCGATTGAGATAAAATTTGGTATGGATATAGCGTGAATCCCGGGGAAGGACATAGGATAGTTTTTATTGTGGAAATCATCCCCTGAGGGGGTGAAATGGGGGATGAAAGTTTGTATCGAGCTACGATATAAACGAGTTCCACACGGACGGAGTCGCGGGCAGAAGCTAGTTGCCAATAAAATGGCGAAAAATCTGATATGTTACCGGTATAAGAGAAAAAATAATACTTTTAAGTATATGAAAATTCAAGACAATGGCCAAAAACCCTAATTGCGAGTGAAAAAATCGACCAAACGTCAGTTACCCGTCCCCCTACCTACATGCTCTCCGTAATATGTGGTGCATTAAAAATGCACACCCCCATTGTCAGTTTGTGCAGAAAACAATAAAGACTGCGCTAAAAATAGCCCGCTCTAGATCAGGCGGTCACAAATCAGAACTGTCAGACGGTATCGGACGATCGAGAAAGTTGCCACAATAACGAGATTGCGGTCCAAGCGAGACGCTCCAGCGGCCTCTGTCATTCGTTGAGCGTCTATCAGAGACTTTTACGGGTATTCATTAATGATGCTCCGATCATGGAACCTTCCTGAATTCGTCATATTTCGGTATCACAAAAAATTACCGAGGTAGTACATACATACATACATTCCCGCCTTTATTCCCAAAAGGGGTAGGCAGAGCACATGAAACTTATGTTCCAGCGCCACTTTTAGCATAAATGTGGGTATAAAAAAGATCGACAAAATGTGATATTGCAGTGATAGGTTGCTAGCCCATCGCCCACAACACACTTCAACCCTGCTCCCTTAGTCGACTTTTACGACGCCCACGGGAAGAAAGGGGGTGGTGATATTCTAACCCAACACCACACGGGCGTCAAAAAAAAAAAAAAAGTGAAATCATTTATTCAAAATAAATTCTTCGAGAACACTTTTTGAAGGTCAGGGGTTAAACAATATTATATATTTACAGTCTGCTTCGGTATAACGATGGCCTTTGCCCATATGTCTTTATCGTCTAAGTATTCGCTGAGTTTATAATAGGCTCTTTTTTCCAGCGTTTGCTTTACAATTGCCTTAAATTTATTTTCTGACATAGTAAAAATTTGGTCAGGTAGTTTATTGTAGTAGCGTGTACAGAGACCGACAAACGAATTTGAAACTACTTAATCTAGTTGAACCTGCTAATAATTTAAATTTATTCCTAGTATTTCTATCATGAATGTCACAACCTCTTCGAAATAGCGCTTGGTTTTTTCTTACGTACATAATGTTTTCGTAAATATATTGACTTGGCACGGTCATAATTCCAATTTTTTTAAACACCTCTCTGAGAGAGTCACGTCCTTTCAAACTGTATATGGCCCGAATTGCTCGCTTTTGTACAACAAAAATGGACTCGATATCAGCTGCTCTGCTATATAGTAACATGCCATAACACATAACACTATGAAAGTAGCTAAAATAAACAACCTAAACACTTCCACACCACACTCACTTCTAGTGTCACTACCTAGGTAGTGACACTAGAATATTAGACGAGTCAGTTAAAATACAAAAATTATAAATAATTGAAGCAGCCACGGGATATAATATAGCCTATGTCTATTACGAAGATCTATTCTACTTATAATGGTAAAATACATTTTGAAATCGAATGAGTAGCTTCGGAGATTACTCCCATTATACAAACTTACTTCTCGGTATTTCCTCTTTATTATTAGTACTTATATATAGATTAGCGAGATACTGGAATTGAATACCATTGTTACACGATCCCTGCTGTCAGTAATATATCTCGGTCAAACTATGGAAGGTCATGGGTCTGAGACACTTACAGAGATTTAGCATAGGCACAGTCTATATTTTTTAAAGTGATCCATTTCTCATTATCGTCAAAACAGAGCCTTCGAATTTAAACAATGGCATTATGTGGTTAGCGCGTGCTATACTTTGCAATAAGTGATCACTACAGTTATAAAATGTTAATTGAATTATTAGCTCCGTCGTAGGCAATCATTTAAAATTTAACCAAGAAATAATTGCTTCATTCTTTGTTTTCTCTGGTTTTATAGAACACATGGTTACCCGCTAAACGCTCAACACCCGTCGCTTGACCGACTCGATACGATCTCGACGTGTATTTCCGCGCGTCCAGTACCGCAGACAATGGCGAAAATAGCCGTGACTCATTGCTACACGCATTTTACTTGGGTTTACACGTCTGAATAGCTCCATATCTGGCATGTATACAGATTTTAACATCGCCGTTTCTAAGGTAAATGTCCTAATGCTCTACACTTTAATACCCAATAGTTGACACTGGTTTTCCGTGATAGGACGACGGCGGCAATGGTTTACATCTGGCTGCCCAGCTAGCACTACGTTTTATAAAAATAAAATAAAAATGTTTACGTGACTGTCCCCTCCAGGTAAGTTTGACAATTAAATATCAAATTAGGAGAAGATACAATTAATTTAAACGTTTATGTTTTAAAATAAAATACAAAAGATGCAGTACAGACACAGTTTAAAAAGTGGATTATATAGGAAGATATTGACAGACATGTCAGACAATCAAAAAAATAAGTTGACATTTGCATGTGTTTAAGTAAATAAGAAAAAAGAGTTTAAGGAGACATGGAATGCCACTTGCTATCGTATTGCAATTGAAAGTGTCTAGTATTGGGCCAGTGAAAAACATTGGAACGCTTACCTTTTTTTAAACAAACTAGTGGCTCCGCACGTCCATGCATGTGCGGGATAAGATGTAGCCGATCCCATTATCTTCAGAAGTTTCAGTGTAGTTCCACACTTCACATACAAACTTTCCATGTCACAAACCCTCAAACTTTAGCTCTATGACAAATTTAATATTTTTTTTTTATTGCCTCGTAATATTTGAGGGCTACAGTTCATATTTTCTGGATCTAAATTGTGTCAAGGGTAGCAGATCTTAAATTCCATAATTAACAATTATTACATAATTAACAATTATTACATAATTGAGTCAATCACCTTTTAGACGGACACATTTTTTTCCGTTAACACAAGGGACAAACTATCATTTCTGTTTGAGAAACTGTCCTAAACTAAGTATTCATTTACAACAATGGTTTTTTCAGCAATTTCGGGAAGCTACATTTCTAAATAAATAAATTTGAAAGTTCATAAACGTTAACGCAGATGATAAAGTTGACAGTGTTAAAGTCGATTGACCCAATTGAAATGCATAATTCCCGTAAAATACGGGGAATAAAATCACACACCAATACACTTTTGTTAAGAGCTAGCTTCCCTCAAAAGACATTGTGTGTTTTCTCAAAAGATTTTCCACCCGCTTCCACTCAAAGCCTCGTTTGGCAAAGCGTTGGGTTGTAAATGGGGTGGACGTGTGCAGTTTATGCAGTTTAAATGGAGAATATTTGCAATTGTGAGATGTTTGAAGGGTATAATGTTACGTAACATTTTATCTTGTTGTTTTGATTTTAAGTTAGGTTTAGGTCTGAGGCACTCTACATGATTGAGAAGTAATAATATGTACGAGTACAATCGTGACATCACGTTCCGCGCGCTTCTTGTCAGAAAGTATGAAAATTATAGATGAAAGCATAGACAATACCTAACAAGTAGGATCGAGACAATGACATGTTTCATGTCCCTGGTCGCGTATAGGTATTTTTGTTGGTCACCAGGTTGTCAAAAATGTAACTGAAACAAATGTTCATGTATGCTGATGAGTGATGGCGGTCTAGTGCTCGCATGTGACTTATGTAGCCAATCTTGTTCTTGAAGGTTCTCGTACAATGCGGGCACGTGAGTGCACCGTTTAGATAAATATAATTGATTGTCGCAGATGGTCTGGCTTTCAATATGTTTATGTCTTCCGATACTTCTTAATTTACCTTCTTACATCTTTCGGGCTTGGACTCTTGGTGCGTAAATTCACCATGAACCTATCTGGTATCGTTTTGGTCCACCTGGCATCACTCTGCTTGGCAATGTGTCCTGCCCACCCGTCATACGTGTTTCCAAATAATTGAATACACGCTGTGGCCTGTAAACGAGGTAAATAATGAAGAATTGTGAAAGCTTGTGACCGTTTGCGAATAACTGTAGATATTCTAAGGAGTCGTACTTTTATGTTTATGCTCCTGGTCCAGGCTAGTCCAGTTATAGTTATTTATTTTTAACTCGACATGCGATCAAAAGACAAAAATTTCCACCATATCAAGTTCTCAATATTTAGTCAGAAAATATATATATAGGGAACACCGAAGCAAACATTACAAAGAATGTCTAAACTCGACCGTTTGAGTCACTCGCTCGACTTCTCCGTGTTTTGCAGTATAAAAACTGCAAGTTTTATACCCTTGGTTTAACTTGAATGCATACATTTTCAAAGAGTCTCGTGCAAGCGGTTTTGTAGTATTTTATCGGGGTTTTACTGGTATTTATCATGCCCATAGTGTTTATTTTCCCACTTGTTTTACTGGTGTAAATTTCTTTAATGTATAAAGTTTCAATCCTTGCAAACATTTATCTTTATGACTAACTAACTAGCTCGCGTCGGCACGTCGTCAGGATGCAACATAAAAGGTAAACCAATAATGTGACAAGTTGGCCCGGACCACCAGGCAAACGTGAGAGAGGAATACCGTTTAAGCGATGGTCAGACGAAATAAGAAATATTGCGGGCACAAACTGGATACAAAAGGCACAAGACAGAACTAACACGCTCAATCTAGAAGAGGCCTTCCCACGACAAAGGGTTTTTGTGACATAAATAATAGTAATAAAAAAATATTGAATAAGAATGATATTCTTATTGATTGTTGTTAATATTGCCCAAAACCTACCTGAACACAAACGCGGTAGAGGCCGCGCACCATTAACTTGGTGGTTTATAAGAGAGACCTCGAGAGGACCCAATTGCTTAAAAAACCACTGTCCTGGCGCAGAAAAGTAAGTAGATTACATTAGATTATTTTAATTCATTTTGAAAATTTATATGTCATTTCATAAAATTCAAATAGCATGGATTCACAAAAAGATCGTCAGAGTGTATAAGAATAAAAAACAATAATGAATAATAGTCGATAAAAATCCAATTTTAAATGGAAACAAACGTGAGAAACAAAAATACGAATAATAAGGCAACAGGAACAATTCAAATACTTAATGATAAATGGTACAATGTCAATTTTTTAATAATTAGCTAGGCCAGGCCACCCTAGACCGAAGTCAAAAAATAATAAGTATGCAATCATCATCATCATATCAGCCGAAAGACGTCCACTGCTGGACATAGGCCTCCCCCAAAGAGTGCCAAAGTGACCGGTCCTGCGCCACCCGCATCCAGCGGACTCCAGCAACCTTTACCAGGTCATCAGTCCACCTTGCGGGGGGCCTACCCACGCCGCGCCTTCCGGTTCTTGGTCGCCACTCGAGAACCTTTCCGCCCCAACGGCCATCGGTTCTACGTGCTATGTGCCCCGCCCACTGCCACTTAAGTTTAGCGATTCGGACATACAAATCTACAATCCCACAATATAAAAAAAAATTGCATTGATTTCCTTTCCGTCTTCTTTCAGAATAATTAGAGGAGCAATAAAAACTCGAAAAAAGATACCATGTTTTTCATCTTCACAAACGAATCTAGAAGTTTGAAGTGGTCTTAATTACAAGGCCCATTAAAAAAGCCTCTAGTAAACTTCTAAAGCACACAAAACTGTTGGTAGAGACACGCTCTAAGCCTACGATTTTAAGGGTGTAGTCTGAAATGTAATAGAGCGTTTGGTACTAATGCTGGGGTCGGAAACGTAGCGAAGCGTTATAAACGAGGTTGAGGTCACTGAGGTCATTGGTTTGAAGTATTGGAACAAAAAAATCATATATAAATTCTGACGTTAAATACGCTACAACCAAGAATTTGATATCAGAGGTGAGTTTCGAATTTAATTTAAACCATCACATCTTATTTTTCACAGCAATTTGTGTAGTAAAGATAATTTGGCAGATTTTAACAGATGTATCTATTGTAGATCCTGTTCCTGGGACACTGCGCGATATTATACAGTGATATACCATATCATGGCGTCACCACTGTCATAATTACTGGTGAATAACCAATAGATTTGAGATTGACTTTTTGACAAGGTATACTGTTGAATATCGCGAAGTGTTTTATACCCAACCTCCATAATTAGTTGACCAAAGTATTAGGATAATTTTGCTTGTATGATAAGTTTCGGTTCAGATGATTAGAGGTATACCATCACTCCACACGATGGTACCTATTGTAGATTTTATCTGTAAAGATACCTACTAATAATGGTCTCCACCCCGCCGGTTGTGTGGCCACAGCCTTAGTCTCATAAACCCTCCATTAATCGTGCTCAGCCGTTTTTAAAGGTTTTTAAACATTTCTAACAAGATTAAGTACTTTGTTCTTTATTTAAGCAAGCTTGTGGTTATTTGGATTTATGGCTGCTGGGCGGAAAGGCATTTAACGGTAAATACTAGTTTACTACAATATAGCAGTAGCAATTACTCTAAGACCACAGGCGGGTTAAACAATTTAACCATAGAGGCAAACTAGGCACACGGCCCTAGGCGCGCGCCGATTAGGTGCTGGCCTAGGGCGCTCTCGGCATTGAATTCGCCTTACTGTTCACAAAATTTCACGAGAGTCGGTTAAGAAATGCTACCTGTAGAGGAGAACAGCAGGATATCCGGGCATACGAAAGAATTTTTGCCCTAGTTGATACGGAGACTTTTGCTCGCTCGCTCGTTTAATTAGATAAAAGTTAAGTAGTGTGGATGCATTGCCAGCCTGAATGGCAATATATTCCGAATATTATAAAACTCGATACGCTATCGAATCAATTAACCACAATGAAAAAAAAAATCCACGTTTATTTCATGCCTGTAAAAGAGTTTAATTGACATTGTATCCGATACAAAGCTTTCACTTTGTTTCACGTCCATTGCCGGCCTATTGAAACGTGTAATAAATATCCAGTCTGCCACTTAAAATATTGACAAAAACGTTACCATCGACACTTAACAGCTTGGTGAACCTTGTTACAAACGAATAAATACTATTTATGATCAGTGTAGCGTGTTCGTATAGCCTGCTGCAGAAAGTGTTGACGAGTAGAAAATAATGAGTAAATAGGATTATTTGCGTAATAAAAATACCAATCGGGTCATACTCTGTCTCTCTCCGGTCGATGTTTCAATTCTGAAGATCGGAGTCATGGTGGGATATGTATGTATGTATGTAAGCACTTTATTGTACACAATAACAGGTTAAAGAATATACATGTCACACAATAGATCAAAGTACAAAGGCCAACTGATCCCTATAAGGGATATGCAGGCGTGGAATAGACGAACGGTCTCCATCGGCTCCTGTCAGTTGAATGAATGAAATCATGTAAGAGAAGACACTCTTTAATACCGTTTAAGAGCCCAACAAAAAAAAACTTTATACCCATTAACTTTGGCAATGTTTACAGAAGAGACGCGAACCTAAATCTCTGTATGACGGCACACCATCGGTGTTCAATACAAGGCATCTCTTCCAGCTAATCTTTGGAAGGGTAAACGAGATCCGAACATACTAAGGGCGATTTGCACCAAATACGATTAGACTATTAAGCTACTAAGCGATATTCGTACCCGTCGAGCGCGCTAGTAACACACGTGTGTTACTAAGGGACAATACTAAGGGGCTTATGACACTTACCTGAATTTAGCATCCTAATTAGGGAGCGGAGTTGATTCATAAGCCCATTACACATTGCTCTACAGACGACGCGCGTTCGTCATCTTAATGTATGGGAAGTTTGACAAGTTAATGACAGCTGCCGGCGCCATTTTTAACGTTGATCGGTCTGAAATAGTAAGTTAATGCAACCCGCCGTTAGTCAGGAAAACTGGTAAAATCTGTCAGGCACTCACGGTGGGATGTTTAATAATAATAAATTCAAACTGGTGAAGTCTAATGGGGTATGAAACGACCGAAACGCTGAAATTCACCGAATCAATTTTGTGCGCGTGACAAAAAGGAATTTGAGAGAAAAATGTGCCGTTTAAATCATTTCTAATGAGTGTAGAAGCAGAAATGTTATAGCCCCGGTGCTCCTTTACTCGCAATAACGAAATACAATTCCTCCTATTCATTTAACTTAATAAACCTTTGTTTATTAAAATTTAAAGGACACATGAAAAGAAACGATACGGCATTTTAACTAAAAGAGTATGATTAAGGCCACTGACGTTTGTAACTGTTTGTTATTCCAAAATTACTATAAAAGATTATCTCAAAACATAACTTAAGCTTAAATACAAAGACAATTTCTCTTCGCGTTAAATCGTTCATCAAAGCGGCGAAATTCTCGATTCGGCCGTCATTGGATCGCAATCAGAGACAACGCCTAATGCGATTGTCAGCTCTGTTGTTCTCGCAAACATTACGGGAACCGAGGCAGGTTGAAACAATGCTGATATTTCAAAAACCACAGGCTACTTTTCTTCTTTATAATTTTGTCAGAGTGACAACCACAAATCTGGCAATGGTTTATAGATTTTAGCCAGTTTACTATTATGTAAGATTTTCTGTCTTTAAGACCTTTCATGGCAGTAAATAAAAATCGGCTAAGAGCGTGTCGGGCCACGCGCAGTGTAGGGTCCCGTAGTTGCCTGTCTGTTTTAGTTACATCGACGTGCGGTGCGGTTGCGTCGGCCCAATTTGTACGAAAATTGGCCTTTCCAAGTACACATTAAGTTGGTCGACTATAACTCGGTGACTGCTGGTGGCTGGGTTATGCCTACTTGTCCGTGAGGGGGGGGGGGGGAACTAATGAGTATCAGGAATATTTTTGAACAAGCTATCCAACGATACACACCATGGGTTTAACGAGAAAAAAAATTACATCCCCGCTTTAGGTGTAGGGGAGGTACCCTAAAAAAAATATTTTTCTAGATTTTATTGTACTGTTGTTAGGCGTGATTGATTTATATACCCATGCTGAATCACAGTTTTCTAGTAGTAATGCTTACTGAGCTAAGCCAAAGACGGTCGGACGGACGGACAGACGGACATGGCGAAACTATAAGGGTTCCTTGTTGACTACGGTACCCTAAAAAGTTAGTTCCATCTAAGAAAATCTATTCTTCAAAGTTAAAAGAAAACAATTACCTTATTGAGTTGCCTTTTCTTATCTTTAAGTACGCCAAATTTATCGCAAAAGACAAAACAGCGTGGATGCAAAATCGATTTGAAAATAGAAATGTAAAAAATTAGCGAAAAGGACAAGTCGTATTGACTTGTCCTTTTTTTAATATATAGCGTGGCCTTGAATGTTAATTTTAGTACTGCACTAAACAAGTCATGCACTAAAATAAACTAAGCATCCGAGTAAAAGCGAGGCTATTGGAGGGACGCGTCGCGTGTTGTCAAGCAAATATGAAAACACTCGTGCCTGTACGTTCTATATAGTTAATAAATTAAGTTTATGTTTGCCCTGCGCGTGTTCTGACTCGTGTCCCACTCTTTCGGTCGCCCCTCTTAGCCTTTTTCTTCATAGAGTAAACCTTCTTCTTCTCGTGTCGATGGTTTCTATTCTCTTGGCTTAGAATGTGCGGAACCAGAAACTGGCGATGGCTACTGCCCTATCTGTTGCGTCACGGAGGTCTTGTCTGGAGCATGTGTACGGGCATGCCGGAGAAGACAACGCATGCGCCATAGTTAGAGTTAACCTGCGTATCAGCCCCCCTATTCTGTAACTTGTTTTAAGCTCACCTCAGCACTCACCCACAAATATATCTTGATACGGCGATGCGTACTAAGCGTAGGTAGAGGTCTAGTTTTGTGACGGTTGACCGGCGGGGTGAGCCGCATTAGCGCATAGCGAAGCCTTGGACTCCGCCCCCCTTGCGCCTCGAACCAAGCATAGAGCCAAACATCGCTACAAATATTTTCACGATCATGAGACCGCGACCGATTCACTGCCGCGAACACACACACAATATGTGTCAATTTTATTGTATGTCTATTCCCTCTGTCTCTATGTCTTTTGTATAGTTAATAAATGTCTTCTTTCTTTATTTTTCTTTTATTTCTTAGCTTTAAGTTTGTGAGTATATTGAGATACTGAGTCTCAAACCGTTTCAATACACAGATAGCCGGTATTGTATATGTTTACTCTCAACGCTTTTGTTAATTGTTTGTGTTTTTTTTTTATTGTAATGCTCTACTAGTAAATGCTGTGCTGGGAATACTAACAAGCTTGCTCGCCTGCCAAAAGCTTCAAGCTTTACTGTCATTTCGCTAGAATGCTCGCTAAAAGGCTCCTGTTTATTTTGCGAGCATTTTACCTGTACTGTAACATTCGCAAGAATGCTCATTACGTGTGAATATCAAGTGTATCAGCACCTTTAGATTAGGCACGATTGGACTAAATTGGAAAAAGAAGCTTACGTCTATCAGACGCCGGCAGAACGCTTGTTTGCCACCAACGTGATAAAAATACATATTTAATACGAAAAATAAGGTTTAATTTTTCGTATTAAATATGTATTTTTATCACGTTGGTGGCCAACAAGCGTTTGTTCTGGAAGTACTATGAAAATGTCCTTGCATAGGACCACTCTAAAGGTGCGCTTCCAGTGAAATTGGTTGGAATGGTTAAACCTAATCTGGCGTTGAAGTAAAGCACATTACCCGACGTCAATCACGGTATCCCTATAAAGCCGACGGGTATAACCGGGTTAGCTCGTGATTGCGAGTGGGACGGAGTCATTAGGACTTATTTGGTGGCTACATTGAAATTTGTGCAATTGGTGTCCAAAATTGGGGATTTTAAGAAGAAAGTCTTCATTTGACACGTTAGGTGGGCGTGAACACGTAAAACAAATTGAAATGTGATACGGATCCTAGCGACGAACGAAAGCCCCAATTAAGCTACAACAAGTGAGAGGGTTTTGTGTTCAGTTATAAAGGTTCTACATAGACTTCCAATGAAAATTTCAGATCAAATATTCGATATTTATTGTATATGTTTAATTGAATTATCAACAAATTTTATATCGATTGTTTTAAAAATCTTATTCGACGTTTTTTCTGCTTTGGTAGCGTTTTCAGTAATCGAAATTAGCGTGTCGGAGGAAATTTCGTCACTGGTATTCAATTTCCTCCCTAGATTTTACAGGAGCGTGAAATATAATTTCATGCCTTTTCAGACGCAGATCTACCACATTCTATATCATCAAAATTTCACGAATATCAGATTTTTATGAACAATTTCCACCATTAAAATATGCAAATACGGAAACTCAAGGTTAAATCCCATATTTTACGTTGGAGATAGCACTTTAAATTCAATATCGGGTACGTGAAGCGAATGGCAGGCGGACACGGGTCGTATATTTTGCCCGATATTTGAGCAGAGATCGTATCTTGGAAGAATAAATAATAAATCAGAGCTACTGTTATATCTTCGATCCTTTTTCAGCATTTCACTCGTTTATTCACAAAAATGCTTTTATGTCTCATGTTTACGTATGTGTTTGTATGTGTGCGCTAATGGTAAAGAGGCCCGTAGACCACTAATGATTTTTGACTCATATCACATGGCTTAGCAAACTCGGTTTCAAAAATGCTGTATGTCTATCTGTAGGTAAAGTCAGCTGCTGAGAAACATGCCCCTTCCCCCCTCTGCATACCAAATTTCTATACGGGGGGGTGGGGTATTTTTCTCTGCACCTGACTGTACTTATCTCAATGTATAGATATGTTTATTTTGTCATTATGTATCTAGTGTAATTTAACATTCAGGGCTGGGAACCCGACTAGAGGGTGCCTACGCCGCAGGCGCTTTCCGCTACATACGAGGAAAACCACGGGATCGGCTAAGAGCGCAGCGCGTAGCGATTCTTGGCACTGAATGTGTTTAAATGTTTACTATCGTAACAAACACACAGAATAAGGTATTTGGAAATCATCCCTTAAATTACTAAAAGAAAAAAGAGATGAATATTTTATAAGAAAAAAAAACTACGTGGACTTTCAAAACAGTATTCTGACAGTCTCGTTTCTCCTTAACGTGTGGTCACCGCAGCGGGACAGTTCTCCCGCGTGTCACTCAACTAAAATTAGATTTGCGACAGTGTACGTCATACCAGTGCCATCCCATTTTATGTCTTAATGGAAATAGTTAAAGTTTAAACTTGGATATCCCAGTTTAGTGAACGACAAAAGGACTGGATCTTAATTACTAATACTCGTAGGAATTAATAAATGCATTTGTTTTTCTTCTTTTTACAATGTTTAATGTTTAGTAATTAATGTAATAAATAATTTTACGTCACACCTGGTCATAATGCGAGTTTTACTGCACGCTGCGCGTAAATCTCGCATTGTGGCCAGGTGAAGACGTAAAATTGTGTACTCACCACGGGCGGTAATTCGTAAGGCCCCAGATCGCATATTTATGGCAATAACCTTCGGTTCGGGCCACAAACACCTGCGATCTGGGCCTTTCACGAATTCACCGCCCTTGGTACGTAATGCACTATGGTATATACTATTCCCATTATTATCATATTGCAATGCCCTTACAGGGTTGTGTTGAAACGTTGTTATTTTTGAGATCTTTATTTGTACACATAAAGCAATGAATAAATGAAATGAAATGAAATAATACTACAACGACAGCATAAAAGCAAACGAATTGCCTAATGGTAAGCAAACACCGTTGTTTATAGGCGCTTGTGACCCAGAAAAATCGCAAGCGCGTTGCCAACCCGTTATTGATTTGAGGATTCGTTGTTGACAGCTAGAAACAAATGCAGGTCCCTCACTATCAACGCAACGCATCCTCTGGAGCTCTGGCGACCTTACTCACCACTATGTATTCAATAGATAAAAACCGGCCAAGTGCGAGTCGGGCCACGCGCAGTGTAGGGTTCCGTAGTTGGCTGTCTGTCTTAGTTACATTGACGTGGGGTGCGGTTGCGTTGGCCGAATTTGTACAAGAATTGGCCTTTCCAAGTACATATTAAGGTGGTCGACTATTGCTCGGTAATTAATTAGTTATGCCTACTTTCCGGTGATAGTCTTCCTTGTAAATTCATTAGGTATATGTACTACAGCACGGCTATCACAAGACGGCGCGCGAGCTCTCTCGATTTTTCTCGCACTATCCGTCTCTTATTAAAAAACTTCAAAACTTTGAAAAGAGCGGTATAGTGCGATCAAAATCGAGAGAGCTCGCGCGCCGTCTTGTGATAGCCGTGTCGCCACGAGCTTTTTCACAGCCATTTAGCCGGCAGGGGGGGACATATGACTAGAACAAAAATTAGGGCTTTAAAGCCCAATATCTCGCTAATGAATCTCTAAGTTGAAAAATTGTCTTAAAAACCCATAATATTTTTTAACAAGCTATCCAACGAAACCCTACACCATGGGTTTGACGAGAAAAAAAATTACATCCTCACTTACGGTGTAGGGGAGGTACTCGTAACCTAAAAAAACTGTTTTGTCGGCCTCATTGATTTATATACCCATGCCGAATGACAGCTTTCTATTCGTAAGGGTTACTGAGCTAAACCGAGGACGGACGGACGGACGGACGGACATGGCGAAACTACAAACGGTTCCTTGTTGACTATGGAACCCTAGAAAAGAATACATAAAAACCATCCAGGGCTCAGAAACAAATATTTGCCCTTACCGGGATTTCAATTCAAAATCCTCAGTTCCGTCAGATCACCCATTAGCCCAACCGGTCGTAAATTGTTACTGGCTATCTTTCAAAATCAGAATGGCCGCACGATACCCTTGGGGAGTCTTGTGTGAATTAATCTACAAGCAATTACATTAGGCTTGTCGTTGGAAGTGAGAATAGGTAGCTAAATGACCGACGACCGACGAGCTATGACGACCGCTTTAGCCTAGTTGGTAGTGACCCTGCCTACGAAGCAAGAGGTCCCGGGTTCGAATCCCGGTAAGGGCATATATTTGTGTGATGAGCACGAATATTTGTTCCTGAGTCATGGATGTTTTCTATGTATTTAAGTATTTATTTATCTATTTAAGTATGTTTATCGTCGTCTAGTACCCATAGTACAAGCTTTGCTTAGTTTGGGACTAGGTCGATTTGTGTAAGATTGTCCCGTAATTTTTTTTTTTTTTTAAATGGCCGGTTTCTATAGCCTGCTCTATACAGTCGGCCATCACCACCCATCGTACAGGACGCAACTATGCGTTAGACGGAGAAAGACATCGCCGCGCCATAAGCCATCCGACACCACTACCCTCTACACGCTGGCCCATCCTAGTGGGCCATTACGATGGGCCATCATGAAGAGGAGCCATATGACTACTCAGTCCGTAGGGTAGGTGCTAGGTGTCTCTCTGTGTCTAGTCTGTAATCTGTGGTTATGTTCCTGGTAGTGAGTTAGGGCGCCTGGGCATGCGCTGTGTTGAGGGAGAGATCTGCACTTGTTTCTAGCTGTCAACACAACTGATTCTCAAATCAATAAAGAGTCTTAAATACGCTTTTGAGCGTGCACAGGCTACGTTGTCTGCTTACCATCACGTATCATGGTTGAGATTGCTTAATGTGGACGACTTTTTATAGGAATTGAAACATTTAACCTTGGACGGTAGGTATTTTTTATTGTTTTGGTAGGCTTTTTGAATTGAATACTTTGATGTAATACGGCCAACTCAAATAATGCCAACAATACATTATTTTTACTAAACGGGACTTAATCGCGTATAATTAATTTATTAATAATGTGTGAGAACCGTGAAAGTCATTTAATCTCAACTATAGGCTGCATGCTTGTTTGTCTAAAAGGTGGAAGCTAGTGTTTAATATTGCTTTGTCCGATGCTTTGTCACCCCAATACGTAAATAATTGGTCACCCTACACGGAAAAAAGAAAAACGGCGCCTTTATATCGTAAAAGGACATTTTATATGCCATTGGCAGTATCGCACTGTCCTCAATTCACATTCATTTTGACACTCGTTAACTTTTTAGGGGAATTCAGGGCTCATTTAGGGGGTAGTTAAGCTGTCAAAGGGACAGTCGTGAATTTAATGATATTCGTTTATAGGTAGTGGTATTTATAAAGGGATTCGTACTTTTGCTTACTATTGATTCGCTGTGTCTGGATTTGATTTATTAACCCCCGACGCAAAGAGAGGGGTGTTATAAGTTTAACGTTTCTGTGTAACTGTGTATCTGTCTGTGGTATCGTAACTCCCAAACGGACGGACCGATTTGAATGCGGTTTTTTTTTTCAAAAGCTTATATGAGCCCGGGTGTTCTTAAACATGGTTTATGTAAATCTGTTCAGCCGTTTTTGAGATATTGGACTTTAAAATGAAAATGTCGGGGGTTTTTCATCTTTTCTACGAGTAAGTTGTATTTATTGTCTCGCAGCTATTATTATGGCGACGGTCTTCTGTAAATATTAAATAAATAAATATTAGAGGACAATCTTACACAAATCGACCTAGTCCCAAACTAAGCACAGCTTGTACTAATGGGTACTATAGACGACGATAAACATACTTATATAGACAAATGAATACTTAAACACATAGAAAACATCGATGACTCAAGAACAAATCTTCGTCCTCATCACACAAATGAATGCCCTTACCGGAATTCGAATCCAGGACCTCTTGCTTCGTAGACAGGGTCACTGCCAACTAGCGAGGTATACTTACTCCGTAGGGCTACCAAATATTTATGGGCGGCATGACATTCCGCTATGCCCTCAGCACCTCACTCTTTCAAACAATAAGGTGCTGATACACTGAAGCATTCACTTGTAATCAGCATCTAGTGAATGTTACATTACCAGTTAAAAGCTCACAAAAACAGGAGCGTTTTCTGCGAACATTCTAGCTTAACGACAGTTGCTTCAAGATTTTTGATAAGCCTACAACAACAAACCCCGGAACTCAAACTGTTTCTATACCTAATTTAATCGAAATCGGTTAAGACAGACACTCTCTCGCATTTATAATATTAGTATGGATATACAGTAGCACTATAGCAGGCAGTGACATGCTGCAAGCAAGGCCAGCAATTGCCCCTGCAATAAGATAATGCTGCCTAATAAGAGTAGGTCGTTGAGTCTCGCTTTTGAATGCATATGCTAATATAGGTAAGAACAATAAAGGTACAGTTTCTACAGACTATAATAGTATTTTTGTTCGTCGTTGACGTCGACTGTAAATAAAGAAAACATCCTACGCTTTACTGCAGCTAAAAAAAACATTCCAATCAGTTAAAATCAACCTTTTGAAAATCATTTCAAAGTATCAAAAGCACGTTTCAAAATCAGTCACCAAGCCCCTATTTCACCAAATATCATAACAAATTTAAGAGCTATCCTCTTGTCAGTGGAGTATTTTTCTTTCTGTGGTACGCCAGCCCTTTGTTTCTTGATGATACGACACGACACCAGCTTTTTCCTTTATCTGATCTATGTGACGCCGTGGTCTTCCCCTGCCTCTCATTCCTTCTATATTTTCTTCCATGATGGTTTCGAAGATTTTCCCTCTAGTGTGGTGTTCAAGATCGCTCTTCTCTTTTAACATGTCTTCATTTGTCATGCTCTCGGTCCAGCGTATGCCTTCCATCCGTCTCCAAAACTACATTTCAAACGCTTCTAGCCTTTCTCTGGTCCTTTATGTCATTATCCACTTTTCGCTGCAACACTATATTATAATTGATAATTTGACGTACCTATATTGCTAGGTTGATAGGTAACGATGCTGTTCAGTGAGCATGTTTCTTCCATTCACTTCATAACGTATAAATGTTCATCTTTGAACGTAGTCAAAGTCACAATATTTTATTACGTCCAACTTTCCATCTTTTTAACTCCAACCATTCCACTCCCAATACTTCCACACTCGAACTTCTGCCATTTCAACCGCGTGCATCGGAAATGTAATACCGGGACTTTTGATTGTACCCGGGAACTCGGGTTCCCGGGAATAAACCCGGAAACGTCGCGTGTGACACGAAGTGGAATTAGCATTTTCCGTGTCGCGAAAATGAGCTGCTTTAGGGGCAAATAAAATGTAAATTAGTGTACATTTCGGTGTGCGGTGGGATTGTGAACCTTTGTCAAATACGAGCGTTATAATGAGGTGCATTTTAGGTTGAGCTTCATGGTATATTTCTTGAGAGAAAAGAAACGGCACGCTAGTAAATTATCATACTTGAGAAAGATTAGAAAGGTTTGTAGCAATTAAAGCATACTTTAAATTTGGAACTTTTTTGTTGCCAATATTTATAATCATTTTACAAATTTTGATAATTATGCTTCTTGTTTACAAGCTTTTATTTACTTTCACCTGTCCCGTTGTCTGTCTGTAATCAAATCTTACAAGTTAAATTTGATCCACTTCCCGGTTTCCGATTAAGTTGAAATTTTGCACGAATATACAAATCGCGTGACAATGCAATATTATGATGACGTGAAGCTGATCTGATGATGGAGCTGGAAGGTGGCCATAGGAACTCCGTAATAAAAGCATCGCCCCATCGAGTTCGGGCTCATTAGAATCTTCTCAATGAGTAGTTGATAATGGTATACAGAAAAGTACAGTCGGCAATAAAAGCTTGTACCAAAAATGATTTTTTTTTCTTTCTCTTTATTCTACAGCATCTTAAAACATTGTACTTGTCGGAATTTAAAAAAGTTATAGCAAAAGAGAATAAGAAAGTGTTTGGCTTAATTAACCTCCTAATTATATAAACACTTTTGTAGAAGTGCCCTTTATGAAGGTTATTGCGATGTAACTAAAGTGAAAAACTGTATACAGCATTTTGTAATCGACTACTTATACAATAGACAATATATGTATACTTATTTATATATGTATACTTATTTATGGAAGTATGTATTTTTGTGTAATTGTCAAATAATGTGGATGTATGTGTAAGCTTTTCCTGTTTTTATTCCTGCACTACCTGTTTACAACTCTTGTTGAAAATTTCCTGCCACCCAAAAGTTGTCTGGAAGAGATCGCTTTAAAGCGATAAGACCGTTATTACCATTGCATTGGTTTAATCTACTTTTGTGACATGTTTTTCTTATGTTGTGGTGCTATAACGAATATATATTAGTATTATAGATAAGAATGGCCAAATATTTATTTGTAAATTGATAATAGGGATGAAGGCAAATGCAATCCAACTAGTAGGAGAAAACCAATTGCATTGCTTAGTTTAAGTAAACTAAGTACAGTTGATTTCAAGGACATATTAACATGTCCTTTATAATGTACATCGCCATAATAATACCAGCCGAAAGACGTCCACTGCTGGACATAAGCCTCCCCAAAGAGCGCCACAATGACCGGTCCTGCGCCACCCGCATCCAGCGGACTCCCGCGGCCTTTACCAGGTCGTCAGTCGACCTTGTGAGGTCTACCGACGCTGTGCCTGCCGATTCGTGATCGCCACTCTTAAGGCTTTTTTATCTCTACAATATCGGTTTGAAACTTTGTTCAACCAGTACACAACCGCTTACTTTGTGCTTATTTTGTAGCTGAAGTAATTGCGGGTACATTGTACGAGTGGGTTTACAAGACGAAATAGGCTGAACAATAGAAACACGGCCATAAATCACTGAGGTTTACTGCATGTCACGAAGTTATTGTTAGGTGTTGCTGTTGAGATTGGATTCATGATACTCAACTAAGTAAGTAAAAATAGTACCTACTAGAGGCTCTGTGAGCGGTGGAATTTGCGACCCTGACATTTATTTGAAAAAAACTGAAAGGCTAAAAACTATATAATTTCACGAGAATCGTTTGAGAACGTGACACGAGTTCGACGTAGCGATCGATAAGTCGATTATAATAATCATTCGACTTATTCGGCTCAATTTGTAATCATTCGATTATTAGTCACTCACTACTAATGAACGCAGAGTCGACTCGACCCAAGTCGAATTGAAGTAGTTTAACTGAATGGAGTCGACTGAGTCGAGCCGTGGCATTACGAGCTTATCTATAGCTTACCATGAGTAGTTGGTTACTAATTAATAGTCGTGATTCGATTATCAGCATTAGTATATTACTAATGTCATAATCGTTTATTGATATTAGTAATAGCTAATTATTCGATTAGTCTTATCATTCAAAGTCGCGCATCGCTAATTCCACGATTTATGCGACCAGACCCCGTGTCATGGTCGGCCTTATCACGCGATAAGTGTCAAGATAGAGCGTCTGTCTCGATCTATTGAACGGTGTCAGAGCCAGTGGGCGTAGCACGGTTGCCATTTTATCACTTATCGTTGTGGTAAAGACGCCCATCACGCTCTGACAAGTATGCGAGTGCGAGAGTGACGGATGCCTTATCCACAACGATAAGTGATAAAATGGCAACCGTGCTACGCCCGCAGTGACGGACTCTCTTGTCACTTATCGTGTGATAAGGCCGTCCATGCTACGGGGTCTGTAGAGGAGAACAGACGGACAGTGGGACATCTGGACCAATTTTGACAAAGCTGAAGTCGTAAGCTTCAAGCTAGCGAGCGAGCGAATAATTAACACATTGAGCCGGCGAAACCGGATTGAAATCAATTGTATCACCTTTCGAAAATGCTCATCTGCTCCACTGGTGACCATAGGGCTGGCTCGTTCCTCGCTCGCTCAACCCATTGGCATTGCCATTCAGCGAGGTAATGCAGCCAGCCTTATAAGAAGGCACCCTACCAAGTGATAATGATCTAGGGGATATATGTAAATATAGTGTAAATGCCCCTTAGGTTAAGTTAGCTTTAGTCATTTTAGTACCTACTTTTATAGACATATTTGTAATACATTACCATTACCTACACCTTTAGAGAAGGCCTATTTAGTTTCTTAAAGAAGTGTGCGATGCATGTTGTTCATTGTGTAATACGACATAGGAAATTAAAGGTTCAATTTCCATCGAGCTAGCAAAAATCCTTTTTTATAACTGTTATGAAAGGCCCGGTTGCGGCTTGACGTTGACTTTTGAGACATCCTGTATATACATGGTTACACGGACAAGTGTTAATAATAGCGAAATTATGCCCTAACGCATATTTTACGCGACTCCACACGCAATAGTAAAAAACGCGATTACATAACACTTATTACGACAAATGCCACTGACACCGTAAGGTCACCGTCGAGACGTGCCTCAGACACACCATAATAAGCTGACCTCTCAATTCAATGCAATTTCCCCCTCAACCTCCAAACTTGATCCTAAATCGAAGGGCAGGGCGTGTCGAGACACAGTGGACGTTTTTATGGGAGTGAGTCATAATGAGTCAGTACGAATTCGTGTAGGGCGAGTATGATTTCGGTGGAATGGAAGGGGGATTTTGTGACTCAAGTCATAGTTTTTGATGGGGGGATTTGTTTCCCTAATGACTAGATCGGATGATAGTCTCCCTTGTTGTCTGGATGGCAGGATATTGTAATTGCAATTGCATGTTTGGTTTTTGTTTATTTTACTACCTTATCTTTATTTTAAGTTTTGGTTTTTTTTTTACTGTTGTGACAGTATGAATTATTTTTACACTTACAGTTTTTTTCTCTTTACTTATATTTTTCATTTTGGTCGGAAATAGAAAATCAGGGGTTACTAAACTTATATTCACGTCGTTCTTTGAAAACAATTTTCCTGTGACATGGCACTAAGAAATATAGTACCTAATTTTCTCTGGTTTTGAGGATTATTTGTAAGTCAGGCGAGTTATATAATGTACTTTGATCTTGTTTCAAAAATTACAGCCTTCTTTTTTTCTACTGCTAATCTTTAAACCCTTATTCAGGAATATTATTATATTTGGCAGTTAAAAGGCAACTCTATTTACTTTCACAAACGTAGCTATGTACAATTTACACCAATTGTTGTGTTAAGGCTAGGTACACAATATTTCCATCGAATACGGTTGAGATTATTTAATGTGTCCGACTTTTTATAAAACTTTCAATGGAATTTGAATCTTTTAGACTTTCGTTGTCGCTTTTTGAATAGAATACTTTTATGCAATTCAGTCAAATTAAATAATCTCAAGTGTACTGTAACGTTCATAAAAAACAATAACACTATATACCCTTCCCGTTTTTGTATAGACTAGTCTTATTAAACCGTATCGTGTGGCCACCACCGTAGTTTCCTGTGAGTCAAATCGATTGGGGCCGCTGCGCTGTTACCACTCCGGCTACGGGGAACAGGTATTTTATTTTATATGTTCTGGAAATCTAACTTCGAAACTAAATATAGCTTTACGTTCCATTTTGAGTTAGGTTTTCGCTGTGCAAACTTTGGAAAGTAGTTTGTGGGGATTTCGGAAGCAATAAACAACATAATAACACCGCTATCTACTAGCTTTGTAGGTAGTTGGTATCCTGGTGGTGAGCAAGGTTGCCAGAGCTCCCGAGGGTGTGCTGTGTGCAAAGTGTGGGACCTGCATTGGGGCTCTGGTTATTAACACAACGTATCCTCAATGAAATATAGCAGCGTTCTCGTATAACCATGGCCGGAACTGCGATGGCAAAGTTAAGGAAAGTATAGAGGAATCGCAATATTACCAAAACCACCAGTCAGGCTCGTGCGAACCCTCGACGCAAAAAGAGGGGTGTTATAAGTTTGACGTGTCTGTCCTAAACGAATGGACCGATTTTAATGCGGGTTTTTTTCTCGGAAAGCTGACGTGATCGAAATGGTTCTTAGTTACGTTTCAACAAAATCGGTTCAGGCGGTTTTGAGATGTTGACCTTTGAAATGAAAATGTCGGGGGTTTTTCAACTTTTCTTAGTACGTATTACTTTCTTAACGAAAAAAAAAATGTATTAAATATTTTGTTTCGTGTTATTTTTAACGAGGAAGTTACCCCGATCACATTTTAAACGATATGATACAGATATTCGTAGCAGGAATATGGTTGAAAGATACGCGACGTTCAGTCGCTGTCCTCGTAGCTTATGTGGTTAAAGCACTACCGGCAATAGAGGGATCGCAGGTTCGAGTCCTGTCGGGGGCTACTGACGAAGATGGTTTATTTTTCCATTATATTCTTTCTCTCTGTATCATATCGTTTGTAACTTATTCTTTACGCAGCAGAAACGTGGACAGTGCGCGAGTTACAAAAGGGGAACATAGATGCTTTAGAGATGTGGTGCTGGAGGAAGGTGCTCGGGGTATCGTGGACGGAGTTCCTATAATGTGTGGTCTTATAGATAGATAGATAAATCATTTATTTGGCATTATGCAACAAAATAAAAACAAAGAAATACAGAAAAAAAAAAAACAATAAAAGAACAAGTGAAACAATTGTGGTACGGAAATAGAATTATAAATTAAAATTACGGCATACTTGTGCGTTGCAATAATGCCAAAAAGGTACTGGCTCAGTTTTGCTTTGCTCGTGTGAGCAAGCACTGATATTCTGCCAGTACCATGCAGGTGAAATATTACAAGAAAAATAATAACAAATAAATAAAGCTTGCAAATTATATCGAATAAATAAAATAGATCTGTGTGATAGGTGATTACGAAAAAAGACAAAATATAAGGTGTAACTATGTGTCGACAAGGAGTGTATATATTATGAAAAAACGTGTGGTGAGATGTGTGATGTCCCTTAGAAGCACGCCTATATTACAAAATATAGTGTCTATAATGACTCAACTTATGTTAAATACAACATACAACGTGACCATAACCTTGTTACTCGTGCAAGCTATCCAAAATGGCCAAACAATCACTCCTCGCAGCAATTTAGTAAATCACTCGGCAAAACAAACATTGCCACGATTTTTCACAATAAATACAAAATGTCAACCGAATACTTAACACGGCACAAATCACGCCCAACCTTGGCCAACAAACGTCAACTTGAGTTATTTAATTGAATGCGCTTGTAAATTTTAAATACTGCACTCAACCGTTTGAGAAATAATGACAGTATTTGGAATAAAGTCGGTATTTAAGAACGTAAATTGTGTTTAAAATATACAAGGCTTTGGCCCAGAAGGCCTATTTATGTTCATCACTGCTGATCAAAATAATTTAAACATGTTTCGCTCGCTCGCTTCCTCGCCCGCTGAGCTAACTGATGAGAACGAGTACCTACATTAAAACCTAGGTGCAATACGTAATGAATGAATTAAACCTGTTAATTTTGTGGAGTTAGGAGCAATTGAGTATCTTGAATTTTAATTGACCTCTGACAAACCACAAAATATAAACGCAACCTGCTGGTGGATTGCAAAAAGTTCGTTCATTCCTATGTAAGGTATATCTAAATGTATTTTTTGTACAGGAAATCGACAGTTGAGTTGTCCTAGTACTCGTTTCAAAAGATACGCAATTATTCTGATTGAAACATTCGCTGAAAATTGTTTTTTTCTCCCTCATTATCTGAATAATGCATTTCCCTATTGGCTGCAGAAAAACAAGTGACTGTCTACAATCTTACATAACCCGGCATTGCCTCCCGCGGAGTGGCGCCGCCCGCCATCGATCCGTCTGTTTAAACAGCCCAAGCTCGGATATTGCACTGGTAGGAAGCTGGATGCCTGAATGACTTTTTAAACTTAGGTATATTTTCGAAGAGTTAACCTAGCGACACTGGGGGGGACTTTGCCGAGGGGCAATCTGACCTGCAGAAGAAAAGCAACACACAAATAGTAGAATTCATCTGAAACAAAGTCCGAACATAAGGCTAATAATAACCCGGGCGTTGGTCGCGGGAGTCCGCTAGCGGCCTTAGTCTTATTGTAGGCTTCCCCCAAAGAGTGCCACTACGACCGGTCTGGGCGGCGCAGGACCGGTCGTAGTGGCACTCTTTGGGGGAAGCCTACATCCAGCAGTGGGCGTATTTCAGCTGATATGATAATGATGATGTACGGCGGGGTACGGCTACGCTACGCTACGCTAAATCGTTGAAAGTGTTGCAACGCGCTGCGCAGCATAACATCACTCTGGAAGCAAATTAGTAAGACGATACGAACTAAACTAGTAAATAAAAGAGTGATATAATTCGTTAGAAACATTCACTTGCGATTGCGAGTTACTCATCTAATAACGAAATATTAATATTAAACTTTAACGGCCGTATTCATAAACGTACTACAAGCCTGTTTTAACTAAAATGGCGTTAAAATTCGTTTTTCCTTATCTGTCACTTTGACATTTGTGTTCGTAAGAAAGGGACAAAGCACATTTTATTTAGCAGAGGCATTTTAAGTTTTATGAATAAGGCGGTAAGACTCTATGGTTCCAATAATAAAATTGCAACCATACTATTCGATAAGCTTTAAAGTTTAACATGCCAGTTAAACTGAAATCGAACTTAGAAAGTTATGTAGGTACTTTCAGTTCGAACTGTCCAAGTGCAGTTATTCAGACTTCGGAACTGGGGCTCAGACACTTGTACTTTGGACGCTGAATTTCAATTGGACATAGTTTTCCAACGGTTTTGCAAGTTGGAACACAATACCTACAGATATGGGGAAGTGGGAAACAAGCGTAAGGCCGCGGTCTGAGAGGTGGTCACGTAACGTTTCGAACGTACTTGTGTGAGGACAACTCAACTCTATTTTTTATTTTTTTTCATTTTAAAAGTGACATTTAGATCTACCTGACGCGCGTACAACGCGTTACGTGATCGGCTTGCTGGAAACCAGACCCTCTATTCTGTAACATTGTTTTAAGCTCGCCTGAACGCTCACCTACAAATATAACTTGACGCCGTGATTCGTAGTAACTTAGAGTAGGTAGAAGTCTGGTTTCGTTAGGCCTGGTGGGGGGGTGAGACGCATGAGCGCGTAAAGAATAACAGCCCAGCAGGGTGAAAAGCGGGTGTTCATACATTGCGCTTGATCCGATGAACTGCCGCTCCCTGACCGCGAACTGACCCCCGCTACCCGGTGGCGTCTAGTCCGCGGCCTGTGGCTACGAGGTATCAAATATATGAAATACAGCTTGACTCTCTGGTGGATATTCACCCTTAGCTTTGGGTCACCCACCACGTAGAACATCATCATATCAGCCCAAAGACCTCCACTGCTGGACATAGGCCTCGCCTAAAGAGACATCTAGCGGACTCCCTTCTTTAATTAACATTTTTTAATTAAAATTAATAATTGAAAATAGTCAAAATAACACTATTAACTATTCGTTAGATTTTCCGCTCTTAATGAGTAATTGTTAGTTGATGACTTGTTCATCGAAAAATACTTTTTGCCAATAACAGTTTAGGTACTTATCAAAAGCCGTTGTCGCCGTGCCGTGTCAAAAGTGTTGTGTTCTCGCCAAAATAAATTATTTGAAAAAAAAAAAATCACCCCTCTCATTGGTAGAAAACCAACTTTATTACTTTCAAAACACTTCCAAAGCAACCATACTTCAAATAAATGGGCTTAATTAAGCAAGCCCTTAATAATCCTCTAATGAAGAACTATAGAAGGCTCGGACCAGAATACTGAAAGATTTACTGAACAGAACGTAATTAAAAAGTAGGTGCGAACTCGAGGGAAAAAGTTATTGAAAAGCTTGCCGGCAGCCATATTGTTGCAAAGAAACGAGCAAAGGAAATTAAATCTAACAATAATATTACTTTAGATTAAAAACAAATAAAGAGTTATAGTTTTACTTTAGCCAAGGATGCAGTAGCCACCCAAAGTCCTATAAAAAATTAAGCTTTTGCTTTTTTTTTTGTTTTATGTTGTTTATGTTTTTTGCTTGTGTAATTTTGTGGTTTTAAAACTAGATTTTTTATTCTTTTGTGATTTATTTGTACAGTCAAGGGCACCAATATGTATACACCACAAACTCTCAAAAATATGTACACAGACCTTATTTCTGCAACATTAAGGTTTTAGTATACATATTAATGAAACTTTGAGTGAATACATATTGGTGCACTTGACTGTACACAGCGTTTCGTCACTGTGCCGTGGTATCACCAAATGGTCACAACAGAAGACCAGCGTGGCTCTGCCAGCATCACGCTGAGTTGTAACCATTTCGTAGCAAATTGCGAAACTTTAATGTCATTGTTTGTACGTTGTCTTGTGGTTTGTCATGAATAAATGTCTTTTTTTTTTCTAAACTGGAACAGAGGTGCATTTATTTAGTATCGTTCTGTATTGTTTTTCTTTTTAACTGCTTTGTTTGTGTGAGGTGTGCAATAAAGAGTATTTGTATTGTATTGTATTGTATTACCCATTCAGGGCAAAGAATCACTACGCGCTACGCTCGTAGCCGATCCCGTGGTTTTCCTCGTATGTAGCGGGAAGCGACTACGGCGGTCTGACGCATATGTGTCGTCATGGGCCCTGACTGTGTTAAAACAAAACAAACTCTACGCTTTTGACTATTACTGTTGATTCAAAACTATTTGCCATTTTTTCTTGTATGGTGGGTGGTTATAGCGTCGGTCACAGATGAACTATGTCGCCAGCGACATCTGATTTTCATCCGCGCGCGACATCTCAGCCGAGCAAGACTGGCACAACTGACGCACCTACGCGCAAGGAGAAAATCACCATCTTTCTAAATTGCAGTCAGAGCGAGACAGTCGCTTAGTCGCCTGCAACGACGATTAGCAGTAGATTGTGTTGACGCTCCGTATCATCACGGACATCATCTACCTATTCGGAGTTATGGCACTCATTTCTGATTTACAGCACTATAACTATTACATCATGGCATTCCTGACCTTGGGACATGGCAATAATGGCCGGGCAAGGCCGTAAATGGCCGAAATAGGTCGTAAAATAATCGTTAGTATTACTTCAGAGCAATAAAGACGTAAGTTACAGAATTTTTGTGTACAGTTAGAGTCACGGTTATGTTTGCAATGTTACGTCCTTTTATCTCATAATGTAACCGTTAATCTAATCATAAGTATAGGTACTATCGACAACACAGCTAACTGACTATCCGTGCACTTTATGAGCATTTCTCAGAAAAATTCCACTACATTTTTTCGGAGATTTTCTGCAACTTTTATGTTATTTCTACTCAAAATCACGATGTCTTTCCATCCCAATAGGAGAAAAAAAGTGTCCCAAAATGTCCATACATTTTTGCACTTTCCTATTGTGTTACCACCATACAAAGTGTAAGGTAAATGGTAACACAAAAGGAAAAATATCTTTGGGACAGTTTTTTCTCCTACCAGGGTCGAAAGTGCTCCTGATTCTGAGTGGAAATAGTTAACAAAAAATTCATAGAAGTACAATTAATAATAGTGGCATTTTTTTTGAGAAACGCTCTTATACCCATTGTAAGAAGGTTCTTTATAAATACAGAATGGTCAGTTATAACTGTGTTGGCGTTTGTACATAATTCTTTCACGACTGTACATCGAAATGTTATTTCAAAACACTTTGATTCAGTGTAGGTATGTGAATTTGGCAAAGTCCAGAGGCTCTAGCTAAAACTAAATTAAATTAATAAATTAAATCTACAAAAACCCTCGGGGCATTGTACCGAGGTACACGATGTCTTAGTTTAGGCATTTCAGTTGTGAATCAAGCACTAAAACAGGGGCACACGCATCAAAGATGGCGGACTCGTAAAATGTGCAAAAATCGGCGCTTGCGTCAGTGTCTGGAGTTTGTAATTCCATGCATGGAAGTTATAAGCGAGCAGCGTTTCCAATCAGAACATTACATTTCAAACTATTTGCAGATGAATCCGAGGGAGCAAAGCTGTACAATACAATAACTTACCTACTAAAGTAAAAGAGTGCCAATCATTAAAAATATTTTAAACCAAATTAAAACAATTTATTAGTGACAATGTAATATATTAAATATTATCGACAAGCTGGATGTACTATAAATATGAAATTATTTTAAGTTTAAGCTCATTTTAAGTGAACTTATTGTTCTTTATGAGTAATAAAGATCTTTTAACCTAATTGACATATTTTACAGTTATTTGCTATTGCAATTCATTATTTATTCTGTAGAAATTAATAATAATAATTGTTATAAACATTTAAACAAACATTTAATGACTGTTTATTAAATTCAAATATACTAGTAAATTCGATAAGAGTAACTGAGATAATTTTATCATGAAATGGAATCAGTTTATGTTTCTACTTGTCACTATAATATTAACACCTAACGAGAATTCGTCTGTTTGATTATCCAGTTAATGTGTTCAGTCGATATGCCGATATATGGCGATAAGGTTATTTGTGAAGTGAAAACTTCTTTAGCGGCGCTGTGCACTTTTGTAATGGGGAAAAATTGTTAAACTCGCCACAGGTCACGTGACCGCAAGATGTCACGTGACCATGAGATTCGAGAGATTGAAAATTCGTAAGACGGTCACGTGACCTGATCGAAAAACTGTTACAATTTTTTCACTTCTGCCGGCACTCCCGGAGTGCAATCCGGTCTTTTTAGGGTTCCTTGTTGACCACGGAACCTTACCGTTTCGGAACTTATAGTTTCGCCATGTCCGTCTGTCTATCTGTCTGTCCGTCTTCGGCTTAGCTCAGTAGCCATTACTACTAGAAAACTGTAATTCGGCATGGGGATAAAAAACAAACACGCCGACAAAACAGTACAATAAAATCTTGAAAAAAAATGTATATATTAAAAGTTTAGCCGAAGGACGTCCACTGCTGGACATAGGCCTCCCCCAAAGAGCGCCACAATGACCGGTTCTGCGCCTCCCGGAGTGCAACCCGGTCTTTTTTTACTGCTACCTCTAGTTATGGGTCTAAACGAATAAATTACTCCGCGCACAGAAGTGCGCACAAAAGTAAGCATCCCTTGTAAGAATACAAGGGATGCTTACTCAGTTCGTTATTATTGTATTTAAACCGTACCGCTGTCTCTTATGACTTGCGCCTTTGGTATGAATCACGGCGAATTCACAACACTTAGCTCACTTGTCCCCAAGGGCACGGCTAACAGGAAAAATACACATTTTTGACTAGATAATGAAGAACAAGGGAGATGCATCTCATCATATAATATATGCCAACTTGAATTGAGTTGAAAAGTGCTAGCTATGCTTGATTCTTAGTACGGCACATGCCTGTTAATTGTTATCAATAGGAATATTTAAATTAGAGCGTCCGAACAATTCAACTGAGCAACTTTCCATACATAAATTGAGTTGCAGATCTACTTGACGCGCGTACAATGTTTTATACAACTACGGTGGCAAACAAGCGTACGGCCCGCCTGATGGTAAGCGGACACCGCAGCCTATAGACGCATGCAACTCCAAAGGAGTAACATGGGCGTTGCCGCAATGTTGAGAAGCTGACTTAACGTGATCGACCTGCAGAAACTTTTAATGAAAACGCTCTGTAAATATGAAGTTTGAAGAGAAGGAACATTTTTTTATCTTTATATGTTAAAAATAAGTTTAATCGTGATTTTTCCAAGGTATTAAGAGTTTTGTTAATAATTAATTATTATATTTTACTGTTGTCAACTTGTCATCCTACCGTATTCACGAAGACATACCAACAAAAGATTGTCTAACTGCACTATCGACCACACAGCTAACTGACCATCGGTGCACCTTAAGTGCATTGTAATAAGGTTCTATATAAACACAGGATGGTCAGTTAACAGTGTTGTCGTTTGTACTTAACAAGATTTTATCACAATTCACAATTCTAGCGAGCAGTGATATGAATGAGATGCGCAAACACAAACTAGGTACTGCTCTTGTTAAATCCTCATCGCATACAATTTATTTCTAGTCTTCCCTAATCATGAAACTGGCAGAATTCCTATCAACACTTATATATACTCATAGGTAGTATGATTGTTTAAAAGAATAAAGCAGATGTAATATATCTGTAGGTGATATAAATAGCGGCTCGAGCTTGACCCATCTGTTTAATGGATAAAAAGTATCATATCAGCCGAAAGACGTCCACTGCTGGACATAGGCCTCCCCCAAAGAGTGCCAAAGTGACCGGTCCTGCACCACCCGCATCCAGCGGACTCCAGCAACCTTTACCAGGCCATCAGTCCACCTTGCGGGGGGCCTACCCACGCCGCGCCTTCCGGTTCGTGGTCGCCACTCGAGAACCTTTCCGCCCCAACAGCCATCGGTTCTGCGTGCAATGTGCCCCGCCCACTGCCACTTATGTTTTTAGCGATTCGGAAGGCTATATCGGTTACCTTGGTTCTGCTGCGGATAGCCTCATTTCTGATGCGATCGCGCAGAGAAACTCCCAACATAGCCCTCTCCATTGCCCTTTGGGTGACTTTGAGCCTTCTTATGAGGCCCATAGTAAGCGACCACGTTTCCGTGCCATACGTCATCACTGGCAACACACACTGGTCAAAGACTCTCGTCTTGAGACACTGCGGAATAATGGACGAAAAGATGTGGACATAGTATTTATTTATTTAATTTATCTACTTATATAATTATTGGCTTAAATAATTTAATTAAAAACAAAGGAACATGTTAAATTAAGTAAAATACACAAAACTTATTATAACTATAGGTTAGGTTTTGTTTTTATTTTTCGGTGGAGGAAAACATCGCGAGGAAACCGGTCTAATCCTAAAAAGGTCTAGTTTTCCCTCTGGGTTGGAAGGTCAGATGGCAGTCGCTTTCGTAAAACTAGTGTCTATGCCAAATCTTGGGATTAGGTGGCAAAGAGAACCCCGGGCTAATTTAGGGGCACAACCGGGAATAACGCTAGGAAGATTATGATAATGAGGTTTTGTTTTCATTTTCTCTGTGTATTTTTGTACACGGTATTGTACAAAGTTTGCCTTTCTCGTTCTGCCTTACTTCCTCTCAATTGCTCGAAGGTTAGATTTCTTGCTTTGATTTATTGTGTGACATGTATATTCTTTAACATGTTATTGTGTACAATAAAGTGCTTACATACATACATACTGAGTTATTGAGTTGTGGATTTCATGCTCATACAAACCTAAAAACACAGCTCAATAGTATTTGAGCATCATCGTCAACATTAGCCTTTCCATGGATTGATGTATAATGGCGACCGGTTTAGCCTAGTTGGTAGTGACCCTGCCTACGAAGCTAGAGGTCCTGGTTTCGAGTCCCGGTAGGGCATTTATTTGTGTGATGAGCACGAATATTTGTTTGTCATGGATGTTTTCTTTGTATTTACATAAGTACATATTTATATCTATTATATATGTCGTCGTCTAGTACCCATAACACAGGCCTTATTGAGCTTACTATTCTATTTTTGTAAGATTGTCCCCTAATATTTATATTTATTTATTTATCAATGATTATATCTAATACTATTCAGCTTTGTATGAGCATAAAATCCGTGTCAAAAAATTACAATAAACAGAGAGACAACACGACAGTCACGAGAGCTGCGGCTGAAAAATAGTTTGAAATAATTGAAAGACAACCGACATACTTACAACCTTACACACTGCCGTGCAAGCTAAATAAATGCTTGTAGAAAAAGAAATAAATAGTAACAACATTAGAATCTTGTTTATGAGTCATTCAGTACAGACAATTGCATTAATGTCTGCCGTAACAAAGCTGACAAAAATATCGGACACGTCGTAACAGCCCTAGAAATAGAGTCATTCGGATATTTATTCGCGCTCTGTCGTGGTAGATATTGATGCCGGCGACGGTATTATGGGGCTTTTAAACTTTTTAACAACATTTTACGGCAATGTGTGGCCGGCAAGTATGCGCATCTTGCTCTAGCGTACAAAGTCAGCGTCAGACAGCAATAGTTGCCGGCCAGAAATTGCAGGAAAATGTAGCCCGTTTAGAAGCCCCTTTAGGCTATCCTCGTTTGTGACCTCACCTGTGTCATCTAACTTTCTGTCAAATAACTTTTGACGATGTAACATATCAGACTTCATCTGCTTTGTTTCAAAAATATGTAAACATAATTTTAAATATTATTTTATTTTTAATCAGGTTATATTATTACGCATTCTAGAAAATAATATTTCACACATATCTCGAGTAGTGAAGTAGCCTAAATTTATGACAATACAAACTTAATTGGTTATTGCACCTTAGTAAACAAAAGATATTTTACCCAAAATTGAACTTTATTACAAAGCTTTAAGGACTTTAGAACATTTATTCATTATTTAGCAACAGCATTTTATTTTGTAAATTATACCTTGGCGACAGAACGTTTCTTAAGTACTGAAATATGAACTACAAAAACAAATTAAATTTTACAGTCGAAGCACATATAAACAATAAATATTTAACCTAAAATGAACCTTACCCTTAAAGGAATATGACAATGGTCAAAATAGTTTACTTAGCTTATGACAGCAAAAACTGTTTGGAAAAAGTGTCAAGTGCCTCTAGCTAGTCGATAGTGGTCTTTCGCACCGTGAGATTGTTTTTTACAAATTTAAATTGATTGTTTAGCATAGATCATATTTGATGTAGGAAATAGAGTTTGAAATAGTCATACTTAAACGTAATTGATAACTTTGCATTTAATTTCAGACGCTTGTTTCACGAGGAACGGGGGGGTGTTCTTGGACTCCAGAGAGTCAGGGTAGCGTGGTATTCGGGGATTCTTATTTTGGACGTTGGACGTATCGGACGAATTCTCTTAGCAGGGTAAATAGGTGAACTAGGTTACCTAAGTTGTGTCTGGACGTGGATTGTACTAGTATTTCATTATTCTGGTTTAATCTTTGTTCGGATATAATATTATGGTACATTAAATGGGGTTTTTCAGTGTGTGGGACATTTCTATTTAATTCAGTGATTTCATTTTAATTTATTATTGTAGATTTTAAAAGTTTATAGTGAAGCTTTCTTTTGTGATTCTTTTGCTATTCATATTTTGTGTTCAACTTTGAGTGATTAAGGTATCTATTTTTGACTAGAGTTACCTTGTCTAAAGCATAATAGTTTGTTGGAGTTAAATTTAATTTAAAATAAGTGTTTTTATGGGGTTAGTTCGTCTAGGAGAATTCTGTCTGATATTCAAGTACAGTTTACTTGGACTTTTTAGGGAGATTGAGACAGGTCACCCCAACGGTGTCAACGATAGTCTTAATCGTTCTAAAAAGGGTCTTTAATTATTGTGGTTAGTTAACTGTCAATTCTGGAGTTGTTGACTGCTTACCGTATTTTACTGAAGAGACGGTAAAACTCCCGAGTCGCTTGATAATTTGGAATGTCACACCAGACGTTTTAAATTCTCTAGTTACTCTGACCTCATAAAATATCTATTTATTTATCTGCAAGTTTGGTTTCCCAATCCCCTGTCCAGACTTGTAGAAGCACACGAGGAATTAGGGTGTTAGTGTATCAGGGCGATCCTCACCCGACTTAGTTTAGATTTAGCCTAGGAATAAATATCTCATTGCACACCGAGATATTTTTATACACGTTTAAATTAAATGTGAGACTCGGGTCTCTAGTTTGCATTATATATCGGCAGATTAGATGGATAGTTTAGCTGCTAGGGCTAGGGAAGATTGTTTAGGTCATGATATTTCGTATTGGGGTTATATTTCAAGTCGCTCTGTTAGAAAAGCCTACACTTTACTTACTTATTTTATTAACTAGCGAGGTTTAATCTTTCGAAATTATTTCATTTGGCTTTTGGGGTAGATGTGGATGCTTAGTTGTAGGTAGATTTAGGGCTATTGGGATTTACTATTTTAGTGAGCTAGTTTTGTAGTGGGTTTAGGAATTATTGATAGGCTAGGGATTTTATATACATTTATATATGACACTGACTAACTTACTTGACAAACAAGTAGAATATTGAGTATATTTTTGCTCCCTTTTAATTTCTACTGGTAGATTAATATTGTGAGATAAAATTAAAATGAATAACTCACAGTATATTAAAATTGTAAATTCAGTATATTATGAAGAATGAAAATATTTGCTTGCTCTCTTAGCAGTTGTGATTGATTTTATTCTAGTTTCTTTGGTTCTGTAAATAAATGAACATACCTTCAAAATGATCTAAAATTTACGATGATTCTTTTATCTTGGCTAGATCGATAAATATGATCGTAGTTGTTTAGGTGATCCTGAAAATATGGGTGATCCGAAAGGCTACATTAAAAGTCTGGATAAAATATTTCATTGAAAATTGAAATCTCGCCTAGATCTAAAAGTAAGATCTTAGTATTTTTGGCTATCCTGAAAATGTGGTGCTCCAAAATACTATCTCTTGGGATATTAAAATAATACAAACAATTCAAATTAAATTGCAGAATACTAAGAGCTGGAGTAGATCTTTTGCTGCTGCTTCTACCAGTATTTTGTTATTCCGTAAATGGCCCTTTTTGCAAATGTCCTCTCAAAAATAACTGAAGTCACAAAATTTATTAGTGTCAACAAAATAAAATATTCAAAAGAATAAATAGTCCTTCAGACTATGTGGAGGAGTTTTGTCCATGCAGCGGGTATGAGAAACACTGAAGGTAGCGAGGAGGGGCTCCTTCTTTACCACAAAAACAAATTTTGTTAATTAATTATGATTAATTTGATCAACATTGACTTCAGTTAACTAAGAATTCGATTCATTAGACAATGACTTCATTTCACTAACTATTTCAATACTCAATATCAATAGGGAAACTATTTATTCACTACGTATTTTAAAAGATGAATTTATATTTTAATAGTACTATTTTGTAGGTATTTATTCTGATTAGATTAGGTAGTTAAATGACTCCATCTCTTCATGTGAAAAGGACTTTGGTTTACTATTTCCGGACATAACTAGGGGTTCTACGTACACACTAACGATCATGTGGCCAATTTACTGATCCAACTCAAGATATTAACTTATTTACTACATTAATTAGAATTTAGAAATAGTTTAGATATTCATTTGCTTTTTTCTTATTGGAATATTCTTATTAGAATTTCTAGGTCGTCTAGGTAATGTAGCTAGGCAGATATAGAATTAAGTAAATAATAAGTAGGCGTCGTTAAATAATAATATATAGGGGGGTGGGTATTACAATTGGTGCCGTGACCAGGATTTTATAATTGGAGACTGTTATTATTATTTGATTCTTGTTTGATTTTAGTTTGCGGTTTAAATTTTTGGTAATTATTGCATACATAATACAGTAAATCAAAATATTCCTTTGATAATATTTTATGGTGTAGGATAGTAATTCATATAAATGTTCATTATATTTCAGAGTTAATAAGTTATATGTCTTGTTTTGGATCAAATACGTTGTTATTATTGATACGCTTAGGCATTTGATAATGACAACACAATTGTTGCGGTGAAAAACGGATAGCATCATAGAATTGGAGTTCATTTATTGATTAGTAAATTTTATTTTTAATCATTAGTTTTGTGTTTTGGTAACAATTAGTAAATAATTACGAGATCAGAAATAGTATACTTTTCATTCATTTTTACAACAGATTCGATGCATTAGAATTAGAGACGTAACAAAATAGGAATACTTGTAGTAACGCCATCTATCATAGGGAAGAACATTTCTTATTGACAGTGGAATTAGTTTAACATTTATATAGTTTGATTAATTTATGTAGAAAATAGAGTACTTGATTAATTGACGTATTAGGTATATAACATTCTAAACTCTGCAAATATTGGGGGCAGTCAATTTCTACCATAGTTGAATAGGTTATTTTCTATTTTAAGATTTGTTAATTATGGGGGAAGCATATACGTCAACTGAATTTTGAAAATTGCTGTATACTTTGTTGTTAAATAATAGTCTTTAACACAGTTTATTAGAAAAAGGGTTGGTGTATAGATGTCAGGTATTCTAGTCGTGAAAATGTCAGACATACATGGTTTACATAGTATATTTAATTGTCTTTTATTTACTTCATTTACAAATAATTCAGTTATATACTTGGAAGTCCAACTTAATATAATATGCTAGGTGAAGATTTTAATATCGTAGCATTGTTGGTCGATCAATCGATGAAGTGCTGTTTTACTCGATGAGTAGTTTGTAGTCAATATTTGTAGCTCAGCGATCTGAAAATAATAAACGAAAATAAGTTACGTTGCTTATGTCATTTGTTGAATGTAGAAGAAACGTCATGTAGGGATAGATTTGACATGTTGTCTTTTTCACATTCACATATTTTAAAGTTAGAGTTCGGGTAATATTTTCATTAGTTTTGTTAGTATTCGACAGATATTCAGAAAATTACGTGAATATTTGGGTTCAAAATGTTGATATGATATTTAGTAGTCTTTTCACGAAAACTATTTGAATTTGAGAATAATAGGAGACAGTACTAAGTTCTTACATTTTTATGTATCAAAATAGTTTTTCATACTTACTTGATATCAGGTGCTTAATTAGGGTATTTGTAGAAAATCTGCTTACAACGTGAGGTGTATTTGACAATTAGGTAGACATTCCTATTTTAGTCAATCAATTATCACCTGAAATTATATAAAATAGTTATTAGTATAAAAACATAATGAAACGCGACACACGTCTTTAAGGTCGAATATCACTTGACATCTGCAGTTATTAGACATTGGTTAGGATGATACTTATTCACGTTGATAGATGTGTAATATTTTATATATGATTACGTTTTTTAATTAAAATTCGGTACTTTAGGATTTTATTATTTATAATGGTTTTGACATTTAAAAATCCAAATAATAAAACTAAACTTAGTAGTTTTATTCACATTACAGAAAAGGTTTATATAAAAGAAAGTTCGTGAAAGAAATAACTTTTAAGATTCTCATATAGCATTTTAGAATCAGCAACGAGCATGTGACACCCTAGCATTTCAGGTAAGCGTACAGATGTTTCTCGCCAACGTGTTGTTAAGTAAAATAAAGACGCCAAGAGTGCAATTTTATTGCCTTTGCTTTTTGTGTAGTTTAGAAGTAGTGCGTCGAGAACGCTATCCGTTGAGTCAGGTAGTTGGTAGAACACTTGAGTTGAGGAAAAAAAATGTAACTGTCATCGGCTTTCGTGAGCTTTAGTTTTAAAACTCACATGTATTTAGAAATTATGATGCAGGAATTTTAATAGCATTGATTTGATAGAGCTTGAAGTATTTTAATATGAAAACATTAGAAATATTTTAGAATAAATAGGTAGCAAATTAGTTATAATAAACCTACGTGGGTTTTGAGCGTAATGTAATAGAAAAAAAAAGTATTTTGTAATCACTCGAAAATATGTCTTGCAATTACATTATTAGTTTGTTCGGATATGTTGGAATCATAGCTATTTTGTGCAAACTAGTTCAACTATAGATAATCTTTATTTTCATTATAACAGATAAATAATTTGATTATTTTATTGTCAACCTATTGACACAGTTATAAATAAAGTAGAAATGTCTTACCATTTTATGTAAACTCATCATAGTTTAGTGTAGAATCGTGCCTTGCTGTAGATAATTCACCACATACCTGACATGTAAATAACAAATGATAAGAACAGGATTTTATACAAATACATATTTGTATGTAGGAAATATAACACGTCTTCATATCAAAAATATAGTTATACGTATTACGAGTATTATGTTTTAAAAGTAAATGATTAATGAAATATAAAAATACCTTTATATTTGAAGTGAAGTCTGGAATTGATACAATTAAGATATGAACTTTAAGAAATAAATGATTTAGTTGTTTGTTTTAAGAGCTAGATGGTCTTTGGTTTTAGATGCAAAATACATGACATTAAAACGGATAGTAGAATGATGCATAAATTAGTAGGTACTTATTTAAATTAATCAATTTTGATTGGATGTTAATTGTTACTTATGCAATTCTGGTATTTAGGTATACATATCTACGTACATATTTTTACAGAATAGTAATAGTGTCTTTGTTGTAGAAGAGTTATGCATCGTTATTTTTTTATATAATTATTAATATATTTTTGGTAAACATATTGATTTAAAAAAAAAAGGACCATGGATTATGTTTTTATAAAAGTATAATACGTATTTATTTAAAAATTAAGTACTATCGTAACTGCCTGTCTACCGTGGTATTTTGTACAATTAGCTATTTAAATTGATTCACTAATAATTAAAACGGTTCAAAAATAAAATTATAAAAAGATTTAACTTTATAGTAGCAGTAAAATTAGTAGTTCATAATATTCTTATGAATAAAGTAACACAAACAATGTTACTACGTAAAAGTAATGCATAAATAGTACTTACATGATTTAATTCCGGATTTCTGACACTAAAACACACAATTATTTCACTTACTTAAATTACAACGCGACGCACTGACTTGATGCTCTGCACTGTTTAATTTAAAATTAAAGTTAGTAATGATCCCGCCTAATCAACGCGCCATTTTAAACGTCAATGTTGCCATAATAGTAAAAAAAATAGTACAAATTTTCTATTAAAACCAAAGTTTATACAATTAATTATTTTCATTTGTATAAGTTTTAAATATAAATAGTAAAAAAAATTTTTTTTTTTTAATTTTAGATTGCTAAATACGCGCCATAAGATTTAAATATTAATTACAAACTCTTTTGTAAAAAACAAGATGGTGTGACCATTGCAATAAACTTTATGCCAAGATTTCTTTTTATTAATACTGATTAATGATAAAAATATTAGATAGCACACACATAAATAGCAAAATATTAAATTATTTGAGTAGTGCTTTCAATGCAAGAGATGTGTGAGAATGATATGTAGTAACAGTTGGGGAAACTAATTATCTTATTCTATTAATAACTTTAATCACTAGATGGCTCTTATATCTATTAGAAGATATTTTGTTTAGTTTGCTGTAGAAACGATTAGAACAACATTTGAAAAATAGGTTAAATTAAATAATGGGGTATGGTAATGAATACATTGATCTTGTTTTTTTTTAACATACAAAAAATATATATATATCTGTATTCAATGAATAGAACATATGTTTGCCAAGTTGTCTTTCAAATAAATGACGTTTTACTTACCCAACTAAACAGTTACTATTATTATGTTTGTTATTTTTAAATTCGTACTTAAAGTGTTGTTTTCATATTCAGAGTAGTATGAAAATGAGAATGACGATGAATATACTTGATGAGTGTTACTGAATTTTAACTTTTTTTTAAAGAGTTAAATAGTTTGCAGGCTCTGATATGAAGCAAGACTGACGCGAAATACTTTATTAACATTCTGACCTGATCACACTCACACTACACAATGGAAACAATACAGTCGATAGATGCTAGGTTTAGGCTCGACAAAAAAAAAAGAGCAATACTGCAGATTTATTAACTGCCTTCTGTAATGTTTCTTCACTACACAATATCGTGCCAGTCGATGGTACTATGATTGACCCAGACACGTCATCGTTAACAAGGCGTATAGTGCTTTCTTTAAAATGAGAAGCATAACTGACAGAGTGAGTTCGTTGTGATTTTAAATAAATTTTAATCTTGAACTTACTTCTAATCAATTTATGATTAGTTATTCTTTTCTATTAGACAGTACTATTTAATTAATTCATTATTTTTCTGGAACTATTTTAAGACAATTTTTCTTTGTTTTGACGAGTGATAAGCTGGGCAAGTGGTTTTTCCTGGCTTAGTTTTATCATTCGAACTTAATAACGTCTTGTTAATGCTGCAACATGCTCCAGGCTAAGGATGGCTTTTTAGGAGGAAAAGATCTAGATTTCTGTGTTGGAATTTAATCTTTTAATGGTTTAACACCCATGCTTGGCATCCAACATGGTTAAAGGGTTTCAATCTTGTTTTAAGTAGAGATGCGTCTGAATCCTTTCTTGGTCGTTAAAATATAGACTCGAGTCGGATGCTTTCGTATGCACCAGTAGGGTCGATAGAAAAGTAGCACAACTTCTGTTCTCTTGTGAGGCAAGATTAACTTGTTAGGCTATTGATTGTTAATTTCTAACATATTGAGTTTAGAATCTTGTTCTCTTAGATAAGTTTCATTCTTTGGTCAGGTTTAAACACACACCACACACTGCCGTTCAAAAAAAAGGCAACCACAGAAGGGATGAGTGTTAAGAAGTTTAAAATCAAGTTTTAATTTTTATTTTACAATAAATAGTTTGTTTTATTATCATTGATTTTGTTTGAAAGTTAACTTACGTAAATATATGTTTATATATTTAAACTTCAGTGAACTTTGGGGGAAGATTGTAACATATCAGACTTCATCTGCTTTGTTTCAAAAATATGTAAACATAATTTTAAATATTATTTTATTTTTAATCAGGTTATATTATTACGCATTCTAGAAAATAATATTTCACACATATCTCGAGTAGTGAAGTAGCCTAAATTTATGACAATACAAACTTAATTGGTTATTGCACCTTAGTAAACAAAAGATATTTTACCCAAAATTGAACTTTATTACAAAGCTTTAAGGACTTTAGAACATTTATTCATTATTTAGCAACAGCATTTTATTTTGTAAATTATACCTTGGCGACAGAACGTTTCTTAAGTACTGAAATATGAACTACAAAAACAAATTAAATTTTACAGTCGAAGCACATATAAACAATAAATATTTAACCTAAAATGAACCTTACCCTTAAAGGAATATGACAATGGTCAAAATAGTTTACTTAGCTTATGACAGCAAAAACTGTTTGGAAAAAGTGTCAAGTGCCTCTAGCTAGTCGATAGTGGTCTTTCGCACCGTGAGATTGTTTTTTACAAATTTAAATTGATTGTTTAGCATAGATCATATTTGATGTAGGAAATAGAGTTTGAAATAGTCATACTTAAACGTAATTGATAACTTTGCATTTAATTTCAGACGCTTGTTTCACGGGGAACGGGGGGGTGTTCTTGGACTCCAGAGAGTCAGGGTAGCGTGGTATTCGGGGATTCTTATTTTGGACGTTGGACGTATCGGACGAATTCTCTTAGCAGGGTAAATAGGTGAACTAGGTTACCTAAGTTGTGTCTGGACGTGGATTGTACTAGTATTTCATTATTCTGGTTTAATCTTTGTTCGGATATAATATTATGGTACATTAAATGGGGTTTTTCAGTGTGTGGGACATTTCTATTTAATTCAGTGATTTCATTTTAATTTATTATTGTAGATTTTAAAAGTTTATAGTGAAGCTTTCTTTTGTGATTCTTTTGCTATTCATATTTTGTGTTCAACTTTGAGTGATTAAGGTATCTATTTTTGACTAGAGTTACCTTGTCTAAAGCATAATAGTTTGTTGGAGTTAAATTTAATTTAAAATAAGTGTTTTTATGGGGTTAGTTCGTCTAGGAGAATTCTGTCTGATATTCAAGTACAGTTTACTTGGACTTTTTAGGGAGATTGAGACAGGTCACCCCAACGGTGTCAACGATAGTCTTAATCGTTCTAAAAAGGGTCTTTAATTATTGTGGTTAGTTAACTGTCAATTCTGGAGTTGTTGACTGCTTACCGTATTTTACTGAAGAGACGGTAAAACTCCCGAGTCGCTTGATAATTTGGAATGTCACACCAGACGTTTTAAATTCTCTAGTTACTCTGACCTCATAAAATATCTATTTATTTATCTGCAAGTTTGGTTTCCCAATCCCCTGTCCAGACTTGTAGAAGCACACGAGGAATTAGGGTGTTAGTGTATCAGGGCGATCCTCACCCGACTTAGTTTAGATTTAGCCTAGGAATAAATATCTCATTGCACACCGAGATATTTTTATACACGTTTAAATTAAATGTGAGACTCGGGTCTCTAGTTTGCATTATATATCGGCAGATTAGATGGATAGTTTAGCTGCTAGGGCTAGGGAAGATTGTTTAGGTCATGATATTTCGTATTGGGGTTATATTTCAAGTCGCTCTGTTAGAAAAGCCTACACTTTACTTACTTATTTTATTAACTAGCGAGGTTTAATCTTTCGAAATTATTTCATTTGGCTTTTGGGGTAGATGTGGATGCTTAGTTGTAGGTAGATTTAGGGCTATTGGGATTTACTATTTTAGTGAGCTAGTTTTGTAGTGGGTTTAGGAATTATTGATAGGCTAGGGATTTTATATACATTTATATATGACACTGACTAACTTACTTGACAAACAAGTAGAATATTGAGTATATTTTTGCTCCCTTTTAATTTCTACTGGTAGATTAATATTGTGAGATAAAATTAAAATGAATAACTCACAGTATATTAAAATTGTAAATTCAGTATATTATGAAGAATGAAAATATTTGCTTGCTCTCTTAGCAGTTGTGATTGATTTTATTCTAGTTTCTTTGGTTCTGTAAATAAATGAACATACCTTCAAAATGATCTAAAATTTACGATGATTCTTTTATCTTGGCTAGATCGATAAATATGATCGTAGTTGTTTAGGTGATCCTGAAAATATGGGTGATCCGAAAGGCTACATTAAAAGTCTGGATAAAATATTTCATTGAAAATTGAAATCTCGCCTAGATCTAAAAGTAAGATCTTAGTATTTTTGGCTATCCTGAAAATGTGGTGCTCCAAAATACTATCTCTTGGGATATTAAAATAATACAAACAATTCAAATTAAATTGCAGAATACTAAGAGCTGGAGTAGATCTTTTGCTGCTGCTTCTACCAGTATTTTGTTATTCCGTAAATGGCCCTTTTTGCAAATGTCCTCTCAAAAATAACTGAAGTCACAAAATTTATTAGTGTCAACAAAATAAAATATTCAAAAGAATAAATAGTCCTTCAGACTATGTGGAGGAGTTTTGTCCATGCAGCGGGTATGAGAAACACTGAAGGTAGCGAGGAGGGGCTCCTTCTTTACCACAAAAACAAATTTTGTTAATTAATTATGATTAATTTGATCAACATTGACTTCAGTTAACTAAGAATTCGATTCATTAGACAATGACTTCATTTCACTAACTATTTCAATACTCAATATCAATAGGGAAACTATTTATTCACTACGTATTTTAAAAGATGAATTTATATTTTAATAGTACTATTTTGTAGGTATTTATTCTGATTAGATTAGGTAGTTAAATGACTCCATCTCTTCATGTGAAAAGGACTTTGGTTTACTATTTCCGGACATAACTAGGGGTTCTACGTACACACTAACGATCATGTGGCCAATTTACTGATCCAACTCAAGATATTAACTTATTTACTACATTAATTAGAATTTAGAAATAGTTTAGATATTCATTTGCTTTTTTCTTATTGGAATATTCTTATTAGAATTTCTAGGTCGTCTAGGTAATGTAGCTAGGCAGATATAGAATTAAGTAAATAATAAGTAGGCGTCGTTAAATAATAATATATAGGGGGGTGGGTATTACAATTGGTGCCGTGACCAGGATTTTATAATTGGAGACTGTTATTATTATTTGATTCTTGTTTGATTTTAGTTTGCGGTTTAAATTTTTGGTAATTATTGCATACATAATACAGTAAATCAAAATATTCCTTTGATAATATTTTATGGTGTAGGATAGTAATTCATATAAATGTTCATTATATTTCAGAGTTAATAAGTTATATGTCTTGTTTTGGATCAAATACGTTGTTATTATTGATACGCTTAGGCATTTGATAATGACAACACAATTGTTGCGGTGAAAAACGGATAGCATCATAGAATTGGAGTTCATTTATTGATTAGTAAATTTTATTTTTAATCATTAGTTTTGTGTTTTGGTAACAATTAGTAAATAATTACGAGATCAGAAATAGTATACTTTTCATTCATTTTTACAACAGATTCGATGCATTAGAATTAGAGACGTAACAAAATAGGAATACTTGTAGTAACGCCATCTATCATAGGGAAGAACATTTCTTATTGACAGTGGAATTAGTTTAACATTTATATAGTTTGATTAATTTATGTAGAAAATAGAGTACTTGATTAATTGACGTATTAGGTATATAACATTCTAAACTCTGCAAATATTGGGGGCAGTCAATTTCTACCATAGTTGAATAGGTTATTTTCTATTTTAAGATTTGTTAATTATGGGGGAAGCATATACGTCAACTGAATTTTGAAAATTGCTGTATACTTTGTTGTTAAATAATAGTCTTTAACACAGTTTATTAGAAAAAGGGTTGGTGTATAGATGTCAGGTATTCTAGTCGTGAAAATGTCAGACATACATGGTTTACATAGTATATTTAATTGTCTTTTATTTACTTCATTTACAAATAATTCAGTTATATACTTGGAAGTCCAACTTAATATAATATGCTAGGTGAAGATTTTAATATCGTAGCATTGTTGGTCGATCAATCGATGAAGTGCTGTTTTACTCGATGAGTAGTTTGTAGTCAATATTTGTAGCTCAGCGATCTGAAAATAATAAACGAAAATAAGTTACGTTGCTTATGTCATTTGTTGAATGTAGAAGAAACGTCATGTAGGGATAGATTTGACATGTTGTCTTTTTCACATTCACATATTTTAAAGTTAGAGTTCGGGTAATATTTTCATTAGTTTTGTTAGTATTCGACAGATATTCAGAAAATTACGTGAATATTTGGGTTCAAAATGTTGATATGATATTTAGTAGTCTTTTCACGAAAACTATTTGAATTTGAGAATAATAGGAGACAGTACTAAGTTCTTACATTTTTATGTATCAAAATAGTTTTTCATACTTACTTGATATCAGGTGCTTAATTAGGGTATTTGTAGAAAATCTGCTTACAACGTGAGGTGTATTTGACAATTAGGTAGACATTCCTATTTTAGTCAATCAATTATCACCTGAAATTATATAAAATAGTTATTAGTATAAAAACATAATGAAACGCGACACACGTCTTTAAGGTCGAATATCACTTGACATCTGCAGTTATTAGACATTGGTTAGGATGATACTTATTCACGTTGATAGATGTGTAATATTTTATATATGATTACGTTTTTTAATTAAAATTCGGTACTTTAGGATTTTATTATTTATAATGGTTTTGACATTTAAAAATCCAAATAATAAAACTAAACTTAGTAGTTTTATTCACATTACAGAAAAGGTTTATATAAAAGAAAGTTCGTGAAAGAAATAACTTTTAAGATTCTCATATAGCATTTTAGAATCAGCAACGAGCATGTGACACCCTAGCATTTCAGGTAAGCGTACAGATGTTTCTCGCCAACGTGTTGTTAAGTAAAATAAAGACGCCAAGAGTGCAATTTTATTGCCTTTGCTTTTTGTGTAGTTTAGAAGTAGTGCGTCGAGAACGCTATCCGTTGAGTCAGGTAGTTGGTAGAACACTTGAGTTGAGGAAAAAAAATGTAACTGTCATCGGCTTTCGTGAGCTTTAGTTTTAAAACTCACATGTATTTAGAAATTATGATGCAGGAATTTTAATAGCATTGATTTGATAGAGCTTGAAGTATTTTAATATGAAAACATTAGAAATATTTTAGAATAAATAGGTAGCAAATTAGTTATAATAAACCTACGTGGGTTTTGAGCGTAATGTAATAGAAAAAAAAAGTATTTTGTAATCACTCGAAAATATGTCTTGCAATTACATTATTAGTTTGTTCGGATATGTTGGAATCATAGCTATTTTGTGCAAACTAGTTCAACTATAGATAATCTTTATTTTCATTATAACAGATAAATAATTTGATTATTTTATTGTCAACCTATTGACACAGTTATAAATAAAGTAGAAATGTCTTACCATTTTATGTAAACTCATCATAGTTTAGTGTAGAATCGTGCCTTGCTGTAGATAATTCACCACATACCTGACATGTAAATAACAAATGATAAGAACAGGATTTTATACAAATACATATTTGTATGTAGGAAATATAACACGTCTTCATATCAAAAATATAGTTATACGTATTACGAGTATTATGTTTTAAAAGTAAATGATTAATGAAATATAAAAATACCTTTATATTTGAAGTGAAGTCTGGAATTGATACAATTAAGATATGAACTTTAAGAAATAAATGATTTAGTTGTTTGTTTTAAGAGCTAGATGGTCTTTGGTTTTAGATGCAAAATACATGACATTAAAACGGATAGTAGAATGATGCATAAATTAGTAGGTACTTATTTAAATTAATCAATTTTGATTGGATGTTAATTGTTACTTATGCAATTCTGGTATTTAGGTATACATATCTACGTACATATTTTTACAGAATAGTAATAGTGTCTTTGTTGTAGAAGAGTTATGCATCGTTATTTTTTTATATAATTATTAATATATTTTTGGTAAACATATTGATTTAAAAAAAAAAGGACCATGGATTATGTTTTTATAAAAGTATAATACGTATTTATTTAAAAATTAAGTACTATCGTAACTGCCTGTCTACCGTGGTATTTTGTACAATTAGCTATTTAAATTGATTCACTAATAATTAAAACGGTTCAAAAATAAAATTATAAAAAGATTTAACTTTATAGTAGCAGTAAAATTAGTAGTTCATAATATTCTTATGAATAAAGTAACACAAACAATGTTACTACGTAAAAGTAATGCATAAATAGTACTTACATGATTTAATTCCGGATTTCTGACACTAAAACACACAATTATTTCACTTACTTAAATTACAACGCGACGCACTGACTTGATGCTCTGCACTGTTTAATTTAAAATTAAAGTTAGTAATGATCCCGCCTAATCAACGCGTCATTTTAAACGTCAATGTTGCCATAATAGTAAAAAAAATAGTACAAATTTTCTATTAAAACCAAAGTTTATACAATTAATTATTTTCATTTGTATAAGTTTTAAATATAAATAGTAAAAAAAATTTTTTTTTTTTAATTTTAGATTGCTAAATACGCGCCATAAGATTTAAATATTAATTACAAACTCTTTTGTAAAAAACAAGATGGTGTGACCATTGCAATAAACTTTATGCCAAGATTTCTTTTTATTAATACTGATTAATGATAAAAATATTAGATAGCACACACATAAATAGCAAAATATTAAATTATTTGAGTAGTGCTTTCAATGCAAGAGATGTGTGAGAATGATATGTAGTAACAGTTGGGGAAACTAATTATCTTATTCTATTAATAACTTTAATCACTAGATGGCTCTTATATCTATTAGAAGATATTTTGTTTAGTTTGCTGTAGAAACGATTAGAACAACATTTGAAAAATAGGTTAAATTAAATAATGGGGTATGGTAATGAATACATTGATCTTGTTTTTTTTTAACATACAAAAAATATATATATATCTGTATTCAATGAATAGAACATATGTTTGCCAAGTTGTCTTTCAAATAAATGACGTTTTACTTACCCAACTAAACAGTTACTATTATTATGTTTGTTATTTTTAAATTCGTACTTAAAGTGTTGTTTTCATATTCAGAGTAGTATGAAAATGAGAATGACGATGAATATACTTGATGAGTGTTACTGAATTTTAACTTTTTTTTAAAGAGTTAAATAGTTTGCAGGCTCTGATATGAAGCAAGACTGACGCGAAATACTTTATTAACATTCTGACCTGATCACACTCACACTACACAATGGAAACAATACAGTCGATAGATGCTAGGTTTAGGCTCGACAAAAAAAAAAGAGCAATACTGCAGATTTATTAACTGCCTTCTGTAATGTTTCTTCACTACACAATATCGTGCCAGTCGATGGTACTATGATTGACCCAGACACGTCATCGTTAACAAGGCGTATAGTGCTTTCTTTAAAATGAGAAGCATAACTGACAGAGTGAGTTCGTTGTGATTTTAAATAAATTTTAATCTTGAACTTACTTCTAATCAATTTATGATTAGTTATTCTTTTCTATTAGACAGTACTATTTAATTAATTCATTATTTTTCTGGAACTATTTTAAGACAATTTTTCTTTGTTTTGACGAGTGATAAGCTGGGCAAGTGGTTTTTCCTGGCTTAGTTTTATCATTCGAACTTAATAACGTCTTGTTAATGCTGCAACATGCTCCAGGCTAAGGATGGCTTTTTAGGAGGAAAAGATCTAGATTTCTGTGTTGGAATTTAATCTTTTAATGGTTTAACACCCATGCTTGGCATCCAACATGGTTAAAGGGTTTCAATCTTGTTTTAAGTAGAGATGCGTCTGAATCCTTTCTTGGTCGTTAAAATATAGACTCGAGTCGGATGCTTTCGTATGCACCAGTAGGGTCGATAGAAAAGTAGCACAACTTCTGTTCTCTTGTGAGGCAAGATTAACTTGTTAGGCTATTGATTGTTAATTTCTAACATATTGAGTTTAGAATCTTGTTCTCTTAGATAAGTTTCATTCTTTGGTCAGGTTTAAACACACACCACACACTGCCGTTCAAAAAAAAGGCAACCACAGAAGGGATGAGTGTTAAGAAGTTTAAAATCAAGTTTTAATTTTTATTTTACAATAAATAGTTTGTTTTATTATCATTGATTTTGTTTGAAAGTTAACTTACGTAAATATATGTTTATATATTTAAACTTCAGTGAACTTTGGGGGAAGATTGTAACATATCAGACTTCATCTGCTTTGTTTCAAAAATATGTAAACATAATTTTAAATATTATTTTATTTTTAATCAGGTTATATTATTACGCATTCTAGAAAATAATATTTCACACATATCTCGAGTAGTGAAGTAGCCTAAATTTATGACAATACAAACTTAATTGGTTATTGCACCTTAGTAAACAAAAGATATTTTACCCAAAATTGAACTTTATTACAAAGCTTTAAGGACTTTAGAACATTTATTCATTATTTAGCAACAGCATTTTATTTTGTAAATTATACCTTGGCGACAGAACGTTTCTTAAGTACTGAAATATGAACTACAAAAACAAATTAAATTTTACAGTCGAAGCACATATAAACAATAAATATTTAACCTAAAATGAACCTTACCCTTAAAGGAATATGACAATGGTCAAAATAGTTTACTTAGCTTATGACAGCAAAAACTGTTTGGAAAAAGTGTCAAGTGCCTCTAGCTAGTCGATAGTGGTCTTTCGCACCGTGAGATTGTTTTTTACAAATTTAAATTGATTGTTTAGCATAGATCATATTTGATGTAGGAAATAGAGTTTGAAATAGTCATACTTAAACGTAATTGATAACTTTGCATTTAATTTCAGACGCTTGTTTCACGGGGAACGGGGGGGTGTTCTTGGACTCCAGAGAGTCAGGGTAGCGTGGTATTCGGGGATTCTTATTTTGGACGTTGGACGTATCGGACGAATTCTCTTAGCAGGGTAAATAGGTGAACTAGGTTACCTAAGTTGTGTCTGGACGTGGATTGTACTAGTATTTCATTATTCTGGTTTAATCTTTGTTCGGATATAATATTATGGTACATTAAATGGGGTTTTTCAGTGTGTGGGACATTTCTATTTAATTCAGTGATTTCATTTTAATTTATTATTGTAGATTTTAAAAGTTTATAGTGAAGCTTTCTTTTGTGATTCTTTTGCTATTCATATTTTGTGTTCAACTTTGAGTGATTAAGGTATCTATTTTTGACTAGAGTTACCTTGTCTAAAGCATAATAGTTTGTTGGAGTTAAATTTAATTTAAAATAAGTGTTTTTATGGGGTTAGTTCGTCTAGGAGAATTCTGTCTGATATTCAAGTACAGTTTACTTGGACTTTTTAGGGAGATTGAGACAGGTCACCCCAACGGTGTCAACGATAGTCTTAATCGTTCTAAAAAGGGTCTTTAATTATTGTGGTTAGTTAACTGTCAATTCTGGAGTTGTTGACTGCTTACCGTATTTTACTGAAGAGACGGTAAAACTCCCGAGTCGCTTGATAATTTGGAATGTCACACCAGACGTTTTAAATTCTCTAGTTACTCTGACCTCATAAAATATCTATTTATTTATCTGCAAGTTTGGTTTCCCAATCCCCTGTCCAGACTTGTAGAAGCACACGAGGAATTAGGGTGTTAGTGTATCAGGGCGATCCTCACCCGACTTAGTTTAGATTTAGCCTAGGAATAAATATCTCATTGCACACCGAGATATTTTTATACACGTTTAAATTAAATGTGAGACTCGGGTCTCTAGTTTGCATTATATATCGGCAGATTAGATGGATAGTTTAGCTGCTAGGGCTAGGGAAGATTGTTTAGGTCATGATATTTCGTATTGGGGTTATATTTCAAGTCGCTCTGTTAGAAAAGCCTACACTTTACTTACTTATTTTATTAACTAGCGAGGTTTAATCTTTCGAAATTATTTCATTTGGCTTTTGGGGTAGATGTGGATGCTTAGTTGTAGGTAGATTTAGGGCTATTGGGATTTACTATTTTAGTGAGCTAGTTTTGTAGTGGGTTTAGGAATTATTGATAGGCTAGGGATTTTATATACATTTATATATGACACTGACTAACTTACTTGACAAACAAGTAGAATATTGAGTATATTTTTGCTCCCTTTTAATTTCTACTGGTAGATTAATATTGTGAGATAAAATTAAAATGAATAACTCACAGTATATTAAAATTGTAAATTCAGTATATTATGAAGAATGAAAATATTTGCTTGCTCTCTTAGCAGTTGTGATTGATTTTATTCTAGTTTCTTTGGTTCTGTAAATAAATGAACATACCTTCAAAATGATCTAAAATTTACGATGATTCTTTTATCTTGGCTAGATCGATAAATATGATCGTAGTTGTTTAGGTGATCCTGAAAATATGGGTGATCCGAAAGGCTACATTAAAAGTCTGGATAAAATATTTCATTGAAAATTGAAATCTCGCCTAGATCTAAAAGTAAGATCTTAGTATTTTTGGCTATCCTGAAAATGTGGTGCTCCAAAATACTATCTCTTGGGATATTAAAATAATACAAACAATTCAAATTAAATTGCAGAATACTAAGAGCTGGAGTAGATCTTTTGCTGCTGCTTCTACCAGTATTTTGTTATTCCGTAAATGGCCCTTTTTGCAAATGTCCTCTCAAAAATAACTGAAGTCACAAAATTTATTAGTGTCAACAAAATAAAATATTCAAAAGAATAAATAGTCCTTCAGACTATGTGGAGGAGTTTTGTCCATGCAGCGGGTATGAGAAACACTGAAGGTAGCGAGGAGGGGCTCCTTCTTTACCACAAAAACAAATTTTGTTAATTAATTATGATTAATTTGATCAACATTGACTTCAGTTAACTAAGAATTCGATTCATTAGACAATGACTTCATTTCACTAACTATTTCAATACTCAATATCAATAGGGAAACTATTTATTCACTACGTATTTTAAAAGATGAATTTATATTTTAATAGTACTATTTTGTAGGTATTTATTCTGATTAGATTAGGTAGTTAAATGACTCCATCTCTTCATGTGAAAAGGACTTTGGTTTACTATTTCCGGACATAACTAGGGGTTCTACGTACACACTAACGATCATGTGGCCAATTTACTGATCCAACTCAAGATATTAACTTATTTACTACATTAATTAGAATTTAGAAATAGTTTAGATATTCATTTGCTTTTTTCTTATTGGAATATTCTTATTAGAATTTCTAGGTCGTCTAGGTAATGTAGCTAGGCAGATATAGAATTAAGTAAATAATAAGTAGGCGTCGTTAAATAATAATATATAGGGGGGTGGGTATTACAACGAGACAAGTATCAACAACCAGAAAAATCAGAGGCAATAAAACTGTGGAAGTTAGCCGAAGGACAAAAACATGCTAAAGCCTTGATCAAAGGGTACAATAATAAACTGTCTAAAGAGCTACTGCAACTCAGAAGGCACAAAACCTGCGCAGTGACGAGAATTCTGACAGGACAAATTAAACAAGCACCTGTTTCAAATGGGTATGAAACAGGACGCAACTTGCAGGTTCTGCCAGGAGACAGAGGAAACAGCAATGCATATTCTCTGCTCCTGCGGACCACTCATGCACAAAAGAAGTGTCTACCTAGGGCGGCACATAGTGCACCCAGAAGAGGTACAACATATCACCGCCCAAAGAATCTGGAACTTCCTAGAGGCAACGGGTCTTAACGGTGAAATATTTATTTATTTATTTATTTATAATATAAACAAAGGGCTGCCACAATAGATCACCTGCTGGTCGAAGCGGCATATAAAGGCCCACAATACCACACACAATAATACAATAATAAATAATCATTCGAAAACTTTGTATGGAATATTATATGGGACATTTGTATATATTTTACTCAAACCCCAGACACAACAAACATTGCAAAGAAACATTTTGACAGACAAGACTTTCGATTAGTTTAGGAGCTCAGTGCTTATTTTTAGGAGCTACGATATCACAGACAGACATACACGTTAAACTTACTAACTAGATTACTCGCTTGTGTAGGGGTTTCAAATTACAATTAATTACAAACTTCCTGATTTTGACGTCTCTAAAATCAAAACGAGTAATCCGTTGAGAACGGAGGCGCTTAATTATGTTTATTTACATTAAACAAAAGAAGCATTAATTATAAATTCAGTCCATGAATCACCGTCTCAACTTGTCGTGTTAGTATTTATATTTTTGGGGCTTGATTTAATGCCAGCTTTTGCTGTCGAGACAATATTCTTAAAACATTATTTAAGAATAACAAGAGGAACGTATTACTGGAACATGTTACATAAGTATAGATACGTGTAATAAGCTCTTTAAAAAAATGTATGTGGGTATGTTCATTTCTCATTTAGTCATTTATTCATTGAACAATGTACATTGTGTTTGAATGATTATTAGCGAAGACACAGTTACAATTATTATAGTGATTCTATGTATGCATACACCATTTGATAATAGTCGACAAATTTCAAAAATTTATACATGTTATGATTACTTACATTACAATATAACATTAACCCTTTATATTATTTATTTCAAGTATGTCAAATATATTACAATACGAAACTAGGACAACACGAGGAAATATAGTAATACTTAACCTTAAAATAAAAAAATAATAATACAAGTAGAATGTGTAAATTAGATACATGTCAATTTCACTAAATTCAAGCAATAATTAAATTCTCTGATGTCAAATATTATTTTACATAACAATTTGATCGGAGAAATAACAATATAATGATACTATACTAAATAACTACCTGTATCAAATATACTACCTACTCGACTACTGATACATCATTTTGATAAGGTAAGTTCGTCTACCGAATAGAGACACTTCCTCAGCAAAAAACCCTTGAGATTCCTTTTAAACATATTTAAACTCGTAATGGACTTTAACTCAACAGGTAACTTATTAAAGGGTCAATTTTCAAACGAGCTGTTTTTGCTGTCCCACGGCTATAATTTCAAGTCAGTTTAACATGGAGTATTGATACATATATATTTGTATTCCGTGTATTATATTGTACTTAAAATATATATAACAATACCTTAAATATTAATAGATTCTGAAAAAAAAATTGTTGATATCGTAAAACGGCGAAATCTACCGCTTTTTCGCGTGTCCCACTTGCGGTTTTGCTCAAACAAAAATTCATAACTATAGATTTCGGCAACGTGTAAATAAACAACTTGTACTGTTATAAAGAAGATTTATTAGCGTATTCATTAAAGTATCTTGCAAAATGAATGCGCGAATAATTAAAACCAGTGAAGTGTTTTAGTAGTTGTCCCACGCGCGACCCATTTATTAGGACTCAAGCTCAAAACCCTTAAAATCTGGTTTTCTATTGTCCCACCCCTACATTTACTTTACGATACGATAGATAGGTTAGTTGGGCTTCAACCACCAACGGGAGGGGAGGGAGCGCCAGTATTTTTGACGGAGGAAACAGGTTTTCTTTATACGAAGTATTTTGGTACGGCTATGACGACATTTGTATGGGCGTTTATTTATTAATATACGATTGAAATAAAAATGTGTCTTTCATAACAAAGGTTAGCAATATGGGGTAAGAGTTTCGTGTTTAACTAATTAGTGAATTCAATTAATAGTGTACGAAGGACAGCCAAAAAACATCCATGTTGACATTTGTATGGCGACATTTGTACGGCTTTTTTGGCCGTACAAATGTCGAACGTGGCATACAAATGTCGATTTAAAACAAAATGTAAGTAAAGCACGAAATTAATGGAAATTGGAAAGGATTAAACTGGCCTCGATTTAGGCACTGGTTCCGTGACACATTTGTTGTTTGCTACCTTACCTACTTACTACTTTTTAGGGTTCCGTCCCCAAAGGGTAAAAACTACGGGACCCTATTACTAAGATTCCGCTATCCGTCCGTCTGTTCGTGTGTTTGTCTGTCTGTCCGTCTGTCACCAGGCTGTATCTCATGAACCGTGATAGTTAGACTGTTGACATTGTCACAGATGATGTATTTCTGTTACCGCTATAACAACAAATACTAAAAAAACAGAATAAAATAAATATTTAAGGGCTCCCATACAACAAACGTGATTTTTTGCCGTTTTTGTAGATAATGGTACTAAACCCTTCGTGCGCGAGTCCGACTCGCACTTGGGCGGTTCTTTGTTGTCATTTTGCTACCTTCTCTTAGGCAGAATGAAATAATCTGTTTTCTAAGTGATTTTTAATATTATAGAATATAACCACAGAATAAGTAGGTAATAGTACAAATATAACGATCATCATAAACCATAAACCGGAGATACTATATCGAAATAGTGAGTTTTTTAGTATGGTACAAATATTTAAAGTTTTTCAACAATTGTATGGCAAAATCGACATTTTGATGGCACTCACCGACATTTGTATGCCGCTATCGACATTTGTATGGCAGAATCGACATTTGTATGGCGCTGACGACATTGGTATGGCACGGTGTTTTTAAAGCGTCAATATCTAGCTAACCATTAGAAGCAGAGAGGTGCCTCGTGCACCATATTTTTTCTTTTTAAAAGCCCTACCTCACATTGTCGGTACGAATTTGATATTCCAAAAAAATAAAAAAACCATACAAGTGTCGAAAAACGGCCTCTTCAAAAATTGACCCTAAAGAGAGCAATTGCCTGATAGCCCGAGGAGTGCTTGACAATATTTAGTTTGCTGTTTATTGTTTGTGGTAGGTCCATCCTTCTGGTTGATAGGCGTTTATGTCTCTCTTCTAATGTTTCAATATAATTCAGGTTTTTATCAAATCGCTGAGAACTATAAGGACATATAAACCAGGAACAGTAAGGATTCCATACTCCAAAAAATAAGGTCTGCAAGAAGTTATCTGGGGAATTCTGGCCATGGTTCGGACTGCTCTTTTCTGGCTCACAAATGCAGATTGGATGTTGTAACGATAACTATTACCCCAGAACTTGATGCTGTACCTTATTTTAGATTCAACCAAAGCGTAATAAATCATTTTGAGCTGTGACATGGTGACCTCTTCTCTTAGACATCTTAGTGCATAGCAGGACGAAACCACTTCAAATACAACTAACCCTTCGATCAATTTTCCATAAACTTTTATTATTTTTATGGGAATGCTAGATTTCAAGCATTTAGGATAATTATGCGACATACGTACAAAGTTTCAGGCAAAAGATGTAAAAAGATGGTGATGAATTTTGTGTGTTCAGTAGATTGAATTACTTTTAATGATTTTTTGATAAAATGATACTATTTCACCTTTTTGCTGCATACTAGGTTCACGTACCTGTAATAAAAGAAGAATCATTACTATTATTTATATTTGGTTCTAGATAAAGATATGTTCATAGGTAAAATAGGGTAAATAGCCAATTACTGGCATGCAGTCTTCTATAACTGACCGCATCTAAAATATATAGGTACCTAGTCAAAAAGGAAAAAATGTTTTATCAAGGAATAAATGAAATAAAAAATCAAAGAATAGGTTAATATTTGGCAGAAAATTAAATAACCAGATGCCGAACTCCTATATTCCTACCTCCTAAGCACCAGCATGCAAGTGGAATAGCTACGCAAAATAACACGCTCAAAATGATCTATACACAGTCCTTATTTCCTTCACATTAGAGTCGTGTAGGTCTTTTTCTGCTGACTAAAAAACTGGTGAGGCAGTAACTGAATGACTCTTCTTTGAGTGGCCAAATTTATCCCCCGTGTGGTGGCGTGTTAGAATTTAACCACCCCCTTTCTTCCCGTGGGTGTCGTAAAAGTCGACTAAGGGAGCCGGGGAGGTGTGTTGTGGGCGATGGGCTAGCAACTTATCATTGCGATATCACATGTATGCTAAAAGTGGCACTGATGATATAAGTTTCATGTGCACTGCCTACCTTTTGGGAATAAAGGCGTGAATCGATGTATGTATGTGTTCATCAAATAAATAGGTAACCCTCTCATGGTTTTTAGAATCTAGCTGGTAGATTGTGTTACGTTTCACGTACGTTATGATCACAGTTGCGTTCTCCTGACGCTCGTTCGAAAGTTTACGCATTGTCCATCAGACGATATTATTTCGACATCAACTGTGCTACCACGCGCGGCCAAAGGAACAGTGTTTAAAGACAAAAGACTGACGTGAATTTTACGAAGGTCTTCGTTTTATAAAAGTGATAATCTCTGGTATTTATCTACAGAGATACGCAAATCAAGGATCAGTAAGAAGACAAAGCCTAATTGGCTTTCATTGTTACTATTTAAGACGATTGTATGGAATAATAAATGTATGTAGGTTGATATCAACCCCTCTTCCCCAAATACAAATATAAATATTTATTCGTATCAATTGTTATAGTATATATAAGTAGTACAAAGGATACTTATCTAACATTTAAGTAGTTATGCAGGCAATTATAATTACAATTATATAATTTAGATTCTTCATCATTAGAAAAATAAGTATTACTTATTATATTTTGATTTTACATCTGCGTAAATCTCATACATCAAAAGTAGCTACGCGGGTCAATTGCTTAAAATGACCTACACACTTGACTAATGTCAAGAGGATAAGGACTGTCTAGATCATTTTGAGGGTGTTATTTTGCGTAGCTACATCTGCGGCTGACTATACCACAATAGTAACTCACCACACACTTTTTCTTACACTTCTATTTACTTGCCAATCAAAATGGAGCTCTATTCACCGGCGATACAACTCTAGCCGTGACCTATTCAGACTTGTAAATGATTTCACGGTCGATTTGTCAGCCGAGTGCGAAACTTGCTAAAGGCGTATTATGTGTCTAGAAATAAGGTGTGTTTATAGCACATTATTGAGGCCAGGAAATGCTGGATTGCCTGATGAGTATGACTTTATTGACGAGCGCCAATGAGGCCCTATAATTAATACAGACATTTCGGCAATGTAAACACAGTGTACAGTGACTGCAATATGTAAGACGTAAACATGTAAGCGGGACGGCACGAATGCAATACTGCTTGCGTACCGCCCGCTTCCGCCCAATATACTACTGCGCAAATCGAATACTGCCAAGCATACCGACGGGTGAAGTTGCCGGAAAAATAATGCTCGCTTTTAGCGATAATGCCGCCTGTTGTATATTTGGGTAGATCAATCATGAGACGGCCGCGACATACTCTCGATTTTTCTCGCACTATACCTCTTGTATTAAGTGTTCTAATAAGAGAGAGACGGACGGTGCGAGAAAAATCGAAAGCTCGCGCGCCGTCTTATGCTAGCCGTACAGTCTGACTGATTTCGGCCACAGTGACAGTGCTCTGGATTTGATATCAACATCAACTAAATGATAACCACTTGCACTATGACTGGACTGTTGTAGTTGTTGTTGTACTATCTAATGCACTCTCTTGTGGCTTGCATACCCTATCTTTTTAGCAAAGGTACGGGCGCCATTGATTCCTTTCATGGGTCATCATCATCATAATCATATCAGCCGAAAGACGTCCACTGCTGGACATAGGCCTCCCCCAAAGAGTGCCACAATGACCGGTCCTGCGCCACCCGCATCCAGCGGACTCCCGCGACCTTTACCAGGTCATCAGTCCACCTCCCGATTCCTCGAAGTCCTCCCTCTGAATCGCTAAACTTAAGTGGCAGTGGGCGGGGCACATTGCACGTTAAACCGATGGCCGTTGGGGCGGAAAGGTTCTCGAGTGGCGACCACGTACCGGAAGGCGTAGCGTGTGTAGGCCCCCCACAAGGTGGACTGATGACTTTCCTGGGTAATAAAATATAATTGTATCCTAGCCCGTCAGTTGAAAATTATTTTGGCAGTCAAACAAACCATTAATACATATTAGGTTTTGTTTTTATTTTCTCTGTGTGTTTTTGTACACGGTATAAGTTTGCCTATCTCTTTCTACCAACCTTCTTCTCAATTGCTCAAACGTTAGCTGGAAGAGATCCCTTAAATAGGGATAAGTTCGCCTTTGTACTTGATCTATTGTGTGACATGTATATTCTTTAACATGTTATTGTGTACAATAAAGTGCTTACATAATAATACATACATGTGTAACGTCACATTATCCTAATGTGACGTCACACGATACGGAACTTGAACCGGCTATATCTTCATATTTTTTCGTTCAATTGACAAAAAAGAACTATCCAATATTTTTGAATAATCTAACTGAAGGATAGATAGATCTTTTAGGAAAGTAGCCAATTGTAGGTTACTGTATCAGTAAGTTGTCAGTAAAGTACAAAATACCGCATACGATTTCACACCGCCTATAGAGCATAGGCTTAAAAAACTTTAAATTTTTAGCCTGACACAAATTCCTGCGAAGCCGTACGTTTAATTGGATTCAACTGTATCCGGGTAAAACCTGAGCTACTTCACCTCCCATCACCATGTAACCAGTGTAGTTAGACCTCCGATCACGCGTTGTTATTAAGAATGTCCATGTCAAGATATACTGGGTGAGCGGCGGGTGAAACAAGTGAAAAGCATTTACATAAGGCCCGCATAATATTAACCGAAGGATTATTGGAGATAGATATTTCTTCCTGTCAGGTCAGGAAAACGTTGATTTGATTTGTGATGTCCGAATTTATTTGGGTAGCCTGGGTTCGTGTTTTTGCGTTTTCTGCAGCATATACAAATGATAGATATGAGTACCATGGTTTGGGGTTACTTTGATTCGGGGGGTGACTTTAATCAAATGGGTTTTTCTCCGAAATCATTATTTTTACTTGTGCAGTAAATATATTAGTATTCTATCTTGCTGTTTACTCTATTAAATCTTCTTAATTTCAAATAGTTCTGCTTTTATACTACATTCTAAATGATCAAAGTAGCCCCATTTTTTCCTGAAGTAACCCCGGTTCACGGTATGCGCTTTAATTGTGTAGCTAAGTATGTGTACGCCTCGGATGTTGCGGATGCGATTTTTTTAGGCATCCACAAATGTAGATGTGGATGCTAATACCTGCAACATCCCTGGTGTACTTACGCGATGCAGTTGATTATCAGTTTGATTGGAATTAAGTTTTTAACTAAAGTATTTGAATTTGAAAACGCTGTAAAATTAGGCTTCCTGTAAACTACTGGCGTATTTCGGGTCACCCTAAATTAAATAACTGCAATAGGTTTTTTTAAATATGTAATACTTGTTTTATTTACATAATATGCCATTCTTTACAATACCCAACTGTATTAGCAATTTCCTGCATCCTATCATAAAATTATCGATATCCAAAAATCACGATTTTGCGATATCTCGCTCCGTTAACGTTGTTTTTTTTCATTGGTTTTTACGAGTCCGATTTAAACCTGATAACGTTATATTTTTTACTGTTATTAGCAGTTTATATGTAAAATTAAATAAAGATCATGACAGGATTAACTGTACAACCTCTTACGCACTATTTTAGGGAATATGACGGTATTTTACCGACCCGTATTCTTTGTCCGCGAGTGTAAGTAGTATTGGTAGATGCACTCTCGTTCACGCTAAATTGTTTTCCATTGTCCATAATATCAAGTACATTAAAACGCGTTCGCAAATATAGCCGCAGCGGACTTATTGGCAGGCGTGTCCCACTTGTTTTTTGGCTAAACTCGGCTAGCGCGCTGACACTTTATCGCAAGGCGCCATTTCGCCAGAATGATGACACGCAAACGGTTCGACCCTGCCTATGTAGGTATATGAAAGAGAACGAGCTAGGTAGAGCCATCACTTGAGTATTTTAGCTTTCAAACCTCGGTTTTGTTAGACAGTGGAACTTCTGTGCGCAAGTTCTATTATTATACAGTGCTTAGCATATTAAATTCAAGTTGAATAAAAATATTTAATAATGACTGCATTTTATAATTCTAGTTATATCTTAATGACTATATTTCAATACTAACAAATAACGTAAATAGCATTTGAAGGTCAACAAGGTAATGCATCAATTTGTTTGCCTGATACTTCGAAATATAAATGATTGAAATATAAATGATTTACGACGTGTGATCAATACCTAACAAAATGTCTCTGCTTTTTTTTCAGTAAGATTTGACCCGAACAAACATACGTACTGTAGGTTAAATAAAAGCTTGCAATAAAAATATGAAGGTTGTCAAATAAGTATTGACTGCCGTGTAAAACAGTTGACTTCTCCGCAAATCGAATGGATGTTTATTAAGCACTTTAATTCTGGTCTGTGCATTACAGATTTTGCTGTGGCTTTGACATATTTATTATACTCACAATCGCCTTTTGTACGATAAGTTCTTCTATTGTGCAATAAGTATTAAATAAATAAATAATTTGAATACGTAAAGATTGACAGTTTTTAGCTTTATTAGAGTATCTTTGCAAGTAAAGGGTAATTTCAGGGAGATCAATTATTACGAATCTGAGGAGAAAATCGTAAATAGTTATATCGCTATTTAGAACTTTTTTGACTACGATAAAATACAGTTCTTTTTTAATATGCTAGAGTAGCCGTGTCAGTAAATGATCGCCCGCGCATTCGCGCTGCGCATGATTCAGCGCGGATGCGCGCTTCCTTGGAGGGGGTCACTCACTGCTGACCTAGTGGGTCACCGTTATGTCTACCGCGTTCTGTTTCATTACACGTCTTATGTCATGTTCATGTGTAATGAACCGGTGTTTATGTTTTATATTAGATAGTTATTTTATGGGGAAAATATTACTTCAATCCATACTAAGCTCAGACGGAGCAAGTGCGCCACCGGGGTAAGTGCGATTTCATCAAACATATTGAAATCTACTTTATTTTTGTACTATAGACATCTTAGATGATCATAATTATCATCATATCAGCCAGAAGACATCCAGTGCCAGACATAGGCCTCCCCCAAAGAGTGCCACAATGACCGGTCCTGTATGATAGGCGCATTTTCCCCGTTGGCGCACTTGCCGCGACTGCCCTTATATATTAATATAAAAAATGTGAAAGAGTGGCGGTCTGTCTATCTGTGTGTTACATCTTCACGCTAAAACCCCTGAACTGATTTGGATGAAATTTGGTATAGCGATAGTTTGAGTCCCGGGAAAGTTCATACAGTAGGTAGTTTTTATCCCGGAAATCATCCCGGGGGTGAAATTTTGTACGGAGGTACACAACATAAACGAGTTCCACGCGGACGGAGTCGCGGGCAGAAGCTAGTATCATCATAATATCTCACTGAGTTTTTCGAAAAAACGTACGTAAGAAATATCACTTGAAGAAAGAAATAACAGTTTTGCGGTGAAGGAAAAAAAATCGGTCTAATCCCAGTAAGGTCTAGTGTTCCCTCTGAGCTTAAAGGTCAGATGACAGTCGCTTTCGTAAAACTAGCGCGTACACCAAATTTTGGTATAAGGTGCCAAAGCGGGCCGCAGGCTCCTTTAGAACACAACTAAGACTAAAAATTTGTTTCCTTTATAATTTGTATCTGGTGGGACTTTTTGGGCCATCGAATAAAAATATAAGTATAGGTATGTGTTGATATTTAGTTGAACATATTTAAATCGCGAATGTAGCAAGTGCTCATTTCATGAGCCAGCCGTACACACAAACTCAATCAATATTTTATTTAAATTATTTGAGTAAAATCAAATTATTCCATAATCAATAAGCGTAAGCTCCACAAGGAGATTAGTAAGCGGTTAAGGGAGGCTACGGGTGACCCTCGGGCAGGCAGCTTTCTCGCCCAAAGAATAGCGATTGCTATTCAGCGCGGGAATGCTGCCTGTGTGATGGGCACCCTGCCTAAAGGGCAAAATTTTGATAGATTTTTCTAATTGTAATTTATTATAATTAGATTAATATCATTTTGTATACCTACTGTATATATGTTTGTTTTTATTTCTTTTGGTAAACAATAAAAAATATCTACCATTTTTAAATTAAAATAAAATACAAAAGATAGTCGAATTCAAAGGCATGTTTTCAATTTTGTACCTTATCTCTTTGTTATAAGGCGCAAAATATAATCATATCTTTGAAGTCGGCTGTGCAAGTATTATTATACTAGCTTCTGCCCGCGACTCCGTCCGCGTGGAACTCGTTTATATCGTAGCTCCATACAAAAGTTCACCCCCCCTTCTACCCCCTTGCGGAATGATATCCGGGATAAAAATTATCCTATGTTACCCGGGACTGAAACTATCTCTATACCTAATTTTATATAAATCGTGGTTTAAGCGTGAAGAGGTAACGGACAGACAGAAACACTTTCGCATTTATGATATTAGTATGGATTTGACTTCAGCTGTATGAGTATTATTATATAGCACAACAAGAATGTCACACCCTGTATACGAAGTATGTAGCCCGCGACCAAACGCAAAAACTTAATTAAGAGGTCTCCATTCGAGTGCGACGGAACGTTATCACACTCATCTTGAATATAACTATTTGCTGGCGGGAGAAATCCACATTAATAACTGTTGCATAGAAGTTTATTAAACCTTGAAAAAAGGGGGGAACTAAAATTGTTCAGAATTTGATTCTCTACAACTTTGTTTCTCTTCATTCATGCCGTAAAACGTGGAACATAGATAATGATAATATTTTGAATTTGTCGCGTTTTTCAGGTTTAATTTCCGAAATATCGATCCTAGAAGAAAAATTGTAAGGACCAAACTTGTAGAGAATCAAATTTGCTACAATTTTTGTTAGCACGGTTTTACTGTTAAATCAAAAATGGCCGAGTTATTCAAGAAAAACCGTTTTTCGAATATACGGTTGTCTACTTTTTTGATTTACACTCCCAATCACCCCACCCCCGAGGGATTTACGAAAAAAAAATCCAAGAACTAATTATTCACGGGTAGGGTCGGTTTTTTGGTTATAATGACTGTACCATTGTTGTTGATGACAAAATGACTGGTAGGTGTAGGTATTCCACTTACAAAATATTTGAAAGATATCACCGCTTTCATTCTGGTCTTTTAAAATAATGACAGATTAAACAAACACGATATGCTAGAGATATCTTTCTGTCAGTCAAGCCGGTGCAATTGCGGCCCTAAGCATGCCAGATCAGCGGATTCTGTATCCTCTTGATTGGAAATTGATTAAAACAGATAAACAAACATATATTCTAACTATGAGTCAATTCGGTTGAACATGTTGGATTGGAACCGGTTTTGACTTTGTTGCGCTATCTCGTTCTGGTAACAATATAGGCTGGACACGTTCAGTAAAAATAGTCTTGGGGCCCGATTCCATGTCGTAGTTCCCGGCATGTCAAAAGGATATCGTTATTGTCTATTATTCAAAATTTGGCATCCCATTTGACGTTCAAAATATGATCGCTCCTCTACATGATGGCCCATCCTGCTAACCCACTAGGATGGGCCAGCGTGTATAGAGGGTAGTGGTGTCGGATGGCTTATGGCGCGGCGGGATGGCGATGGGATGGCCATGGTGTCGGTTGTTCGGACGCACATCAAAGGGAGTGGGCCAGCGATGGCGGTACGCATCTACACGTGGCCCATTCCGCAGTGCGCGGCCGACCGCGGTTGAGTGTGTACATTCGTGCTGTGTATATTTTTTAAATCGAAAATGATGTGTACGTGGCCTCAACACGAAACAATAAAGTTTTTAGAATTATATCGGGGAGAACGCGTAATATGTAAATAGGTAAATTGCCGCGGCAGCTAACGCTTCGACTTCCATCTCGCAAAACGGTTCGATCACAACTGAATGTCGCTATCGCGTAGTGGCCGTCAACAATCGCATGGCCATAGCACTGGGCCATAGGATGGGCCATCATGTAGAGGAGCCTTGAGATATCGCCAGTAAATCATAATATCAACACTTGCATACCATTGTATTTCAAAATGGAAACGATAGACACAAGAAACATGGTAGGTACATTTTAAGATGTCACATTTTATAAGTCGAATACTGCACGTCTTGCATGCGACGGCCGTGACATACTCTCGATTTTTATCGCACTATATCTCTTGTTCTAAGTGTTCTAATAAGAAAGAGACGGATAGTGCGAGAAAAATCGAGAGCTCGCGCGCCGTCGCATGCTAGCCGTGCTGGCCCAGAACGACAGAGACGTGACCTAAAAGCGATATCCTAGGCATGTCCTCTCCTGTTAGTCAAGACGAATGGAATAGCGTTTGTTCCATTCCGAAACGTGCTACTTTATTCATAGAGTAAACAATTATTAATTTCCAAATGAGGTACTCTCATGAAACATTCAAAATTACCGAATCAAATATCGCAAGCCGTCGAAAACCTACGCGGCTAAATCCTAAATCAGAATACCTAAGCCCTGCCCAAACCGCAATCTGTACCCACTGTGATCCGTCACGGCATACAACCCTGACCCATTATACATTACCATTATAACCCGGCAAAAACGAGGTGAATAAATTAATGTTGGTAAATCGTTTTTCAGACTGCAATTATTACGCTTGATGTTGCCAGCGGGGCTAATACAGCTGACGCAGCACAATAGTACATTGTGCTACAAGTACGGTAAGATATGTTTCACGAACGAGAGTCCATTTGATGTCTCGAGTTTATAATTTTTTTACCGGAAGACAAATACATTTTACAAATTGTTACGAATCGCAATAAAAACTGCAAAATCTCTGTCATCTGTTTTGTTGAATTTGACGTGAGGCCCGTAAGGCGAACACCCTTCGGCACGCAGCCACGATTTAAAATCCCTTTCAAAAATATTTTACACAGACACTAAACGGCTACATTTATTTTTATTAAAATTATGTATAAATACAATTTAAGATACAAATCATTACGCTCGTGAGCTTAATAAGGGTCAGGGTAGCTCTGCGCCTGCGAGTTAACATAAGCCCTTTACATATAGAAGCAAGTGTGAGGAAAGATAGTTTCGTCGAAATGAAGTTTGTAGAGAAATAGAAAAAAGCGACGTCGTCATGTCTCCGGTCAAACAGTTTTGATCTTTATTTATTTATTTAAATCAGGCAACAAGGCCCATATTGCAAATACCTTAAAGATTAACATACATATCAATATAAACTTATTAATAACTACAAAACACACAATTATTGCGACGTGTTGCGCCATTTCGTGGTGTCAGGTAACCGACCGCGAAAACGTCAGAACTTGACTCCCTTCGGCCAAAATTCTTCCTTAGTGAAGGTCGATAGATGGTTCGTTGGAGCTCTGACCACAAAGGAATTAAAAAGGTACTTAAAGTAGGTACGGTTTAAAAAAACTGCAAAGATACATTTAAGTTTGACGACCGCTTTAGCCTAGTTGGTAGTGAGCCTGCCTACGAAGCAAGAGGTCCTGGGTTCGAATCCCGGTAAGGGCATTTATTTGTGTCATGAGCACGAATATTTGTTTCTGAGTCATGGATGTTTTCTATGTATTTAAGTATTTATTTATCTATGTAAGTATGTTTATCGTCGTCTAGTACCCATAGTACAAGCTTTGCTTAGTTTGGGACTAGGTCGATTTGTGTAAGATTGTCCCCTAATATTTATTTATTTATTTATTTATTTAAGTAAGATCTCAGAAACTGAAAAATAACCTGTAGGAATATACCGTTTATATAATGTTGGTAACACGTTTTTCATGCTGCAATTATTACGCTTGATGCTGCCTGCGGGGCTAGTACAGCTGACGCAGCACAATAGTACATTGTGCTACAAGTACGGTAAGATATGTTTCACGAACGAGAGTCCAGAGAAACTGAAAACTTTTTAGGATTTTTATAAAACAAACCTAACCTATAACCTGTAGGAATATACCGTTTATATAATTTGTCCTGAATATGTTACGGCTTCAGAGAAAATCACTTTAATGGCAAATGATTTTTTCATTAGGTTAGCAAATGAAATTATGGATATCGAAGTTATCGGGTAATATATTAATGGGTAATAGGTTAATGGGTCGGGTCGACGGCTTCCACGCGAACATCAGGAAGCGCTGTAGCTCGCTGCTGAGAAGGTGGCGCGCCAGCTCGAATACCATCCTGTGCACGCTGGTCGACAGGTGGGACTCACCGTGGCTAAAGCACTGGGTGCAACTGCATGCACCCTTATGTGTTAATTTGTATTAATATAATATTAACCCTAGATTTAATTAAAATGTTACTAACACGTTATGGACTTGGTACGAAATAAAATTAATTGAATTGAATTGAAATTAAATATAAGTAAACATAACAGTCGAATAAAAAGTACTCACACTTTACATGTACACAATGTAACCCAGTCATAACGTGAGTAAATAATTGCTACAATTACCCGTAAAAATATGTAAAAAAACTAATTGACCATATTACGAAACGGCCCTAACACAGTCCCTTTAGCAATTCCATTCATAGAACTTAATTGCTCGTGTTTCACTACAATTAGTCATTAAATGGGCGCGCCCATACAAAAACTACATAGGCACATACATACGTTAACGCATGGAATAACGAAAAGAAATCAATTGAGTGATTATACAGGGTTTTTTTAATGCGTATCAATATTAATTGTGTAATTTGAAATGGCTTATAAATGTGCTTAGTGTTGAATAAATAAATAAGTAAATAAATATATAAATAAACTATCATAAATCATTATGCGCAAAAAACTAGATCTTTACTTCCGAATTACATTAAGTACAGCCGTTCCTTATATACCGTACTGGCGATAGAAATAAGTTAATCTATCATGTTTTCCAAGTAGGCTCAAAGTAACTCAAAGGCAATGGAGAGGGCTACGTTGGAAGTTTCTCTGCATGATCACATCAGAAATTAGGCTATCCGCAGCAGAACCATGGTAAACGATATAACCCATATCTAAGTTACTGATGTTTTTTTACTGATTCTGAATTTAAAAAAAAACCCTCCGAATCGCTAAACTTAAGTACAATCTCGTACTCGTACTAGTACGTACTCGTTCAATTAAAAGAAATATGACTCCACATACAAACTAATTTTAAGGGTTCCGTATCCAAAGGGTAAAGACGAGTACCTATAAATATGGCTCCGCTGTCCGTCCGTCCGTCCGTCTATTCGTCTGTCACCAAGTTGTCTAATGAACCGTGATAGTTAGACAGTTTAAATTTTGACAGATGATGTATTTCTGTTGCCGCTATAACAGCACGTACTTGGTCGGTTTTGAATTTTATCAAGTTTTATCAAGGAATGAATGAAATGTACTTTATTATTTTTATTTTTAATAAATGAATTGCATATTCAATTATTCATTTCACAACGGGGATGTCGACTGATAATGAAATCACCAACCTTTTGTGACACGTCAAAAACGCTCTGTTGGTCTTATACACTCGCGGGCAAAGAATACGGGTCACCCTAAATTAAATAACTGCAATAGGTTTTTAAAATATTTAATACTTGTTTTATTTACATAATATGCTACTCTTTACAATACCCAACTGTATTAACAATTTCCTGGATCCTATCATAAAAATATCGATATCCAAAAATCACGATTTTTGCGATATCTCGCTCCGTTAACGTTGTTTTTTTCATGGGTTTTTACGAGTCCGATTTAAACCTGGTAACGTTATATGTTTTACTGTTATTAGCAGTGTATATGTAAAATTAAATAAAGATCATGACAGGATTAACTGTACATCCTCTTACGCACTATTTTAGGAAATATGACGGTATTTTACCGACCCGTATTCTTTGCCCGCGAGTGTATTTTTAGGGACTAGCAACTTCACGATTTCCTATGGTCAACATCTAGTTAATCTTGAAATATCTAAGTAATCATCGTCATCATGATCCTATATGCGTCCCACTACTGGGCACAGTAGTCCCCTCATGAATGAAAGGGAACAGGCAGCAGTCCCCACGCTCTGGCCCAGTAAGGATTGGGGACTTCGCACACCTCATATTACCTATAGTAGTAGGTTTATCTAAGGCCGTATTTTAGGAAAGCCGGGGCGTTAGCGGCGCTGTCAAGTATGGGAAGGCGACACCTGTAGAGTCGACGCCAGTCATGTATACATTCTCCGCCTTATTGCAAAGGATTAAGGTGCATAAGCAACAAGTGAAATCAAAATATTTTTCAAAATACTCCAATGCTTCTTTCAAATATTATAGCATATAAATGAGGTGTCGCTGGATTCCTCATAATCGTGGAATTGAGAGATTTAATTTTACTGTTCAACTTGTGAAACTGTCTTTGGTATTTGAAATTATGTCTTTGATATATACATTTCCTATAACGAAAGTTTGACCAAAGCGAAAGTGAGTGCAGTTAAGAACTATGTTAATTCTTGAGTTAAAATGCTCTACTTTCATTAAACTGAAAGTGAAATAGATTTCAAATTGCCAATACAACTGCCAATTTAAAATTGTTGTTTTCGTCGCCATGTTTTCCATGTCGCCTGTTACTTGTTCTTCGCATTTCGTGTATAGTACTCTAAAAATGTATCGACATATTCGTTTTTAAATAAATATACCGTATTATATTTAAGTCATTAGCGAAGTACACTGCAAAATAATCATTTCAACGATATCGGTAAATCTATATGGATTTATTTTCAATACTTTCTATATATACCTAATGAGTCTTTTAGCCAAAGCCAATCTTTATTTGATTATTTTAGTTACTAAGTATATTTTTGCATCTGTTAACTAATCAGACCATACTATGACAGAGATTAATGCTTTTCAAATCGACGATAACGAGATTATGGGAATTCCCACTTTCTAAAAATTCCCATAAACATGTATCCAAGTTTATAGGATTTCCTTCATCCCGGCTTATCTCCACAGTGATATGCGACACATCTGCGAAGCATGATTTCTTTCGACCCAGTGATCCATTTAGAAACACAACCAAAAATGAAGCTTAATGTTCCTTAATAACGTTTACAATCAAACAACCAATCGTTCGAATCGACAAGCGACACTCGCAATCAACCAAGGGAGAATGAGTTCTGCTGTTTATGGGATAGGATTGAAAACTGTTTGAACGCCGATCGCATCGATATGATCTGAGTAATTGTCTCTCGCGAACGATGCGCAATTTGTGATTTACTTTTTTCTCGATTCGAATTTAGAACGCGATGTTCCTTTTTTGCTTTATTCGGTTTGGCAGTTACATAACAAGGTTTGTTGATAAAATTTAATATGTGATTCAATTAAATTCTTTATCCTATTTCTGCATTTAGTTTTGTTTATCTAAACACACACTATAATGCCCGAATCAAAGTGACGCGGCCTGCGGTGGCGATCACTAGTAAACTTGACAGTTAAAGTCAAGTTTACTAGTGACCGCCACCGAAAGCGGAGTCAGTGTGACTTCCCTGGGCGGCATAGGACTTCCAGGGAGGTTGTCCCCAGACTTTGTTACTGGCCAAAAAAAGTTATTAAAAACACCGGCTAAGTGCGGGTCAGGATCGCGCACGAAGGGTTCCGTACATTATCTAAAAAACGGCAAAATAAACACGTTTGTCGTATGGGAGCCCCCTTAAATATTTATTTTATGCTGTTTTAGTATTTGTTGTTAATAGCGGCAACAGAAATACATCATCTGTGAAAATTTCAACTGCCTAACTATCACGGTTCTTGAGATACAGCCTGGTGACAGACGGGCAGACAGACAGACGGACGGACAGCGGTCTTAGTAATAGAGTCCCGTTTTACCCTTTGGGTACGGAACCCTAAAAAGATGCTTAACAGTTAGTACGAGTATATATGTGTCTTTGAGTAAAATTAAATAAAAAATAAGCTATTTTGACCCCCTTATTCATAAAACTTAAAATGTCTTTGCTAAATAAAATGTGTCTCATCCCTTTCTTACGAAAACTTACACAAACCAATTTTACCAGTATTTTAGTTAAAATAACTGATAAACGTTTACGAATACAAAGGCGTTGCCAAAAAAGACTACCTACCGTTTAATGTACATAGTTTTCCCGGCAGTCAATTCGGTTGGGCAGCGTAATATGACGTCATAATCCCTATTAGACAAGACCTTGCTTGAGAGGCTTCCGCGCGCGCCGCGTGAAAACACTCGCCCGAAATTACGCTTACTATACCTACTTATCCCTCGGCAGTGTGTCTTTAGCCTTAACGACTTAATCTCGAGGTGATTTACATTCAGCACAAATGGAAAATTGACAACTCGAAACTATTGATCGAATCTGAATAATGTAAATTTGAAAATCCTCAATAATGAATAATGTCAATATGAATTTCATACGGGACTAAATTCCATTTGGGCTAGATTCATTTTGAACAAGAAAAAAATATTATGAAAAATTATAAATTTAAACAACACTATAAATTGGTAGTGTCGGGTTGGAATAGCACCACCCCCTTTGCTTCCCGTGGGTGTCGTAAGAGTCTACTAAGGGGTTGAAGTGTGTTTGGGCGATGGGCTAGCAACCTATCACTGCGATATCACATTTCGTTGATCTTTTATACCCACATTTATGCTAACAGTGGCACTTGACACAAGTTTCATGTGCTCTGCCTACCCCTTTTAGGGATAAAAGCGTGTATGTTATGTATGTATAAATTTGTGCCGAATGTCAGTAAATCCTCGAGGTCTTGAGCTCGAACCCCGGCTTGTACTACTGGGTTTTAAAAACCTATGTACATACTAAACATTATTTGATCCCGTATCAACTGCCATCCCCAATTGTATTCTTTTACAGGATGACTATGAAAATTAAAAGTATTCTATGTTTTAATCCAGGTTATAATCCCAAATTTCATCTCAATCCGTTCACAGCCGATTATTGCGTGATTGCGTAACAAACATCTAAACTTGCGCATTTATAATATTGGTTAAACAGTGGCTTTTCGGTGAAGGTAACAGCGTGAGGAAACCGGTCTTATCCCAATAAGGTTTTTTTTTTATGCAAAGTCAGATGCTTGTCGCTTTCGCAAAACTAGTGCCTTGGCCAAATCTTGGGATACGGTGGCAAAGCTGACCCCGGGCTTCTTCAGGGCACAACCGGGAAAACGCTAGGAGTATCATACAATGCACAATTTTTTTAACTCAAAGTCATACATTTATTTGTGTCAAACATAACACAGATAATAAAAAAAGACATATTAGACTTTTAGTCACCTTTTTGCATTTAAGTATTCGAAACTTTTTGTTGGTCCAGCACGTCTAGCACACGACGGCCGCGACATACTCTTGATTTTTATCGCACTACACCTCTTCTTCTAAGACGTGTTCTAATAAGAGAGAGAGACGGATAGTGCGAGAAAAATCGAGAGAGCTCGCGCGCCGTCGCGTGCTAGCCGTGTAGACAACGAGAAAGAGACCGAAGTTTGAAGTTTCAACGCATAATTTTTTTGCCAACTAGGAATCTACTTATTTTAACATTGTTTTGCATCGTCTCCTCTATCGAAAAATTGTTTGATTAATTGTGTCTCAATTCATTTTGCTTTGTTTTTGTGTATATTGCTATTTTGGTTGGGCGTTAAGTAATCTACGCGGCAGGGAATGTTTGCTTTTGCGAAACGATTAAAATCGAATAATTAATGTGGACCTTTTTGTTTAACTAATTACCCGCCTCGTCTGTGTTGTTAATTCGTTCATTATTTAAAAGCCTTCTGTTTAATTTCGTACAATAATTTTGCCAGTTTTGTCTGTAGTTAAAATTGAATGGAACAGTTTTTGATGGTATAGTAAAAGTTTGAAAGAAGATGTATTTAAGTTATTCGTTAACATTTTCGCTTTCTAGAGATAAAATACGTATAAAATGCCTCTTATACAGCCATTATTTTTAATAAATAATGTTTGACTGCTTTCCAACCAACTTCGCAAGTAACCGATCAGTAAACTGCGTTTACCAGTTGTTGGTTAAGGAATTGCGACTATGTTTTTTTTAATAGCATGAATCTGTCAAACATTCAGGGTTACGACCTAGTATCTAGACGCTATACACTTTACATTGCTGGGCTTTCATTGATTTTAGGATTCGTTGTGCGGATATGTAGAGGAAACTGCTGGTCCCTTACTCTTTTTTGTGCACTATGACGGCCAAAGTGGGACATGTCTAGACCTTATTCATCACTAGGACCTGAACACGACATCACTAACAGATCAAGCATCTTTCTGGAAGTCGAAAAGTACATTATTATCTTCCTAGCCGGTACATTTACCATGATTCAACTGACCTTGGCAAACTGCATCGCGTCACAGTCATCTTCACTGACACATGTCAAAACATCTCCGAGACAATGAGGTCACTGCGTTCAGCCATAAGTAATCAAATGAGGCGACTTTGTCACTTGCAAAGTGAGCGATAAAATGATGGAACGATTGAACTACACAATGCAATTTTAGTAAATATGTAAAGAACTCGATCGGAAAAACGAAAAACTAATTCGTTTTGATCCTTTGAATAGTTCGCTCGCCCTAACCAGAAAAGAAAGTGTTAATTGCTTTGTAACAACCATTTCGTTGCGTTCGGCGCAACATGACGTAAAACTAGTGCCCTATTCTTTTTTTTAATTAAATTAATTAAGTACAGATATACAATAACATTTTAACTTCTTTTAATATTCGTTCGATATTTTAATCTCTTTATTTTTAATGAAATGTAAAAGGATATTTTGATTTATGTCGTATTTATTGTTAATTCCAATAGTTTATTTACTTTTATGAGTAAGGTATAGGTACCCTAATGATTATTCACTAAGAAAGGATGGATCTTCCTTTCAGTATAATCATCTCTTCGAATCACAGTCGATTCTCTGCAGTTGTTTATTTTCTTGTTAAAATTAGAGTATTTGAGCGTTTCTCAAAAAAAATGCCCCTACCCTTTTTCGGAGATTGTCTGCAACTTTTATGTTATTTCTACTAAAAATCACGATGTCTTTTCATCCCAATAGGAGAAAAAAAGTGTACCAAAATGTCCATTGTGTTACCATTATATATTCGGTGCCACCATACAAAGTATAAGGTAAATAGTAACACAATAAGAAAAATATCTTTGAGACAGTTTTTTGTCCTACCAGGGTCGAAAGGGCTCCTGATTCTGAGTGGAAATAGTTAACATAAAATTCCTAGAAGTACAATTAATAATAGTGGCATTTTTTTTAGAAATGCTCATTTATTTATAATCTAAATTTAAGCGGTGGTAACAATAAAATTGGTTACTGAAAATTAATTAGCCGTTGCATCAACTGTTAAATAACCGGCTGTAGCATAACGTATCATTAAACTTATGTTAGCGATCGAAACCCACGATTAAAGCTATGCTTGTCTTCAGATACTAAAACATCAGGTTCGATTTACGGTCTGGCAGTAGGTACGGTATTTGGCAAAGGTAAAAGTAAATGTTATTGTTCGTTACGAATAAAAGGTTCATGAAAATGCACGATTGAAATACGAAGACTAGGAAAAATATATATAAAAAAATGGGGTTTGACCAGGCCTCATCCTCTTGCCACTTCGACTATCTCACGCACCTCCGAGGTGTATTCTGTGTATTATATCACGTGAACGCGCACACCATTGGCGCTATCGCTCGCACACAGTCACGCATTGTAACAGTCAGTGTCACACCACGCAACAACCTCAAATACTCGTAGACGAAATAGCACATGCTATGCGGTAGAGCGGGATGGCATGATTTGAGTTTTCTAGCTGTTAAACATTGGTGAGTATATTGCCTACGAAGCTGACTGTCGGTCCTGGGTTTGAATCCCGGTAAGGATAAATACTTGTGTAATGAGCATGATTTTTTTTCTAAGTCTGATGTTTTCTATCGCTCAATAATAATAATATCTATTCTTTAAAATATTTTTTTTGTTCTTTGACATGAAATGATGTATTTTTCTTTCTTTTAGCAATATTCAGATATGAATTAAAATGTATTAATTTAATTTGTTTTATAAATATTTTTAATGTGTAATTTTGTATAATTCCTTTAAGTTTTTATTTTGCATACCAGTCATGGTTAAGCATTGTAATGTAATTTTGTTTGTAACACCTGTTTGGTAATGTTTAACGCAAATAAATATTCTTATTCTTATGAATCCATGGGGGCCGTTACAGACGGACTGCATTTCGACTTTTTGGCTGCAAATGTGCAGTTTGAATGCAGTTCTTTTGCAGTTCACGTAACTGCATGGAAAATGCACTAAACTGCCGTATACCTATATCAGACTGCAGTCGTCAAAACTGCACTCTGACTGCAAGCGGACTGCGCAGTCGGTTTGCAGTTTACTTACTACCTACTTAAGACAAGACTTATTCAGCTTATACTATGGGGCTAGTTCGGTTTATATAAGATTTTCCCATGATATTGGACCCGATTTTACGTGCACATGGCTTAACTAGCCTAAAACTAAATTGTCTCATTTTTAGACATAATTTAGGCGGCAGATTAAAAACGACATATTTAGAATAGCATTTAGGCAGCTAAGTGTGTTGTATAGATAGACCGCCTAAAATAACAAAACGTCAGATTCAAATTAAAGCTGTCATTTAATTATGACAGCTGCTCGTAGAATAGCAGTGTTTTAGCGACACCTAAATAAAATTAGGAAGTTTAGAGGCCACTGTAGAATCGGGTTCATAGATTAATTTAATTTAAACTTCAAACCAAGGCGACTCTCGGTTGACATTGTCAAACAGAATATTCTCACTTAACAGTCAATTAACAAAATATTCTCAGACCAATAACGACAGATATTTCAATTAGTACACGTCAATTTGTTAGATCAGTAAGCCGTGAAAAGTTAACTAACCAGTGATCCAATTCTTACATACTTTCTACACTTAGTAATACTTTCCAAATTTGTGCAGTTTCAGCTTATCTTAAGTGATAAGATAGTGTATATCTAGATTACATCATCTATTAATGTAGTGCGGATATTATTATGCGGATATACTGTATTTAAGATGCGAGAATGATGCTATGAGAAATGACAAACTGCTTGGCGACGCATTTATAAAAGATTGATTGTTATTATTTTTTACCGGCGCCAGAAGGAGTATTTACGTATGTATGTATGTATGTATGTTCCCTTGGCATGCTCTGTAGTTTAAGTGGTTTTATGGATTTTAACGTTAGAGGTGTCACTTGGATTCCTCTTATATTGCGGGGTGATTATAACATTTCTAAAATAGCATTTGGATTCAAAAACACTCATGTTCCTTCGAGTAGGCATTTATTTTTATTTATTTGCTCCAGGCAAGACCCATATTTAGAAATAAATACCTTACAGACTAACATACATGTGATAATACAAAACTTATAATATAACACAATAATACGTTATTTATGTTCGCAGCTTAGGAATTATTGATGATAGAGATGCTAATTATTAATCCTCACATAAATAAAGGGTTGGCAATGCGCTTGTGATTATTCTGGAGCCTCAAGTGTCCATTCGCTACGGTCTTCTTACCGTCAGGCAGGCTGTATGGCTTATTTGCCACCGTTATAGTATTAAAAAAGCTATTGTTACTTTCTTTACGATTGAAATGAGAAAAGAGAGTGTTTTACTCCAGTGAAAGTGATTCGGTAAGCGATCACCATCGAAATATTTGTGCTGCATTTGGCTTTTGTACGCAATATGATGTACTTCTTGTGACATAAGAAATAATGACCAGCTAAATAGCTATCCGAAATGTGAATAAAATTAAAAATAGCGTTTTCAGTGACGCCGTCACAATTTCGCTTACTTAAAAACATTTTCTCCAAAGAAATCCTAAGGATGTTTAAAAAGTTATACAAAGGATTACAAAGTTTCCTCCCAAAATATTCTATAAGATCAAGGAATATTTTGTATTATGCATATCTTCAAGGTATAGAATATTTTGTATTCTAATGCATGTCATGAAGAAACGTTAACTTTATTAGCCGGGCGAAAAACATCGCGTTTTCCTCGCCCAAGCCGGCCGGCAAACCGGCGCTACCGCTGTTACGCACGCCGGCGGCCATTTTCTTGTCAGTCAGCTGTCATTTCTGTTAAACAACCCGTACAGAGGTTAATTCACTGACCACTGTAAAAAGTTATAAATATTGGTATCTGGAAAGCTATACAATCGATAAAGAAAAATTTAAAGGGAGACGGAAAGTTACGCCGGCGGTGACTACACTTACTTAGTTTAAAGTTTAATTGTACGATTTTAATAACGAATACGAAAACAACGTCGAAGTATTATTACTCCAATTCGTATACCACATTGTAGAAATAAGACGTATACTTAAGTAAAGTTAACTGAAAGCGTTGTCCCGCTACTTTTCATTTGACAGACGTTGCTACATTTTGTGTCATGAGCAAATTATAAAAGTTATTATTATACAACAACCGTGGTTAAAAAAAATGGTTCAAAGAACATTTTTTAACAAACTTAGAATACTTTATTGCCAGCTTCTTTGTTTCTTTCGGTATTTGATAACATCAATTTAATGAATAAGTAACAACTAGGTATGTACTTTTTACAGCATTGCGCTCTCTTTACTAGCCTTAAGGTAATTATAGTCATTATGTTCTAGCTTTCTTTTCATACTTAAATGGGCGATTTACTTTCATGATAAACATGTGGAATAAACTGATTTACCTATAAATATAAACATAGGTAGGTACTAACGAAGTAAAAAGTGTTTTACGAGTAAAAAGTGTATTGAGACTTTTTTGCCGCACTATGAGTAAAAACACAATGAGATCGAGCAATTTAATAAAAAGGGAGATTTATTGTATCAATCTACGTAATTTCTTGTTAAAGTAATACATTAGAAATAATCCCTTAATTACGTAAAATGTTGCGCAAAGTTGAAATACATCTTAATTCCGAATTTCTTTAAAAATGCTTCAGTGGACCCTTTGTGTCAACAAGCGGTTCCGAAAAAAAGACCTTATCACCACCGGTGAGCACTTCTCCAAAATTCCACCACTAATTCCTCACTTACACTACACTGACATCTGTCACGCTGACACTTACCTTTGACAAGCCGCTGCAGTATAATCTCCTTGTGCTCGTGGGTATGAGGCTCTCCAATGACAGCTAGCAGATAGCACCCAGTCAGCGGACTGGGCGGAGGCACCGAGGCGGACACCTCAGTGCCCAGCGACAAGGATCGCTCCTCGTCGTGTTCCATCGCGGCGACAGCCGCACAACCGCTCGGCTCGACCACTCCGACCGGAATGATATTTGTGAAATCCGCCAGCGGTGCTGCGCGCGCAGCGAACCAAAATCGACCGAATCTTCACGCAGACGCGCCGGCGTCTCAACCCTCGTGCACCGTCCTCCTCCCCCTTATTTACTTCTTTGAGGTTAGATAAGGAGGGGTGTGTGTAAGGGCGTATCGCGACTGTCGGTAGCCGGCGCACACGTGATCTGCATTGCGTCTAAACAGTCGGCGAAGTAACCGCCGCTCAGCTGTTCCATAATCGATAATGATATAATCATATGTAACGTGTCCTGGTGCATTTTCAATTCCATCGATGGAACACGTTTTGGTCCATTGGGTTCCATGCCCTTCCAGAAATATTATTTTTGTCCAAATCCGCTGTGACCTCTAAGGTTTACGCAATTCTTTGAAACAAAGTAAAGGGCGTCCGAAACCTAGGTTCGAGTAAAGAAATTTAGTCCTAATACACGCTTTAATACAGTCATTATGCTGACTTTCAGGATAAGGGTGAATAGCCAGGCTTTGTTTTCATACATTTCACATCACTAGCTATTGATCTACGCTGATGCGTTAGTTTGCAAGTTCGGTAAATCAATCAATGAACTGGGGTAACTTGGAGTCCCAGGAAGTATTTGGGAATAAAGTATAAGGATAAAAATATAAATATAAGTAATTGTACTGATGCCAACGGCACTTCACTGAACCTACCTCAAGGCAGCCATGCTACGTACAAAAACAATATGGTATTTTCTATGATTTCTGTGTATTTTCTATGATTTCAAACACAATTGTATTGTTTATGAATAAATAAATGAAATGAAATGAAACAACTAAACAATATAAAAAATAAAATCAAAATTATATACACACATCTTTATTTTAGGCCTATTGATCTTAATTCGTTACTTAGTTTAGTTTAGTTACAAGAATTAGAAACTAGTAGCTCTGAGCTGCGTAGACCTCAAAAATTTACTGAATCGACAATAAAACTTTAGTATTATTAACCTGCTCACAAAATTCTACGAGAATCGGTTGAGAATTGCAACCTGTATAGCACAACAGCCTGACATCTGGACATCCGGGCATACGAAATAATTTTGGCTCACGCTGAAACGGATAACTACGCTCGCTGCGCTCGCTCGTTCGATAAAAAAAAATTGTACAAATGAAGCATTACAATATACATATCACGGCCCCGCATCCTGAGGTAGGAAACTTTGCGTTACACGATCCAGTTTCGTAAAAGACTAATTATAAAAAATACAATTATGACTAGTATTTATACACTCGCGGGCAATGAATACGGTTCACCCTAAATTAAATAACTGCAATAGGTTTTTTAAAATATTTAATACTTGTTTTATTTACATAATATGCTATTCTCTACAATACCCAACTGTATTAGCAATTTCCTGGATCCTATCATAAATATATCGATATCCAAAAATCACGATTTTTGCGATATCTCGCTCCGTTAACGTTGTTTTTTTTCATGGGTTTTTACGAGTCCGATTTAAACCTGGTAACGTTATATTGTTTACTGTTATTAGCAGTTTATATGTAAAATTAAATAAAGATCATGACAAGATTAACTGTACAACCTCTTACGCACTATTTTAGGAAATATGCCGGTATTTTACCGACCCGTATTCTTTGCCCGCGAGTGTAGTTTGACAAGTTTCTATGGGGTGACAGCTGCCGGCGTCATGTCTTTGATCGGTCTGTAATTGTAATTTGGTGCAGCCCGCTCTAAGGCCGCGTTTATGAACAAGTAAGGCGTTCGGCAAATCGGCGCCCGCGTCTTCCCCCCTATTCTGTAACTTGTTTTAAGCTCACCTCAACGCTCACCCACAAATATATCTTGACACGGCAATGCGTACTAACTAAGCGTAGGTAGAGGTCTGGTTCCATGACGGGTGATCGGCGGAGTGAGCCGCTTTAATTAGGTTAGTTTCTATACACAAACCGCCACAAACAGAGCCGTTAAGCGTGAGTATCAAACATCTAAAAATCTAAACATCTAAACATCCAACCAAACATCTCGACATCCGAACATCCAAACTTTCGCATTTATAATATTATAGTAGGATATTTTCTTTTGTCGAGTTACTTTTCCAAATTTCAGAAAAAAAAAATCTTTAATAGACTAGCTCGAGAATTCTACAGTTCACAGAGAGAGACACTAGTATACGTACTCGTGCGGTACGTGCAAACTTGCAACCTCTCAGAGCTTTCGTCCTAATAATATGAGTATCTGAGAAGATATTTCTATCTCATATGTGTATGTATAGCATTACATGAACGTTTATTCTAGTTAATTAGAGAGTGACTAGAGAGCATTGCCTCTGTTCTCCCTGAAGTCGATTTGGCTCAACATTTTGGTGTCACATTGGAATAACATGTGTTACAAGTACTAATCTATCGTACTAATACGCTTGGCTTGTGTGACATGCAATATCAATGTGATACCAGAGAGAGCTAGATAGATAGGTCACAGTGGAATGCATCTCCACATTGCAGAACACCGCAGTCATAAAAACACCACTAATGGTTTATTTATAATAGGTTTGTGATGAGTTCCTGTGGTGAGTAAGGTCAGAGCTCCTGAGCTGTATTGAGTGAGGGGATCTTTGTGATCAGCCGTCAACATAACGAACCCTCAAATCACAGAATACTTTTCTATATCCGCTAATCAATAAAAGGTGCATGTAGCTCTCATATACGTGTTTGTCTCTATACTTACTTTGCTGGCTCAGGGATCTAAAAATAGCGATCTTGGCTTCCAATGCGAGTTGGCGCCAGCGCGTCCTCCTATCATAGAATAAAACGACATGTCGAGCACGATAGACCCCTTCCATCCCCCGTTTCTCTAGGGATTCAAACTCGCTACTCCAGTACGGAGCACTGTTCAATTCACCTCCAAGTACTGTGAGATTAATTCAATTATTAGCACTAATTGATATCTGTGCAACACGATAACCGCTTGGACGGTGCAATTACTATGATTAATATAACATTAGAAATCTGGGGGCACGGTAGATCAGTCTACCCGACGCGTGTACATACAATGCGTTATGAGCTGTTTTAAGTTTGATTAGTGATAAGTGCGAGTTCATACTTTTGATTCAAGTGCGAGTAGCTTTTGTATGGACTCGCACTAATCACTGTGTAAACAGGCCCTTACAACAACGCAACAACTCCAACGTGGGCTCGAGTTCAGCTCAGCTCAAGCCAAAGGGCACTACCCTCTTTTTCTGAACATTATTTTCTCAATAATTCAGTTACATATTGACGCTGTAGTCCTTGAGAGTAAACACGTTATGTTTGGAACGCGCGTTAGATAGATCCAACTGTAATTTTTCCTAATATAATTTTACATTTAGGTCTACCTAACGTAGGTACAATGCGTTACGTGATCGACCGGAGGGGTAATCGCATACCTAACCGTAAAAATAGAAATATTGTCAGTAATTGGCAAGTGTAGCCGCGTCGTCGGCGAGCTGGGGCATGCACCTGGGCCACAACGGAAGAACAGCGCTGGCTTTGTCAGCTTCATGCTGAGTTGTGGCCCTTTTGTGACAAACAGTGTTCGGCCTATTTGTGTAATTTTTGTTACCTACGTGTTTGTCACAAATAAATGCTTTTCTTTCTAACGTTTCAAACGCGCGATAGGACAGTTTAACTGTAATTTTTCCATATAAAAAGTGACATTTAGATCTACCTAACGTAGGTACAATGCGTTACGTGATCGACCTGAGGGGTAATCGCGTACCTAACGTTTCAAACGTGCGATAGGACAGTTTAACTGTAATTTTTCCATATAAAAAGTGACATTTAGATCTACCTAACGTAGGTACAATGCGTTACGTGATCGACCTGAGGGGTAATCGCGTACCTAACGTTTCAAACGCGCGATAGGACAGTTTAACTGTAATTTTTCCATATAAAAAGTAACATTTAGATCTACCTAACGTAGGTACAATGCGTTACGTGATCGACCTGAGGGGTAATCGCGTACCTAACGTTTCAAACGCGCGATAGGACAGTTTAACTGTAATTTTTCCATATAAAAAGTGACATTTAGATCTACCTAACGTAGGTACAATGCGTTACGTGATCGACCTGCTGCTGATAACACTTTGTTTCTAAATGTCTGTATCTGTTAATAATAAATATTTAACCTGCCTCGGAAAGAAGTAGGACACTTCTTTCCGATTATTTATGTCGATCCAGTTTTCTGAAATAAAAACTACAGATTCACGAAATCTACAACTCACAGATTCCATCTGTTTGCCTGTCTTACCTTTTTAGGGTTCCGTAAGCAACAAGGAACCCTTTTTAGTTTCGCCATGTCCGTCTGTCCGTCTGCGGCTTAGCTCAGTGACCCTTACTGCTAGAAAGCTGTTATTCAGCATGGGTATAAATCAACCACGCCGATAAAATGATAGAATAAAATGTTGAAAAAGATTTTTTTTAGGGTACCTCCTCACAAAGGGATGATTTTTTTTCTCGTTAGGCCCATGGTGTGGGGTATTGTTAGATGGCTTGTTCAATAATATTATGGGTTTTTTTTTTTATATACAATGACGGTGGCGAACATGCTTGCGGCCCTTCTGATGGTAAGCGGACACCACAGCCTATAGACGCATGCAACTCCAAAGGAGTAACATGGGCGTTGCCGACCCTTTATTTCTTTGAGGATTCGCCGTGTTGACCGCTGAAGGAACAAATTCCCTCGCTCTCAACACAACGCATCCCCGGGAGCTCTGGCGACCTTGCTCACCACCAGGAACACAACACTACTACAGAGCAAGTAGTAGTGTTATTATTTAAGAACAATTTATCAAGTCACTGGTTCATTTGAGTGATTTTGGGCTTTAAAGCCCAAATTTTTGTTCGAGTCAAGTGTCCCTACCCACTGCGGGAAAATGGCTGCTACTGGGAATGTGAAAAAAATCGTGGCAGTAGTACATATAATGAATTTAAAAGAAAAACTATCACGGCTAAGTAGACATTACTAGTTACCGAGTAATCGAACAACTTAAAATGTAATTGAAAAAGGCCAACTTTCGTAAAAATTCGGCCGACGCAACCGCACCATTTACTTGGCGCGTGCGTGTTGATGTAACAAAAACAGACATGCAACTACGGAACCCTACACTGCGCGTGGCCCGACAAGCACTTGGCCGGTTTTATACCTGTATCTATCAATCACAGGGCACTCACTACTCGGCGGCATCACGGGGAAGGTAAGAATACTGTGTACTATCAATCACGCCGTGTTACTATTTAGGAAAGGTTCCCTGTAACTAGACTAGTACCTGCCTACGTCATGAATATTGCGTGCTTATTTAACCCACTTCTGGTCCCTCGATGGGCATAAAATTCTCTTGCGTGTATAGCTTCAATTGGCAGTAAATAGTTTAATGAATATTATGAAATATTTCAAGAAGTACAGTGCACGTATACCTACTCGTATAGAGCGACTTACTCACACATACACACATGAGTGACAAAGATCTATTATGCATAGACAATTACATTCCCACTTGGCCCACCAATGAGACACAATTTCTAATACAATTTTCATGTTTGTCACCAGCTTTGTTTATCACCAGTTGTCAATAATTGTACCGAATCTGACGTCACGGATATAATACGGCTAAAGTACGAGGAGCATGAGATATCAAGGATGTTAATAATGCCTTCTGATCTTTCTCAGCGATCCTGTTAATTTACCTCTATCTATTTTGGGCATTCGCTCGGACTTCAGCTATTTAAATGCTCTATCTACTACGTTTGATAGTCAAATCAGCTTATAAAACGTCAAAAACTCTGTGATACTGATAAACCTCTCACAGGCGCGGCCTGCTGTGGTAGTCAATAGTAAGTTTGACAGTTATCAAATTTGCTATTGATCGCCACGACGATACTTTTACATCTGATTCAGGCCTTAAGTATTTATGAAATTTCCAGAGAAATGCGGATTAGGTTAGGATAGGTTCATGGTCTAACCATAGTAATTTTTTTGATCTTAATTTTAAATATCTTTAGTAAACTGAAATAAGTTGAAGCGTGATGTCTCACAACCTTTGAGGGTTTTGATTATTATTAATGTTAAAAAAAGTAATAAAGTATAAGATAATGTTTTAATTCTTTTTGAAGTGAAAACTTCTTTAGCGGCGATGCGCACTTTTGTGATGGGGAAATATTGTTAAGCTTGCCACAGGTCACGTGACCGTAAGATGTCACGTGACCGTAAGATGACACGTGACCGTAAGATTCGAGAAATTGAAAATTCGTAAGACAGACCGTGACCAGGGGACCGATTTTTGACTTACGAGCGCTCGAAAATTAAATAAAAGTAAATGCTATTGTAGTCTCAAAATTACGGGCACTTACTTTCTACCGATAGAATTGAATGCGAGTGGTCAATACCGCTCTTTTTAAAATTTTCTATCGTCATTTCAAAATAGCATTTCATAGTTTTTGTCAGTTTTCGAGTGAAAGAGTCGAGCGCTCGAAAGTCAAAAATCGGTCCCCTGATCGAAAAACTGTTACAATGTCATTGAATTTTCACTTCTGCCGGCACTCCCGGGGGGCAACCCGGTCTTTTTTATTAATTAATTTTGTATTAAGCAGGAGCTTTTTATGTTTTATGTACTACCGTATTAATTCAGACTACATAGGTACGGATTGAATGTATATTTTAAATTGGATTCTTCAAGGCATCATCATCATATCAGCCGACGGACGACCACTGCTGGACATAGGCCTCCCCCAAAGAGGGCCACAAGAGGGACGGTCCTGCGCCACCCGCATCCGGCGGACTCCCGCGACTAGATGTCACTTAAGAGGATTTGAGTCGAACACGCCCCCTAGACAGAGATACGCTTATGCCTTCCGCGCACGAGAAAAAGAGATGTAACACTCTTCGGGAATGGCTTTTTTGGACAAATATCGATAAATACCTAACTTAGTGAACTTTTATTTAAATTTCATCAAGTGAGATTTTAGATGAGATAAAATACTATAGTATTAACTTGATTGTGTCGTAAAATAATGTATCGTTTGAGTAGGCTGAGTAAACAAAGGAAAATACAGACCCAAGTTTGTTTTTTTTTATCGAAGAAATTTTAAGCAATCATGTATCGATCAAATCAGATAAACAATTATATAGTCAAGAATCATATATCTGAAAATCAGACCTTATTGTTTCTTAATCTCGTCAGAAAGGTGTTTCAAAGCACGCTATAATTTCCAGTGCACCGCCTTAATTTATTGTCACAGGATGGTTCAAGGCATCCTCCCGGTCTCGTAAGTCGTAATATTCTTTAAAATTTTGGGTGTCAACTAGCCTGTTGACCTCAGTAGCTACAGATCTACTTTTACCTATTTCTAATGCACAATGCGTTAGTATTCCCACAAGGCAAATTCTATTCCGTGCTCATTCAGACATTAAATTGCTGAGCAAAAACATGATTTGCACCTCTTCTCTTCATACCTTCGATATTAACATTTATTCCTTATCTAATAAGGTACATTGGAATTGTCCAAGCAAGACGAAATTGCGTTCTATATTACTCTGCGTTAGAAAAAGTAATTCGTCTTGTTTCTTTCTGTTTTAACGTCTTGTGACGTCGGACGGGATTAAAATCCAGTCTAGTGATTAATTATTGTACCTTTTTAAATAGGTATGCTATGCTTGACTTTATAAAATAACATGATGAGTTCTCAAGGAGAGGGTTGCGTAAATGAACAAGGGAGCAAAGTGAGCTTTAGAATGGACCAGAATTCATTCGTATGTCCGTTTGTCCGGCTGTTCTCCTCTGCAGTTCGCATTTCCCAACCGATTCTCGTGAAACTTTGTTAGCAGTTTCTAATATATACCAATATAACAATATTTTTTTTTATTCAGATTTTTAAACAAAAAAAAGACCGGGTTGCACTCCAGGAGTGCCAGCAGAAGTAAAAACTTGAATAATTTTGATTTTGCAAAAAAAAACAAAACCCTCCCCTAGTCTTCAATCTTACAGTCACGTGACCTCCAACGCTCCTACACCTGTGGCGAGTTTAACAATTTTCCCCATCCCAAAAACTGCACAGCGCCGCTAAAGAAGTTTTCACTTCAAAAATGGATTAAAAAAGACAGATTCTCCAGGTCTACAGCTCACAGAGCCACGAAAGTTTCAAAGATATTTAAATACATAAAGATAAAAAATTGACGCGGTTTGCCTTTTTTAATCATTGAAGCGTGATGTTTTTCAAGTATTTCGGTGAGTTTAATTTGTTAGTAATCTAAGAATAAATTATTTTTTCAACACATTTGCTCGTAACGTAACTTATTGTGTCGCTTTTAGGCTCATAATCCAGGATATTAAACACGCGTGTTTTATAACACTACGACACTCGTGTGTTATATTTATATCCCGATTAAGTCACGTTGGCACCTTGCAGCAAGATGTATGCATGAACACGGTGCATTCTTAAATTAACCGGGTTGTACAGAATGTACAGTTTTTTTTTTATTCTCGGCAAATGGATTCTTACTCGACTAAACTAATTCAATCCTTGATATGATATAGAAACGTTTAATTTAGTAAAACTATTCACCTTTGATAACATTTTACATGAATTAGTAAAGTTATTTTAAAACGAAAATATTTATTTTATTTTGTATTGGCTGTAGAGATTTCATCTAAGTCTGGCTTAACACATGTGCACGCACTGCGCAAACTTCACGAAAAAAAACTGGTTGCGCGCATTATAGGTTATTCCACAAATAAATGTTAACTCGTGGTGACTAGAAAAGTGATAAATATAGAATGGATGCCACTGGAAACTCTTGGCGATGTATACTTATTGTATAAAAATATGAGTAAAAACATGTTGCCATCAATAAGTAAAGAAAATAACTTATAGCAGGCCTATAAAATTTTCATCTTATAACAAGGATTTATTCCTCGCAAAATGTGTTGAAAAACGTCGTATGAAACGGGTGAGATTTGATAATTACATCCTCGGGTCTCTTATTACGCTCACCTGCGGCTTGCGTGATAATTCCGCCTCTGCTGTAATTATCAACATACCTCACTTGTATCACAATGTATAGGTACATTGTGATACAAGTGAGGTATTACAGTTCTCAATTACCGTATTCTTCTATACCCACTTCTACACTTCTCTGCCACATAAGTTACTTATTATGTTATGAGATTTCACTGAAGTTCATTCTTTCTTGGCATAGGCAAACGTGAACTACGGGTATGCAATCTCGTTTCTTGGAATATTTGCCAAGTTTGTGGCGCACAATATGATTTGACGTATCACGCGGAATCTTAGGTAAGCACTTGAATATTTGGTAAATACTAACAGTAACAATTCTAGCTAAATTGATGTTTGTCCTAAGTTTTAAGCTTAACTTAACGGTTAAACTTTTTTATACTAATGCGTTGGCAAACATGCAAACGGCCTGCCTGATGGTAAGCAGATACCTTCGCCTGTGGACGCTTGTGATACCAGAAGATTTATGAGACAAACATTGCTATACCTTTCTGGCAGTTTTTATTTTATTTTTGATCTTCTAAATGATTGAAGAGATTGAAAATTTGTTTTATTTTTATCTTAGGTAGGTATCCTATGTCTTTTGACGGTAGATACCTACTCAAAAGTAATTTTGAGTCACGAATAAGAACATAATTAAAGAAAAGAAAGAAAGAAAGAAAATAATTTATTAATTTATTTAATTTAATATTAATTAGTAAAAAAGAAGAACAGTGGGCTTATACCTACAGCATAGTATTATTTATAATTATACGCAGAATACTTTTTTATTTCAGTCATCGCGGACAGAGCGCTTAAAAGCTACGTTCTTATTGAATCTCCATTAAAATCGCACCCATTTTCCAAACCCTGGACCCTTGATATCTATACTAATATTGTAAAGAGGAGAATTCTGTGAGATTGTAGCTTTGTAAGTGTATATGTAATAGGATCTAGAACCACTGGACTAATTTCAAAAATTCTTACATCTGTGTGTGGAATGGACTTTCCGGACCGTCATGCTCAGTTTTATCCCGCGGGTTTTCCTGCGTTCTTTGCTATACGCGGGCGCAGCCGCGCGGCTAGCTAATACATGTATTTACTGACAGGTGAAGTAAATACTTGGCTAGTAAAGCTGAAATAGCTTCGCCACGAGAGCCTCAGGCCAAATTACCTGCTCTATTATTCATGATAGTGTTTTACAAGTCTGCCGTCTAGATTTCGGTATGCAACTTCAACTAAACTTGATGGCCGGATAAAGAGGACTTGGTTTGAAATAGACTTTAAACAAGAGTGATTTGATTTATTTTAGATTTAAGTTTGTTAGACGGATTATAACTTTTCTGACTAGCTTATTTTCACCCGCCATTTCATCTTTAGGGGATGATTTCCGGGATAAAAACTATCCTATGTCCTTCCCCGCGACTCAAACTATCTCTATACAAAATTTCATCCAATCGGTTCAGCGGTATAACCACTCACTTGCTTTCGGATTTTAAAAAAGGTAGCCTAAATTGCTTTCAATTGTTCTTTATCAAAGAAGTCCATTCTTCACTTGGCAACCACAGTTGCCACAAGCAAGTGAGTGGTGCGCGAAGAGGTAAAAGACAGATAGACACACTTTTGCATTGCAATATTAGTATGGTTAGTATGGACGCTGTTCCTATTTCCCAACAAACTTCAATTTCGCCCGAGTACCGATAAAATCTTCAATTGTGGTAACTAGAAATAAATTAAATTCTGGAATTCCGTAACAATTCATATTAGACTGTAGTATTTTGAATAAAGGCCTAGCTCAGTATCCAAGCCACATGTCCCGAAAACAATTAAAGTAGTCCTCAACCATTTATCAAGTGTTCTCAAATTCTCAAGACATTCCACAAAGGCATGTTATGTGTCTAGTACAATAGCCTAGCCCTAGCTATCCCCAAACCGTGCCTAATCCTAATCTTATAATCCGTCTAGGAGGGTTCAGACAAATGCGATTGTCATAACTTAAGTACAAATATATCAAGGGAAACTTAGACAAATGGAATAAAGCAGGGAAATAATGTAATAAATAGCGATCGCTGGAATTGTAGTAAGTAATGGTACAGAAATAAGTATATTAGATCTGCACGGGTATCACAGGACGGCCCGCGAGGTGTGTCGCGGCGACGTAGGTTGTCTGTCTCTTTCTAAGCGTTCTTATTAGAAAGAGTCGGATAATATATCTAGCCGCGACACAACTCGCGGCCCGTCCTGTGATGACCGTGCAGCGGCGGTCAACCTCGGTCTTAGCCTGTATGTTAAAAGACTACAAAACTGATTTCATTTTTGAAATTCATTCACTATAGGGGTTAAAGGGGGTTCAAAATTTGTATGGAGAGCAAAACATTTTTAAAGTAAGGGATTTGTAACTTCTGTTTTAGACTGTTTTAAATTGATTCCAGAAGGGGTACACATTCATCCCCTAAATGGGCTAAAAGGAGTTGGATGTTTGTACGGGGAACAAGACAATTTTAAAGTAAGGGATCTGTAACTTCGGTTAAAAACTAGGAAACTAATTACTTACAGGATTTCTTCAAATTCATGCTCTACGGAGGGTAAAAAGGATTGGAAGTATGTATAGGTCATACATAATCTGACTGCTAGCAGAAAAGTAGGTTAGGTTAAGTTAGAACCACGACCCTTACAGAACCGAACAGCTACCAGAAATGTAGGTTAGGTTAGGTTAGGTTAGAACTGGGATGCTCCCAGAACCGAAAGGTAGGTAAGTAGTAGTAAGTAGGTGCGGATTATTTTGTTAAGCTTAATTAGGAGAAGGAGTGATGTACTCGCCGTTGATGTTGATGCCTAGCCTTCTCCAGTCCAGAGTTTTGAAAAAGTCCTCCAGTGCAGCGGTGAACAGTTTTGGAGAAATAACATCTCCTTGCCTGACTCCTCGCTGCAGCGGAATAGGTTTCGAGTTCTGGTCCTGGAGTTGAACTGACGTAGTGGCGTTCTCGTACAAACACCCTTACGTTTACTATTCCAATATTTAAATGTGTCTCGCGTCAGATCGGCACGCGTAGAAAGGGTCGCGCGAAATCACAGGCCTTGACAAAAAAGTTTCGTACTCGGCGGTGAATCGAACCCGGTCAAATCCATAAAGGCCTGACAGTATCGAGCGCTTATCCACGAGCAAAGCCTAAACCGTATCATCTGTCAATTTTTCCGGACTACCACGGAGCCGAAAGGAAGGGACTTGTTTTTAGCAGTCTATGTCTGTCTGTATGTACGACTACATGTGTCCACCGTAGCGTTTAAGATACGGAACCGATTTTGATCAATGAGGTATCAATTGCTCCAAGTGACAAAGGCTACTTTTGTAAAAATATGAAACGGTTTTTTTTTCAGTTAGTTTTCAGTAGACGGGATACAGATTTTGAGCTTTTATGTTTGTTAGCTTTTAAACAATCTCTCGCTCAGTCTTATGACGCACTACTGCCACTGTCGTCACTTTAGCCTCTCACAGACTGTCGAAACCGGCGGTGGCGATCCATAGTTGACAATAACATTCAGGCTTAAGTCGTGGCCCAGCCGTGACATTTGATGCGAGTATTATGTCCTAACGCGACTCAATCAAGGGGCCGTTTTACTAGCCACCCCGGATCGCAAACGTATGTAATCCGCACGGTAACGAATTATAATCCTAACCTACGAGGCCTGACAGCGTCCCTGAGCCGATCAAGGCGAGGGCCAGGAGCGATAAAGCCATTGGCACCCGGCCAAGGCCATTTGTCAGATCCAGTCGACTTGCTTCATGGACATATTGGTGTAGTTTTATTTAATTTGAGGTGCGGACGTTTTCGCGTATAGTTAATGTTAAGACAACTATAGATCGTTTATTATGAAACTTCCTTTCTACTAAAGTTATGGTCAAAATTCGAATTACTAAATAAAATTAAATAATGCCTAACTTTCGAATCATGGAGTCAAAAAATATGAAAAATGACATGGCTATAATGTTGATGAAATACCTACTTTCAAAGTAAAGTGTTATGAAAGACTGCCGAAAGACTCCTAAATAATAATTCGTTTTTGTATGTATGTTAGCCTTTACGGTATTTGTAACTATGGCCCATAGTTACAAATACCGTAAAGGCTAACATACATACAATTTTAGATGCCTGAAATAAATGGTTATAAATAAAAAGAATCACACTAAACTTAACTGCTGTGAGTTTCTTATAAAGATATTAGACTGTTAATTTTGTAGTAAGCAGTAACGCCGAGCCGGATTCGAACGGGCGATCACAGGCATTCATGGACCGTCGCTACTAACCAACTGAGCTATCGGAACAATCTGTCTTGGTCACTTAATCTTTCAATCAGTTCCTTCTTACAACGCCTTAGGGAGGCGTGTAGCAACATCTACCAGAAGACTTATTGAGAAATCGTCAGTAACGATGCGCCACCCTATACTAAATTAATCCGTCTCGGAGCATTATTTTTTTCCTTTAATTTAAATTTATATTATAGACTGTTTGCTGAAACTACTATCGGGACAATGATCATGTAACCAAGATCCCACGTGGCGGTTACCTCGTGAGGTAGGTCAAGTTGCTTGCTGACTTTATCCTTCTCAGCCTTCTCGGGGTCCTCGTGATTGGAGACGACGATGTAGCTGAGCACTGCCTGGCACTATAATTGATCTACCAGCACGATATCAAGTCTCCGTATTAAGAGGAAACACTAAGGTCAAGATAATTGAGCAATAGGTATTTGTAAAATGTATTGCTGTCGCGCCAACCACAAGCCTCCCGCCGCAGAGCGCGATAGAGACAACTGCAGCCTGGACCGAAAATAGCTATTAAAATTACATAAAATCAACATTTCGTAGTCCCCTGATTTCTTCTCCAAAACTTGACCTTTTTAAAGTCAAAATTGTTTTCTGGGTGTTTGAACACAGCGGGAAATTTGGCATTTTTTTAGGTTTTTGAAGGTTAGTATCTCTTTTAAGAATAAATTTATGAAAAAAGGAAAACATAGGAACATGTCAATAGTAGCCATAGATTAATAGAAAAAAAATGGTTGCTCTGCTGCCATTATCCAGGGAGAAAACAGGGGACTACGTTTCTGTGGAAAAACGGCCGTTGTGTAATTAATTATCATCGAGTCCCTCAATTTTCTTAATGAAACTGTGACTCTTTTCTCGCAAAGAGCAGCGGTAAAACAAAATATACACAACCATATTTTTTTTGTCACTTTTCCATGTTTCCCTTAAAATTGATGCATTATTTCAAGTTTTTGGTTTGTGGAAATAACGCATCAACCCATCCATTTAACGATTCGCACTCGTCGGCCGGCATGACGCCGGCTCGGCGCATCGGGTCTACCAAGCTTTTTGTTAGTTCTGCACCATAGCGGTGCGCAAAGCGCTGACAGCGTTCGCCCTGAAAGGGTTAAACAACCCTAGGGTCGCTTGAGATCAGTGCCGTTTATTGTACAATCAGCCTCAAAGACGGGTTCAAATGTGTAACAATATTTGACGCTAACTGAAGACTACAAAGCGTGAAATCTTCTGGGTTCACGGCGCCACCGTGAAGCGACAAGCCTGGCAGCTTGCCGAGTGTATTTGTCGGCTCCGGGGTATTATATCACGTAATGTTCCCCGGCTATTGATCTAAGCCATACGGATTTAAGTAAAAGCTTCAATGTTTAAATGAAAAGTCAATGCTTTAGGCGATTCGGACATAAAGTTTGCATTACAATTGGTGGCTTTCCTACTTTTTAGTGTTCCGTACGAAAATTAGTCTAACGGAACACTTATGCGATCACTTGGTGTTTGTCCGTTTGTCGCAGGCAGTTATTTAAAGATAATCAAATGTCTGTAATGAACCAAGTATAATTAGAGTCCAAGGAATGGCAAAAATAAGAGTCAACATAAGTAACGCTAGCGACCGCAAAAACGCCTCATACTAATTAACACATAATTATGACATCACGGCTTTATAGTCGTACTAGCCGTTATATGTACATATATGTAAATTGCTGTTTTGGTTGTGACATACTGCTTTTAGGTACAAAGTTGCTCTAAATATAATTTCTTTATTATTGTAACATAAGATTTTTTTTACTCTAGGCCGATAAAACACGAAAACATATTATTCGAATCAGCCTGATATGATTTTGATTATTTTTTTGCAATTATCAATGCGGTTTGATGTTTCCATTAATAGTGACACCAGGCACTTATATAGCGACATAATTTTTCCAATAAATTCCTATTAGCGGGTGTCAGCCGGTAATCCATGGTTGCGACTAATCGCGCGGTTTCATCGGCGCACGCGCACGGCAGCGTTAAGGTGCAGTGATCATACGCAGATTTAACGTACCAGTACGGCTACCACAGATCGGCCCGCGAGCTGTGTCGAGGCGATATAGAATATACCTACGTCTCTTTCTAAGCGTAATAATTATAAAGAGACGGATAGTTTATCTCGCCGCGACATAGTCTAATATGACTAGCTATTCGCTGAGGGTTTTCCAACTGCGTACGCGCCACTAAGTGCACTTCAGCAGGAGACCAGACCATCGCGTGTGCTGACTTCTGGCCGAAGGGTGTCGTGTTCCGGCGGTTCAGGGGCAACCTACCGAATTCTACACCGGACCTGACGACGCAACGGAGCCACGCTGTTTCGTCGCCTAAAGAATTCGCTTTTATATGTATTGTATGTACGTTAGGCTTTAGGGTTTGGCTGGACATAGTCTTCTTTTTGTGCCTGGAAAATTATTGGAAAATTATTTAATTATATAATAATGCTTATTTTAAACTTATTGTTTAAGTTTGTAGCACAGACTAGATTGCGCATGAGATGGTCAGACCAAATAAATATGATACTATAAAGACTAATACTAGCGGGAACGCCCACTCACCACTTCCCATGGTTTGTTATTCCGTGTAAATATAAGAACAAGTTACGTCACAATTTGCTATGGTCCATAATACTTATTACTTATTTTAAGGAGGAAATTTCTGTGAGACTGCGTGCAGGTAAAGAAACACCGGTACCACTTTTTTATTATTAGCCTATATTGTGTCCCACTGCTGGGCAAAAGCCTCCCCTATTTTCCGCCACTCGTCTCGGTCCTGTGATAGTGTTCGGCAATCTGTGCAAAACGTATCAAGGTCGTCCCGCCATCTCCTTTTCGGTCTGCCTCTACCTCGGAAGCCATCTTGTCAACCACATCAGATTTCAAAAATTCTTTCCTGTTTTTTTTTTTCTTAAATATTTATTTAATTTTGTTTTTAATATTTGTTGTTATAGCGGCAACAGAAATACATAAACTGTGAAAATTTCGGGTTACTAATGTGTTGCATAAAATTGATTGTCATCATTTTATTTTGCATAACAGCCCTTGGCAGAAAGAATTACTTTTCGCATAAATTTCATTGCATACAGTCATTTCGCATAACTTCCTTTGCCAGAATAGTACATTGGCATAATGACGATTGTAATAATAGTCCTATGATCGAATAATTGTATCGCCGAAATTTGTGTGTTTGTGTATAACTTGTTTTAATATGTTTGTTGATATTAAAACAAGTTTTCTGGTCTTTTATAAAAAAAAACCTCGAAGACGGAAGCAAGAGCGAAGCGAGCGATCCGAGTCGGTTTTGCCTCTAAGTCCCTGTTCCCTCAGTGATATTAGTTGTATGCTTCAAGAAATTCGGCGGTATATACGTTCTGCTACGTAAAATTCTGCGAAAGTAAATTAGGCCATATTACTATTCTGTAATTCAAAATTCTGCCTAATGAGTGTTATGCGACATGATAGTTGTGCTAAGTATATGATTATGCTAAAGTATCATTCTTTCTGCGATAACTGTTATGCGGTGTATTTCGGACAATCGATATTATGCCAGATAAAGGGAACCCGAAAATTTCAACTGTCTAGCTATCGCGGTTCTTGAAATACAGCCTGGTGACAGACAGACGGACGGACAGACGGGCGGACAGACAGCGAAGTCTTAGTAATAGGGTCCCGTTTTTACCCTTTGGGTACCGAACCCTAATAAAATAAAGAGGAAGAGTCTATGGGACTGCTAGATGTCTGGCCAGAAAGCATTTTTCCCCAGAGGTTTTTTATCCCCATACGCATTTTGCTACGATCGTGTTTTGTCACGTGTGCTTTATGTTTTGGTTGTATTTTCTCCTTTGAGTAATTTGCCGTAAAGTATGTTGCCTAACTTAGATTTCGTCCCATCCATAATTGTGTGTACCTACAGACTGCACAGAAATGTGAACCTACCAGCATAGATGTTTTGTATGCAAGGAGGTGTCGCGTTTCTCTGCTGACTGTACCCTCCCGCAGGTGACTGACATAAATATAGGGTTTTTCAATAGGCACGCTCGAACTTTGCCAGCGTATAGCGGCCATCTTGCAAAAGCAATAGCTGACTTTGGCGGGAATATATAATTAATCGTGACAGTTCAATATGGAATGCTAAACACTTCAACAACGCGTAGAAATTGTTAACTGCACGGGACACATTAAATTTATTGGATGAGAAGTTCGAGGGTTTTGTCATATCGCGTAGTGGTGACATCAACTGGCCCCCGAGATCGTGTGACTTAACACCGCTCGACTACATTCTGTGGGGCTACGTCAAATCTCTTGTCTATGCAGACAAACCACAGACAATTGCTGCTCTGAAGGCCAACATAACCCGCATTCTTCACGAAATTGAGCCCCATTTATGCGAAAATGTCGCCTAAAATTGGTCCACCAAGATACACCACCTACAGCGGAGTCGCGGCGGACATTTGGCTGAGATTATATTGAATAAATAATATCATCAAATGTACTTTAAAATAATATAAAAATGGTTGCAATATCAGTTACACAGGTTATTTTATAACATTTCAAAGTTCGAGCGCTCTGAATGAAAGACCCTTTACAACATACTTAAATTCAAGCGCTCAACTCGCAGCCCCTTTATTCTGTGACTTGTTAAAGCTCACCTCAACACTCACCCACAAAATATATCTAGACGCCGCGATTCGTATTAATAAAACGTAGGTCTAGTTTTGTTAGGCGTGACGGGTGGGGTGAGGCGAATGAGCGCCTAAAGAATAACAGCCCTGTAGTCAATCAAATAGAATCACGGTAGCATTATGCCTCCCCTTAACTGCTAGAGTCATGCTCTACCGAGCTATGCAAATAGTCTAGAGAAATTATGAGTACAAGATGCAATCGACATGCGGTCGAATTGCGGAGAATTTGAATGCAGTATAAAATGTGCCCCGCATTACGGAGTACAATAGGAACCCTAGGATTACGAGTCCGCAGTAAGCTCGTATCTCCATACAAACGTAGTTACGCTTTCATTTTAAAACTACGTGTTGGATTGTAACGAAACTTTGCATATACAATGACATGAGGTATTTCTATGTCTGTAATTAGTTTATGTAGCTTCAGATTCCATAGTAAAAAAAATACAGCGAATTTAAGTTTTTCATACAAAACTTGTCTTTGCTGTATTTCGTTTGTTTTATACACTGGAATCATATAAACTAATTACAGACATAGATATACCTCATGTCAATGTAAGCATATGCAAAGTTTCGCCACAATCCAACACGTAGTTTTAAAATGAGAGCGTAACTACGATTGTGTGGGAAGGAGAAATTCGGCCGAGAGTACTGCGGACTCTTAAGCATAGCCTATATCTTTATCATGGGTATACCCCTACTACTGGACTGATGGCCAGGTAATGGTCGCGAGAGTCCGCTGGATGCGGGAGGCGCAGGCTTGGTCATTGTGGCACTCTTTGGGAGAGGCCCGTGTCCAGCAGTGGACGTCTTTCGGCTGATATGGTGATGAATGATGTTCATCCCTAAATTCTATTATACAGGTTTACTGGCGACGGAATTCTTGAAATTGGATGATGGCTGGCGATTATTTATACATATACAAATCCATACTAATATTATAAATGCGAAAGTGTGTCTGTCTGTCTGTCTGTCTGTTACCTCTTCACGCTTAAACCGCTAAACCGATTTGGATGAAATTTGGTATAGAGGTAGTTTGAGGCCTGGGGAAGGACATAGGATAGCTTTTATCCTGGAAAATGTGGGGGGTGAAAGTTTGTATGGAGCTATGATATAAACGAGTTCCACGCGGACGGAGTCGCGGGCAGAAGCTAGTGAATGAATAAATCAATGAAATATTTTATTTCAGTGGGGTAGTCACGTAACGTTTTGAACGCGAGTTAGGTAGATCCAACTGTCATTTTAACATATAAAAATTGTCATTAAGATCTAACTAACGTACGTACAATGCGTTATGTGATCGACATGCTGGTCTCCACCGACCCATATTAGAGGTGTGTTTCATTTACAAGCTTTTATTTAGTTTCACCTGTCCCGTTGTCTGTCTGTAATCAAATGTTGCAAGTTAAATTTGATCCACTTCCCGGTTTCCGATTGAGCTGAAATTTTGCATACATGTATAAATCGCATGACAATGCAATATTATGATGACGTGGAGCTGATCTGATGATGGAGCTGGAAGGTGGGCATAGGAACTCCGTAATAAAACCACATAACCCCATCGAGTTTGGGCTCGGCAATAAAAGCTTGTTCCAAAAATGATTTTTTTGTCAGAAACTTATTTAGTTTCACCTGTTTGTCATCAAATGTTGCAAGTTAAATTTGACCCACTTCCCCGTGACCGATTGAGCTGAAATTTTGGGTATAAATATAGTTTAAATGACAATTCAATATTATGGTACCATCGTGCTGATCTGATGATGGAGACAGAAGGTGGCCATGGGAATTCAGTACTTAACCGACGTAACCCTGTATAGTTTGGGCTGGTTGGAATTGTCGCAATGAGTAGTTGAGGTTGATATATACAGAAAAGTACAATCGGCAATAAAAGCTTGTACCAAAAATTATTTTTTGTCAGAAACTTGTTTTAATTATTAACGTACACAATACAAAGCTTACATACAAGTTAACACACAACAGAAACAAATGAACAAATGCACGAAGTAACAAACTTTACCTCTTATAATGTACAAGCTGCCCGCGCGGCTTCGCCTGTACATCCAGAAAGTCAATTCTATAGGTGAAAGCTTTTTTTAATCGGATAACTGTTTCCGGATTGCATGTTTGGGTAATCACCCCCTACATACAAACATGAAAACTTAATCGCTTTGGTTTTATGTCTCTGTCATTTTGTTTTTTAAAGTCTATAAACATCAAGTTTATAGAGGTTTTTAAAGACTTACAAGTACCCACTTATTAATAAAACTTAAAATGCTTCTGTTATAATATAATGGAACTTTCTGTAACTTTTCTTAGTTAGTTCTTTTCTTAGAGTAATAAACGTTTTTTTTTATAGATATATAAGATATAAGAATAAGAATAAGAAAAATTAAACCAGTTTATCACGCGTGCAGAAATTTCAACGCGACAAATAATCCAACTCCAATACGTTAACTGAAACAGATCCCGGTACACACTCTCAGTTGAATTGAAACAACATTCGGTATAACCCTGCCAGTTAGCGTTTCGCCGGGCGGCGTGCGTGCCACTCGCACCGGCCGTATCGATCAAGCGCAATGCGGTGCCGGCAACAGCTGATTTTGATTATTACACCTTTTTAGGACAACCAACAAATAGGGCAGTGCGAAAGAACAGCGCTTGGTTCTTATGTATGGAAAATAATTTGGTATTTTGTTATAAATAATACATGAAGGAAAGATGTGATGACAAGATCGTGGTCTGCACGTCTATCATGCGACGGCCGCGACATACTCTCGAATATCCGTCTCTTTGAGAGACGAGATATGGTACGAGAAAAATCTCGTACCATATCTCGTCTCTCAAAGAGACGGATATTGCGAGAAAATGATATGATAGCCGTGCAGGCAATACTATGAAACGGGCCTCGCGAAAGGGGGCACTTTGTAGTAGTACAATGGTTCCTTAAGGTGTTGATGGACTGAACGCAGAACAAAAAAAAAATCATTCACATGTTATAGAACATCGAGCCGTTTTTTCGAACTGAACAACGAACAGAACTTAGCATAGAGCCAAACATCGCTGCGAACATGTTCACGATCATTCTAGTGAACGCTCTAGTAAACGGCAGCGGAACAGTAACAAAATTGCTCAACTCGGCAAAAAGCTCGAAGCAAATTTACTGTAGCTCGCTAGAATTCTCGCTAAAACGCTTCTCTTTATTTTGTGACCTGTTACCTGTAATGTAACATTCGCAAGAATGCTCATTACATGTCATTAATGTCGTTACCACCGTGGCTAATTAGCGAAACTGACTTTACCCCCAGCATAAATAACAACAAAAATATGTGTACAACCCACAAAAAATATGTCCCATGGCTCTTATGTCGGCGAATTAAGTTACTATAGTCCAATGTATAAGAGGATCATTAGATAAATATAGGTTGTAACGAGAATGGGGTGTTCACCCATCAAGGCCAGGTTCGGTAGCGTATTGCGATTCCAAACTGTTATTAAGTTAGTTTGGTTTTTGTTTACATTGAATTTTTTGTTGATTTTTCACTAAAGTATTTGTTTTTGTTTACATTTCTTGTGTATGACAACAAAAACGTGAATGCCTTCACCTGCGTATCAAAAAACATACACAAAACATTAATGTTCATAACACAACTGTGCGCGCGGCGGTTGAAAATGAAATAAACCCTGCTACCCTTCACCCTCGCAGGGGAATTTTTTCATTCACAAGCAATGTCAACAAAAGCAAAGTCTGTAATGTAAATAAAAACAATAATATCAATATAAACAAAAATAAACAAAAAATAAAAAACATGAACAAATACATATTTGGAATCGCAAATGCCCTGAATGAATATGACATCCCATTTTTGGTACACCCTGTATATGTTTGCACCTCATCCATTTTAGATATCAGCTCTGATACCCCCGAAGGAAAGCTGTTATGCGCCTATGTTCGGAACCGATGAAGTATTTTCAGCGCGTTTTTACAGTCGGTACTTACTCTGTGTTGTTTCTTTACTTATATTGTTTTTTTAATCTAAATCCACCACAATAAGATGCACAAGAGAGTGGGGAGATGTCTTAATCTATCAAATATCGCAGCTCGAATATTGGCCCTGGAAAACGTATGAGCCGGTTGATCTTTGCTATAGATAACCCCCAGGGTTCACCGATATGTCTTCCAGCTGTCTAAAGTTTGTACGTAATGTATGTGTGCAGTTGACGTCAAAGAAATGTATACATTTTTCGCCTTATCACAAAGCAATAGGGTGTAAAATGCGACTGTAAATTGAGAGGTTAAATGTAAATTCACTTCGGCATCCACTTTAGTTTAGTTGGTGTAGTCCTGCAGGGTCCGAATCTCGGTAATGTCATTTATTTGTATAACGAGCGCGATAGTTACACGAATTTTCAAAAAGGAATGTCTCACCAGGGGGCGATCACAGGTTGAGAATACTGACGATAATTTCCAAATAATTTAGTGTATCATCTATATGTACCAACAGACGAGGAATAAAAAGGTTCGCCACTTCTTGACTTTATTTTAATGAAATTAAGGTCCAAAAAAGACGAACCTTTTAATCCCGCAACTGTATGTGGACGTCACAAGGTACCATTAGCTGTTTAACACGAAAATATCACTAACATTAATAAAACCCCGAAAAATAATAAAGCCAGTGTATGGTGTCGGGTTAGAATATCACCACCCCCTTTCTTCCCGTGGGTGTCGTAAAAGTCGACTAAGGGAGCAGAAGAAGTGTGTTGTGGGCGATGGGCTAGCAACCTACAATTGCAATATCACATTTTGTCGATCCTTATGCTCAAAGTGGCGCTGGAACATAAGTTTCATGTGCTCTGCCAACCCCTTTTGGGAATAAAGGCGTGAATGTATGTATACATATATGTATGCATTAATAAAACAAACGCACTAGGAAAAGCATAAAAACTGCAGCCAGCCTCGTTATGTTAACGAGACATGTCAAGATGGCCGTAGCGTCAGCGAAACAGCGTGCTAGCTGTTAGTCTAGTCGAGAAACGAAGACAGGTGGGTGAATTCAGCGTTTTACTGCTTCTTTTCGTAATTATTTTTTCAGCGCTACGGTTACCTAGTGGTTCAGGCATGCGGGTCGCACCAAAGTACAGTCAGGGGTATTAATATAAGAAGATAAGAAAGAAAGAAAAGATATTCGTGACAAAAACAAACTAACTGTAGACACATACGCACATACACATTTACCACGAAATGGTCACCACTCAGCGTAATGCTGGCAGGGCCAGCGCTGGTCTTCCGTTGTGGCCATTAGGTGAGGCACGGAACATGACGCCACGATCAAATTACAAAAAGATAAAAATGAGGAAGAACACAAACTCATTAAAAGCAAATAATAAAATAATTTATAAAAACATAAAAAAGACTTAATAACTTACTAGTTAGCATGGTGCTGTGGCTAATATACGTACATAAATATCTGTAGGTAGACACCTTTATGGCATTGATAATAGAGACATGTCCGTATATTAATACCCCTGACTGTACTTTTCAGCATACTTTCATTCATGGATACCTAATATACATCGCTAGCTGCTGTACGCATACACTCACGAGAGAGGATAATTTTTGTTTCTATTTAACCGATAAATATTGCTGAATGAGAATCGCTGGAGAGCTATCAGTCGGCTTTTAGGAGCGATCGTGAATGCCCAGCTTTATAGTAATACTGCCGTTTACGGCGCGAGCCGCGTACTTAGGCGAGCAGGACATTCCGACATAGTTGGAAATGAAAAAGCAGATGAACTTGCAAGGAAGGGCACGGACACAACCCTGGTCGGCCCAGAACAAACGGAAAGCATATTCTCTGCTAAACAACACAGAGCTGTGGAAGTTCGCCAAAGGACAAAAACATGCTAAAGCCTTGATCAAAGGGTACAATAATAAACTGTCTAAAGAGCTACTGCAACTCAGAAGGCACAAAACCTGCGCAGTGACGAGAACTCTGACAGGACATTGCAAATTAAACAAGCACCTGTTTCAAATGGGTATGAAACAGGACGCAACTTGTAGGTTCTACCAGGAGACAGAGGAAACAGCAATGCATATTCTCTGCTCCTGCGGAACACTCATGCACAAAAGAAGTATCTACCTAGGGCGGCACATAGTGCACCCAGAAGAGGTACAACATATCACCGCCCAAAGAATCTGGAACTTCTTAGAGGCAACGGGTCTCAACGGTGAAATATAAACAAAGGGCTGCCACAATAGATCACCTGCTGGTCGAAGCGGCATATGAAGGCCCAAAATAACACACAATAATAAATAGGTGAGCTGCCTTGGAAATTTATTTAGACTAAAACTAGCTTCTCCCGCGACTCCGTCCGCGTGGCACTCGTTTATATCGTAGCTCCATTCAAACTTCCGGCCCCTATTTCAACCCTTTAGGAGATGATTTCTGGGATAAAAAGTATCCTTTGTCCTTCCCCGGGACTAGAACTGTCTCCATACCAAATTTAATTTTAATCGGTTCAGCGGTTTAAGCGTGAAAAAGTAACAGACAGAAAGACAGAGCAACTTTCGCATTTATAATATTTGTCTGGATATGGATAGCATGGATGGATATAATTGTTCTATTTATAAACTCTTCTCTCTAAAAAAGAACATCGCAATCCAGAGCGAAGTTCGGATATCTCCATCTCTATATCGCACTTACATTGCTCGATACTCGAGTGACAGGGATGCATGTATACGAACGAACCGCGGTTTTTTTATGAACCAGGCTCCAGTGTTTCACAGCTCACAGAGCCACTAGTATAATTCTTCTTCTGCTTATTTAAGAGCTAAGCTCTTGTCTCTTCAATGTAGCTCACAGTAGGCCCTCCATCTACTCCGAACCCAGGTAACCTCTTTGACATCTCGATACGACCTAACATCACCTCTTTGTTTGAGCTGCTCTATGTAGTTTATTCTAGGTTTTCCTCTTCCTCGCTTCTCCTCTATCATCTCTTCAATTATATTGAACTAGCTGATGCTATTATAGGAAAATGTAACATATTGAAATTTTCCGGTGGGAATTAGATGTTTTTCCGCTGGAAAAAGTAGCCTATCAGTCACTCTTCAGCCTCTAAACTATCTCCATACAAAAAATCACATTAATACGACGCTCCGTTGCGACGTGAAAGAAAGACAAACAAACACACACACACACTTTCGCATTTATAATATTAGGATAAGGATATGATCAATTATATTGAGTACTAGCTTCCGCCCGCGACTTCGTCTGCGTGGACTCGGGATTAAAACTATCCTATATTTTACTACAGGCTATAAACTATCTTCGTGCAAAATTTCATTCAAATCGGTTCAGCCGTTTAAGCGTGATTGAGTAACAAACATCCAAACATCCAAACATCTAAACTTTCGCATTTATAATATTAGTAGGATAATTAAAGGAGTAAATAATTTTAAGAATGCCGCAGAATTGATAATGGGTTTCAAACGGCCTTTGTTCTCCCAAGTGTGATCAGCAATGGAATTGAAAGTGGGTGTTGGGTTAATCCAGACCAGATTGTGTTAATTGAGTTGTCTGCGCTATTTGCGCACCGTACAGGGGTGCTGAGTGCTAAATTTCCCCCCGGCCTCTTGTGATGGTCTAAGGGAGGAGAAAAACGCGATAATTCGCTTATATATGACGGCGGGCCCCTATTCCACCAACTCGACAATTGTCACCTGACAACGACCATTCTCCGTACCTTGCTGGATCCACAAGTAACCTAGCAACCACCTTAACTTCTAGAACAAGCCATGTATGGCGAATTGTCAGTGTTAGGTGACAATTGTCAAGTTGGTGAAATAGGGGCCTGGTGGTGAAGTCCTGGGTTTGAATCTCGGTGAGTTGTGAATTTGTGAAATGAGCATGAATATTTTATTTTGTTTGTGGGGTGTTTTCTTGGTATTTATGCATATTAAATACTCGAACATTGTTGAGCTTACTGTATGGCTGGCTTGCTCAATTTGAGTACGATTGTGTTCTAATATTTATTTACATATTTTTTGTAGATTAGACGAAAACGGTGAACGGTGAACCGTGATATCAATGTGTCTTTCTGTGGCACGTTAGCTCCCAAACAGATGGTTCGATTGAGTGCTTTCAGATTTAGTAACTGGTAGGTGAGACGTGTTGCAATCATTTTTTCTAGTACCTAACTCTTCGAAGACGTTAATGAACCCTATGGGCCTAGATCAGATTGAATGGATATGCTTAACATTCACGAGTAGGTAGCGTATGTGGGGTTCTGCTGATGGATAGCGTATCACTTCGTAAGTACGTTAGGTAGAAGTCCGAAGTCCAACAATTTTTTTATTATGAGAAAATGACAGTTGTGTTATGCTAACGCTCGTGAAGAGTTACGTTAACCCTCTGGTGTTCAAAAGTTACAAATTACCGTTATAGAAGTTACGATAATTCGAGAAAACAATGATTTTCATGAGTTCCTCCTTCTAAACTTGATGGCATTGTTATCCTAGTAATTTGACCAAAACTAACATAATTTTGAAAACAGATTTCCTCAAAATGAATAAAACTGACTCAAAAGTGGAATGCTGTTAGAATCATTCTAGCTATTCTTTCATCACTTGCGTCCAGACTCTCTCGAAGGTAGTTTTGTAAGGGAAAGCTTCCCGTTAATCATGATTTAAGGTTGGTCTTGCCTAATTAAATGGTTTTGTAACCTTAGCGGATCATGTTTTAGTCGTCGTAGCTAATTTATTTGGTCTATGCAAATTTCTAAACATTGAAAGTAAGGCAAACGTACCAGTGCCGTACACTGGCCTAATACACACTTTCAATCTTACGTCAAAACAATAGCGGTGTAACTCTTAGGCATTAAGGTGACGAGCATTGGGATTTTTACTTTAATTGCACCACATTATGGCTTCAAGAACTTTTCCAGTGAACTCCCGCGGCCTTTAGCAGGTCATTAGGAGTATTGTGGAACCGCCCTGTGGAAGCCGAACTCAGCCAACTTGGACTGGAGCGGGAATAGAAAAGATGAAAAAAAAAATCTCACTAGGTAGTCGACTGAAACAGCGGTGGCCTGAAAGTGTGTATGCTGTTTATATAATGAAATGCAGGTCAAAAACGCATAAGGTAAAATGAGGTGAGTAGGGTGAAAACTGACATTCAAACCTCGATAACATTTTATTTTTACTTATACAAACTGAATGGTGTATATAATAAGTGTTCCGGACGTCTGTATTTTAGTTTTTATTTTATTTTGGGTAGTTCCATTTCATAACTTTGACGATAAACCGGAAAACCCACCTCACCCCGTAGTCCCTCGTAATTGGGGTGAGATGGGTTTTCATACAAAGGTGATTTTGGAAGATTGTTGGATCGTTTTTTTTTTATTATGAGTATTACCATAGCTCCTTAAAAAACCATCTCACCCCCCTTTCATACCTACTCTCCCCATTCATAACCCAAATCTCCCCGCGAACCCTACTCACCCCATTTTACGGTACCTGGCGACAATTTTTCTTTCCACAACGCTTCCGGAGCTCAAATGGCGCGAGCCATCCGGTTGCCTCTCGGACACTGAAACTACGCGTCATTGATTTAACTAATATGCTTGTTTACCGTAACCTATGAACGCCTGCAAGTACGTGGTTTGCAAGGTACTGTTTAGATCTTAAGTCTTTGTACACTTTACAAATATTTTTTTGCTATGTCATATTAACAAAAATTCGTATATCCTGAGAAAATCGAATAGCTGAGGGTAAGCACTCGTGACAACTGAGGATCTCCTAAAATATCAAGGTGGCGCAATGCAGCTCATCTAGGTAGCTGCAAAAAATTGTTTTGGTATGCTTTAAGTTTTTAATTGGTTTGGTGAACACTTTCAAAATGAATGAATTTGAATGTTTTTAAAAAGAAGGTAACGCAAAAGACGAAACAGTGTCGGTGTAAAATTTCATCGTCCATCGACCTAATTGAAAAGTCTGAGCGGGTTGTTTGGGTGTGCAATCTGGTTGTATATAAATAAGTCATGTGTATTCCTACTATATGAAACGCCATACGATTAAATAAATTTGGTTAGTTTAGATATAGATAAATATATAGATATGTAATTAGTTTATATGGTTCCAGTTTATAAAACAAACGAAATACAGCAAAAACAAGTTTTGTATGAAAAACTTAAATTCACTGTATTTTTTTACTATGGTATCTGAAGCTACATAAACTAATTACAGACATAGATATACCTCATGTCATTGTATATACAAAGTTTGTTACAATCCAACACGTAGTTTTAAAATGAGAGTTTGGGGATATTCCTATTGGATTCCTATCAGAAGGTTGGATTGAAACGCTTGCTGATTGTACACGAATAGAATGGATTTTTATTGTCAAAATGCTCGCTTATATAGGAGATTTACACAATGTAGAAAAAGACGTATTTACATGGAAGAGTGAGAGAGATATAGCCTCCGCGCGGGGCGCGCGGGGAAGGTGCGTCTGCCGCGGCGCATGCGCGTTGCGCCCGCGCAGGCAGGTCGGGCGAATAAAACCACGCTGTCCGCCGGCGCCCGTCCCACTCGACATAGCACTGCTAAAGAACGTAGCGTTAACCCTGCGTTCTATAGAAGTGATACACGAACTAGACTCGGATCATAGGCCAGTCCTCTTGAGACTAGGTCCTCACCCCAATAGTACTCCTCGTACCAGGACACTCGTGGACTGGGACAAGGTGCAAACAGGTCTCTTAAAGACAGATCCCCCCTTGCTTAGAGACATTCCAGACAATATAACTACAACCGAACAGACAGACCAAGCGATCGATTCTTTCACCAACTACCTCAACGCTGTACGAAGCGAGGCCTCAAGGGAGGTGTCGGCGGAGGACATCCAACACCGACCCCTACCTAGGGAACTGAGGGAGTTGGTAACAAGGAAAAATCGCGCCATCCGTACCTATTCAAATCACCCTTCTGCCGAAAATCGGCAAATCCTGAGGGACTTGTCTAACGAGTCCAAACAGCGAATTGCCGAATTTCGGGAGAACTCGTTCAGGGATCTGATGGGGGAGATAACGCCTAGTCATCTGGCTTACTGGAAACTAGCGAGATCTCTCAAATCCGATGCCTGTTGGACTATCCCTCCCTTGGATCGACCGGATCACTCAACCCCCGCGTTCGAGGACAGTGAGAAAGCCGAATGCCTTGCGAGTAGCCTAGAGTCCCAATGTTCGCCCAACCTCCTCCACACCGACGAAGCCCACATTAGAAGGGTCGATTCCGAGGTGGACAGGAGATCGCGTCTCCCCGTAACTTCACCCATTTTACCGGTGTCGGTTGAGGAAGTCAGTGCCCATGTCAGGCGTCTCCGTATTAGGAAGGCTCCGGGTGCGGATGGTGTATCCAATCGCATCCTGAGACTGCTCCCCGAAACCCTCCTCCTCCTTTTGGTTGGCATCTTCAATGCCGCGCTGACCAATGCTCACTTTCCAGCCGCGTGGAAATGTGCAACGGTCATAGGGATAGCGAAGCCCGGTAAACCCCGGACCTCGCCAGCCTCTTATAGGCTGATCAGCTTACTTAGCTCCCTTGGAAAGCTATATGAGCGGATCCTACTCTCGAGAATTCTCAGATTTACGGCCGAGAATAACCTCCTCATCGACGAGCAGTTCGGCTTTAGATCCGGACACTCATGCGTCCAACAGGTGCACCGCGTCACGGAGCACGTGTTGGACGGTTTCTCTCGATTCCAGGGGCTCAAGACCGGTGCTATCTTTCTCGACGTGGCGAAAGCCTTCGATAAGGTCTGGCATAACGGGCTGGTATACAAGTTATACCAGCTCGGTATACCGGACAGACTCGTACTCACCATACGAGATTTTCTCAGTGATCGAAGCTTTCGATACCGATTGGAGGGAACGTACTCGGACCCACACCCCATCCGGGCCGGAGTCCCGCAAGGCTCCGTGCTCTCTCCCACTCTCTACTCGTTGTTCACGAACGACATTCCCAGGCACCCTAAGGCGCAACTGGGGTTGTTTGCGGACGACACCGCGCTCTTTACGACCCATTGTAAGTACGCTACTATCCGGCGATACCTCCAAGAGGCAATCACCGACCTAGGTCGTTGGTTTAATCTTTGGCGTATCGAAGTCAACCCGGAAAAAAGCACTGCAATAGTCTTCCACCCGTCTGACTGCGTTAGTACAGAAAGACGGGTGGCTCCGATCCAGTTGTTTGACCGACCCATCCCCTGGGTCAACGAGGCCAAATATCTTGGAGTGACCCTCGACAGGAGACTGACTTTCCGTAGCCACATCCGTAGGGTTCGCAACCGCGCGTTGTTCGTACTAGGAAGGCTTGGGCCGATGATCAACAAGTTTAGTAAAATGTCACTTAGAAATAAGCTGACACTCTACAAGACTTGTGTTCGTCCAATCATGACATATGCAAGTGTAGCATTTGCTCACGTGCCTATGTCATCACTCAAGCCGCTTCAGGTCATTCAGAATCGTTTTCTCCGTAGGGCGACTGGTGCCCCGTGGTACCAATCGAACCTCAGCCTGCACCACGACATGGAGATTAGCTCCATGTATGGTTTCTTTAAGCAGGCTGCCAGACGTTATTTTGACAACGCTCCCCACCATAGGAATCCGTTAGTTAGGAAGGCTGCTGATTACATTCCCATCCCTCCCCCCTCTGTCGTTACTCGGCGCTCACTGATTAGGGGCCGCACGGTCCGGCGTCCTAGGCACACACTCACGGACCCGGACGACGAAATCACAGCGTCCATCGAAAGATGGAACGCTGCGCTTTCGGCGTCCAACACATCGCGTACACTTCGGCATTCCCGCCGGCGGGGACGTCCACCGCGAGATCGCGACAACACAGACACATACAGTCCCTATTCGTCCCGGTACCGCCGCATACCGGGTAGAGTCAGTCCGACCCAAGTCGGGCCTAGCTGAGTTTCTTGCTGGACTCTTCTCAGCTAGGCTAGGTTTTAGCGAACCAGCGATAAAACTCCCAGTAGTTCGACACCACTCACACCCCAGATTCGGTTGATACCGTTCAACCAATCTCACTGGAGCGCAAACTCGTAGAGTATTCCAGTGTACAAACTTTCCCGCGTGGTCGTGCCGGAGGCTCCCCCTGGATTTTCCCCAGGCTACCCTCCAACCACGCAATTCGACCGCTATATTGGGTTCGTCCTATTATAGCAACAGTCAGGTTCAAAAAAAAAAAAAAAAAAAAAAAAAAAAAAAAAAAAAAAAGGCGCCCGTCCTTTCGCTCGCCGGCCGCCGTGGAGTTAACACCGTCTCGTCGATCGCCGTGCCCCGCTCCGCGCGCTCGCTGCTGGAAGACGCGACGAATCCGACGAGGGTGCTGCAGGCTCCGGAATACAAACTGCCCTTCTCAGTGCAATTTAAAACTGCTCTTGTCAGAGCACGCCACGTGTTTCCCTGCTTAACCGCAGTGCCAGACGATCGATCTGTTTCTTGTTAATACTGTGTCAATCGATGTGTATTATTTAAGTATGTTCCCACAGGGTTCCCCTTCAAGCGAAGCGTACCGGCAGGCGGATGGTGCGGCCTCGGCGGGATGTTCTTGCAGGTACGTGGATGGTCGTGGTTGTGTCTGGTTCATTTCTTAGTTTCAGGATTCCTTTTCTGGGTTGTTTGTCGTTGTTGTTTTGTTGCGATGTCGGTAAACTCGGTGGTACAGTCGGTTGCGTAGTTATATTCGATGTTGCAGGTGTGGGTATATTCGTTGAACTCGTAGTTGTAGCTGTGTTTGTTGCGCTCGAAGTTGCAGGTATGTTTGCTGTGCTCGTAGTTGTAGGTATGTTTAGCTCGGTGTCGGCGATGATGAATGCGGGTTTTAGGCGGTCGATCGAAATATTCGCTTGACGATTAGGTAGCTGCAGAGTGAATACTTTGTCGCTGCGATTTAGTACTCGGTAAGGTCCGTCGTAAGGTGCTTGTAGTGGCTTCTTTACAGCGTCGACTCGTACGAATACTTGTTCGCAGGTTTGGAGGTCGCGGTGGACGAAGATAGGTTTCTTGTTGCCATGCGGGGTAATTTCTGTCGGCGTTAGGCTTCGTATGGTTGCTCGTAGTTTTTCGACGAAATCGGAGTCCAAGGTGACGTCATCGCGCGTAGGTAGTAATAGCTCGCCGGGTAGTCGTACACTGCAGCCGTAGGTGAGTAGGGCTGGGCTTACACCGGTGTCTGTGCGTAGTGCGGCTCGTAGTCCGAGTAGAACACTAGGTATTGTGTCGATCCATGACTTCTCGGTTTGTAGTCTGGCCTTGAGTGCGGCCTTAAGGCTTCGGTGCCATCTCTCCTGCATTCCGTTAGCAACAGGGTGGTACGGTGTTGTGCGGGCTCTTTCGATGCCGAGTAAGCGGGTGAGTGACGCAAATACTCGGCTCTCAAATTGCCGTCCTTGGTCGGTCGTGATAATTGCAGGGCAGCCGAAGCGGGAGATCCATCCTTCGTACAGGGCTTTAGCGACTTCTTCGGCGGTGATCTCGCATAAAGGTATTGCTTCGGGCCATCTCGTTGCGCGGTCGATCATTGTGAGTAGGTATTTGTGTCCGCTGGCGGTAATAGGCAGCGGTCCTACAAGGTCGACGTGAATGTGTTCGAATCTTGTTGATGGCGGGAAACTCGAAATGGGGCTTGCGGTGTGTCGTTGTATCTTCGCACGCTGGCAGTGAACACATGCTTTTGCCCATTTGCCTACGTCGGCATTTAGTCCGGGCCAAAAGTAGCGTTGAGCGACGAGTTTTCGTGATGTTCGGATTCCGGGATGGCTTATGTTGTGTACTACGCTGAAGGCGGCGCGACGATGTTCTTCAGGTACGTAAGGTCGTAAGTCCGCGATTGATGTTTCGCAGTACAGTTTTGTTGTAGTTCCGGGAATCGTGATTCGTTTCAGCGATAGGTTGTCTTGCTGTGCGAGTGCTCTGATGTTGTCGCTGTCTCGTTCTTGCGCTCTTGCTAGTTGTTCGTAATTGATAGGAGATGGGCAGGCGATTGCTTCGATTCGAGATAGGGCGTCGGCAGCGGCGTTCTGAGTCCCGGGAATGTGTCTTATATCAGTTGTGAATTCGCTGATATATAGCAGCTGGCGGTTGCGGCGCGGTGACTCGTTGTTTGTGCTAGTCTTCGTAAATGCGTAGGTGAGCGGCTTATGGTCGGTGAAAATTATAAGTTCTCTTCCTTCGAACATTTTTCGGAAGTGCTTCGTACTCAGGTATATTGCGAGTAGTTCTCGGTCGAAGGTGCTGTAGCGTGTCTGAGCTTCTGAGAACTTTTTTGAATAGTAGCCGAGCGGTTGCCACGCGTTCTTGATGTACTGGTTAAGCGAAGCTCCCGCAGCCTTGTCGCTCGCATCGCTGAATATCGCTAGCGGGGCGTGGTGGGAGGGGTGCGCAAGCAAAGCAGCGTTTTGAATGCTCACTTTGCATGCGTCAAATGCTTCGTCGGCTTCTTTGTCCCAACTGATTTCTGTTTTGTCACGCTTCTTCGCATTGTGCAGATATTTGCAGAGTGGTGCTTGAATTTGTGCAGCGTTGTGAATGTTTTCACGGTAAAAATTGATCATGCCGAGGAATCTTCGTAGCTCGTCGATGTTCTTCGGCTTGGGATAATCGATGATTGCTTGCACTTTCTCGGTAGGCGGTCGGATGCCGTCTTTGCTGACCTCGTATCCCAGGAACTTGACCGTTGGCTGTCCGAATACGCATTTCGACGGGTTGATGGTGATACCGTAGTCTTCGAGTCTGCTTAGTACGGCGCGTAGATGTTTCTCGTGCGTTGTTTCGTCGGTCGATGCGACAAGTAGGTCGTCGACGAATGGAAACACGAAGTCGAGGTCTCGCAGCACTTCGTGAATGAAACGTTGGAACGTCTGTCCGCAGTTTCTGAGTCCTGGGCACATTCTCGGAAACTCGAATAGGCCGAATGTTGTTATGATGGCGCTCTTCTCGACGTCTTGCTCTGCTATTGGTAGTTGTTGGTAGGCGCGGTTGAGGTCCAATGTTGAGAATATTTGTTTGCCGGCGAGTTCGTAGGTAAAATCACGTATGCGTGGGATTGGATAGCGGTCGGGCTTGGTGATTGCGTTAAGCCGCCGGTAATCGCCACACACACGTAACTCGCCATTTTTCTTCGGTACGACGTGAAGAGGTGATGCCCAAGGGCTTTTGCTAGGTCTGCATAGGCCCTGCTCCATCATGTTGGCAAATTCCTTCTTCACTAGTTCGTAGCGGTGCGGTGCAATCGGACGTGGTCTGCAGTGGAGTGGTGGTCCGGTTGTTTCGATGACATGCTCGACGTTGTGTTTCGGGCTGAGCTTCATGGAGGTAAGACGAGTAGTACCAGGGTAGTCGGCGAGTATGTTGTGGTACGACTGTTGCACGTCTATACTGCGCACGGTAGGTAAGTTTGCAGTACAGAGTGGTGCGTTCGTATGCAGCAAGGTTTTGCCGTCGATCAGTCGTCTCCTGGTGATGTCGACTATGATGTGGTGATGGTTTAGGAAATCTGCACCGATGATTGGCTTCGAAACTGCAGCAACGATGAATTTCCACCGGAATGGTCTGCGTAGGTTTATATCCAGCTCCAGCGTCTTCTCGCCGTAGGTTGGAATAACTGTGTTATTAGCGGCGTATAGTTGGAAGGGTAGAGGCTGCGCCTTCGTGCCGGGTGTTCTTGGTAGGACGGAGATGTTGGCCCCAGTGTCTACCAAGAAGACAAGTCTGGTAGTTCGGTCTCGTACGAAAAGGCGGTGTGATGTGGTGGTAACGCCGGTTTCCGCCGCAGCCAGCGTCATGTCTAGTTTCCCGATTGGGTTGCTGCTGCCGCCGGGATCGGTTTGAAGTTGCACGGCTGTACACATTTCTGAGCGTCCATTCCAAATCTACGATGGTAGTGACAATATGGCATCGGCGAGTTTCTGCGGCTCCGTGTGCTTCGATCTTGCGACTGCGACTGGCTTCGTGAACGCGATGGGAAACGGCGGTGAGAGCGGCTGTAGCGTTGGCCGTTGTAATTTTCACGCGGTCTTGAACGGAGCTCAGCCACTTCGAGTGATAGCCTCCTTATTTCGCCGATGAGGTATTGGGTTTCGAGAGTCGACGTAGACGTTGGTGCTGGTGGTGGCTGTGAGGGTGTTAGCACTGCGGTGGAAGCGACTGCGGCGATTTGGTGCGACGATGCTGTTGGCGTGTGCTCCATCATCTTGTCGGCGAGCAACGCGAGGTCTTCTAATGTTGTTTTGATTTTGAAAGCTTCGCTGACGGTGAGCACAGAGCGTACGTGAGGTGGGAGGTGGTCGAGCCACATCATCTGGATCGCAGTCTCGGGAAACTTTTCTTTGTTTAGTGTCTTCATACGCCGCAGGAGTTGGCTCGGTTTCTGCTCTCCGAGTTCAACTTGTGACAGCAGTTTCTTGGTCTGCGCGCTGTTGCTCTCTTCGTACACCGAAATGAGTCTGTTCTTTATGACAGTGTAGTAGTCTTCCTGGGGCGGTGAGTAGATAAGGTCGCTGATATTCTGTATGTCTTGCTTTTCTAGTTGTGCAATAACCATTTGAGCGAGCTGGGCCTGACTTCTCTTCAATTCCGCCGTCGCTGCTTCAAAGCTGCAGAACCATAGTACTGGTTGATCTCGCCAAAATGGTGGAACGCGCAGGGACAGCGATATTGCCGCCACGTCGTGGGATAATGCTGCCGGAGACGTGCTGTCGTTGCTGCTGTTGCTGCTGTTTTCTTGTGGAGTTTCGGTTTTTTTGTCGCCTGGTGCCATTTTCTTTTTGGTTCAGCGTCGGGGTCACCACTTTGGGGATATTCCTATTGGATTCCTATCAGAAGGTTGGATTGAAACGCTTGCTGATTGTACACGAATAGAATGGATTTTTATTGTCAAAATGCTCGCTTATATAGGAGATTTACACAATGTAGAAAAAGACGTATTTACATGGAAGAGTGAGAGAGATATAGCCTCCGCGCGGGGCGCGCGGGGAAGGTGCGTCTGCCGCGGCGCATGCGCGTTGCGCCCGCGCAGGCAGGTCGGGCGAATAAAACCACGCTGTCCGCCGGCGCCCGTCCTTTCGCTCGCCGGCCGCCGTGGAGTTAACACCGTCTCGTCGATCGCCGTGCCCCGCTCCGCGCGCTCGCTGCTGGAAGACGCGACGAATCCGACGAGGGTGCTGCAGGCTCCGGAATACAAACTGCCCTTCTCAGTGCAATTTAAAACTGCTCTTGTCAGAGCACGCCACGTGTTTCCCTGCTTAACCGCAGTGCCAGACGATCGATCTGTTTCTTGTTAATACTGTGTCAATCGATGTGTATTATTTAAGTATGTTCCCACAAGAGCGTAACTACGTTTGTATGGAGATTCGAGCTTACTGAGGACTCTTAAGGTAATGTAAGCGGGATATATATATAGTTTCTGTGTTATCCACCTGCACAGATATTTTTTCCTTAACTAGCTCGGTAGAAAACTTGTCCTGTACATATGATATAGGTTGTCATCATCCCCCTAGCGTTATTCCCGGTTGTGCCCTAAACGAGCCCGGGGTCCGCTTTGACACCTAACCCCAAGATTTGGCATAGGAACTAGTTTTACTAAAGCGACTGCCATCGGACCTTACAACCCAGAGGGAAAACTAGACCTTATTGGGATTAGACCGGTTTCCTCACGATGTTTTCCTTCACCTAAAAGCTAACGGTAAATATTCCGTACATATAAGTGCTGAAAAACTCATTGGTGCGAACCGGGATTCGAACCCACGGCCGCCGCTTGACAGCCGCATGCCTGAACCCCTAGGCTCCGCAGCTTGCATATATGATACTAGCTTCCGCCCGCGACTTCGTCCACGTGGACCCGGGATAAAAACTATCCTATATTTTAATCCAGGCTATAAACTATCTTAGTGCAAAATTTCATTCAAATCGGTTCAGCCGATTAAGCGTGATTGAGTAACACACGTCCAAACATCCAAACATCTAAACTTTCGCATTTATAATATTAGTAGGATAGACTAGCTTCCGGCCGCGACTTCGTCCGCGTGGACCCGGGATAAAAACTATCCTATATTTTAATCCAAGCTATAAACTATCTTCGTGCAAAATTTCATTCAAATCAAATCAGCCGTTTAAGCGTGATTGAGTAACAAACATCCAAACATCTAAACTTTCGCATTTATAATATTAGTAGGATAGACTAGCTTCCGGCCGCGACTTAGTCCGCGTGGACCCGGGATAAAAACTATCCTATATTTTAATCCAAGCTATAAACTATCTTCGTGCAAAATTTCATTCAAATCGGATCAGCCGTTTAAGCGTGATTGAGTAACAAACATCCAAACATCTAAACTTTCGCAGGATTACTTTGCAAAACAAATGGGACGTAAAATCAAACTCATTGTATTTTATCATCAAGTCGGTATACAACAGACTACAGACGTCTTATTCAGAAGAAGCTTAATTCTAAGTCTTATTAGAAGTGGTAGTACAATTACTATGGGGTTGTTCAAGAAAAGAGTGTATATGATATCCAGTCTTTTTACCCGACTGCGCGACGCATAGGAGGATAATGTGACTCTAGTGATCAAACGCGTGGATCGATTTTAATGAATCATACGTCAATCGATTTGTTTTAATCTTGCGGGGTAGTGACCCCGCAAGATTAAAGTCTTCAGTGGAAGACAAGACAGTAATCAAAGTTTAAAATGGTGGCCACCAGACGCGTTATAATATAATTGACGACCTATGTAGCCTAGTAGTGACCCTGCCTACGAAGCCGGAGGTCCCGGGTTCGAATCCCGGTAAGGGCATTTATTTGTGTGATGAGCATGAACATTTGTTCCTTGGGTCATGGATGTTTTCTATATTTAAGTATTTATTTATCTATATAAGTATTTATATCGTCGTCTAGTACCCATAGTACAAGCTTTGCTTAGATTGGGACTAGATTGATTTATGTAAGATTGTCCCCCAAATATTAGGATCTTACCTATAAAATTGGCGTTTTGTATGGAGAATTTTATGAAAACTGTGAGTTTCATACATTGAATTTTGCGGATTATTCAGCAATGTCAAATTCAAACCAAGCTAAAATTTTGGTAGGAATATAGAAAACTTTAGAGCTACGTTACACATATCTTAATTACTTAAAAATAGTCCGCATCATAAAACTATAAGTACGTAATTGAAACACTTGAACCGGCAGCACATGAAAAGGCTGGTTAATTTGAACCACTAAATGAAAAATTAAAACTTATTATTTCTATTTAAAACCTAATATTTAAATTAAAAAATAATTTGGAAGTTGCAATAGAAATGCTTAAATTATGTACAAAATAATATCTGTGAAAAAAACGCCAATTAGGTTAGGTTCGTTATTTATTTATTAAAATATACACACGATAGGATAGCAATAATTATTTTATTTATTTATTTATTTAAACTTTATTGCGCAATACAAGATAAAGTACAAATGGCGGACTTAATGCCATAAGGCATTCTCTATCAGTCAACCATTGGGCAAAACAGAAACATACATTCATTTAAATTCAAACAATTTAAACATCATGCAGTCATTTAAATTTAAATGAAAACTTAATCCATTACGTAATATTAATCAATAATTATTTAACGTTTCAACTTCATTAAGTAACTCTTTCTTTTAAACATGCCCTAGTTTTGTCATCTGTTATCTCCATCCCAAAATTATTTACGGACAAGGGATGAGAGTAGCCTCTTACACGTCGTGTCCCTGAATCCGGGCGAACGAGTGCGTTTTATGTGGTTTTATATAACTGCTAAGGCTGGTATCCACCAAGCACATTAATATGGTAAATAGGTAATTTAGTATAATATTCTGTTGCTGTTTTCTTTATGGTATAGAACTAGCAAATAAATGCTGTATTATAGGGGTTATTTAATGTAACCGCCCTTTAATAATACAACTGTCATTGAAATGGGAATCATCTACCTTGGACGTGCAAGTTGCTTTTTGAATGGATTCATCGTCATCATACCAGCTGAAAGACATGGGCCTCCCCCAAAGAGTGCCACAATGACCGGTCCTGCGCCACCCGCATCCAGCGGACTCCTTTTTACCAGGTCATCAGTCCACCTTGTGGGTGGTCTATGCACACTGCGTCTCTCGGTAAGTGGTCGCAACTCGAGAACCTTTCCGCCCCAACGGCCATCCGTTCTAGGTATAGGTACGAGTTGTTAAAAAAGATGATACAGAACAGACGCCATCTAATGCCTATTATGAAACGCTCGCGCGCTTGGAGCCATAAAATGTGGGAACGTCGCCTTTGTTTCGCACTCTGTCGCACGTACTGACATGATTGGTGCGACAGAGAACGCAACAGAGGAGTCCTGATCCAACATTTTATGTCCCCCGTTTGACAAAGTAACGTATTGTTAAATAACTGAAATGTTTTGACAATAAGACGTGTTTAGATATTTGTGACCAACTTATTCGTATAGATGTATTTATTGGGTACACTACATAACTCTGAAGAGTCATTTGTCCTAAAGCATATTTTTTCCGAATTACTTAATTCCGAAAACCATGTTCCGCTGTTTTTTAGGGTTCCGTACCTCAATGGGAAAAAACGGAACCCTTATAGGATCACTCGTGTGTCTGTCTGTCCGTCCTTCACAGCCTATTTTCTCCGAAACTACTGAACCAATTACGTTGAAATTTGGTACACATATGTAAGTTTGTAACCCAAAGAGGAACATGTAACGCAAACAAATGAACTTTAAACATGGGGGCCACTTTTGGGGGGGAAATGAGAAAATTAAAAAATAAAGTTTTGCATATACCATCGTGTTACATATCAAATGAAAGAACTCATTGTGTGCATCTAAAATATATTTTTTTGTAATTTTATAATAATTAGTTTAGAAATTATTTAAGAAAATAGCCAAAAAATGACCAACCCCCCCCCCCCCTTCATTTCCGAAACTACTGTCTAAAATTTTGAAAAAAATACTCAAAATAGTTCTTTACCTACAGATGACAGGAAAACCGATTAGAAATGTGCAGTCAAGCGTGAGTCGTACTTAATACGGTATTTGACAAAAATCAAATCGGCTTATTTTTATGAAACGTCAAAATCGCTCCGTTAGTAAAAAATATTGTTTAAAATCTTGTGATGTAAACCTTGCAACGCGAGTCCGACTCGCACTTGGCCGGTTTTTTTTATCTTTCAGGATTTAATACTAACCTAACCTAACCTATTTATGTATTTTATTTAATAATCTTCGCCCAAGTTTTCGTTAAGCAGCAAATGGGGTTCGGAATTTTGATATTTCGGAATTTATTTATAAATTTTAATTCATATATATAATAAGAAACGACGCTGTCACCCAAGCGGGAGCGAGAGAGCTCTCAAAGATTTTTAGTGGTACATAATGGAGGCTGGAATGATAAAGAGCTACCATTAGTGGATCTGTGAGCTATAGAACGCGCAAGACTTTATTTATTTATTTTTTATATCACAAAAGAGGCTTTTTAAAAAGTTCTATATAATTAACGAACCTGTTCCCAAAATTTCACGAGAATCTGTTTAGAGGTGCGACCTCTAGGGGAGAGCAGCTGGACAGCGGGACAGACACCGGACGGACATACGAACGACTTTCGGCCCAAGCTGAAACATAGAACTTCGCTTCGCTCGCTCGTTCGAAAAAAGAAACGGTATAGGTACTATCGACAACACAGCTGACCATCGGTGCACCTTAAATGCATTGTAGTAAGGTTCTATATAAGCACAGGATGGTCAGTTAACAGTGTTGTCGTTTGTACTGTAAGTTACTGTATGACATGATTATTCCATAAATAACAGCTATTTAACAATTGAATATCCTATACGGTAACATTCAACAACACCAGTAGTACCTATGTGATTGATTTCTGTCCCTTTGTCACAGTAATGACCGTCATTAAGTAGGCAATTACACGCAAGCTATGACTTAACACATGCTTAAGTTATAGTTTGTGAGTAAATAATTGCTTTCGCATTGTTATAAATAATTGGTAAGTAAGGAAAATCTGTGTATAGCTAACCCCTCGAGCGTCTACAACTGTAATACTTTTTCAAAGAACGCGCCTAGTTATATGTTTAGAATTTAAATTTTAACAATCTCACCTGACATATCGTTGCAAGGGTTAGCGGGTTCGAAAAGTTACGTAATAATCACCCAACTGGATTGATTGAGTACCTAGGTAACTTTTCAAAATTACGTAGGTGAAGGCAATGTAGACGTAAGGACATAAAAAAAAAAATTGAACTGTTTATTTCAGAGAAAGATAAATATGTTACATTTCCAGCGATAAAGGCTTAATCTTATTATTTTAAGATTTTGAATTGCCTCATCGAATTTTAATACTTAGTATTTTTATTACATGATAAGAATTCGTTTAGGAGTGTAAGTTATCTATTAACATTTCCTTATACATTTTTATACAAGTCATATGGAAGTCTATTTAAAGCGCGTGGCAATGCGTATGTCCAGACTCTTTTGCCATATTCATTGTTAGTAGATGGAGTTATGAATGGTGAGGGGTATGTTAGCTTACGCAATTTCTTTGGTCTATGTTTGACAGTTAATTCAGGGATTTTCCCACATTACATTTAGATCTACTAGTTAAAGCAATGCCGCGTAATTTCAGTGTCTGAGAGGCAACCGGATGGCTAGCGGGATTTGAGCTCCCGAATCGAACCAAGAGATCGTCTCTTTAATCAGAATAATTAACAGTTGAATATGTATAAAAAAGGTATAGTATGTACTTAATTTTTTCTTCCGATTTCCAATTCCCTCGCATTTAAGAGATTTCAAGAATTCTTACACAGATTATATTTTAGCCCGCGGGTTTGCTTGCGCTCTTTGCGCGGAACTAGTTTACTAATAATATAGAAACTAAGTTTTTTTTTACAACGTTGGTGGCAAACTAGCGTGCGGCCTGTCTGATGGTAAGCGATGACCGAAGCCTATGGACGCGTGCAAGTTGCAGCTTATATGCGCGTTGTCGACTCTCAAAAATAGTTATAGAGCTACACTTATGTCCACCAGCCTTTATTCTCAGAATAAATAATATATAACCACTTCATAAGCCGTAAACCCTTTGCAGAGATCTTCCTGGTAATCCCTCACTTTTACTGTTTGCTCGGTTTATGAGCACTTGTTTCATGTTGTTAAGAGTCCGCAGTAAGCTCGGCCGAATTTCACCTTCCCATACAAACGTAGTTCCGCTCTCATTTTAAAACTACGTGTTTGCATATACTCCCAAAGTAAGCAAAACTGTATTAAAATCTAAGTTAAAGGGCTTCCTCCTTGATAACGAGTCACCGTCGACTAGCTAGCTTAGATAAAGCTTTAAGGATAAGTACTCACCTACGAGCATGCCTAATTGTTTGTTGTTGTTAAGTTAAATGCATGACGTAAGCACTTTATTGTATACAGAAACAGGTTAAAACCATGCACATGTCATATAAAAGGCAAACTTATCCCTATAGGGGAAATGTTGATGTTGCTAAATAAGAATTTAAGTGTAAATCTCATTAAAAATGTTAGATTTAAGTAAATTAAACAGATTACTGTAGTATAAAACATGAGCGTTTCTCGCCATCAAACGTCACAGTTTGGCGAGTTTTTATGTTAATGTATAAAATGAAATTTCTTCTTTTTGAATAAATAAGTCAAAAAAACAAAATAGGTACAATGACATGAGGTATATCTATGTCTGTAATTAGTTTATATGGTTCCAGTTTATAAAACAAACGAAATACAGCAAAAAAAGTTTTGTATGAAAAACTTAATTTCGCTCTATTTATTTACTATGATATCTGAAGCTACATAAACTAATTACAGACATAGATATACCTCATGTCAATGTATATGCAAAGTTTCGTTACAATCCAACACGTAGTTTTAAAATGAAAGCGTAACTACGTTTGTATGGAGAATCGAGCTTACTGCGGACTCTTAAGAGGCTTATGCCTTATGCGGTATAGAAGGGTATACTCTAACAGTTGGCGCTCTACCCGATATTGATTTGAGGGTATTACGAACCCTTAACTGCCCTCCAAATTGTTACCTACTATACTATGAGGCAAAAGCAGGTCAAGAAAAGCCAATTTCCATGCAAACGTAGATCGGATCTCAATTTAAAATGTTATACTGGAAACTTTTTATACACAATGAGATCCGCTATATCTAGGTCAGCAACTAGTTACTGTTGCTATTAATAGTATTAATTATAATAGAAAAAAAATTAAGCGATTAGCGACTTTGTATGAAGAGCGAGTAGAGTCTATTTTCGCAGAAACTAGTTTCAGACCTAGATATGGTGGATTAAATTGTTAATGTGTTATATACATAAACTTTCATGTTATTATATCCTCCTAAGGCCCATAGGCCTACTCACTACTTATTCTGTCGAAGGGATCTAAATTAAATTCAACTGGAATAGTGTTGCATTTGTTTTGTTTCGGGCACTTTATAAAGCAAACGAAAATCGACTGTATTTCCGACACGATACGATTCCAATTCCTATGCCATTTTGTGTTGTATGGTGGGCCTTAGGAGGTTAGCATGTTATTTTACAAGGAGAACCAAATTACGTTTGTATGAAGTCGAGCGTCATGGCGACCCCTATTGCGGTTGCAGGTGATCTATGGCTAATGTCGCGCGACAGTCGTGCGTGAAAGGCGCGTTTTTTTATCGCTGCATAAAGTCAGCGTCATGTGTAACTTATCTGCCCTTAGCAATAATGATCGCTGTCATAGAAGTTCTTATGTAAGGCCTGTCACAGACTGGCGCGGCCTGGCCACGGCGGACAATAGTAAACTTGTCATTAGCTGTCAAATTTCCTATTGTCCGCCACCGCAGGCCGCGCCAGTGTGATGCAGGCTTAAATGAGTTGACGTTTTGATACAAGCCTGACAAGCCTTGTCCATAAACACAGCCTTAAGGTACTGATGCTAATAGAACATGGAGCATTCACCTTCTTGCGAACGCTCTATACTTGAAACCATAATTAGATTCCAAAAAATAACCTTAAAATTGCCATTAAATGAAAAAAAAACAAAACTGGCAAACTTACACTCTTCCAAATGATGGACGTAGCTAGTTTAGGGCGTAGTAATTTTTTTGTAATCTATTTGTGGTTTCAAGTATAGTAAATGCTGTGCGGAGGTGTGGGCAGAGCGGGACGGTGGTGGAACAATACCAAAATTGCTCAGCTCGGCAAAAAGCTCGATGTAAATTTACTGTAGTTTAATGCTCGCTAGAAAGCATGCTAAAACAGTCCTGTTTATTTTGTGAGCTTTTACTTACCTGTAATGTAACATTTGCTAGAATGCCCTCAGCCCTATCAGCACTTTAATTAGTGTCATAGCAATATCACATCAAATTGTCGAGTCAAATAGACCCCCAGTTCATTGTGTTCCAGCATTCTGATCTTCCAAGTGGATTCTCTATTGCACTTTAAACTTCATTTCCATACCCTTCAAGTTAAGTACCCTTAAGGTCAAGACGCTCCTTTAAAAACTAATTTTATTAATTTATTTATAAAGCCTGTGTACAGTGTCCCACTAATTAGACGAAAGTAAAATAACGAATCGAAAAACTTTTGTGTTAAATAATAAAAGAGCTCTTTCTCTCTCTGTCATATCGAATAAACGAGCTCTTGAGATTCGCAGAATTAAGAATACAATTGGTGAGAATTAAGACCGAATTACGGTCTCATGTAGCCACTATCATCATCATCATCATGTCAGCCGAAAGACGTCCACTGCTGGACATAGGCCTCCCCCAAAGAGTGCCACAATGACCGGTCCTGCGCCACCCGCGTCCAGCGGACTCCCGCTACCACTATCTATATAAGAAGAATAAGAATAAGAATAATATATTGACCATAACTTAAAATAGCAATTTTCTTTAGATACAGTGACTTCCACACTAGGCACGGCCTGTATCGTGGTAGTCGGATCGAACACGTGAGTTACAAATATCATGCGGCTATTAAAGGAAATGTAAAAAGGTTTTTTTTACACGAATCGGGCAAAAACATGCAATTTGTTGAATGTGTGCGTAGGGTGGTGTGAATATTGAGTGAATGAGTGTGAGTAGTGTTAATGTAGGAGAGAGTCTTTACTTCAGGGCTTCTTTAGCCTGTTCGTGAGTCCAGGACAACAACAGCTCTCGTATTAATGTCTTAGCCGCGGCAAGTCGGCAGAGTTTTATGTCACAGGCTTTCGCGATGCGATTATAAACACGAGGTAAGGTAAATTCTTTGAAGCGTTTTGCAAATGCAGTTTTTGCAGTAGGTATCGGGACTAAAAACTCTTTTCTTTACCAGGTCAGGATATGATGGATGTTGCAAAACTGTCTTGCGAGTGAAGATGGTGGCTCGATACAAAAATAATGTACGAACGCTTAATAGCAAAAAGCTTCCTTATCTTTATAAGGAAGCTGAAGTATTAAGCGTTCATTATCTACAGTAGGATAGCGTCACATCACAGAAATATTGTATCAGACCCAGTTCGTGTTATCACGGTAAATATAAATAGTAGTGGTTCTGTGAGCTGTAGAACTCGCGAGCCTCAAATCGAATAACAAATATATTGATCTAGAAAAACTCCTTTATCATTATTGAACCTGCTCACAAAATTTCACGAGAATCGGTTGAGAAATGCGACCGGTAGGGGAGAAAACCCGAACAGGCGCCGAAATAATTTTCGCTCATGGTCAAATGGAGAACTTCGCTCTCTCGTTCAATCAGCAAACCTCGTATGTAGCGGAAAGCGACTACGGCGTAGGCGCCCGCTAGGCGAATTCCAGGCAGTGAAAGTGTTAAATTTACTGCTTGCATTAATATATCTACTGGTGTTATAACGTTAATAACTACAATTACTAATTCTTAGACCACATAAATAACTATTATAATACACAGCCATAAATAGTATATTTTCACGCCAGGTGTAAAAAAAACATTTTTCGCAAAAAGCTTGCTAAGAGCAGAAAATATCGTGTTTTATTCACACAAAGTGTGCGCTTCTTTCGCCCCCGACCGCAATACTCATTATTTCTGGTGTTTATTACAATATTCTTCGTAAGCGTTCTTTTTCTTTACAATCACCATTTTTAAATGCAAAATACGTTTTCGTTTGTAAAGAATCCTGCTGCGACAGAAATAAATTGACATCATTGGGAAAAGTGGACGTTTAGGTAGGATACTCACCAGGGATGAGCGATTTTATGTTTTTATATGTTTGACACTAATGGCAAGCATGCGAGGCGTTATTATTATAAAGAGCCCGTTGTGTCCCACTGCTGAGCACAGGCCTCCCCCCTCCGTTTCCAGACTTCGCGATCCTGAGCAGTCTCTGGCTAATCCTTTAAAGAGGAGTCTAGCTCGTGCCGCCATCGCCGACGAGAGCTGGAGCGAGGCTGCCAGTCAGCTGCAATCTGGCAGCTGCAAAGCTCGCTCGGCATGCGGCGAGCATGGCCAGCCCACTCCCACTTCAACTTAGCCGCTTTCCGAGCTACGTCTATTATTTGGGTTTTGTAGCGCAGCGTGATGGTTGTACAGATGTGTGTGTGTGTGTGTGTGATTCGCAGATCTGTGGTGGATTATCACTTTTTATTTGAATACTAGCTTCCGCCCGCGACTTCGTCCGCGTGGACCCGGGATAAAAACTATCCTATATTTTAATCCAGGCTATAAACTATCTTCGTGCAAAATTTCATTCAAATCGGTTCAGCCGTTTAAGCGTGATTGAGTAACAAACATCTAAACTTTCGCGTAAATAATATTAGTAGGATGTAATCATTTTAGTACAAGCCTACTTTAAGCCATTGTCGAGTTCCATCTATTTGCTCCATCAGATCAACTTGATGTCAAATTATGGTGCCAAATCATTGCAAGTGCTTGCCAAGTTTCAAACCGTTACTCCTAACAGCAGTGGGTGACAATCGAATACTAGCATGATTTCATTGATTCGTACTCGACAAACTTCGTTTTTAGACAAATGTGCGAGAACGAGACTTGCACCTCTAATACGTAGTCGTATTTTCATTTGTAAGTTCCAGGTTTTAACCCAATTTCTCATTAGGGATAAGCCACTTTGCATATTGCAACTGATGGGTGATCACGTAACTTTCCAAACGCACGTTAGGATAACTCAACTGATATTTTCCCATACAAAATGTCATTTAGGTCTACCTGACCATAAATAAAGTATAAGAAGATATATCCACGCCATACATTAAAATGAATCCGCCTTATTTGCTGTGAGCACCAGGGGGCGTTAGTGAACTGGTATGTACATTTGCTCTCAGCAAAAGATGTCATTTATATCAATATTGCCTTTTACGGATTATCAAATACACTAACGGCATCTGTACCTACAACAGGTGATGTTGTAAAAAATCTGTTTTACGCGGTCAATAGATGTCACTTTGCAAGATAGGTTTACACAAAGTAAAATAATAGTATTTTTTTCTGTTTTGTTAGAGCACACGCGACCAGTCAATAAAATGTTCAATTTTCGTACCTTTTCTTAGAACCTCCACCGTACCATCATGTACCATAAATAAAGTACCTATATAAGCAACCTTACATAAGACCGCAGCCAAAGTTCCACTACTTGCTACTTAGGTATGTGGTGTGTTCTTGGGGGTAAGCTTGCCAGGGCTCCCGAGGGGGGAGTTATGTGGATCCCCACTATCAACAAAACTCATCTTGTTTGATGATGTGCATTTGTACTATCAATCTCAAAGCTGTACCTTGATTCGTCTATTTGCTGCCATGCGATTTATTGTGCTAGTGGCTCTATGTGCTGTAGAAACTAGCGAACCTGTCTTTTTTTTAATTTCTAAAAAGTAACAGAAAAAACTATATACTAAACCGAACCTGCTCACAAAATTTCACGAGAATCGGTTAAGAATGCGACCTGTAGAGGAGAACAGCCGGACAGCTGGACAGACACCGAACATACGAACGATTTTCGGCCCAAGCTGAAGCGTAGAACTTCGTTCGCTTCGCTCCCTCGATCGATAAAACCACAGCACATTGAATACTCAATTCAGTAAAGGATCGGAATCGCGCTTTTGACTCCCCTGGATTTTTCAAGATTATTATTACCAGGAACAACTGTAGGAGGACGATTATAGAACAAACTTAAGGAACAATAGGAAGGTACCTTAATATACAAAATTTAAAAACTATTGAGGTTGAAAGCTTCAGTTATAAAAAAAGGTGCGAACACCACAGGCAAGGCAGTAGTAAAAAAGCCTCCGATCGCATTTTGTTTGCCCTTGCGTGCGTACATGCGATCCGAGACATTCTTCTATTTACTGCCTGTGAGTAATGCAGATTTCCTTGAGAAAAGTAAGGTAAAAGGTAAGGGTTCAATAACACGTATTATATGTAAATTATTTCATTTACTTTGCAGTAAGTAGCCTAATTTTTTGCTGATTTTGTAGATTTCTTTTGTGAGATTTACAAATATTTTTTTTTTAGTAACAATATTTTTTTTTAAAACATCTACGTGCTCTGAATAAATACAATTTGAATGTGTTTAAATAATCTGTCGGATGCGTTGCTCGACGCCGCCGCCCCCACGTCCACGCAAGAGGAGCTTTCTTCCAGATGTATTTTTATTTGAGGAGCCTCAGTTGGACGTGATGATGTGATGAGGGCTGTGGCGATGCGGGTTGTGGTGCTGAAGTTGGCCACTCCTCAGGATCATTGTCAGGTTTTCTTACTTTGTCCGGTAGGTCGCACGTCAATGAATGTAATTTCAGTACCAGATCCTGAAATTTAAAAAATAAATATTAAACTAAACAATATTATCCGAGCATACTTAAATTTTGTTAATCGTCCCCTTTACTCCTTCCGTTGAGTTGATAGAATTAGGACTCATACGATAGATCGATTAGGTAGTGTCTGTATACGTTTGTTAAGTCATTCATGTGTGGAGGAGACACATTTTTTTAAGTAATTTGAAATTCAAAGGTGTATGTGAAGTCCCCAACACGCACTGGGCCAGCGTGGGCACTACTGCCCGTTCCCTCTCATCCTTGAGAGGAGGGCTGTGCCCAGCAGTGGGACGTATATAAGCTGATTTATTGTTTATATTATTATTAAATTATACTGCTAATATTTTCAAATATGCTTGCCGCCGTATGCTAATAAAAACCGGCTATATGTGAAACCTAACTAACCTAACCTAACAATCCTAACATCTTATAAGCATTTTTTTTTAGTTCTGCGTGTTTAGCTAAGAAATTCAATACATTACATACATAATTCATTACTTACTAACTGTAAAAAACGCTGTAATGGAATTAATAAAGCTTTTTTATTTTTATTTATTTTATTTATATGTGATATAAAAACACCACGTGCTTTTATGATGCCAATAAGTAAGCTAAAAATAAAGAATGATTTCTTCTAAGTACAATTTAGCTTGAAAGAAAGGAGTTGGATTTAGCCGGATCATAAATAAATATTTCCTCTATGGTCGGATTGACTCCCAGACGAAGCAAGCAATTTTATGAAAATCTTTGAGTGCAGTATTACTTACTATAAAATATTCAATAATATCTAATTTCAGTAAAATATCTTATCTACAATATTTAAGGTACTGTCCCTTCAAGTTGCATAGCGCTGGGACAGCCTGTATATATTTTCAAGTATAAGTTGCTTGGACCAACAACACCGACGGGAAGAAAGGGTGTGGTGCTTTTGTAACCCGACACCAAACGCAATATTTTCTTAAAGCTATCTCGTTTGACGTGAACGGATACCAATGCCATCCTGTTTTCAATGATAAATATTTTTTTTGTACATTTCCCATGTGTGCCTTAAGGAGTCCCTTTTCAGAAAAATTGTCATTATGTTTTTAAGAAAATACTATTTGAACAATACAAAATCAAGACATACCTTGCATTGGGTGTTCTACAGACACAAAGCTAATAACATCAATTGATTTATCTTCACAGTGATAGTGTCTAGTAATAGCTGTCCCGGTCAACCTTCTCTGGTTATCATTGTGACTCATAGCAGGATTCAAAATGCACTTCACAAAGATAGCAGTACTTTAACTGATCAGGTGTCAAAGATGTGAGATTGATGTTGCCTGAAATTAAAAATAAATAAAATAAAATATATATTAAGGGGCAATCTTACACAAGTTGAACTAGTCCCATTGTAAGCTCAATAAGGCTTGTATTATGGGTACTAGACGACGATATATATAGTTCCAATAGGTATAAATACATAGAAAACATCCGAGACTCAGAAACAAATATTTGTGCCCATCACACAAAAAAAATCCCTTACAGGGATTCGACCCCAGGACCTCTTGCTTCATAGGCAGGGTCATTACCAACTAGGCTAAAGCAGTCGTCATAAAACTAAATACTTAGATATTATTAATTTCCATCAAGTACATTTCTTGTAAAAAAACCTGCCAAGCCTTCCGGCCTGAAAAGTAGTGAAATCTCAAGCTAAACCAAGTACTTCAGCCATCATTTCCGGTTAGATATTTTCACGCATTGGCAATCACACTCAGAATAAGTAAATTCAAAAGATTCAAAATAAAATGCCAACAAGCAAACTCCTAACTAGTTTATCATTACCATTAGGTACAGTGCAAACATGAAATGAAGGATTAATAAGGACACTAATCAGTTTGGAGCGAGATATAAACTTATTTTAACGTAAGTAACGCGATAAAAAACTGAAGTACAAAACGATGTTTTGGAACATTGATAAAAAGTCAAGTTGACTGACGCATGCCCGACGTCACCAAGTATGTATGTGCTTAGTTGTATAATTTTATTTATTGTAAATAAAATAGAGCTTACCTGAATTGTTAATCCAGATCCGTAGGCGATTTTTATCACTAACTGGAAAACGAAACAATGTGTGACAGTTTATGAATTGGCACCGATGTGTCATTTTCGTAAATGCAATAATATCAAATCAGTCCGGTAGAAGTCCAAGTGGTCGTATGTAAATCACTGGCAAACAAATCCGTTTCTAAATCAAATCGTAGGTCCATTCAAATAAGCGGAGGTCAAATTTTAAAAGAATAACATTAACAATATGTTCGTGGTAGAGTTGATACCTATCGTCTCTAGTTTCAGTGTGGCCAGTTAAGTCTCTATCTTTCCATATACTTCTGACGTTTTGACTTTGCCCATGTAATTACACGTATATTTTCACTACGCTTTTATAAAAAAATATCATACCGCAGGTTATCTTTATTTGTATTTTTAATTGAGACAATAAACTCATACTAAATCATTTTTTTCGCTTTTTTACAAATGGACAAAGTTTATTCTGTTTACCTACAATTTAAAGGAATAATTTTGTAGCAACATTTTCTCATTTCGTCTCTGTAATCTGTGTTTCGTCTGCACTGAGTCGTTTCGTTGTACGCAGTTCTCTTTACTATTATACAGTTTCAAAGACGAGTGCGAAGTGATAAGAAATAAATAATTATGCTCCATTATTTATTAATAATTTAAGAGATTGCAGTCACTTTATGTTTATTTTAATTTAATGTAAAATATTTGTAACACGCAGTAATTCATTTGTTGTAATATATAAGATGTCGAAATGGAACGTTATGCAGATGTTAAAAATAATAAAATAAATTGGAAATTAGTATACAGTTAGCGACGTTGCCAGATCGAACTACGGCGCTGCCAGCGCGAGCTGACAACGTCGCGCGTCGTAAGCACTTCGATAATTTTAGGTACTTATTGGCAACTTGAATCATAAATTGCTACATACTCAAATGTGAATGGCAGTAGGTACATATTATAGGTATTATTCTTTATTTATGGTACTAGATACCTATGTAAAGAAAGAATATTCAAATAAGTTGTAAAATAAAAACAGTTTTACGTATAGGTCCCGAATAAATGTATGTTATATTTTTTACTTACTGTAGTATTCTGATGTTTTAGGGACTAGGTTACCTATTCTAATAATTATCTACTAAACTCATCACAATCCTCCTAGCGATATTCCCGGGTGTGTCCCTAAAGGAGCCAGGGGTCCGCTTTGACACCTAATCCCAAGATTTGGCATAGGCACTAGTTTTTACTTCATCTTATTTAAAAACTCTTCGTACGTTTTCGTTTTTCTTCCCGTGGGTGTCGTAAAAGTCGACTAAGGGAGCAGGGTTGAAATGTGTTGTGGGCGATGGGCTAGCAACCTATCACTGCAATATCACATTTTGTCGATCTTTTTTTATACCCACATTTATGCTAGAAGTGGCGCTGGAAGTTTCATGTGCTCTGCCTACCCCTTTTGGGAATAAAGGCGTGAATGTATGTATGTATGTACGTATGTATGTTTTCTTTTTGAAGTGAAAACTTCTTTAGCGGCGCTGAGCACTTTTTGGGATGGGGAAAAATTGTTAAACTCGCGACAGATATTTGTGACATCAGATGCGTAAGAGGCCACGTGACCGTAGGAGGATGGCGAGAGATTCGGGACGAGGCTGGGGTCGGGGGGGAAAACGGGGGTTTGACTAGGGGCACATAGTTCTAATTTGTACTTTATTGTTAACAGTATAAGGTCGTAACACATTTTCCGTAAATGCAAATTCCATTTTGTTTTATCAAACTTTTATATATTGCTGTTAGCCGATTCGACTTCATTCAAAACTGAACGCTATTCGTAAGAATATAAAGCCGTTAAACACTTTGCAATTGCATATTCTGCAAATAAATTTGTAATTTTGTCCGCGCGTCCTTTACCGCTTTGCTATTGAGCAAATTCGAATAGTTCGAATTTGGGCGTTATTCCTAAAGAGATAAAGCTTTGAAAAATATTTGGCAATGACAAAAACAAATTGGTATTTTATTTTTTCGTCTCCTTCATCAATTTTGCCGAGTTAAGTTGAACTATAGCGTACTACTAATAAGTTTGTTATTAGATATATTGGCACGCAGGGGGAGAGAGGGGGGCGGAAGGTATTTTTTTTGCAAAATTAAAATTATTCAAGTTTTCACTTCTGCCGGCACTCCCGGAGTGCAAAAACCGATAGGTCTTTTTACAAGTTTTATAGTAACTTGACTTCTTTCGTATGTAAGTATAAAAGTATGTATGTAAGTAAGTTGTCCGTCAAATCTTGCAAGTTAAATTTGACGCACTTCCCGGTGACCGATTGAGCTGAAATTTTGGGTATAACTATAGTTTGGATGACATTCAATATTATGGTACCATCGAGCTGATCTGATGATAGAGACAGAAGGTGGCCATAGGAACTCCGTAATAAAACCATATAACCCCATCGAGTTGGGGCTCGTTAGAATCGTCTCAATGAGCAGTTGATGATGGTATACAGAAAAGTACAGTCGGCAATAAAAGCTTGTACCAAAAATTAAATTTTTGACAGAAACTTATTTATATATTTTCGTAACAACAATGCGTTTAGGTTTAGTAAATATATCAGGTTTAAAACAGCACCATCTATGGACACTTATCCTGCTAGAATCCTGCGCATGTATACTTTGTCCACTTACAAGCTAAGCTGTAATAAAGGTCAAGCCGTTCACTAGATGGCGCACAAATAAAGGATGTTATAAATTTTTTTGAATCGATTTACGATCTATTAAGGCCTGTGTCTGGTTGTTTTTTTTTTTTTTAAGTTGATAAGTGAAAATGAATATCTATTAATGATAATATTTGAGATTTCGTATAACGTAAAATATTAATATCCGTCAGTGGTGCTCCAAGCGACATCTCTTAACGTTCTTCAGAAATATTCGACCGCAGTATGGCATAGTTACTCTATGCTATATTTACTTTATGACCTGACGTACGAACAATGCGTTACGTGGTCGACTAGCTGTTCGGAATCTAAAAGTACCAACACTACCAACCGTAAGTAGGTAAGGTGAACGACCGAGTGCTCGATGCTGTTCTAGTATATAGCATGGGCACTATGTCAAAGCAATATGATTTAAATTGGAACAGAGGATTTTTCTTCATTCGAATTTAAGCTTTGACATAGAGTGTCCAAGCCATTACCTACAGCGTCGACGTTTACGTACCTTACTTTGTTGTATTATTTTAACGCAATCATCTTAAAAACCTCTTGAACGTAAGATGAAAAGTAATCGCCAAATATATTTTCTTATCTCCTTAATCCGCCTCCGTGGAGTTCAAGGTTTAGCCCCGAATTCGATTCGTCCAGTGAAGAAAGACCTCTCCAGCCCTTGCAAATATGCCTCACCAGAGCTCATAACAAAATGGATGGTGTTGGCACATGCCCAATTAAGCTGGACCTCTTCAAAGTATACAACTATCCGTTTTCAGAAGACAAAGAAACAGCGGTCAACCATCCGCGTACGTCCAATTTATTGAGATATTCTTTGACGGTACCACAGCAGGCTTAGTAGGGCTCTTTATTAACTGGATAAATACTAACATTATTCTCCAATCAAACATGACCTCTCAAGCTTACAAAGGAGCACGTTACGATAGGTCTCTATAAAATGGATATTATGGCTTAGTAAAATTCACCGCTTTCTTTCGCTACCTCGCAACTTGTTATAAGGTTTTGTTGAACTATAGACTTTAAGGTGTAGTCTGTAAAGTCTAATTTAAAAAGTTATCTTTTAAGTTATAATATGTTGCTATATTAGTGCATGGAAATAGAATATTTGTTTCGGAAATCACATTTGTAGGCAGTGGACTGCTAACCGCTTTGATCCCTATTAATAACTATTTCGTAGATAACAGTTTCCAGGCCCGTGGGTACTTTTATTGATAAGGGCAAGGCTGTATTATAGAAAGGGAAAAATACATAACAAGACTGACATATCCACGTGCCTTGAACTCTTATAAATATTATTGCGAACTATTTTAAAGCATTGCCAGAAGTTTCAGTCGCTCATGTTTGGAGCAGCCCAATGCTGATCCATGTTATGTTTGTTGTCACAAATAAATGCGAATTCTATTCTGTTCTATTCCATCTGGGTCGTGGTTTCGATCGCGGGTGCGGCTCTTACTACAGTTTTTCAAAATAATTCGCTCTGCTGTATCCTTAAAGATAATACGCAGGTATATATATAATCACGCCTATTTCCCAGAGATCACCAATTTCCACTTGCTACGATCTTGACCAACCTGCTCGCTTTATTCACTTTCATTACATATTCGTCGGTTTAGGGGGTAAACTAAACATAATAAATATTAATATAATATCTCGTATTCACGTTATAATTATAACAGCACGTTTCCTAGATTATTAGACTCGTCTCGTAGGAGTGGAGCCGTCGTGGAGTAGCTCGGCGGCCGGGCGCCGCGCGAGCCAGACAGGGCGGCGGGGCAGCGCGCCAACTCAGCTGTGTCGCTGTAACAACGACATGAGTGGATTCGTGAACTGACCGAATATTTTTTCTCACTACTACGGTGGTACAAAAGCATACGGCCTGTCTGATGGTAAGCATACACCGTCGCCTATGGAGACTTGCGACAGTTGCGACACCAGAAGAAGTACAGTCTAATTGCAAGCTTCTGGTCTTATCGATGAACGTTAAGCAAAACCTATTTAAGTTAAAATGCCGTTAAATTTAGTCTGTCACTTTGACACATCTTACAGACTACAGATTTTTTTTGATGTGTCTAAAAAAAAAGAAAATTATTATTTTGTACCTTTTCTCAACTTGTGTGAATTATTAATAGGCTTTGTAAGACTTTAACGTTAATTAATTTGAAGTGAAGCCATTGTATACAAAATTTATTAGTAGTAAGAAGTCTAGATTAAGAAAGAGTTAGTAGTAATTAATATAACCGAGATTTAAGCTTGTTTGTTGTGTCCTTACTAGCATTTAAACTAACTGGTATCTACTGTCATCCTCAAGTGTAAGAGAAGAAGTAGGCCAAGAAAATGTTGGATGGACTGTGAGTGATGGAATAGGAAGTAAGTGACGGGCAATATAGAGGTATCCTCCTAGGGCCCATGGGCCTACTCATAGGAACTATTCTGTCGAGGGAATTTAAATTATATTCAACTGGAATAGAGTTGCATTTGTTTTGTTTCGGGCACTTTTTAAAGCAAACGAAAATCAACTATTTCCGACGCAATACGATTCCAATTCCAATGCCATTTTGTGTTGTATGGTGGGCCTTAGGAGGATGGAATAATGAAAACATGCTGCGCCGACCTGTGTAAATGGGATAAGGACGAGCGAATGATGATCGACTTTCATCTCCAATTAGATTTAGATTTAATTTACAGGCAATCCAGGTTTAAAACTATCTCTAGATGTCAACACCATATGGGGTGCCAAGGGGAGAGCCCACTACGATGGAGTGGCCCGTGTGCTCGTTTGTCTGCACCCAAACATATATGTATTATATCTATAGAACAATGTAATCTATTTTTTAATTAATCACATTCAAATAATATACATGTCCCACAATACATCGCAACAAAACAACACATTAAAATTAGAAACCTAAGCCTACTAATCTAAACTAAAAACTAAGTATCGAATAACCCGCCCCGCGCCACTCCAGGCGCAAAGGTTCCCATCACGCTAGCCGCATTGCCGCGCTGCACAGCTATGGCTAACCTTTGCACCAGAAATGACCCAGAGCGGGGATCCAGGCCTCTCTCCTGCAACTAGAACAAAGTGAAAAAACTAATCGATGGTTTTTTCAAGATCCATGCCCGTTCTTGTCAAAAATTAAACCTTTATTCAATAAAATTGCCTACCCTCGTCAACAAAATGTGCTTAGTCCTTTTCTCACAAACGCAAATGTCAGAATGACCGATAAAGACAAACGAATTTTAACGATATTTAACTTAAATAGGATTAATGAACGTTTATGAATAAAGGCATTAGTCGTTTTATGACAAACCAATCTGACTATTCAACACGACATTAACAGTAACTTCACGCAATACGAAAACAGCATGAATAACATGAGTTGGTACCTACAGTGTGTGTAAAAAACAGTTAAGGGGATGCCCCGATTCCGATTCTTCGAAGAATAACAATAATTCACTGTTCCAGACGGGAACAAGGGGAGATGATTTAAACCATCATTGAAAGAAAGACTGTTTAATGCAGTTTAAAGTAATACAAATTTTGGTTTTATGTGGAGTGTTTCGCTAGGCGATAGAAAGGCAAGTGTGTCGAGCAGAGGGCTCTAATGGATGGCGTGGGTGTGTGGTGAGCTAGGATTGGCTGATTACATGTATCACGCAATATTTAAGCTATCTGATTGGCAGAGGTTCGATACAATGCAAATATATGCCTTGTGTAGTGTAAATAAGGTGTATAATCAGTTAACAGTAAAATAATCTTAATAACTAAATGATGTGCTGAACGCAGCGGCGTGAACATTCACTTATATGAGAAAATACAACATGCAAAGTTCATAATATTTATAAACTTAAGCAGGTAATAAACAATAAACCGAGGATTGTATAGTGCTTTTCTCAAACGATGTGAGGAAATATAAAAATAAAAATAATTACAATCGGAACGAAAGATCAGAAAACAATTGTGTAATTTGCCGCCTTTTTAAGAAGCCGTTCGAGCACGAAGTTTAACCGCACATGAAGTGTAGCACCTACCATAGATTTTGTTTTTTTTTATGTCGCAAGAATGCTTACAGTCTAGTGGTGGTTGGCAGAATGTAATTTTTCCTTTGTCAGTTTAATATTAGTAAGCAAATTTAAAAAGTTAGAGTAGCGGACAATAATGGTTTTACTTAGGGTTTTCATACATTACTTCTTGGCGTAAGGCCATGAAGAAATGTAGGGAGCCATAAACAAGAACTTTCATGTCTTCATTTCGTGATATTAACGCATACATTTCCGAGCATGTTTGAGAAAATGATATTTATCAACCCTTTTGGGACATCATCCACCTAGTGGTTTTTCCCGGTAGTGCTCAAACGAACCAGGGGTCCACTTTGGCACCTAATCCCAAGATTTGGCGAAGGTAATATTTTTACGAAAGCGACTGCCATCTGTCCTTCCAACCCAGAAGGAAACTAGACCTTATTTAGTGGGACCGGTTTCCTCACGATTTTTTTCCTACACCAAAAAGCCACAGTTAATTATCAAATGATATTTCGTATATAGGTATTTTGAAAAACGCCCTTTGGACAGTTGACGTCAAAGATATGTATATTTTTTTCGCCTTATTACAATGGAATAAGGTGCAAAAGTGTATACATATCTTTGAACTCGACTGACACTTTACATGTCATTTTAATTTGATTATATCGCTTATCAATGCATCTGCCACTACAATAAACACATCATCATCATCATCACCATCATATCATAGCCGAGAGACGTCCACTGCTGGACATAGGAGTGCCCCAAAGAGTGCCAAAGTGATCGATCCTGCGGCACCCGCACCCAGTAGACTCCCGCGACAATAGACATAAGCAGATATACAGACATAAACATAAATAGACATAAATTCAATGTTTTTGGAACTATACAATATTACTAATGGCTTGAGCAGTAAAAATTGCGAGCCAGTCTTTTTTTTGATTTTTATTTTATTTCGAAATAGTGTTTCGACAAAAAATCTATACAATTAACGATCCTGCTCGCAAAAAATCACGAGAATCGGTTGAGAAATGCGACCAAACGTCTAGCACAACTTGATGTACGCTTTGCGGACGACTGAGCGTCCCTTGTCTCACTCGCACCGTGCAAATTAGAAAAAGGAGGGTAGATCTTTCTCGACTCGAGTCGCGGCGCGGCGTCAGTTGTGGTCCCCGTATCGTGGTCGGCCTTATCACGCGATAAGTGACAAGATAGAGCGTCCGTCTCGTTCTATTGAACGGTGTCAGCCAGTGGCGGACGCTCTATCTTGTCACTTATCGTGTGATAAAGCCGTCCATGCTACGGGGGTCTGCAGAGACGAACAGCGGGACAGACACCGGACACTGGACGCCGGACAGAAACGACTTTCGGCCCAAGGAGACACATAGAACTTCGTTCGGTTCGCTCGCCTGTTCGATAAGATAAGTTTACGTGACCTGTCAAAGAAAATATACTTAATGCGACTTCAAATCATACTGCTCGAGCAGACAAATGTAATACCGCATTAGATTTCGTTTCGCGTTTCATATTTTCTGATAGAGAAAGCTGATTAATGCCGCATACACGTCCCTGCTGCAACGAAGCTGAAAAATGATACAATCTTACCTGTGCCGGCACTCGTATTCACAACACTCACAGGCAATTCATCTCAGGCGAAACAGTGTGCAGGACGCGTCGCATATTTATTTATTTAAATCAGGCAACAAAGACCCATATTACAAATACCTTAAAGACTAACATACATATCAATATAAAATCGAGCTACGAAAGCATTCTTGGCCACGCTGTAACGGAAAACTTGGTCCGTTCTGCTCGCTCGTTCAATAAGTTCGTCCAAGTCTAGGTAATTGAACGCCACATTCGATTAGTTACGAGTAGACCAATGTGATTGACATAATCTTAGTTATTACTGATAGCTATTCAAAATATTATATTTATGTATCTTGAATTTATTTGACTTAGTTTCTGAATAGATGCCATTTATATTTACAGTACGGATTCTGCAGGTCGACCACGTCAGTCGAATTCATAATCATATGTAAGTTCTTAAAGTTTCAATAATAACTGAGCAACCTTATGCCCTTGAAAATAAAGCTGTGTTCACATATTTTTGAACACTTTGGCCGTACACATATTTTAGAAATCGACTGTACGTACGTTAGGCAGATCTAAGTAAACATTTTTCTATAGAAAAAAATACCGTTGAATTGTCCTTACGCGCGTTCGAAACGTTTCGTGATTGATTATGTTAGAAAACTCCGAACAGAGCAAGCATACAGGTAACAATCGTTACCATATTACTAGAAAGAAAAAAAACTAGATTCGAGATGAATATTCCAGAACAAAAAAATAAATTAGGAAATTGCAGGCAGTGGCTTTTTGCTGAAGGAAAACATCGTGAGGAAACCGGTCTTATCCCAACAAGGTCTTGTTTCCGTCTGGGTTGGAAGGTCAGATGGCGGTCGCTTCGTAAAACTAGTGCCTATGCCTAAGCTGACCCCGGGCTCCTTTAGGGCACAACCGGGAATACCGCTAGGATGATGATCGAATATAGACACTGTATCTCTTTTGCCTCAGTACGTTGAGATTTATTGGTATTCCTTAAGAGTCCGCAGTAAGCTCGGCCGAATTTCACCTTCCCATACAAACGTAGTTACGCTCTCATTTTAAAACTACGTGTTGGATTGTGACGAAACTTTGCATATACATTGACATGAGGTATATCTACGTCTGTAATTAGTTTATATGCTTCCAGTTTATAAAACAAACGAAATACAGCAAAAAGAAGTTTTGTATGAAAACTTAAATTCACTGTATTTTTTTTACTATGGTATCTGAAGCTATATAAACTAATTACAGACATAGACATACCTCATTTCATTGTACATGCAAAGTTTCGCTACAATCCAACAAGTAGTTTTAAAATGAGAGCGTAACTACGTTTGTATGGAGAATCGAGCTTACTGCGGACTCTTAAGCAACGGGATTCGTTCAGGAACCTCAGTTTACGGACTATATATACGAGCCGATCAGTAAATCATAACCCCCACGTGTTTTAAACCCATTCACATTAAATCATTCTCTGAAATATGCTCGGTCACTGATTTATTAAGGTATTTCCTTTAGCATCTTGAGATAAACGATGTCAATAGCTTACATGGGAATATGCGCTTTGTGATCGTGTTATAAGGTCTCAATTCTAATGAGAAATAGTGAGGCTACAAGGCCAAGCTGATTGCGACTGCTGATCCTACAGGCTGTTTCGGGCTTTTGGGACGAAAAGGACTTAACCTACTTAAATGAAAGTTTTCTTACTTCAATGAATGACGAAGGGTCAGGCTCATATAGATGACAAAACCAAGTCATTATAAAGTACCTACAAATGTACATTTTGTAAAAGTTACCTACATTGACGACCGCTTTAGCCTAGTTGGTAGTGACCCTGCCTACGAAGCAAGAGGTCCTGGGTTCGAATCTCGGTAAGGGCATTTATTTGTGTGATGAGTACGAATATTTGTTCCTGACTCATGGATGTTTTCTATGTATTTAAGTATTTATTTATCTATATAAGTATGTTTATCGTCGTCTAGTACCCACAGTACAAGCTTTGCTTGGGACTAGGTCGATTTCTGTAAGATTATCCCCTAATATTTATTTATTTATTTATGTGTTCGGAGCCCACGGCGTTCACCATAAATTCAACCCCCAACGGTATACTACACCCGGGGAAACATCGGTCCGTGCTCGCTGAATGCTAAGTGCAATGTCAATTATTCCGGCTCCCGAAGTGTCGGTGTTTTGCTGTCCTTCTTTACTTTTTAGAATAGAATAGAATATCATTTATTTATGACAACAACACATACATACACATAAATCACAAATACAAAAGAGAAAACAACATTGCCACGAAACGGTTCGATCTCAGCGTTGTGCTGACCTGGTGCCTGGTGGCCAGCGCTGGTCTTCCGATGGAACCATCCGGTGATTCCACGGCGTAAGAAATATTTTACACTCGCACAAAAAAATTATAGTAATATAAAACAAAAAACAATACCGCAAAGACAAATAATAAAATTCCCGAACGCAACAATAACCGCGTCGACCGACCCACTATTTAAGTGAGTATTTGTACAATAAAGTGCTGTCAATTAGGTTAGTTATATTATGTACGGTTGACCTCGCAAAGGGTACGCTCTTGTACCCTGTCGCTTTAACGTCATGTTTAAACTGTCATTATCGTCATCAGCATTGGCCACAGCATCTATGACAGATGAAACTGTCAGACGAAGTTGCCAAACGGATGAAAGCGGATATGCTAATTTACGTCTATAATCTTATGCTATGCACCACAAACTCGCACGTCAATAACTTTTTAGAGTAGTTTCGGTCTGTGTCACAGACTAGACCAATTATTAGCATTATAATCATAATAATCATAATCATAATCATAACTTTATTTGTCGAAAAGCAGGTGATGATGAACACAGGTAACGTGTTACAGGCATTGCCTTACTTAAAGTATTCTCCTTTTTGCCATACAAGACATACAAATATTTATATTTCAGCGTCTTAAATTAAGCAGTCAGAAGTAGAAGCAGAGGTTGTAGATAACACCACACAAATACAATATTTATAGGTACTTAATTCTTAATTTACATTTTCTAAAATTACAATGAGGAGTATAATGTCAAAGTATTTTTATATAATGTCAAAGTTGATGAATACAAATAACTGTTCACAATACATTAAATTAGTTTACTGTCATTTAAATATTCATGTATGTCATAATAACATTTATTTTTAGTAGTTTTCGTATCGTATTCCGGAATTTATTGGTAGGTAACATCTGATAGACATTGGCAGCTTATTGAATAATTTTATAGCCATGCAAAAAATGCTTTTCTTGAATAGCGCGCAGTATGCACGTGGATTTGAGAGTGTTTCTTTGGCGGACGCTGTGTGTTTGGTGAGTAACCTTTTTGTGCTGAAAAGTTTATATACAGGGTGTATCAAAAATGGGGTGTGAACCAATCAAGGGCATATTCGGTAGCGCATTGCGATTCGAAATATGCATTTGGTTATGTTTTTTATTTTTTGATTATTTTTGTTTACCTACATGGATATCCTTGTTTTTGTTTACATTACAGTCTTTGTTTTTGTTGACATTGTTTGTGTATGACAACATTCATAGGGTGGGAGGGTTTATTTCATTTACAACCACTGCGCGCACAGCTGTGTTATGAAAACATTTTTTTTGTATATGTTTTTTGACCCGCCAGTGACAGCTTTTACGTTTTTGATGTCATACACAAGCAATCAACAAACTTTTCAATGTAAACAAAAACAAATCAAAATTTTAAAAAGATAAACAAATGCATTTTTGGTATCGCAATACGCTACCGAACTTGCCCTTGATCGATTAACACCCTATTTTTGATACACCCTGTATATTTCAATGTCCTTTTGTTCTACGCTAGCGCCCTGTGGGTTAAGAACACAAAGCGAGCTTATAGCGTCCTATGCGTTCAGCATAACAATGTTATCAGGATGCTGTTAGGAAGGCCCAAGGCTGTTGGTGTAGTGCCTCGGGGATGTTCGCAGAGGCACGCACTAATCCATGCGATTATGCGAAATAAAATTTCATCCCTGATAGCTCGAGGGAGGCAAAGTACTAACAGCATCCTGAAAATGATGGCTGGTAGATTTGACCCAATACTACAATATTGGATTGGGCAGGTCAAATTTACTTTGCTATATATTAAGGAAGTGTATGTCATCACATCAGTATGTCAGTCTCCGTTGTGTGTTAAATTATGTCCTAATAATTAAAATTAAAATGTAACTAACACGCCTTACATGGGTCGGTAAAGACCTGAAATAAAAGATTTCATTGTTTCATTCATTTGTTCATATTTGAGCAACCCAGGTTGTGTTCAGAAAGAGACATGACGAATCCTCAAATCAAAAAACAGTCGGCAACGCGCTTGTTTCCTCTGGAATCGCAAACGTCCATAGGCTATGTTCTGATTGGCATCGTGCGACCCATATGCTTACCTACTTACATTTCAGATTCCAATTTTTGTATGTGTTAATGTACCTACATACAAATTATTAGTATGTATATTTGCTCCCATTACCCAATTATAGCCAAAAACCTTGCTTTTAGTTGTCATAGAAACATTAAAGACATTTTTCGGATTTTCAAATTACTTACCTACTTGTAACTTAGTCCATTCCCCACAAAATTTGAGAACCAGGTGAAAGAAATAAGCTGAATGTTACACGTCGTCCAATTTTCCTCCACATTATTTTCAATAAAGCCCCACAACTCCGTCCATTTAGGTCAAACACTCGAATAGGCATATTTACTGGATTCTAGAAAACTCCGCCGCCGTGCCTACCCAAGGGATAAACTTAGTGGTAAATACGTGCTTAAATAATATTACGATTTTACGATTCTTACACATTATTGTTACTTCAATCAGCTATTTATTTACCTCTGAGGTTTCCCGACGTCCGTTCACCAACTGTCAGAGGTGTCCTCCCCGCTGCCCATTCGGCATCCCCGACACGAAGAAGTAGAACGTGAAATCTCAGAGAGGTAAAGAAAGAAATAAGTTAATTATACGCGATTTAGTCCCGTTTAGTAACCAATAGTATTGTGAATAAATCATCGGTACTTTAGTTTCTTTAAGATTGATTGCTTGCGTTCTTGGACCAATCAACACTTGATAGCTTTTCTCATCCTGCGTTTATGAACATTCAAATTCATTCAACCCTATTTTACCCCTTCTAAAGCACCATTGCCAAAAATGCTGATTTAGAACAATTTTTATTTGCAACCCAAAAACCAAATAATTATCATCCTCCTAGCGTTATTCCCGGTTGTGCCCTAAAGGAGCCCGGGGTCCGCTTTGATACCTAATCCCAAGATTTGGCATAGGCACTAGTTTTATGAAAGCGACCGCCATCTGACCATCCAACCCAGAGAGAAAAGTAGACCTCATTGGGATTAGACCGGTTTCCTCACGATGTTTTCCTTCACCGAAAAGCTGACGGTAAATAGTCCGTACGTTCCGAAAAAACTAAAATAATATATTTAAAAAAAACAAAATTTCTTTATCCGTTGAAGAATCTGTGTTACATAGATGTTCGGTAGTTTAGGCTGTGCGTTGTCCGTCAAAGTTAACACATTTACTGCCAAGTATCGCTACACGCTAGGCTCTTATCTATCCTGACCCATCATACAGGACGCAGCTATGCGTTAAAGGGAGTAACACGTATTTATGTCTCGTTCTACCGCATAGCCGCGTCCTGTATGATGGGTCAGGATGGCCCATTGTGTGGAGCGGCCATTAGCCGATCCCATGGTTGCCTGGCTTTGGCCTATGGCATAGGTATTAAAGTATGCCAAAAACGAACCTTTATTGATTGTCTTTGGTCTAAGTTGTCTAGTTTACAAACAAATGAAATACTTGACTACTGAAATAGTTGTCATGATGGAAAGCTTTATGTTAAAGTAAACAAAACCAGACGGTTATTACATTAATTAGTTTTCTTTCCCCTGGTGCTTGGAATCCTAATAGTATGCGGGCGCTAGGCGGGTTTCTGGCAGTGAAATTGTTAAGTCATCATCATCATCATCATATCAGCCGAAAGACGTCCACTGGTGGACATAGGCCTCCCCCAAAGAGTGCCACAATGACCGGTCCTGCGCCACCCGCATCCAGCGGACTCCCGCGACCTTTACCAGGTCATCAGCCCACCTTGTGGGGGGCCTACCCACGCTGCGCCTTCCGGTACGTGGTCGCCACTCAAGAACCTTAAGAATTGTTAAGTAACCGTACCGTTTTACATGTATAGATAAAATAATCAGATTTAGAGCAGTTTCACTAACAAAAATGAATTTGCTACTTTTTCCGCCTAGACCGCACCCGCGGCTAACGGCCCAATTTCAGGTTTTCAGGCCAGCGGTTTCAGGATGACGGGGCCATATTTGTTGGCACGTTTTGTGATAAATGTGATTTATCTTCTAGTTCTTTGTAGAGTTTTATTGTGCTCTTACAGAACTAGCAAGATTATTGAGGGTTCCGTGGCCAAAATGGGACGAACTGAACCCTAATCTGAATGATTTTGTCGTGTTCGTCCGTCTGTCCGTATGGCGCAGATAGTTCACTCGGAAACCATAAGATTTGTGAGGCGATTCTAATAGCTCCCGTGTTTATCGAGAATTGTGTGGTAGAAATAAAGGCTGGTTCCACTAAATGAGAGTGTATTAGGCTTTTCACAGTTTATACTAGCTAATTATAAAACACACACAACTTGTCAGTCTTTATCGTAAAACAATTGCAGCTCAAAGCTGACAGAAAATAAATAATATATAAAGAGTTTTGCTGCTAGGCAAAACGCCACAAAGACATGTAATGTATTTGGGTTACAGCTGAATTTTGTGCGCCGCAAGTTAGTTACGTATTTAAATTACTCACACAAAAATTGGCAAACCTTTTTTTTTCCCATAAGTACAGTCAGCTGCAAAGAAAAGTGCCGTATTGAAAACATATTGGTTGCAACGCTCTCGCTGTCCCATATTTGGCTTTCTCTATCATATCATATCTGTCGTATAAATCTTCAGTAGCAATAGTGAGTAAATGAACTGTACAATCAACTACAAAGAGATTTATCCATGTTAGTCTTACAAAATGTAGGAACTTTTAGTATGAAAAAAATCATCGATTCCTTTAAAGTGCTATTATTATGTATCCAACCAAGTTTCCTATGAATCTACTCCTGCAACCTTCATTTATTATCTAGCAATATCAAAGAGAATATAACCACTATGACAAATATAATATTTCAATATTCTAAAGAAATGTAACCTTTTTGAATAGTTTGCCAGACGCAAACAAAGAAGTATTATTTCTCCAATACCCTGAGACAGATGTATGCAATGACAAGTCTGCACTGCTTTCGTGAGTTGTCAGTGTCAGTCGTCAGAGCGATCATTGTAATCGCACATAGGTTAGGGAGGTACATCATTATTGCATATTAAACGAGTCGGTGATAATGTAAGTTCATTGCTACTAGGGTCGTTCATTATGGCAAACGAAAATTTACTTCATTTTGTAAGACTAACATGGATACATCTCTTTTTAGTTGACTGTATACTGTGTAGCATTTACCTTTATCTGCGTTGCACCAATAGGTCACATCAGTTAATGCAAGACCTTGCAATTGCCATCTTACGTCTTTTTAGGCTTTCTTTACATCATTGATTCACTCTCTTGGTTCTTGTAACCCCAACTTCTAAGAAAGGGTATACTTCTGTACACTGCTTTTGATATCGTGATTACTTATATTATCGGTTTCTGTTCATTTGAACCGTATTTAATCCTATATTTTCCCTATTCCTGAAATTCTTAAAAATAATAAATACGTTTGTTATTTTCTGTTGACAATCTGTCAACAACGTTGTGTTCTTCTAAATAGTCATTTTCACTACCATAAAGGTTAGGTTTTATACTTTTCGGCTAAGTCTGTATACTTTTAGGTACTTATGAAACTCTGGTAGCTTGTAATTTTTGAAATATGAAATTATTATATGTAATTCTAGAACATGGGATCCCTTGGGTATAAAAGCCGATACAGCCGCTGTATTAAAGGAGTTTTACCTTCGACTTCCAAACAAGAAGTACAGAACAGATCCGTTGCGGGGTCACAGCCGGCCCCGCAACTCAAGAGGGTCCCTAAACCTACTCGTCGGTCGTCAGTTTTACTACGAATTGCGTCCCTGCTGGACGACTGCCTTTGCGGGGCTCCCCTACTGAGCACCTGCCTCCCGAAGCGCTACATCTGTACACCACCCTTCGGAACGGCCCAGCTGAGCTCCTCCCGAGCGTTTGGCTTGGAAGACTCCCTGCTGCACGCGTCCTACTACGCGCCGGCCACTGCTCACGCCCTACGGGACGTTCCTATCTGCTGCATGCGCCTTACTTCTCGCCTACCTACTGCTCACGCCCTACTACGCGCCTGGTTGTCGACTGCCGCGCTACACGCGCCCCTACCGAGCGCCTGGCGGAGGCTTATACCCTGACGGTACGCCCGTACGCTTACTCCTCGCACGCGCTGCTACGCACGCCTCCGGCCTGTCACATCTACCTGCGGAACCCTCACATCCTACGGCGCGACTTCCTGGGGATCCCACTGGTTCCGTTTAATTCTTTCCTAATTTAACCACCACGTGTCCTGGTAACTAGGTACTACTGTTTGCTTGTCAAGAAACTCTCTTAATAAAGAACCTCGACCCTAACTTTTCTTTTGTAATTTGTATTTAGCTTTCATACTTGTTACGTGGGCTTCCAAAAAGGTTTGTAAGTCCACGTAACGTGACAGTTTTTGGCGCCCAACGCAAGAGGCCTTATTTTTTGACAAGCTTATTTTTTTCTAAATTTTAAAAACTACAGACAACATACGTCACTAAAACCTCTTTATTTCGGCCTCATATTAACTAACTTCTACCTAAAATATATATTTTTTTTAACTCAGTTACTATGGCACGTCCTATCAAATATGTTAACTTAAATAAGCCTGAACTCGAATACGAGGTTATAATTAGGTTAGAGGAACCAAGAGAAAATTTGGTAGCTTTAAAAAAACAGGCAGAAACACTGGGTCAATCGCAACCACCGACAGAGGTCTTGCAGTCAGTCATTCCTCCTGAAGAAGATCTCGAACAGGTTGAAACTTGTCTGAATTACTTTGAATCAAAGATCAACCAGTTACAATCCAAAGCTTCTCCATACGCGTGTAAAAGATTAGAATCATTTCAAAATCACTTATTTTTTCGACTTAGACGCATCGACTTAGACCATAACTCGCCTCTCACAGACAAACTTAACCGACTTTCGGAAAGATTCAAGGTTTTAGAGAACAAATATGAAGCTCTACTTTTTGAATCTGCGGAAACTACACCCTTAGCATCTCCTCACTGCCCTCCTCTTGGAACAACACCTGAAGCCCCTTTATCTTCTCACTTAGTTACAAACCAACACTCAGAACAGAGTATTCCCTTTCAAAATATTGCTCAAACGACGTCCTCTCCTAATATAATCCCAGAACTTAGAAAACTATCCTATAACGGCAACTCCTGCCCAAAATCTTTTCTCCAAAAAATTGAAGAGTTTGGTGTTTCCCGCAATCTGAAAAAGGAACGCCTTGCTGACTTAGTCTTTGAAATTTTCACTGATAAAGCCCTTCATTGGATTCGATTTCAGAAAGATCGTCAACCAGACCTCTCGTGGTGTGAAATCTCAAACCTACTTATTAGAGATTTCGGTAATACGGATTATGACTTCAAACTCTTGACTGCTATCAACGCTAGAACTCAAGGTTCTCGAGACTATCATCATTTATATCTCCATTATGCATGGTATGTTCTCTCGTCTCAACAAAAAAATAAGTGAATCTGAGCAACTCTCAATTCTCCTCAGAAACATACGCCCCTGCTATTCAGTATTCGTGGCATTGAATAAAATTGATTCCATTGATTCTCTGATATCAGTCTGCCAAAATTACGAATATATTCTGGATAGAGACCGTAACTTTAAAGAACCTAAACCTGCTATTGATCAATTAGCATCTGAATTCAATTACAACCCTTCGACATCCTCATCTAAAACTTCCCTCCCTAGCCAGCCTAAAACCCAGTTCAATTCAGACTCAAGACCCCCTTTTAAGAATTATTTTTCTAAACAAGTAAATAGCATCTCTGATAAATTTACCTCTAACCTCTTCTGTGTTCGATGTCGCGCAAACGGCCACTCTCTTCGAACTTGTCAGCAACCTCATTTTCCCATTTGCTTTAAATGCGGTCTGCGAGGCTTTAAAACCCCAGACTGCCCTGACTGTAATACCAAACACTATTCCTCTCCAAAAAACTAACTTTGCACGACTCCGATAGCACCAATAACTCTAGCCCTTTTGACATAATTGACTGGCAAAATTGGCTTACTTATCTTCGTAATTTCTTCAATCTTTACAAGATTTCGTCAGTCCTTTATGAAGAAGAAAAGGATCATAATAGACCTTTTCTTAACTTTACTATCGACGGAATCCCTTTTTCCGGTTTGCTAGATAGTGGAAGTTCTTTAACTATATTAGGCAACAATTCTCACCTTGACCTTTTGAAAAAAGGTTATTCTTTATCGAAGTCGTGCCCACTTTCAGTCGCTACAGCTAATAACCACAAATTGCAATCATTAGGCTATATCGACTTACTCATGACTTTTAATAATCAAACTCATGCTATAAGAGCCTACGCGTTTCCTGAAATACACCCTTCAATCATCTTAGGTGTAGACTTTTGGAAAACTTTTAATCTTATACCCGAATTGCTTAAACCTACTATCTTTGACAATGTACAGTGTAATACCATTACATCTGACACTGGGAAGATCCTCACTTATGAAGCATTATCTACGGAACAGAAAGACATAGCTGCAGACATCATCGCCAGATTCAAGCAAATTTCCTTCGAAGAAAAAGGCGAACTTGGAAAGACTCATCTGATTTGCCATAAAATCGATACAGGGAACTCTCCACCTGTAAGACAACGCTGCTACCGGCTATCACCTGAAAAACAAAGAGCACTTATAAACGAAGTAGACAAGATGCTTGGCTGGAAAGTGATTGAACCCTGCGAGAGCCCTTGGTTATCTCCGGTGATCATAACTCCTAAGAAGAATGGTGAATGGCGTTTCTGTGTTGACAGTAGAAAACTTAACTCTATCACTCGTCGTGATGCCTATAGCCTGCCAGTAATGAACGAAATATTAGACCACTTGAGAGATGCTAAATATCTTTCAAGCATTGATATTGCGAAAGCTTTCTGGGAAGTCCCACTACACCCTCCAGACAGGGATAAGACAGCTTTTTACGTTCCAGGTAGAGGAATGTACCGCTTTGTTGTCATGCCTTTTGGTCTAACCAATGCTCCAGCGACACAACAAAGACTAATGGACGCGCTGTTCACCCCGGAATTTGAGCATAAAGTATTTTGCTACTTAGACGATATCGTCATCATCAGCAAGACCTTTGAAGAACATATTTCCCTTCTTATCAGAGTTCTTGAAAAACTAACATACGCAGGTTTGACGATTAACTACGAAAAAAGTCAATTCTTCAAAAAAGAACTAAAATACCTTGGTTTTATGGTCGATGAACAAGGCTTGAGAGCTGACCCTGACAAAGTTCGGGCAATTTTAGAATATCCTACGCCGACTACAAAAAAAGAGATAAGAAGATTTCACGGCAGCTGCAGTTGGTTTAGAAGATTTATCCCAAACTTCAGTACTATTGCAGCACCTCTTAATAAATTGGCAGCCTCGGGGAAGAACTCGCCAAAATTTGGCTGGACTGCCGAAGCCAACTCCGCCTTCCTAAAGATGAAGGAACTACTTGTGACAACTCCAATCCTTGCCTGCCCTAATTTTGATGAACCTTTTGCTGTTCACTGCGATGCCTCCAACGATGGAATCGGAGCGATGCTCACACAAAAGCAAGATAATAGAGAAGTCGTAATAGCATACATGAGCAAAAGTTTCAATAAGCATGAACGGAACTACTCAACCACAGAACGGGAGACGTTAGCTGTCATTTCAGCTCTTGAGCACTGGAGATGCTACGTGGACAATGGAAAAGAATTTACTGTTTACACGGACCATGCTGCTCTAAAATGGTTCCTAAATCTATCTAATCCTTCAGGTAGACTAGCTAGATGGGCCCTCAGACTCTCAACATTCAACTGCGTTTTAAAACACAAGCAAGGAAAAGACAACGTTGTCCCCGATCTACTCTCTCGCTCGTTCGACAGGAATCCTGATCTTCATCAAACGGCACCAATTACTCAAGAAATTCAACGTACTAACGATGAAGACCACAACAGATTAATCTCGGACTGTCAAAACAATCCGGACAGTTACCCGAACTACTACTATAGAGACAACAAGCTATTCCGTCGTAGTTACGATCAAAACTCCATAACGGACGATTTTGCCTGGAAGGAAGTTCCTCTTCCTTCAACTAGAAAATCACTTATCGAAGAATTCCATGGCTCTCTACCTAATCCACACTTGGGCATATTCAAGACTTACAAGAAATTAGCACTACAATACTACTGGACTGGCATGTTTAGAGATGTTGCTAAATACATATCAAAATGCGAAACTTGTTTAGCCTACAAACACTCTAACCACTCTCCTTATGGCATCATGGGTAAACCTAAAATTTGTTCTCGCCCGTTCCAATGCATATCGTTAGATCTCGTGGGTCCGTTACCGATGACTAGAAAAAGAAACCAATATATACTAGTTATAAATTGCTACTTTACTAAATACAGCATAATTTTCCCTTTAAAACGTGCAAGGACTACTGATATTACCTTTCACCTAGAAAATTTTGTTTTTCTGGTTTTTGGAGTACCACAGACAATCATTATGGACAATGGACCTCAATTCCAGTCGCGTGAGTTCCATAACCTAATCAATAAATACAGAATACCTTTCGCGAACTTTAATCCTCTTTATTGCCCTCAAGTTAACCCCACAGAGAGGTACAATAAGACTCTTATCACGGCCTTAGCGTCTCTTGTTGGGGACGACCATAGATCTTGGGATAACCATCTTCCAATTATTCAGTCTGCTATGAATAATTCAGTGAACCTGGTAACCGGTTTTACACCCTCTTTCCTAGTTTTTGGACGCGAAACTATTCCTTGCGGCTCCATGTATTCACCATGCCAAAATCTTGAGGAAATAGTTTTTCTTCCTAGAGACATGTATGCTAATAACCTTGGCCTGCTATCATCTATTTACGATAAAGTTCAGGTTGCCTTGTACACAGCACATTTAAAGAATAGCAATAGGTACGATCTTAGAAGGTCATTCAAAGAATTTAACATCGATGATATAGTTTGGAGGAAAAACTACGTCCTAAGTAACGCTGGCACTTACTTCAGTGCGAAACTGGCTCCAAAATACTTAAAATGCAGAGTTATTCAAAAACTCTCGCCCCTGGTGTATATCCTTGAAGATCCTAATGGTTCAAGAAACAAATGGCACATTAAGGATTTCAAAACATAGCATTTAGTTTAAGTTTATTTAATTTCACTTCATTACACATTATTTTACGTTCTTTTCTTTGCAGCTTTTCATTATGCTGACTTATTAGCGTGCGACTGTTCTGTAATGACTCGCTTCTGCTTTTCTTTCTTAGCTCTGTAAATAAATAAAAAATTGTAGTAGCCTAGGACTACTGCACCCTCTTTAGTTCTAAACTAACCCCTCTACTAGTTGGCTCTAAACCAACTAGTCTAGAATTTCCTCGAGCGGATGACTAACTCGTTAAATAAGCCCTTAGGTTCTTCACATTTTCCCCTAGTTGGCGCTAGACCAACTAGGCCTGTATATAGTATTTCCTCGAGCGGATCGCCAACTCGTAAAATAAGCCGTGGGTTCGTCATTTTTCCCGTGGAGCGGCTGACTACTCCCTCAAAAAAAAAAAAGGCCTTAGGTCATGATAAGGAGTTCCTTAGGAGTGTGCGTCATTGAATGTGAACCACATCCCCTTATTTTATCTGGAGATGAATGTATGTGTGATTTTTGAAAGAGACGCAAGGAAGATCTGGAGCTTCTTAGTTGTATATAATTTTCTTCATGTTATTAGCACCTCATCTCATATATGCACTAATCACCACGCATAGCATATCTATATAACAAAAAAAAACTTTTCATTAATTAGTACGAAAAAGTTTTTTTTTTCCTGGGTTTTTGGGGTAATGTAGCATTTACCTTTATCTGCGTTGCACCTGTAGGTCACATCAGTTAATGCAAGACCTTGCAATTGCCATCTTACGTCTTTTTAGGCTTTCTTTACATCATTGATTCACTCTCTTGGTTCTTGTAACCCCAACTTCTAAGAAAGGGTATACTTCTGTACACTGCTTTTGATATCGTGATTACTTATATTATCGGTTTCTGTTCATTTGAACCGTATTTAATCCTATATTTTCCCTATTCCTGAAATTCTTAAAAATAATAAATACGTTTGTTATTTTCTGTTGACAATCTGTCAACAACGTTGTGTTCTTCTAAATAGTCATTTTTCACTACCATAAAGGTTAGGTTTTATACTTTTCGGCTAAGTCTGTATACTTTTAGGTACTTATGAAACTCTGGTAGCTTGTAATTTTTGAAATATGAAATTATAATATGTAATTCTAGAACATGGGATCCCTTGGGTATAAAAGCCGATACAGCCGCTGTATTAAAGGAGTTTTACCTTCGACTTCCAAACAAGAAGTACAGAACAGATCCGTTGCGGGGTCACAGCCGGCCCCGCAACTCAAGAGGGTCCCTAAACCTACTCGTCGGTCGTCAGTTTTACTACGAATTGCGTCCCTGCTGGACGACTGCCTTTGCGGGGCTCCCCTACTGAGCACCTGCCTCCCGAAGCGCTACATCTGTACACCACCCTTCGGAACGGCCCAGCTGAGCTCCTCCCGAGCGTTTGGCTTGGAAGACTCCCTGCTGCACGCGTCCTACTACGCGCCGGCCACTGCTCACGCCCTACGGGACGTTCCTATCTGCTGCATGCGCCTTACTTCTCGCCTACCTACTGCTCACGCCCTACTACGCGCCTGGTTGTCGACTGCCGCGCTACACGCGCCCCTACCGAGCGCCTGGCGGAGGCTTATACCCTGACGGTACGCCCGTACGCTTACTCCTCGCACGCGCTGCTACGCACGCCTCCGGCCTGTCATTTCTACCTGCGGAACCCTCACATCCTACGGCGCGACTTCCTGGGGATCCCACTGGTTCCGTTTAACTCTTTCCTAATTTAACCACCACGTGTCCTGGTAACTAGGTACTACTGTTTGCTTGTCAAGAAACTCTCTTAATAAAGAACCTCGACCCTAACTTTTCTTTTGTAATTTGTATTTAGCTTTCATACTTGTTACGTGGGCTTCCAAAAAGGTTTGTAAGTCCACGTAACGTGACAACTGTAACAAGCTCAGAAAATGCACACACAAATTAAGAAAAATATCTTAAACCAATTCGTTGAATCAGATAGAGCTCAAGAAGGTAACCTTCCCCCCCCCCCCCTAACCCTTTGCTTATTATTACTAAGTTATGTGAGATAAGTAACTTAAGTAACTTGCTCAACTAACTCGACTAACTACTAAACTAAACACGTCGGGCGAGCACCGCTTCATTCCCGATTCTAGTCGCATTACTTATTAGCGGACGTGGGCGTAAAACAACCATAGTAGGAAGGAACTCAACATTTGCGTGAAAGTTATTGGATTTTCAGTTTTTATCAGTATCACGCTTTTAATGGCATGAATCAAAATACCGGCAAAATACCGGCCAAGGGCGAGTCGGACTCGCGCACGAAGGGTTACGTAGGTACCACTAAAAATCACATTTGTTATATGGGGTAATTGGGGTTATAATGGGGTTATAGCGGCAACAGAAAGACATCATCTGTGAAAATGTAACTGTCTAACTATCACGGTTCATGAGATACAGCCTTGTGACAAACGGACGGACAGACAGCGGAGCCTTAGTAATGGGGGTCCCGTTTTTACCCTTTCGGTACGGTACCCTAAAAATTATGAGACAACGAAACAAAATGAATTATTTTTTTGTTCTTCTACACATTTTGTTTGTAACGAATGCTCAAATAGCTTTTTTGATATCTATGATAACTAAACTCTAAAACCTAACCCTAAAGAGTACAACATCATTTTCAGAGATATCTTACTTATACCTTTAGCTAGCGACCGCGGTTGCTAATACAGCGAAGCGCATAGAAGGCACGTAGGGCTGTCGCGAGTAAGCAAACAGTCCGCTCTGTATCATTGCGGCTTAGTATGCGACAACCCTGTGCAAACAGATAATTCATTATCCATAACAATATTATAAATGCGAAAGTGTGTCTTTCGGTCTGTTCCTTACCTCTACACGCTTAAATCGCTGAACCGATTTAAATGATGCTATAGAGGTAATCTTAGTCCCGGAGAAGTATGTACTTACTTGACTACTTGGTACGCTGGCTCAGCGACCCGAAGTGGATCTTGGCCTCAGACACTAACGGCCATATTCATAAACGTCCTATAATCCTGTTTTAACTAAAATGACGTTAAAATTTTGACGAGTTTGACTGTCACTTTGACGTTTGTGTTCGTAAGAAAGGGACAAACAAAGCACATTTTATTTAGCAGAGGCAGTTTAAGTTTTATCAATAATGGGGTACGACACGCCTGTGCTCTGTCCTGGGTAGCCTGCCGCCAATCATGATCGTCAGTTTGAAGGTGGCACAGGTCTCTGGACTTCGTCAATCCAGTGATGGTCGGCCGACTGGACGTCGACCATTTGGGCGCCCTAGGTACAGTCTTTTGATCGATCCTCCCCCATCCTCTCGAGCCAGCGTAATCGATCAGATTTGCTGTCCCCCATGATTTTTGCCTCGGCAACCAGCGCTTCCACTTCCTCATTCTTCCTCACTCTCAGACTACCATCTTCTCGTTTTATATAGGTCCCAGAATCTTCCTAAGGACCTTCCTCTCTGCCACTAAAAGCTTGTTCTCCTCCTTCAAGGTCTCATCTGTCTGAACGTGCTGCTAATTATAGAGGGTTTTTTTATAGTTTATTGTTTTTTAGATCCGACTGCTTACCCTATTCTGTGCCAGTCACGACACACGTCACGTCAGATTGCCGTGGCCGCGTTTCGCGACTATTACAAAAAAAGATATTTTTCAACATTTGGGACCGTACATTTATTTACGAAAGTAACTGTACATCGCAATCGGGTGTCGAACAAAGGCTCTGACTATGGTTATGACATCACATTAGACTATCTGTACCTCAGGGTGGCAAACAAGCACTTCTATCACATTACGGCGGCAGCGTTGAAATACAGTTCCGAACGAAGGGCAAAGTTCACGGAGATATGGGGTTTCGAGCAAGCATTGTGTGGCTACGAATAACGCCTTACTTTTATGTGTTAACTAGCTTCCGCCCGCGACTTCGTCTGCGTGGACCCGGGATAAAAAATATCCTATATTTTAATCCAGGCTACAAAGTATGGCGTGGGTAGGCCCCCCAGGTTCATACGTAGAACAACGCCATCTAGGTGATTACGGATGAACCCGAATCCTAGATCGCTTGTCATGCAAATCGATCATTAGAGCTCATTACCTAGTTGATTCACAGTGCCACCTGAAGGGGCCGCTGTTCTCAATATAGGAATATTGTTGGCATGTAGATCATTATTCATAATTCACTTTTCTAATATACACGATACGAAACTCCAATACTACCACTACTCTTGCCAATATTTTTCTGGGCCAATGCCCCACCTTGGTTTTTCTCTCAACTCTGTCCCCCGTAATGTCAGACCAATAATTCGCTAGGCGAAGGTTTCCCTAAGATTACCACTCATCTCTGTATACCGCAATAGGGGTGTAGACTCTAAATAAAATAATCAATAATGTCTTATTTTCTCGAAAAAGGATGTAATCAAATGGAAAAAAATGAACGCAACAGGTTAAATAATCACGATGTTATGTGTCCAAAGTTTAAAGAAGGGGTAAGTTCCGTCCCTTTTTTCTTCGAAACTATGACGCTTGTAGATTGTGACGTCACAATAGACGGCAACGTGCCGCGCCTTGTCGTGTGCCCCCCTGCAGCCTCGTGTAATGTGACGTCACACACTGTTTGCGTTTTCTCTCTCTAACAAGCAATATTAAAACGTACAACCGTTTTCGCTTCGCAATTCTTTAAGATATCTGAATGGGATTTTCGTCACTAGGCATATTATTTTGCCTTCTTTCTTTTGGAGTAATAATAATTGTCGAGTCTACACCCCTATTTCTGGGCCAAGCTCTCTCATTTCTGGAATTCTAATGATATCTGTCCTTCCAATCTCTGACCAATCATATGCAAATGTGTACACGTCATCGCGCCATCTCTTCTAGGTTTAAATTTGGCGGAGGAAATAGGAGACTCATCATCATCATATCAGCTAAAAGACGTCCACTGCTGGAAACCTCCAGAGCCCCGAGGCCTCCCCCAAAGAGTGCCACAATGACTAGTCCTGTGCCATCCCGCGGATTCCCGCGACCTTTACCAGGTCATCAGCCCACCTTATGGCTGCATTGTGTACCTTGTGTGTTGTCCACCCTCGCTGTGCCGTACGTGGTCGCCACTCGAGGACCTTTCCGTCCCAACGGCCATCAGTTCTACGTGCAATGTGCCCCGCCCCTGCCACGAGTTTAGCGAATACCCTATTCGCTAAACTCGTGGCAGGGGCGGGGCTCTAGCGTGAAGTTGTTTTTTTTTTCATAGGCCTGGCGTCATCCCATTTTCCTCTTGTTTCGTGGCCCCACCCTGCCGTTCAGAACGGCATCACGTCACGCGAGCCGCGAATAAACCCAAACGATATATTTCCTATTACCTCCATCATAAAGTCCTAAACGCCTTGCCAGCCCAATGAAGCGCACTTGTTATATACCTTATCTCCATGCAACAAGGTTGAAAATTGATATGTGTGAATACAAAGGGTATTTAAGTCCTTTTGAAACCATGTCAGTTTTGTGTTATTAGGTGTTCTCGCTCAAGTATTACAATAATAGTAATACCAGCCTGTTAGATCAGAGTTAAATTATAAGGTTACTATGCTAGAGGCTTGTGCTAGTTTTTTGCCAATGTCCGTTATATCATAAAAGTGACCATATGATTGCAATTTCGCTAACTACCATCATACCTTGTTGAATACAACCCCGTATAGAGTACGGTAAAAGCAGCGTTCACATATTTCTTCGTAACTGCATTAATTTTTAAAACAGCTATTTTTTTCCGCAACCTCTCATCTCTCCACCTCCTCATTCAGGCAAATCAATTTTAACGAAACACATTAAGGTTATTTTTCCACTAACAATAAAATAGTATTATGTCGAGATTATGGAAAATGCAGTGCTACCTCATTTAATTCAGCAGGCATTACGGCAAGTGCTAGGGTCTGCGAGTGCTACGCCGTAGACGAGCTACGTTTGACGCAGTACAGTTGTCGCGAAAGCGGGCGGGTCCCTATTATTATGACGTTAAAGTCTAATTTCGAATATAATATATTTTTTAAATGGCGCTCTGCTCGTAGAGGGGCTTTCCTCTACACAGCCGTATTCAGATGTTTACCGGCTACGAGCGTTGCGCTACAAAATTGATGACAATGAATTTGTTAAGATTAGCATACGACGTAAACATGTCTGTAATTTTTCAACCGACTTCAAAAAGGAGGAGTATCTCAAATCATCGGAATCTTTTCATTTGTATGCATGTTCCCCGATTAATCGAAGACGCCCGGACCGATTTGGAAAATTCTTTGTTTGTTTGAAAGGGTATCCTTCCCAGGTGGTCTCAATGGTCGTCAAGTCAAGATCTGATGATGGGGTCCTCCATGGGGATGAAATGGGGGAGAAATTGAGGACTTCATTTTTTTTAAACTTGACGCGATTTGGGTACGGTTTGAAGTCCATTAAAACTTTGTTTTCAAAGTAAATTATTGACGCTTCCGGCTTCTAAAGCGTCACAACACCTTAACATTAATTTCTACGAATAAATATTCTATAGAGCCTGAAAATTTGGATGGAGACGAAGAGATAATTTTGGAGGGTATATCACTGCGCAGATAGATGGCCACACCACCGCCTCCCTTGCCAGTTCGGTCATTGCGCAGTAAGATGTATCCTGGGAGGCTAAAAGAAGTCGAAGCAAGGCCGGGTTTCAACCAAGATTCAGAGACAAGTATAGCGTGTCCACTAGAAAAGGAGAAAGTGTCCAACAGATCATTATAATGACTATGCACGCTTTGAGCATTGATGTGACAGATATTTAATAATTTCGTGTCACTTTGGAACGTACGTTTAATGCAATCGCCAAGTGTGTCCGGTCCAGACGCAAAGCTATCAGCGGAATGAAATGAAGTTGACAAGTCGCAAGCAGAGTGATAAGAATCATCGCCATTCATAATAAATCTCGTAGGTAGGTAGGTACAAAAATAAGATATAAATATTCTATATATAATATACTGTAGGTGTGTGGAAAAGCACACAATGGCAAGGCAAACTAACTACCCAACCTGGTTCTGTTTACCCCGCCAGTCAACCATTTACGCAGTACAAAAAATAAAAATAAAAGTTGCCTACAATTCCCAATTGTTAGCATTGTTACACAAAAATAACTAAACAATTACAAAAAGTTGGTTCAAAGTAAGAAAGTGAAATAAAAGAAAAAGTCGAATGAACATAACGCGAAATCATGCAGCAAAAACAAAACGCAATATTTGACTTATGTCACAATTATAAAATATTATAAAAGCGAAAGATTGGATGTTTGTAATTCAATCACGCTTAATCGGCTCAACCGATTTGGATGAAATTTAGCACGAAGATAGTTTTAAAATATACAATAGATTTATCCCCGGGATAACGCATCGCGAGAAGTCGCGAGCGGAAGCTAGTAAATAAATAAATATTATGGCCGTTGGGGCGGAAAGGTTCTCGAGTGGCGACCACGTACTGGAAGGCGCGGCGTGGGTAGGCCCCCACAAGGTGGACTGATGACCTGGTAAAGGTTGCTGGAGTCCGCTGGATGCGGGTGGCGCAGGACCGGTCACTTTGGCACTCTTTGGGGGAGGCCTATGTCCAGCAGTGGACGTCTTTCGGCTGATATGATGACATCAAATACAAATAGAAATAATTTATTGTCTGACAGAGAGTAGTTCATTATAAACTTGATTGTGGTTCCATGGTTCGTCACGCTATGTGATAATGAGAACACAAAATGAAATAACATAAAAAACGAAACAGGAAAACAAAACAGAAAATGTGATTAAGTAATAACTAATATAGAATTAAATTAAAATGAGAAAACATAAAATTAATGATTACTAAGCAACACAATGTCAGGAAATGTGTCAGGTATCAGGGCGTACCTCTGCCAACATCGAGCAGGCGCTGCAAAACAGTTAGGGGACATAAGGCTTCTTTTGCAGAATGCTCCATTGTCACCAAAGGTGCTATTTGTAAAAGACCCTTTCGCATAAAGTCTACCAACAAAATGTCTCGTACGTGAAACGTCTCCTTACAAAAATTACGCCAGTTTCGCAAAAGCTCCGCTTGCAAAGAAAGGTCCGTTCTCAAAACGCCTCTACGCTTATTTTATATTACCTACTTAAATAAGGAACAACGCATCTTCGAGCGTGTTTGAGAAAATATTATAATAATAATTATTCGGTACCATGGTTCGCCAAGTCACCAACCGGTACTATTTCCAAAACCTATTAAATCATTCGGCCCTGATCCCTCCGTGACGATCGATCAGCTGACCTTGAGGTCGTTGACCTTTGCAAGTGGGTCGTGAAGGCCGAGGGCGGGAAGTTATCGATGGTGGAAGCATGTGGTGTACTCGTAATAGGGGTCTGTACAAAACAGTTGGCGTGAAACATGTTTACAATTTTGTAACTTATTCAATTACATTAAGGCGAAAAATGTTTACATATCTACCGAAGACCGTTTAGGTTAGCTGCCTACGAAGCTGAAGGTTTATGTGATGGGCATGAATATTTGTTTCTGAGTCTTGGATGTGTTCTATGTATTTAAGTCGTTATATGTCTATAGAATGTATCGTCGTCTAATACCCATAACAGAAGCCTAACGGCCCGGCTATGACATTGCGTGGCGGCGACCGCGGTTTTTCTAATTCATTGCGTGCGATCCCAATTAACCATAGTGCGCGTAATGAACAGATAAAACGCTAGCAGCGCCGCAATTCGCGCTATGTTGTGACCGGGCCGTTATTGAGCTTACTAAAGGGCTAGTTCAATTTGTGTAGATTTGCGTAAGATTTCGATCAAAGTGGAAAATTTAAAAATTGTTCGCCACGAACGGGATTTGAACCCGCGACCTCTGGAATCCGTCCATCGCTCTGCCAACTGAGCTACCGTGGGTCCGCTGGTGGCGACGAATCTTTCAATCACTTCCACTCTTCTAATTACACCTTAGGGAGGCTCGTAGCGACATCTACCGCAAAGTTATTACAACTTCTGAAAGTAATTACAACTTCTGAAAGTAAGATTGACCCCTAATAGTTTTTTATTTAGCTATATCTTCATCGTGTACCGTATTTCATAATCGTCCATACGTAGCTTCGCACGGATGGACGTGGAAGCACTAAAGCAGGACGCGCGCAATGTGGACTGGACGGCTGTTCTCGCAGCGCCGACAGTGGACGAGGCGGTCGCATCTCTTGATGCGACGATTCTGAAACTGTACGACGCTCACGCTCCGTCTCGATCTGTTAGACTGAAGCGGCCACCCGCGCCTTGGATTACGAGAGGGGTACGTATGGCCATGACAAGGCGGGATAGAGCTTTTCTAAAACACTCTTTTCTCTCACCGTCGCCGCCGAAGACGAGGTTAGTAAGGTGGTTAGATCTATCAAGTCGAATGCTGTTGGTCATGATGAGGTTAGTAGGCTGATGGTTGTAAGCATCTTAGAATGTATTCTCCCAGTTATCACTCATATTGTTAACTTTTCATTGTCTACTGGGGTTTTCCCTTCTTTGTGGCGTAATGCCCATGTCATCCCTCTGCCAAAAGTGTCTAACCCCAGCTTACTAAAAGATTTTCGTCCCATTTCTATTCTGCCTTTCCTCTCTAAGGTCTTAGAAGCAGTGGTTCACAAACAGCTGTCAGCCCACATCCACTCTAACCACGTCCTCTCTCAGTATCAATCGGGCTTTCGCCCTGGTCACAGTACAACAACGGCATTGCTTAATATCGTTGAAGATGTGAGGCAGGGTATGGAATCCTCTCAACTAACAGTATTGGTTTTGATAGATTTTTCCAACGCATTTAATGCGGTTAACCACGACCTCTTATTAGCTTCACTTAACCACTTAAATATTTCGTCATCGGCGGCCAAGTGGTTTACTTCCTACCTTCATGATCGCCGTCAGATGGTTCGTGTCGATCGTTCCGTCTCTGATTGGTCTGATCTTACTTCTGGTGTTCCACAGGGCGGTATTCTTTCTCCACTGCTTTTTTCCGTATTTATTAACTCAATCACGTCCCACATTGTATGCTCTCACCATCTGTACGCGGACGATCTACAACTATACACCAGGGCAACTACCAGCGGACTAAATAGTGCTATTGACAGTATTAATGATGACCTGTGCCGCATTTCCGCTTGGTCGCGCAGTTTCGGTGTGGCTGTGAACCCGACTAAATGCCAGGCTATTGTGCTCAGGAGCCCCCGTTTACTTTCCTCAGTTGACCTGAAACAGGCAACTCCAATTTTCTTTGAAGACGTCCCAATCCCGCTTTCATCACAAGTGAGAAACCTGGGGCTGATTTTTGACTGTGGTCTGACGTGGGAACCGCAGGTGTCTGATGTTTGTCGCAAAGTGACCAACACATTAAGAGCCCTCTACCGATTTAAGAATTTCCTCCCAGTTAGCACCAAGACCCTCCTTGTTCAAGCTCTAGTCTTACCAACCATCGATTATGCTGACGTGTGTTACTCCAATATAACACAGGCTCTGCTAAGTAAGCTGGATCGTCTTTTGAATAACTGCATCCGATTTATTTTTGGACTTCGCAAGTATGACCATATATCCGCTTTTCGCCGTCGACTAAACTGGCTCCCCATTCGTGAACGCAGGTCATTACGAGTCCTTTGCACACTTTATTCCCTTCTATTCGACCCTGCCGCGCCAGAATATCTCAGGTCCAAATTTATTTTTGTTCCTGCTCGACCCGGAGGCGTACTCCGCAGTTCCCGTAGCCTAAAGCTGTCTGTTCTCCCTCACCGGTCCGGTTTTATGTCTGGTTCTTTTACCGTTCAGGCAATTCGACTCTGGAATGCTCTTCCGCTAACTATTCGTCAAGCACAAAGCAAATTGACTTTCAAGCGCAAGTTACGCAAGTCTCTTTCTGATAAGCCCGTAGGATAGTTGTTAACATAGTATTTTTCACTAGGTACAAAAGGTAGTAATATGTATATATATTAGTGTATATTATTTTGTATATGTGTATGTTTTTTTTTCGTATGTATTTGATAGAAGTTTATCTTGGATTAAGTTTTCATTTAAATTTAAATGCCTGCACCAAATGTTTCTGTTTTGCCCAATGGTTGACTGGTAGAGAATGCCTTATGGCATTAAGTCCGCCATTTGTACTATATCTTGTATTGTGCGATAAAGTATAAATAAATAAATAAATAAATAAATAAATAAATAAATAAATAAATAAATAAATAGTAGGATTTTTATTATTTATTGTTGAAGTAGTCAAATCGATTGAGTTTTCAATTCTCACATAGTTTTTAGGTTTCTCCAGTGCATACTAACAAAACATGGAATCCTTGTTACCTTTAATTAAATGAATTGAATTGAATTGGAAGTTTTTATGTAGGTAGGTACAGACGCGAGCGTTTTCATAGCCGCTTGACTGCACGGGTGTCGCGCCGCGCAACGCCACGTTGCCATTTATCATATGACCCTCATTCGAATATAGCAACACAAACTTACTTTTACATATGCCAAAATCTAGAACTAACCTCACTTCATACATCATAACATTTCCTTAGCGCTTTACCAACAGCATTTCTTACTTTGTCGTGTTCAGTACCGTGGAAGGAAAAGGGCATAAGTCTCTTTAGAAGCCATAGAGAGTTACGCTGTTTTTTAATAGAGCAATGCAGCTCTTTGGACGAAGCCCTGACTGACACGTTGAAAAAAGGTCAAATGCCACTTGGTCATTACGCGCCTGAATAGAGTTGTGTCTTTTCATAGCACTGCTTGAAAACTGAAATAGACCCTATCGTGATGTTGATGGGGTTGATTATTGATTGTGGTTTATGTATGTAGGTGGTATGTTGGTTGATTATGTGATTATAATAGGATTTACTACAGAAACTTTGCTATTACTACACTTTAATATTAGTCTAACTAAACTTCTTTCCCCAGTAATATAAAAAAGATGTGATTTCATACGCTTTAGGTAAGGGGTTATCTCCAGTACCTCCTACACTGATCAGCCGGTCGATCACGTAACGCATTGTACGTACGTTAGGTAGGTCAGTAATGTCGAATTGTATTTGTAAAAATGACAGATAAACTGTCCTAACGAGCGTTCGAAACAAAACGCCATGTAGTCCCAAGGTCATCAGGCCACGATCTGATGATGGGATGGATGGGAAATTTTATAGGCACGATTTGGATACTGATTTGAAGTCGGTTAAAACACTGCTTTTAAAGTCAATCATTATAAGTACCTACTGTATTGTAGGTGTCACATGATGAGTTTATATCTCGTCAGACGCCGAGTTTCACGCTTTGGCGAGTCGACGGCACTAGAGCAGGTCGATTCCGTAACGTTTCGTACGTGCGTAAGGTAGACCTAAATGACATCATTTTATGTAGGAAAATGATAGTTTTGTTGTCCTATCGCTCGTTCGAAAAGTTACACAAACCCGTCAGGAGGAGATTGCGCCTGGTTTTCATTATTTTTATTTACATATTTTATTTGAGATTAGTGTTGGGTTACTCACTCGTGAGGCACCTCATTAGTCGTACTCATTTCATTAAATTGTCGCATCACTTCACGCCTGAAAAATGTACTAGTCCAGTCTTCACGAGGCACCGATTCGCTCCTCACTCGCTCAGTCATCACCTTACGCTTCATTTATCCCTCAAACCTCAAAGCCTCGCCCCTCGAGCTCCCAGCCCAGACTAACCACTCGCGCCTATAGCTTTCCCCCATCTACAATACAATAATGTTGTGGTGAGGTAGGGTACAGCGAAATGTCATCCCTGGGGAAGTACCTCCGCCTTGCAGAAGATCACAACCATAATAACACTACTACTTGCTCTGTAGTAGTGTTGTGTTCCTGGACGTGAGCAAGGTCGCCAGAGCTCCCGAGGATGCGTTGTGTTGAGAGCGAGGGAATTTGTTCCTTCAGCTGTCGACACGGCGAATCCTCAAACATATCAAGGGTCGGCATCAACGCCCATGTTACTCCTTTGGAGTTGCATGCATCTATAGGCTACGGTGTCCGCTTACCATCAGGCGGGCCGTACGCTTGTTTGCCACCGTCGTTGTATTAAAAAAAATGTATGTATATTGAACATGAAAGTAATTGGTGGCCTATTGTAAGTACACTACACCTTAAAAAACCTTGTTTTTACTGCCGATAGATGCTAATTATTAGATGGTACCTCACCTCATTTGAAGTAGGACATTGGACCACCTCATTTTTGGAAATGAGGTGCTCATACTAACTCATTTTAATTTCATGTAGGACATGAAACCTATTTGGGATGCTTATTGCCTAGTATTCATTAATTAACGAAAATAATAACGAAGAGCAAATTACTTAGACCTATGTGTAGCAGTATACTTTGGGCTGATATAATGATGATGATATTAATAGAAGCAATAGTAATTCAAGTATACGACAACTGATTCTCTTCATGTTTTTACGTTATTTTTCTTGCATAGGTATTGCGTCGTCTGCGTATCTGGGTAAGGCAAAAAATACGATAAAAATTAACCCCATGCATGGAACGTATATTCCCTCAGCGAGACAATCACATATGTATTTAAAACATTCTTATCCTAATTTCTGCGAACTGTTTTCGTGTTTTAACTACTCGTGACGATTACGTGTTTAATTGGGTAGTTAATCAAAATATTCCATTGCAGCATTCGATGTTGATGATTCACGTCATGCTCCGTGGAATCCCCAATGTCTGTTTTGTGTTTTATTTAAACGTAATGCTGATGTACACAATATGTACTAAATTAGTACATACTTCAAAAAAAATGTACCTCAATAGATCGAGAGTACCATAAACTCAATACGGGTGTAGACTCGAAAATTATTATTACTTGAAATGAAAGAAGGCAAAAAAATATGCCTAGTGACGAAAATCCCATTCAGATATGTCAAAGAATAACGAAGCTACAACCGTTTTTAATATTGCGTGTTATAGAGAGAAAACGCAAACAGTGTGTGACGTCACTTTACAGGATGCTGCCTGGGGGCCACGTGGAACACGATGGGGTGCGGCACGTTGCTGTCTATTAGTGTGACGTCACAATCTTCCAGCTTTAGATTATTTAACCTCTTGCGTTGTTTTTTTCTCCATTTGACTACATTTTTAATCCTTTTTCGAGAAAATATGACATTATTGATTATTTTATTTATTGTCTACACCCCTATTAAATAAAGATTTTGACCTTAACCCCGCAAACGATACGCGGTGCTTATCTCTCTCTCTCTCCCTCTTTATAAGCCGCACGCGGACATCGAGTATATTCAGTGTGAGATTCGCAAGTATAAGTAACTGTCAGCAAGCATGGTTCGTCCTACCAAGCACTATCTGCTGGTACTGGCGATGCTACTAGCCCTCGCCAGCGCTGACACCAACCAGGATTCCATCTTCAGCAAAGTCAAAGAAATAAGCACCGTCATAACCAACAAAGTAATCTACACGCCACCCATGCTCATCGTTGGAAAAACCGACGGCAGCATAGTCCGCTGTCCGCATGATACGCCAACATCCTGTGAGGTCTACCACACCGGCAGCTCCGCTGTCACTGCAACTTTAGTGCACGGAGAGTTCCTCTTCGCGACACTAAAGTCAGGAGCAATGCTCCGGTGCTCGTGGCAGCGGACAAACTCCTGCTCGGTGTTCAACCAAGTGGACTCTGAGATGAGCGGGCTCGCCGTGGCAGCTACGTACATCTACGTGGGGCTCGGGAATGGGACAGTTCTGCCCTGCAGCATGAACACTCCGCACAGCTGCCGCAGCTTCGCCGACTTCGGGAGGAAAGTAATGTCTTTGGCTGCTTCTAGCTCATTTATCTACGTCGGGGCAGGTCCGAGAATCGATCGCTGTGATACGTATGGAAACTGCTCCCTATGTTGTTCCTATCCGAACCAACATGTAACAGGTCTAGGGGTTTTTGGGGATAAAGTTTTTGGTGTTGTAAATTCTGGTTACATACTAAGTGTTCGTGAGGCATCCGATGTATGTCAACTTCATGGTACAACAGGTTACGATTACGGAAACATGGCTTTATACGATGGAAAAACATACATGGTGAGAGGGGACGTCCAAGAAATCCGTACTAAGTTACTGGATAGCTTAAACGCACAAAGCACAGGCTTCGCCATACATAAAGGTGCTGTGAGCATTTCTTTTGCCACTTTTTTACGCCACATTCGCAATGCAAGACAAGTACCGGGTAGAGTCAATAAAATGTATTTGGAAAGGTGTCTTCACCTGTCCCCCAACCGTCGTTTACTACACCGACCTTCAACACAGAGCGTCAATGGAGGTCTTCGTAAAGAACGGGAGTCTGTTTGACTCACAGGGACTCCTGGTTGATACAAGTGAGGCTGATGAGAGCTATTCCCAGCGAGCGGCCATATTTGTGATGGGCCCGGATGGTCAAATTCTTCTTTCAAACTTGCACAAGACAGGGCTCTTGCATACTTCTAGCCTGCTCGCTGGGAACCCTGTGTCGGGGGCCGGGCTGATGGTAGTCGAACGAGGGAAGATCAGGAGCATCACCGCCTGCTTCCTCCACTACAGGCCCGACCAGACCCTGAACGAGCAAGTCAGAGAGGCGCTGCGAATGAAAGGGTATAATGATACTGTAGAATTACGTGCTTATTCATATAACGACAGTTTGTGTGTGAATGACGCAAATATACAACAAATATTTTAGTTTAACATGGTTAAACTGTCTCACGATATATCTTTGTAACATTTTTATCGAGTTTCATCGTTTTAACTCAGTTAAGGTATTTAATTTAAACTTTTGATCAGATATTCTGATTGATCATTTAATTTGTATGTTGTGTTGATTTTCAAACTCATTCATATCAAAGTTAAGTCAACTATACGAGAAAGCCTTCGATTCGATCGAAACCGGGGCTGTACTACAGTCTCTACGACCACGTATCGGAAGGGGCAGCGTGGGTAGGCCCCCCACAAGGTGGACTGATGACCTGGCAAAGGCCGCGGGAGTCCGCTGGATGCGAGTAGCGCAGGACCGGTCATTGTTGCACTCTTTAGGGGAGGCCTATGTCCAGCAGTAGACGTCTTTCGGCTGATATGATCAACATCAGTTTAGTTTGTAATCATTAGATATTTTAGACATTTAGTTTTTATTATTGTGTACATATATGTACCTCTACTTCAATTCAAGTAATTTAAGTAGCATACAATAAATCATAATATATCTTGCACTTCAAATTTGTTGTCTCGTACATCAACACCCCGCCCCTACCTTCTCTTAGGACGCCAACGCACTAAGCGGCCAGCCGCGCGCGGCTTGCTGTGCGGTTGGACAAAACATATGAAACCGCAAACGCAAATCCTCTACGCACTAAGCGGCTAGCCGCGTGCGGCTTGCCGTGCGGTTGGACAAAACATATGAAACCGCAAACGCAAAACCTCTACACACTAAGCGGTTGGCCGCAACCGCACGCGGCCATGCAGCCGCTTAGGGCGTACAAGGGCTTAGGATTCCATGAATCCTCCTCCCCATAGGGTTATTCCAGTATATCCAAAACAACCCGGAGTCCGCTTTGTATAAACAAACGTTGTTGACTACGGAACCCCAAAAAGTATATAAATACTTTTTAGGGTTCCGTAGTCAACAAGGAACCCTTATAGTTTCGCCACGTCCGTTTGTCTGTCCGTCCGTCTTCGGCTTAGCTCAGTAACCCTTACTACTAAACTGTAATTCGGCATGGATATAAAAATAAATTACGCCGACAATCTTTAAAAAAAAAACTCGTTAATCTCATAAGGTATCGATAGATAGCTTGTTAAAAAATATTAAGGTGGTTCGCTTTCCATACAAAACGTTATTTGACATTAGCAGGCTAACGGCGTGATTTTTTAAGAAACTTATGTATCTAACTTTCATAAATTGGGTTTGCATTTGCACGAAATTCCCCCTTTCCTTGAATAAACTTGAATAAACTAGAATAATTTGAGATTTAGTTTGTGACGTCATACTTTGGGAAAACCATTTTTCTCAAATTATTTTAGTATATACAATTTTAAAACCATTTTTCAACTCAGTGATTCGTTTGCGGGATATTGGGCTTCAAGGCTGTGCATTGGAAATTATCGCGTGCTTGGAAACGCCGTTCTGACTAGATTAAGAAACAATAAGGTCTGATTTTCAGATATATGATTGTTTATCTGATTTTATCGATACATGATTGCTTAAAATTTCCTCGATATAAAAAAATTCCAAAGTTGGGTCTGTATTTTCCTTTTTTCGCTCAGCCTACTCAAACGATACATTATTTTACGACACAATCAAGTTAAAACTATAGTATTTTATCTCATCTAAAATCTCAATTTATGAAGGGTATTTATCGAGTCCAAAAAAGCCATTTCTGAAGTGTGTTACATCTCTTTTCCTTGCGCGGAAGGCATCAGCGTGTCTCTGTCTAGGGGGCGTGTTCGACTCAAATCAAGGCATCGCCTTAAAGCCCTAATTTTTGTTTGAGTCATGTGCCGAGGGGTGTAATGGCCTTTAAGTATATGACAAAACAAAAGATAGAAAAGCCGGTGTATAATCATTTAAGGGCAGCCAGGACGCTCGACTCTTCATACAAACGTAGTTTGGTTCACATTTTACAAATACAAATACAAATTATTTATTGTTTGAATGTGAGTGGTTATAAATGGTGGTAGGGTTAGTATATCGTTACATCACAATCAGCCAGAGTGTGGCGTACAATAATTTGACTCTCAATATGCATGTCATTGAAACGTCATTTAAAACGACATGCTAGAATAACATGAAACTTTGTATACACAATGCGATCAGCCATATCTAGGTCGGAAACTAGTTTGTCACTAGAAAATTTCTGTCCAAAAAATCATTTTTGGTACAAGCTTTTATTGCCGACTGTACTTTTCTGTATACCATCATCAACTACTCGTCGAGACGATTCTAACGAGCCCAAACTCATGGCCATTTTCTAACTCTATCATCAGATCAGCTCGATGGTACCATAATATTGAATTGTCATCCAAACTATACTTACACCCAAAATTTCAGCTCAATCGGTCACCGGGAAGTGGGTCAAATTTAACTTGCAAGATTTGATTATAGACAGACAGACGGACAACGGGACAGGTGAAAGTAAATAAAAGCTTGTAAAAAATAGAGTGAGTAGAATGTATTTCATACAAAGTCTCCAATCGCTTCATTTTTTCTGGTATACTTATTTCTAAAATAAATAAAATGTATGAATCCAACGAAACAGAGCCTTGAAGAAACTTAATAGACACTCACCGCTGCAAGGAGCTGCTGCGATGCTCCTTCGTCAGGTGCAGGACCCTGAGACCTGGCTCGTACTGCACTTACCCAATTCCAAGGTTAGCTGGCACCTGAGTATATTACGCAGCTGGTCAGATGTCCTTCTGCTTCCTAGTGCACGTAGTCGATTTTAAAATAGGTCTGAATTATCGCTCCCAATAACTAGCGCGATTATTCGCGCGAAGCTCGATTTTCTTCAAAAGCTAAGGCTAAGGCCATACTGCCATGTCTTCAGTTTTTCAAACGTGTTTCAAAACGACGACAAAAGTGACTCGACAGATGTTTGACAGTTATTTTACATCTGCCAAATGCGCGCATAAAATGTTGCCAGATTAAAAAATACTAACTGATAACAACAATTTATAGCAACAGAAGCTAGTTTCCGACCTAGATATGGTGGATCCCATTGTGTATATAAGTTATGTATGTATAAAAGTTTCATGTAATTCTGTTTTAAAATGAAATGTAGGGTACGTTTTTATGGAGGGTCGACTTGATGTTATCTACTATTTTATTGCTGACGGAAATTAGCATGTCTCGATGTTTATAAAATCCAAACTTGAAACGGGTATTATAAAATAGCTCGCCCAAATAAACACAAAGAAAGAGTAATTTATCGGGGCGACTTCTCTCTAACGTTATCCGGGATTCGGCTAACTTCGGGCGTTACTCACAAAGTTTACGGATTTCTATAGACAAAAATTATGAGAAGGCACGGCACAAAAGAACCTCGTTGGTTTGAGAAATATTGGCCTCATTGTGTAGAGTCCATAATCGAGTGTTATTGAATTGTTGTATTGGTGATTTTAGGTAGGTATTTGTTTAAAAAACTAAACAACTAGATTCTAACTGCTTATACAACTTTGACGACCAGTTGAGGTTGACGAGTATCCACCAGCCCCGCTATTCTGTAACTTGTTTTAAGCCCATCTCAACGCTCACCCTCAAATATATCTTGACGCCGCGATTCATAGTAACTGAGCGTAGGTAGAGGTCTAGTTTTGTTAGGCGTGACGGGTGAAGTGAGGCGCATGAGCGCGTAAAGAATAACAGCCCAGCAAGCATGGCTATCACAGGATTGCCCGCGACCTGTGTCGCGACGACAAAGACTATCAGTCTCTTTATAAGCGTTCTAATTAACTAGAAATTGACTGAATTGGGTTAATCTATCTCGCCGCGACACTGCTGGGCTGTTATTCTTTACGCGCTCATGTGCTTCACCTCACCCGTCACACCTAACGAAACTAGACCTCTACCTACGCTTAGCTACTAGGAATCGCGGCGTCAAGATATATTTGTGAGCGAGCATTGAGGTGAACTTAAAAAAAGTTATTGAATAGCGGAGTAGCTCATGGGTCGTCCTGCGGTAGCGGTGCTGAGCTAAGCGAGGAAAAAATCACCAAAAACACTGAATAAATAATAGAACTACGTACAGAAGGCTCTCTGTTAACAAATCCCCTGTTTAGGTATGCCGAACGAGCCTAAAAGTGACCGTCTCTTTCTTTCGCATGTAACGTGTGCGATAGAACGCACGCATGCCGTAGTGGCGTTAATATACCGGCAGGGGTCGGTAAGCATGTACAGTAGACGGCAAACAACTTGCGCAAATGACCTTGACTGCGTAGAAGCGAATTTTAGGTGCCCGCGGGAGGGGGCGGTGAGGTACGACAGCGGGGGGTAGCGGGCACCAGAATGGTAGATCGGTTGACGTTTGCGTCCCGCACCCCGCCTACGTCCCGCTGTCGCCGTAGTACACTTTCGGCCAGTCATCAAGTGATTTTAATTTACATACCACATCAGTGGCAAACACGCGTACCGCCCAATTGGTGGCAAGCGGTTAGTTTGCTGTAATAATGATTCATTGACTTTTTTGTCACAGTTATTTATTGAGGTAAGGTAACGGCGCCTATTACCGGGGGTATCAAATTCGTCTACCATTACCGCGGCATTTCAAAATACGCATTTTGAAAGCAAACCGTTCGATTTACAATAAAACATATTTTACACAAATGAAGCCTAATTTAGTTGACTAACGGTTCTGTTTACGCAAATGTGTGTGGATGAAATAACAAGCTCGCAATTCGTCAGTTTCTGCGATGGCGGCGTAGGAAGAGGTCGCGTCATACAAACGCGTGGCGTCACTGGTAAGTATACCTGAATCTTATTTATTATTTCACGTAATAGCTATGACAATTGAACTAATGCTATGGATTTTAAATGATTATTTATAGTTTTCTGCGCGACTTGTGCGTACTCTTTATATATGTTTTGGCCTCGAAATGCATTTAAAATAGAATATAAAATACAGCGGTGATAGACGCCATTTTTAGTTGGGGTAACTAATACCGTGGCATCCCACGGTAATAGTTAAGTCGGCGATTTGCTTCTTTATACTTTATCTTTTTAATATGTTATCGATTATATAATCTCTTACAGTTATTCGAATCTTGATCTATTGACGCTATTAAAGAACTATTTCCGTGGTATGGAAATATCTCTAGAACGCATTATTAAGATATATGGTGAACGGAGATAATAACATATCACAGCAAAATTTTAAAATCAAATAAAGACACCATAATATTACACATACAGAATGTTACGAAACTCCCCTTTAACTATTTAATTAGAGTCTGGCCCAGAATACTAAATTGTTCGAAAAGTATTAGACATAGGCTTGGTTAAATTCGATAAAACTTTTTACATTTTTTTTTTCTTTGTATACAAAATACCGAATCCATACTATATGTAATGTAACAGTGATTTAATAAAAGGTAGGCTTTACCTGCTATGTATGTAAGTAGTAGTTATTCTTATAATCAGTTGACATCATTTGTAGATTTATGTTTTTTTTTATATACACATACGCCTACACCCCTGCCAGTTTGGTGTCCCACTGATGGGCAAAGGTCTCTCCTATTTTTATGTTATTACCAAAGTCAGAAATATTATTTTAATCCTCGATATTGGGTACCGAATTGTGTATTAGGTTACTATTACCGATGGTAGAAAATTGCTGCTTTTTGTACCCTCGGTAATAAAAGCTAAATTCGCGGTAATAGAATCACATCCTATCCATTACCTCGGTAATAGAAGAATCTCCTTTCCTGGTTTCAATAATTATTTTATCAAATATAATAAACTAAAATTGGTTCAAAAAGTTACGATTCTGAAAGTTCAATAAACACCCTTAAATAAAAATAAAAAACTAGGATGTTAAGGAGCTTTCATACCCATCATTTTTTATAATCATTTGAAAACTACCTAAATACCACGGTAATAGGCGCCGTTACCTTATTGTAGTCTGTTAAATTGGTAAATTGTTTATTGAGTTTTATTACGAAAATTAAGACTAATGCCACCACAAACCACAAAGTAACGTAGTTGTAAAAGACAGACAAAAAAAAAGATCTACAATGTTTATTTTTTCTTTTTATTACATTACGAAACGAGTACTTAGTAATTCGTAAAAAATTACACATACACATTATTACACAAAGAAATGTAATTCCATACAAGCGGGGTCCTTTTTTATCGTAAGTGTAGGATACGCGAACCTTCCCCCACCACGTCATTTGTTGCGCAAGAAGTGTGCCGGCTACTGTACCTACTTGTAGTGGCGCGACGGGATCACGGAGTGAGCCGTCCGTGCCAATAGCGTTGATTTGATGGGCGCGCCTGCGCATCGATTCCTCTTGGCGCGTTATTTCCTCGCTGACCGCCTTGCAACCTCGCAAGGCTGTGGTGGATACTTACCCTTAGTCTCGTGCGTAGTGAACCTGGCAGTGCTGTGAGTTTGTATGTAGTCAAGCTCCGGACTCGCTTATCCGATTTTTAAAATTCTTTCGTCTGCATGTAGAATAGACTTTCTGGATGGTTTTAGGCTATTTTTTATTTCGCGGGTTTGTTTGCGTTCTTCGCAATACGCAGGCAGAGCTGCGCGGGCAGCTAGAAATAAATAAAATGACTATATTAGGTTCGCAACCGTACCGAACAAATTCTCATAATATTTTCCGGATGATCTCGGATTGCCTAGAACGCGAAATGACTAGTGTGTTGTTTTGCCTACATTGCAGTTTGACCACCGAGCATTGTGCCTAAAACGCAAAATAACCACTCATAGGTAGGTTAGGTTCATTAGGTTTCTTCAGATGCCCGAAGGGCAAATAGACCAGAAATAGGAGCCCCGCTCTCCGGGGCTCCGTCGACATCGCTGACGTACTAGGATAAAACGACGAAAATGATGTAGGCATTTTGCGTCTTAGGCATAATGCTCGGTGGTCAAACTGCAATGTGGGCAAAACAACACACTAGTCATTTTGCGTTCTAGGCAATCCTCGTATAACCCATATTTTCCAGGTATTAAGCTACCTACTCAAGAAAACCAGCTGTAACAATTTTATTATCTCCATCTCGATGCCCCTTGCGAACACTTCTAAATTATTTTTACGACACTTTAAGGCGTTTTCAATTATTATACTCGTTTATAACTTGAATAATTTTCATTTTCCATTAGCAATAAACTTAATGATACCACCTGCGGCAACGCCATAGCATAATATAGGTGATTGGACTAGGTAGGTAGAGCCTTATTTATTCATAAAAGTCCATTACCTAAACCGTTCAGTAAACATACCGTTATTTATTTTTTCTTTATCTGACAGCTTCCCATTCGTGTTGGTGAGAAAGAGATAATAGATTGGTTTTTATATGTTTTTAACCGACTTCAAAAAGGAAGGACCTCCTCCAATTCGTCGGAATATTACCGATTTGGAAAATACTTTTTTTTTTTGAAGACATATTTTGTAAGCCGCAAGGTTAGCTGAACATTAAGAATTCATGTACCTATAACGAACACCTATCATACCTATGGTTCACAAATAAATTATTCTGATTCTGATTCAGAAGGGTTCCCAGGTGCTTCCCACGTCACCAGGTCAGCATCTGATCCTGATCCTGAAATCGATGGAACTCTTAAAATTTTATAGGCACACTAGGAGCGAATTTGGTACCTGATTTGAGGTTGGTTAAAACTTGGTCTGTAAAGTAATTATAAACATCATCATCATCACCATATCAGCCGAAAGACGTCCGCTGCTGTACATAGGGCTCCCCCAAAGAGTGCCACAATGACCAGTACAAACAACAATTATAAACAAGGGCCAAAAATCAAGCACAACTTGGCTTTATCGGATAGGTTTTCATTTGTCTTACTTTTTCCTGAAGTCAATAGAACTCAGATTCGATCGGCCCTAGCGTTACTTTTCCTGTTTGTACCTTAAAGGAGCCGGGGGTCCACTTTACCTAATCCTAAGACTGGTGAAGGCACTAGTTTTACGAAAGCGACTACCATCCGAAAACTATGCCTTGCTGGAATTATACCGATTTCCTCACAATGTTTTCCTCCAAAGAAAAGCTGCCGTTAAATACATCATTATAGTGAAAATGCCCTTACATCCAATATTTGGCGGCTGTCATCTCAATACAATTTGTGTCATCATATGTCATCGTACGTACATCGTGTGTACGTTTATTGTACCGGGATTACGGCTGTCAAAAATCGGCTATTAAAAAATATAATAAATCTCTAAATCAGATTCCATCATAAATATTTATCATCGGTATTGGACACCCAATGGGTATTACCCACGGTGGACTGATGACCTGGTAAAAAAAAAAAAGGTCGTGGGAGTCTGCTGGATGCACCGGCACAGGACTGGTCATTGTGGCACTCTTGTCCAGCAGTGGACATCCTTCGGCTGATAACGATGATGATAATGATTGAGATATATACATATGAAATACAACAGAAAACCTAGCTTAAGGGGCTAGCCGAGGTTTTCAACGATTTTTGACAAGTTTTGAATCGTATCTCCTACAGTACGATTACTGTTAGTTAAGACCTGACAGATGGATTGCCTTCATTTAATTTTCAACTTTAATTTCATACAGATAAAGCATTTTTCAGAATACTGTTACCCACATCTACCGATTTAGTAATAACTATTTTATTTGTATAAGATTAAAGTTGAAAATTAAATGAAGGCAATCCATCTGTCAGGTCTTAACTAACAGTAATCGTACTGTACTACAGATAGAATTATAAATCAAACGGCTATCGGTTCTTCAATCTTTTATCTCCATTTTCGTCTACCGGATTTGAACAAATGAATACTTAATTTTGTATGATTTTTTTAAACATTGCCTAAAAAAAACACTTATTTGGTGACCTAGTGACGTGAAAGATCTAACATACACGAAATCTACATACTTATTTGGGTTCGTCTGCGACGTCTCTAAAAACTGGTCTAAGGTTTTCATTTTAAAACAATTAACACCAGTTTTTTGGCCTAAAATTGTTCAACGTTGATGCCAAATATCTCGAAAACAATGAACTGAAGTAAATATGGGATACTATATTGCTTAAAGCCGTTGTTGTTAATATAATAAGCTACAAAAAACATTAGAAAACTAAGGGATTCAGATCGAAGGTCATTGGCGTATGGGAGCCTGTTGGAAACTCTATGGTGCAACTCTATGGTGAAGTGACGTGCATTTGAATTTTGAAGTATCGAATGTTCTTCTTGTTTACATTATTTTTGATTTCTGTACATTATGTCACTCTAAAATAAATTGTGGTTCAGTGAGTTGGTTTTTTGGTCTCCAAAGTGCTAAATTTCTAAGTATTCTTAACAGGAACCCCTTAAATACCTAATTACTATGCTGTTTCTTTACTTTCTTTGCACCTCTGCAACTTCAGTTGATAATCTAGGCCCGCCCACGCCGTGTCACTGGCCGTTCGCCAAAACTACAATTCTGCTGACTGGCACAGCCCTCCATTAATATGTATACAATATTGCACCATGTTACATTGGAATAAGCGACAAAATGTGTATATAATAATGGGTGTGGTTCGCTGTCAGGTGTTCTGCATTTTGCAGAACAAATACGGCTGTAAGGATTCGGTTACTATGACTCCATTTCGACGCTATTGAGATTAGATTGGATTCGATTTATTTGAAACTCTTTCGCTGGCGCTAAGGGGTATAAATATAAAGTGAGAACGCGATTGATGATGAGATTCAATCAGTTTTGATCAGTTCCTTCTTATAACGCCTTAGGGAGGCGTATAGCGACCTAAGTTATATTGAGAACTTCGTCAATATAGAGAACAAGCTTATAAAAATTATGCCAACAACCCAGACTACATGTTCAACATTTCGCGAAGATTCTATCAATAGGAAACCCTTAACAGCCTACAAACAAAACTATTTGTAAGTATTATGTTACGGCAAATACCTATTTATTTCCCCAGGCTTGTGATGGCGTTTGCTTCAAAATCAGAACACTGCGGCTTGGCGCGCCGCCAATAAGGACATTTTGGTCTACGGATAATGGAGCAGGCTTTTTTTTATGAAACTAGCTGCCCGCGCGGCTTCGCCCGCATATTGCAACGGGAACGTGGGCAAACCCGCGGGATAAATATAGCCTATAACCATCCAGAAAGTCCATTCTACACACAGGTGAACGAATTTTGGAAATCGGATCGTAGATTACCCATTACATACAAACTATATCCTACTATAGTCCGACCGTTTCACTCAGTGCTCGCCTGCGCGGGGCGCGCCAAAATGTGCTTTGCCCCTTTCTTACGAAAACAAATGTCAAAGTGACATATAAGGGCAAACAAATTTTAACGCCATTTTAGTTAAAACAGGCTTGTATGTAGGACGTTTATGAATACAGCCGGTCTTCAATCTTGTCAGCAGAATTAAATGCTATACACGAATGCCTATCATACATACAATACGTATATTTTTATGTAATTTGCTTTTTTAATCAATGTAGCAGTATTATTATTATATTCAATGAAATGTGTAATTATTAGTTATTAATGTAAATGAAATGTTCAAGATACAAATTAGCACGTAAGGTTTATCTGTTAGTGTTATTTTTTTTTATAAATAAATAAATAAACTCATGGAATGGGGCGAATTTTGTAGTACCAACTCAGTGCATGACTCCAAGAGCGCACTACAACATTTAGTTCGATGCACCTCTTGTGAACGAGGTCTCCCCGTAGCTTATAATAGTTCGAATCTAGACACGCGGTATTAGCGTGTCAAGCCAAGTTCAAGCTAACAGAACTGGCGAGCAGCACCGTGTGTAATATTACACGAACCATTTGGGGCCACTTTTACATTTACAGCTGCAAAACAGTGGTAGAAATATAAAATTCCAATTAGTCCCATCGCATAAGTTTTTTTTTTGCCCTGTTTGGCCTGCTACGCGGCCAGTTACAGATACGGATAGGTATGGCCTCATTGGGGGCCTCGTGGGCCTCCCAATGGGAAACATATAAGCCTTGCAGGCAATGAAGAAACAGATAAATAAGCGAAATTAGCAGTCGAATAGGGGATACATGTAAACCATATGCCTTTTTTTACCGATCTACTAAGGGGATCAAAGGGTAAATGTTTTGAAATTTAGCCTATTCTGAGGTCGAGAAACAAAGGCATTTATGGTACAAGACTATGGTTAGTGAACCACCGTAGATTCCCTGGTTTGTGAGTCTCGACTAAATAGACAGCAAGTTGTTACAAGCATGCAACTGCGCTCCGGGCATAATAATGCCACTAAATGTGTTCGGGCATTTGGTGGTTAATTCTTCAAATTGCTCGATTTGTGGTGTGAGAGAAGATGATTGTCTACCACGCATTGGTGGAATGTGCTCGAATCGGAGCAGACCGCAGGGTACATACTTAAAATAGAAGCAAAACTTGGCTTATGTAACATAATATTGTCTAACCCTACATCAAAATTAGCAATCAAACTACCAATTGATAGTTAAATTGCTGAACTATACAAAATTAACCATGCAATGCCTATGATATGAGGCCGGCGCCATCGCTCTGCGATAAAGGCCTTATTTTCTTTTTTCAATGAAGATTTTAATTAATTAATAATTAGGTTTCAAAGCGGACTGCGGGCTCTTTTAACCTTTTATCCAACAGATTCCAGTTTATCCATACCAGATTTGTTCAGGGTTTGTTGAAATGTCATTATCTGAAAAAACCTTGTCCTTCTGAGGCTCTTGTATAAGTTTTACCGCAACAAAACGTTACGACCGCGTTTGAGTTTAGCTGTCAAATCCACTGACCTGTCAAATCCCATACAAATTGAGGGTAAAACGCAAACGCGATCGTAAAGTTTTGTTTCGGTAAAACTTATACTTAGAGCCTCTGGTGGTCTCTAACCATATCTGGTCGGGTAATCAGTGTAATGATCCTCATGTATTCAATTTCTCTTTCGAAGTTCAAAAGCCAAATTTTAAAGTCTTTTATTTAACTGACATAACACCGAGTATTTTACATATCTTTAAAAGGGTAAGGAGTAGGTAAGTTTAAGTAATTTCCATCGTTAACTTTTATATACAAGCCTAAGGATGTTATTATGAAAGGGTTACTCATATCCCGGCCCAAGAACCTTTCTACATTAAGACACAAATCTCTAGACTGTACCATCATATTTAACATAATGACTTAATTATAAAAGCAACTTTATGTGCATTACGATAAAGTTCAAATTTTAAAGTATGCCAAGGAGAGATAAGAGGTCTTGAAAGCTTACTGACAGAATTGTCTGTGGTCTATGTTCGGAATACAAACAACGTTGTTATCGGAAAGTAACGGTAATACGGGCGGTGTTTTACGGTAACTGGCAATACTATCGAGGCTTCGGGGCGATGAATTCAGCCCTAGCATGGCTGGTAGTCGATTAGTTCGTCTCTTTCTTGCAATTACGTACGTGCAAAAGGGACCATAATAGCGACGAATAAATGACATATTCACAGCCACCAATTTCGTAGCGCTACGCTCGTAGCCAAGAAACTCAAAAAGAGGGTTATTTGAACGAGCGAGCGAAGCGAACGAAGTTTTAGTATGGGCAAAAATCCTTCGTAAGTCCGGATGTCCGGCTGTCTAGCCGTTCTACTCTATACGTCGCATTTCTCAACCGATTCTCGTGACATTTGGTGAGCTAGTTTAATAATTATACGGGTTTTTTATAGCAAATCGGTTACCTTTCGGTTACGGTGAGACCTTTTCGTGACACGAATTGATTGATTCCACACAATGTTTTAGATTTAGTTTTATTTTTAATTTTAATCATACTTGTCATGAATAAATGTTTTTCTTTCTTTCTTTCTTTCTTTCTTTATTGTAAAATAAGAATAAAACGTTTTAAAGAAAGAGAGATATGTCGTACCTAGACGTCAAAGAGGTTGCATGGGATCGGCGTAGGGGGGCGTACTGTAAGCTACACCGACAAGAGCTCTTAATAGGAGAAGAAGACTAGTAGCTGATAAGCCTTCAGCTATACTTAAATCAAACTGCTGAAACGCACGTTCTCCGCAAAACAAGCATGTTATTAACTCGAGCCCAGAGTATGTGAACCATAACCGCCTGATTTACATTTTACGGCACGATTCGCGTACTTAGGTGAGGTGAGACCTGCCTTGAGAATGTCTAGAAAATATTCACAAAGTTTTTTTACGGTAGGTATTTTAACCCATTCAACAATGAATGTGTTAAGCGCTAAGTGAACACAATCACGCGCTACGCTCGCTCGTAGCCGATCCCGTGGTTTTCGTAGTGTGTAGCGGGAAGCGATTACGGCGTAGACGCCCGTTAGGCGGGTTCCTGGCAGTGAAAGTGTTAACGTTAACTGAGGCTCTAGTATAAGTTTTACCGAAACAAAACGTTGCGACCGCGTTCGCGTTTAGCTGTCATATCCCATACAAATTGAGGGTAAAACGCAAACGCGATCGTAAAGTTTTGTTTCGATAAAACGTATACGAGAGCCTCTGTAAAGTCTAACTATGGCAAGAGAGATGACTACCTATGGTTAAGAGAGGTAGGGCTAAGCGGAATGTCATCTCGCTAATATTTGGAGCAGCCCAAAGATTATAATAAGTATATTTATGTAAAGAGTGGCAACCAAGAGTACGTATGCAAGCACCTCGGTGGCTCAGACATTCCCTTATTTACCCTTCCCTTTGTTACGAATGACATCATGGACAGAACGGTTAAGTCAATGTTAAAGACTCGCGGAACAGCTGATGTATATGACATGACATTGAATATTATTTTAAGTATTTGGCCGATTATATCTAATGTTCCGTTAGTTTTAGTAAACAATATGTTCCAAACTGGTACATACCCAAACGTGCTAAAAAGTACTAGGGTATGTCCTGTTTATAAAGGAAAAGGCGATAGGTCCGACGTAAATAACTACAGACCTATAACCATTGTACCTACAATTTCCAAATTAATTGAGTCAATTTTATCATCTTACCTTATGATGCATCTTGAATCGAATGAGTTGCTCACAGAAAATCAGTATGCCTACAGGCAGGCAAAGTCTACAACCATGGCGGCGAATAAAATTATTGATTGTATCATGACTGGACTAGACGAAAGATACAAGATAGCCGGCATACTATGCGATCTATCCAAGGCATTCGATGTTATTAGTCACCAATTATTATTATCCAAATTAAAACATTACGGTATCGAAGGGTCCGCCCATCAGCTGTTTGCATCGTTCTTAGGCGACCGTAAACAAGTAGTCAAAATGTCAACCAACGGCAAAACACTTGTTTCTGACGCTGGACAGGTCTGTCTGGGTATTCCGCAGGGATCAGCGATCGGGAATACGCTATTTTTATTATTTATTAACGATCTTCCATCGGCAGTCACGAGTGGCTTATCTGTGCTGTTCGCAGACGACACTACAGTCATAGTGAGCGCGAAATCTTACGAACAACTCGCGATGAAGATCGATGAGGCGTGTGGTCAACTGCAAACATGGTTTTCGTCAAACGGCTTACTCCTTAATCTTTCTAAGTCGATGGTAATGATTTTCTCGGGTCGGGTGACTGCACTACCCCCATCTGTTGCCAATGGTCCAATGCCATTATGCAACGAGTGCAAATTTCTCGGCTTTACACTAGACTCGAACCTTAACTGGAAGTGCCATGTAGACCAACTATGTAACAGACTGAGCGGTGCTGTATTTGCCCTAAAAAGGCTGCAACCATTGATATCACGAAATTCTTTAAAATCTGTTTATTTCTCTCATTTTCACTCGTTGATGTCATATGGTACAGTCATTTGGGGTAATTCAACCGATGCTAAGCGAGTGTTCTTACTCCAAAAACGTGCGCTTCGATTGCTGGCTGGAGTAAAACCCAGGCATCCATGTAAGGAATTATTTAAAACCTACCGCATCATGACGCACTACTCCCTATACATGTTTGAGGTACTAATGTTTGTGAGAACCAATATACGAACGTTTAAACGGGTGGAAGTACCAGGTAAACAGCTCCGATCCACTGGAAGGCTAAGAACAGTACCGCGTCGCATGGCACTTTCAGTAAAAAATCCTAGGGTAATTGGCCCAACGTATTACGAGCGTCTACCCGCCAAACTGCGAACTGAATCATCTGACGAAACATTCAAACGTCAGCTGAGAATCTTTTTATTAGAGCATCCATTGTATTCTGTATGTGAGTATATGGACATATAATATATTTGACATGGTTAATTTAATTTAAATTGTTTTATAATATCATAATGTTCTGGTTTTATTTTGACGATCATTACGAGATACGAGTATCAATATCAATATTTATATTCCCTATTTTGACTTTATCATGAATCATTTTGTAATATATGTCCATATGAATGTTGTATTGTACCTGTGATTTCATTCAATTAATATTCATTATTTGACGATCATTAAATAAATTCGTGTAAATTAGCTTAAAGTTAACTTATAATGTAAATTTATTTTATGAAATAAATAAATCTAAATCTAAATCAACTCCGAGAATTACTGGGTCTCATAGCCACCAAGCGGGGGTTGGTGGAACTACACTGACACAAGCATATATATAGGCACTCACATATACCTATATATATATGCACGCACACATCGCAAACATACACATACACTCGCACGCACACATACGTAACCACACGAAGCCAATTTTTTCTATCGTTGTCGATTTCAATTTTTCGACAGAATTGGATAACATTTGGTAGGTTGGGAGCTTGTGATTCTGTAAAATGTCCGCACAATTTACTATAGTGACCTACAATTTTACCATTGAGAGAAAAAACATATTGGATTTTCCCTCAATGGTATAAAATTGTAGGACACTATAGTAAATTGTGCGGACATCTTACAGAATCACAAGCTCTTCCAACCTACCAAATGTTATCCAATTCTGTCGAAAAATTGAAATAGACAACGATTGAAAAAATTGGCTTCGTGTAGTTGCATATGTCTTAATCAAGAACTAATACATGATATAGTACTTAACAAACCGCTGGAAGATAAGTAAAACACACAACATTGGTAAAGGATTTATGTATTAAGGAAAAAAATGTTGTGGTTGACTTTTGGCTTAGCACCACTACTTGTAATAGCAATAAATAAATCCAGTTTCACTACTTTAGTATGAAACATGATTTGTAAGGAACAATCGAAATAAATCAAAATTGAAACAAATACCTGCTCTAGGTACATTGCATTATTCAGTAACAGCTGCACAGAACAAAGTGAATATAACAATATATGCAGAGGCAAACATGAAACATGACGACCGACGATTGACGACCGGTTAGCCTAGAGGGTAGTGACGCTGCCTACGAAGCTGAAGGTCCTGGGTTTGAATCCCGGTAAGGACAAATATTTGTGTGAGGAGCATGAATATTTGTTTCTGAGTCTTGGATGTTTTCTATGTATTTAAGTATTTATATCTATTAAATATATCGTCGTCTAGTACCCGTAACACAAGCCTTATTGAGCTTACTATAGGGCTAGTGCGATTTGTGTAAGATTGTCCCCTTATATTCATTTATTTATTTATTTAAACAGTTGAGTAGAGTTTGGAAAACTTGCCGCTGTCTACATAAATATCATAAAACTCTCCGAGTTCAGTGGATGGAGAGCATCAGGAGATTCAGGAGGCACTCGTCGCTCGAAGGTTGCTCAATAATGTAAGAGTTCAGTGGACGGAGAGCTGAAAACAAACAATTGACCGTATACTGCCTACTGTTAAAATAAAACCTTAAAAAATAAGGGGTTCGTCTAGGTCACTATCCACTTAAGCACACTTAAGCTGTTACCCTGGAATACACACGACTGTGAGAGAAATAACATATATGATGGAAGACACATAAAATGGAAGTCACCTATTCTCTTGTTCTTGTACACCCTGAGTGGGTCTGTGTATGGTAGTCTGTCACGGGTATTATCAAACCGCGATAAGAATACACTTGAGCACATATGCCGTTTTCGAATTAATACATGAAATGGCATTGTCAATGGTAGTGTGCCGATAAATGAAAATAATTATTTCAGTACGAAGATGTAAAGCTTAGGAAAACAACATAAATTATTTTACCTGTTTAAATAAAATACAAATAATGTAATATTATTCCCTCATAACATAATATCATCGTCTTCAGAGCTGTCTGTATCATCACCTGGAACAAAGAAAGTAAAACAGATAATTAGTGTGCTAAATAGTGTTAAATACACATATTATTTCACATTTGACAGCATATAAATCGTTTACTGCAGTACCTACCTATGTTGATAACTACTTCAGTACGAGTACGAGGAATTTCCAAGCTTTCTCTAGCTTTTTCTAGCGGTTTGATAATAACCGACATCCACGCAACAAACATATCAAGGCGCCTCTCAGGATGAGGAAATCTGTGTCGTATATGTACCTGGAAGATATATATGCTTATGAATCTACGTAGTATTTTGTTATTTATAAATAAATGAGTATTGTAGAGGTTAGTTCTAGTGAATAACTTACTGAAGTCGGCACATCCAGTTACAATACGCTCTTCTTCTTGTGGATAGCATTTTCATTTCACCACACGTAAAAGTCCAACAAATATTATAATGATTGTAATCTTTGAACAATATAAAATAATATGTATGATTTTAACAATCCTTTTTTTTAAATGGCTTCCATTTTGTTATGATATTTTTTTTAAATGTTTATGGCCTGGCTTATTATGATAATTTTGCCAACAGTGTTGCCAGCACTGGAATTCGATTCGAAACGATTTGAGCCTGGAAAAGATCCGAAAATAGTCGCGAGGATCCGCTAAGTACATTTTCATAATTTCTCGATATATTAGTGTTTAAAAGATATTAAGTATGTCCTTACTAGCTTAAATCTGCCAAGAAATGACGTTGTTAAAAATTTAGCTCTATTCACTCACCCAGCACGTCTATCATGAGACGGCCGCGACATACTCTCAATGTTTCTCGCACTATACTTACCTCTCTTTCTAAGTGTTCTAATAAGAGAGAGATGGATAGTGCGAGAAAATCGAGAGAGCTCGCGCGCCGCGCCGTCTAGTGATAGCCGTGCTGGTTGCATGAACATTATTGTGGATTACAATAGATAACATTTCACAAGGCGTATTTTTGATCATAACTCTATAGTATCTTCGGTCACAGTATAGCAAAGGAGGGACGATTTAAGGGATTTGACATTTGAACCCAAATATCTCGGTAAATATCGATCAGAGAAAAAGTTTCATGAATAAAACATGCTTATTTTTACGCATTTTTTACGATAAGAAAAAAACAAAAAAAAAAATTTCTAAGTCCAGAAACCGGTCCCCCTTTTCTATACCCCAACCCTATCTTCTAATAATCGTGAATCGTCTGCCTAAATCTTTAAAAAAAACATTAAGGTTTGATTTGTTTAAGACCTATAGGAGCAGCGCATCCCCACGAGCGGTAGAGCGTCATTCAAACCGAGGTCCTTCATCTCCCTATGTCGCTTTTTTCATCAATTCTAAACGTGCAACCCAGCTCGTTTATCACAAGACAGCGTGCGAGCTCTTTCGATTTCTCTCGCACTATCTATCTCTCTCTTGACACTTAGAAAGAGACGTATAGTGCGAGAAAAAACGATCGAGCTCGCGCGCCGTCTTACGATAGCCGTGCTGGATAGTATTGATACATTCAGATTTAATAATAATAATAAAAATATACAAAATAACAGTCCCGTAGGATAGGATCCGAAATAGTCCTATTTGAGTCAGGATCCGTAAAGATCCGCCAGAGGTCTGAATTATCCGAAATCGGACCTAAATATCCGCACTGGCAACACTGTTTGCTAATGACAAGAGTAAAAAAATACGTTCCGTTCTACGGATTTCATACATACTTACAGATAAAATTGGTTACTGAAATAATTTACGTAATTTTATTAATTTAAAAAATAAAGTGGACATTAAATTATAACTCAAAACATAAAAATATATTTTACATCATTTGAAAATCTTAAATTTATTGTCGTGGGTCTATGGTACTGACATCTATTTCCATTTTTTGTCAACAACATTCATTATAGCAAACCTCTTCCCCAAAAATGTCAGAACTTTCCATACAATAAATCGGAGTGTTGCCACTGTTCTAAATTTCCAGCCCCTGGAGCAGCCAATTGACCTATAACGCCGGCTGTACACACTCGTTGCGTCATTTGAACAGCGGAACAACCCTTTGACTCGGTCGCAAATACCGACACGCGACCGAGGCGTACCGAGGCAAGACCCGAGCGGACGAGACAAGGTGAGAGCATCATGTACAAACTCGTTCTCGGTCTGTCTCGGGGTGACTCGACGAGTGTGTACAGCCGAGCCGGCATAACACTCAGGACAATCTATTGCCGGCGGTACACTCTCGGCGAGAACGAGAGTGTGCATGATTTGTCGATAAACGTTGTTAATAGATTGATAGGTAGGTACTTACTACTTATGCACACATAGTAAGTACCTAGCATACCGGGCACCGAGCATACGCTCATCGTCAAATCAGCGGAAAGACGTCCACTGCTGGACATAGGCCTCCCCCACTGCCACAACAGGCCTGCCACAATTACCGGTCCTGCGCCACCCGCATCCAGGGGACTCCCGCAACCTTTACCAGGTCATCAGTCCACCTTGTGGGTCTACCCACGCTGCGCCTTCCAGTACAAACGACAACACTGTTAACTGACCATCGTGTGTTTATATAGAACCTTATTACAATGCGCTTAAGGTGCACCGATGGTCAGTTAGCTGTGTTGTCGATAGTACGTGGTCGCCACTCGAGGACCTTTCCGCCCCAACGGCCATCGGTTCTACGTGCAATGTGCCCCGCCCCACTGCCATGCCACTTAAGCATAAGATTGCGCATCTCACAGAATTACGAGTATATGTAAATGCGTATTTTCATATTAATGTTGTCGTGTTTTGCGTTCATGGGGATTAACGCCGACTCAACGAGCGTTTTAAACATACCTACCTACTATCATCCTCAGAGGGTTTTCCCCGGTAGTGCCCTGAACGAGCCTAGGGTCCGATTTGGCACCTAATCCCAAGATTTGGCTGAGGCACTAGTTTTACGATAGCGACTATTTGGAACATACCACAGCCGCTCACAAGCAGCCCATACTACGATTGGCAACCAAAGTTGCCACGATCATTTTGGACGTCCGCGAAATTGGCAATTGTAGTTGCCACAAACAAGTGAGTGGATAGGTTCTTTTTAACCAGTATTGCATACGAGCCGGGATTCGAACGCACTACCGCAGATTATATAATAGCCATGAACTCCATGTTTAGTGCCTTTCCTGCTCGGCTAAAGTGGCTTCTTTCTTTTCACGTTTAAACTAGTTTGTATCTCGAGGAAGGACATGAATATGATCGTTTTTATAACATCATTCCGTAAGGGGTCAAGTGGGGACGAAAGTTTGAAGTAAGTACAATTTAAACGAGTTCCACGTGTAGGTACAAAAGCCGTGGACAGATGCTAATTAGAATAAATAAAGACTCGACATTACAGTAGATTTATAGGATGGCTCCGGACGATCAGAGGGCCTACCGCGAAACGAAAACGAACTTCGTTTGTGGATCTCCGTCTCTGTCGTACTTGCTAGTTCGAGCGACAGAGAGAAGTACACGAACAATACACGAACGAAGTTCGTTTTCGTTTCGCGGTAGCCCCTCTGCAACATTATTCTTCGATGACGTTGTGCACGCCATCTATTAGTCATTATAGTAAACTCATAGATATTTATTTGGAATCATAGTGGAAGTCTATTATTTCTTAAATGTCTTTTAATGACCAAAATTACTACAGTTATGGGTTTATTTTAAATTGGAATTAATTTGGTTAATTAACTTATTTAATTAATAAATAGTATGTTTTATAATGAGCGTGCTATTGTATTTATTACTGGCAACAATTTACGCTCTGACTCTGACAGACAGCCAGCCAGCTTTCCGTCAGCGCATTTATTGTTGCAAATAATCCGTGTCTCTTGAAAATATCTTTATTTATCTTCATAATTACATTCAGAATAACATTTCGTTACTAAGATGTGTAATAAATTACTTGCTTCATAGTAGTGATTAGTGAAAGAAATGGTCGGACTCCATTGCTGCACGGACAATGTCGATTTATGGATCTGTGTACAATAGGACAAAACGAAAGTGACTAAATAGTGAACCGTGTGGATTTCGGTGTAATTGTTCCTAGATACCAAGGTTTTTTATAATTAAAATGGCACAAACTGTACGACGGGCGATCGAAGGGAGATATCCCTCCTGCTATATACCCAAAAGGCTAAAAGAACGCAAAGCTAAAGCTGGCATGTTGAGGTAAATAAAACAAAAACTTGCTACCATTGAAATATCGAACGCAACGTTATAATATTTATTTCAACTTTGGCCACCAGGGCGTTTTAATAAATAAAAGTATTTTATTCTGGTATGTTTGGTATAATTAGGCCAAGGAACTGATAATACAGCCAATAGTTAGTTTTAATTTTCTTTTCACGCGTTATTTTCGTGGTGTTTTATCTTAGGCTTGACCCAAAAGTGTTTTTTTGGAGTATAGATTTTTTTATTGCTGTAGAATGGCTAAATAACTGTATCAGATCATTGCTCCCTTTCTGTATTTGTTTGTTTAGTGATAAGTAAAAGAATAGTAGTTAACTAGCGTGGTTTGACTAATATACACCATGTTTATAGTTAAACTAGTGTAGTATAAAAAGACTTCGCCAGTATTCTCGAAATGAACTGCCTTCCTCAATTTGCAATATTTGTTTGATATTCCAAAACTGTCCATTGTCTCTGTCCGTTATCCGTGAGAGGAGGCCTGTGCCCAGTGGTGGCACATACTAGGCTGATGATGGTGTTTATTCCAAAAACTGTATTTACGTGATGCCACTGCACAGCTTCTGCCCGCGACTTGGTACGCGTATAAATTATATGGTCTGTGCAGTGTGCGTGTAACAGTTCACTTCGAATCTAAATGAACACCCTCATAAACTTGTTCTTCAATAATATTATAAAGCTGGCCAAAGTATCATTTTAGACAGCGCTCCCTATGTGAGCCTCAGGTTCAAAGGCCCTAGCGCAAGCCCAACGGACACTCACTATCCTCGGTGTCTTGCAAGCGAGACATGAGGCCAAAGTCCCGAATTAAAGGCGTGAAGCGATCGCAGAAAGAGGTCTCAATGTGAGCCCGAGGCCAATCCCCCACGGATACTTGTTATCTCCGAGTAACTTGCAAGCAAAATCTGATGATGGCCGAATTCCTTTAGGTATACGGGGAAGCAAGCGAAGCCTTAGCTGTGCTAGTCAAAAATATGAGACGAAAAGTGAGATACCGAAACAGAATACTGGTATTTTTGTAGAATAGTACCCATATAAAGCTGGGTCCAAAGATTTGTATGCCGCTTACTAACTAGCTAAACTTGCCTATATAAATAAATATTATGTAAGCAGATATGACACACATTACTTATCTCAATTGTTAACCAGTAGGCCACTGATATACCTACTTATGCATTTGGTCTATTCATTGATTATTGACCTTTTTTAGGGTTCCGTTCCTCAAAAGGAAAAAAACGGAACCCTTATAGGATCACTTTGTTGTCCATCTGTCTGTCTGTCAAAACACTTTATCTCAGGAACGCGTCGAAGTAACGAGTTAGAATTAGGTCTACAGTCCCTTGAAGCTATGAAAAACTCAAACTTCTAAGTTAAGATAAAAAAGAGGTACGGCCGTGTATGCTGCAAAAAGCGTATATTGCGACACTCTCAGGGTAAACAAAATTTATAGGTTACTTTCCGTTGTCTTGGAACTATGAAATTTGGCAAATAATATCAGATCAGAAGATTAATTGTAATGAAATTTTAAATGGTGTGTAAATTTTTGGCTCAAAAGTTTCCTTCTCGTTATTTGCAGAATTAATGTTTGTTTTTTTATGTATTCATTCTTGCAATATAAAATAATTATAGTAATATTGCGGAATTAACCTTTTCACCGCCCGACGGCGAAGCAATACGCTGTGCCACGGACGCCACGGGGGTAAAATTAAAATGGTTAAAGAAATAACGCCACCATAAAAATGGGCTGTTTTTCAATAGGTATTCATGAAAAAATGTTTGTCGGCCAGCGCCGACTGTGGCGTCGTAGTCACGATTTTGCGTTGTCGGCTATGGCCGACTGTGGCGGTGAAAGGGTTAATAACTTTTAACGATGAAATACTCAATACATAATATGAGCAATTTTATTTCAACCCATTAAATAAGAAAGAAAGAAAACATTTATTCATGGCAACAAAAAAAAAAGACAAACTGTGGAGTGGACACGTACGCACATACACATTTGCCACGAAATGGTCACATTATGATATATAAATATAAATAAGGATATATATTTTATGTTCCCACTACATAGAAACATAAAAACTTGCAGGGTGAGTCGCCCCGACAAGCCAGAAGACTTTGTGTGCTACTCGGACAGCGACAGCGAGGAGGAGACTCCGTTCCAGCAGCACCGCATACTGACTACCTCATACAACTTCGTGGACTATGTCCGCTCTAGGGAAATACAGGCACCTGAGGTAAGAACCGCATGTCACCAGGCACAGTATCACCAGTTACATAAGAGATTTTTCCGTTATTCCTGGCCGTGGCCGGAGACGGAAGGTGGCCGCAGAAACCATGTTGCAGACAATTCGCTTCCGCGTCATTTTTAATATCTGCATCCGCGTCCGCAAAAATCATTGCTGAGTTTTTTCTGATGCCGATGTAGTACAAGTCGCGACAAGAAAAGGGCCACCGCAGCGCGTGTCGTTTCTATAATTTTGACTCAGGTGATGCGTTAGGTTAGCAACGATTTTAAATCGGTCTCAACGTGTTTGAGTACTGCGTGACTATATGGACGTTGTTTATTTGTGTGTTTGACCTCATAATCGGCATCCGCGGATGTCAACAAAAATCGCTGCCGCGATATCCCAGGTTAGGAACTCCCCAATTACTTACTCAATAGATAGACCCATCGTGTTTTTGCTCATTAGCGCCTCAATTAGTAAAATAGAATAGAATAGAATCTTTATTTGCTTAGAATAAGTAGGTTAACTGCTTAAAAAAAGTCATCATCCTAGGGCTATTCCCGGTTATGCCCTGAGGTCCCCGGGGTCCGATTTGGCACCTTTGTTACTAGTCTACTTGGCACGAAAGCGACTGCCATCTGACCTTCCAACTCAGAAGATACCTTATATAGTACAATCGGCGATAAAAGCTTTAACCTAAAATGTTTTTTTTTTTGTATTAATAACGCACCTCGCTGACTTTACAAAGCTGTATACAGCGGGCGTAGCACGCTTGCCATTTTATCACTTATCGTTGTGGTAAAGACGCCCATCACGCTCTGACAAGTATGCGAGTGCGAGAGTGACGGATGCCTTATCCACAACGATAAGTGATAAAATGGCAACCGTGCTACGCCCGCAGATGCTCACAATAAGCGCGACATAAGTTAGCGTCTCTGAAGTTAGCTTCGAACCCTTCTAACACCTCTGCGACGCTCCTAGTAGTTCACATCAGAGACACAAACTCATGTGCACGTACTGTGAGATTGAGCAATGTACGGAGTATTTTCCGTTAGCTTTGCGGTGAAGGAAAACGGTCGAGCCCCAATAGCGCATGCCTCGGCGGAGCACGCCTCGCCCGAGCGTGTGTAGACGTGCCTCGAGCGAGGCGTGCGGCCGAGCATACGTCCGGCGAAGACACGACTAATAAGGTCTAGTTTGCCCTCTGGGTTGGAAGGTCAGGTGGCAGTCGCTTTCGTAAAACTAGTGCCTATTCAAAATTTTGAGATTATATGTGTCGAAGCGGACCCCGGACACCTTTGGGGCGCAACCGGGAATAGCACTAGGAAGACGACGAACACTGTAATATTAAACAATATTATGTTTAACAAACAGTGAATGCAACACTGTTGCGGTTTTTTTATAGTTCGCTATCAACTGATATGTAATCTGGGTGTTAGTGTCTCATTGCCATTGGCTCCTTGCACCTAAATCAGGCGGAAATCTTAGTATTATCATGATATGGTAAAATTAAATATCTGGTTGACAAACAGAAAAAACTAGTGTCATTCTCGGTTGCTTGATGACAATCTGATCTACTTCTATACTATAATTACTAGCTGTAAACCTGCCTTTTTATAATACTTTTTAGGGTTCCGTAGTCAACAAGGAACCCTTATAGTTTCGCCATGTCCGTCCGTATGTCTGTCCGTCTTCGGCTTAGCTCAGTAACCATTCCTACTAGAAAACTGTGATTCGGCATGGGTATATAAATCAATCACGCTGACAAATCAGTACAATAAAATTTGGAAAAATATATTTTTTAGGGTACCTCCCCTACACCTAAAGCGGGGATGTATTTTTTTCTCGTCAAACCCATGATGTGGTATATCGTTGGATAGCTCGTTCAAAAATATTATGGGTTTTCCAAAACCATTTTTCAAATCAGTAATTCGTTTGCGAGATATTGCGCTTTAAAGCCCTAACTTTAGTTCAAGTCATGTGCGCACGTCGATGTAACTAAGACAGACAGGCAACTACGGAACCCTACACTGCGCGTGGCCCGTCACGCACTTGGCTGGTTTTTTTTTTCGAATAGCAGTCATCTGTCGCTCGATCAATAAAAAGAAAAAGTGTGAGATTATAGCTTTTTAAAATGTACGTTTGGATGTAGGGTAATCACAGGAACTACCCAAAAATGACAAAAATCTGTTTTTATTTGTCAAGGACGCCAGATGTTCTGTGTTGGTTGTGCCCTGAGGCTAAACTGCTTTTCACTCGTACACGCTCCACGACATCAGCCTTCTAGTAATGCAGATAGATGTGTTAATTTAATTCAATGGTGTCGTATAATAGAAGCCAGCTCCCCATACCGCCGCCTCGCCGTACTAAATTACGTTAGCGACTGGATTCGCTAACGTAACTTAGTATGGCGAGGCGGTGCGGTGCGTGTGCCGGGTGGGTCTAGTGAGCTGTGACCCTTATGATACAGGGAACAAATGTAATGTAATAACTACAACTCACAAAAGTTGAAAAACCCCGACATTTTCATTTCAAAGTCCAATATCTCAAAAACGGCTGAACAGATTTTCATGAAACATGGCTAAGAACACTAACACATAAAATTATCTATGACCCAAAAAAAACTAAACGAAAATCGGTTCATCCGTTTGGGAGCTACGATAGCACAGACAGATACACAGACAGACACGTTAAACTTGTAAGTCTTATAACACCCCTATCTTTGCGTCGGGGGTTAAAAATAAACCATCGTCGCCTGAAGGCCAGGACAAGACTCGAACTTGTGCCCTCTGTATTGTCGGTACAGCACTCTCCCTACGAGCTACCCAGACATGAGTTTGATGTAGCGTAACCTTCCATCACATTCGCGGTCGCTACTAGTAGCGACCTCTCTGTATTTCCTTGAAAGGCTCACAGCCGTTAGGCCACTCTAATGGGTCAAGCTATGCGCTTGACGCATTATAATCGGACCACAAAACCTTTCTTTCTTGGCGTAGATTTATGTGAATTAAAATGTCTTTACTTTCAGCAGTCCGATACTTATCGAATCTTTGAAGATGCTTTGTTTGAATTTGAATACATTACGAGTTTCAGTACTAATGAACAAATAACAAATAAAAACTACTTTTTAAACTCAATTATCCATCCTATATATAACTACGCAACTAACTCTGCTTGTCTGTTACTTGCTGCTTAACCGATTTAGATGAAATTTGACATGGAGATAATTTAAGAAGCTTGAAAGGACATAGGATCGTTCCTATGCTGGAAATCATCCTTAAAAGGGTGAAAACTATGGGAAGTAGAGATGTGCCGACTATGGATTTTGCCGAATAATCGGCGCTGAGGTGACCGTCTGCTCGCTGACTATAAATGTGGCCGGATAGACGGCTTCCCGGCTAGTCGGTGACTAATCGGTGCATCTCTCATTATTAGGACCGACTATAGATTTGGCCGACTAACCGGCGCTGAGGCGACCGACTCGTCACAGACTATTCACCGACCATAAAAGTGGCAGGATAGTCGGTACATCTCTAATGGGAAGTCAAATAGCATACTTGCTATTATACTTTGCTCAGGCGTAGTATTCATTCCTTAAGTATACGCGGACGAAGTGAAAGAAGAATTTCATCATACATTACTTACCTTAGACCTGATTTGTAAACACTTGATTGACCATTGACCTCTCCTTCTCATTTATTAAGTTCTGTTACGTTTAAGTTATAGTTATGAGTTATATAGTAAGATCTTTATCTGTATATCTCTCTGGGTGCCCTGAAAACCAGCGCCTTTAGCATGTATTTGCTGGTGGCCTATGCTGAGTGGCATCCATTTTGGTGAATTCCAATTGTAAGACACACATGTAACATGATATCACACCAAATAAATATATTTCTTTCTTTCTTTCTTTCTTTATTGCGAAAAAAACAGCTTTCTAGGTTCAACGGTTTGGGCTGGGCGTTGATTTAAGTGAGTGAGTCAGTCAGGACTTTTACGATTTATTACATGTATTTAGGTATATTCCTAATTGTATTTTATTCAGTAAAAAAATACACAAAATAAATAAAACTGAACCACTAAGTACATACCATCTAGATCCACAGCGCAGGTTTCGTCATTCCACAGATAAAGCATCCACCACAGGTTTCGTCAGTAAAATATAGATACAACACACAATCCGCAACACGCATCGTCAACTAAAGCTTATAATACATAACCCAGATCCAACCTTATCATCCCGCGTGATACGTACCCGGCACAAACGTCCCAAAAATACTCGCCGCATTGCCACGTTGGATGGCCTTTTACGATTATATATATAGATTTATTTATGTCTCTTGCAGCCCCGATCGGTGGACCCGCTATACGCGACCCGCCACATGCTCACGAGAGACCTGTTCCGGGAGACCCCGCTCAACCTCGGCAACATGAACAAGGTGTTCTGTTCACAGTGGCTCTCGGACCGCCAGGTCGTCTTCGGGACCAAGTGCAACAAGGTACAGTACCATTAAATAAATATAGCTATAAATATTTGGAGACAATCTTACACAAATCGACCTAGTCCCAAACTAGGTTAAGCTTGTACTATGGGTACTGGACGACTATATGCCCTTACCGGGGTTCGAATCCGGAGCCTCCGGCTTCGCAGGCAGAGTCACTACCAACTAGGCTACTGGGGTCGTCAACATTAATACCACGAACATTTTAACAAGAATAGTTAATAAATAGTTAGCAGTTAGTATATGTACAAACGACAACACTGTTAACTGACCATCCTGTGTTTATATAGAACCTTATTACAATGCACTTAAGGTGCACCGATGGTCAGTTAGCTGTGTTGTCGATAGTACGTGAGGTGCGCGTTGAGGAAGATCATTTTTCCTCGCACATAGCTCCGATACCTCGCACAACTCTGGTTTATAAGTAATAAAGTTCATGTAAATTAAAACATGCACTTTTTTCGCGTTATTCGTTTAATTTGGGGATTTTTAAATATTAAAACAAAGCAAGACGGTGAGTATATCCTTTATAATTCCGGTTTTGTTATACGTATGTTTTCTTAAAATTGATTAGAATATTGTATCCCACCGATAACATAAAGGTGGAGATAGGAGCCAAGTTCAATATTGACAATATCGTGGCTGTTCACTTTGCCGACAAAAGATTTCTAAATGAACCCCATGTTCAATTAAATAAATATATAAAACAATTGTCGATATGAGCAATGGATTATGTTATAATTGATGTTTATACTTGATTTCTTATACTTAAACAGTTACACAAAGTAGATTAATTGACCTAGTTAACTTGGCTAGTTTTTGGCAGGCTGTCGCGTTTTCGATATTAATTAGAAATTATTGAAAACAGGAAAGTTACAATTTTGACTTTATTTACTTACTAAATACGTACAAACTTTTCTAGAAATGTTCATGACGTGATTGACAATATAAAAGAATAACATGAAATGGTCTTGTAATTAAGAAAACGGTATGAAAAGTGTACCGTCACATTCAACCCCAAATCCACTATTTCAACCCCTGTTTCCCCACAGTTGAAAGTGTACGACGTCCGCACGCGCTCTCTGGACGACATCCCCACGCTGCGGCCGCGCGCGCCCTGGGCCGGCGCCGAGCACCAGACCGGGATACACGCGCTGCAGATCAACCCGTCCAGGTGAGACATTTCATCCCCGTTTCCCCCCTAGATCGTAGGCATTTAATTAAAACGTATTCCATTTAGTTAAAACGCCCCCGACATACCAAACTTAGCTAAAAACCATCCTGAAGAGTGTCGATTAAAAAAGAACCTTTGCAAAATTTGCCCCAAACAAACGAGTCAAATAGGTACATTTAATGTCCATCACTATCACTAAATAGTATAAAACAAAGTTGCTTCCGCTGTCTGTCCCTATGTATGCTTAGATCTTTAAAACTACGCAACGGATTTTGATGCGGTTTATTTTAATGTATAATATAGTACCCGTGCGAAGCCGGGGCGGGTCGCTAGTAAAATATAAAAAAAGGAGAAGAACCAAATTATTCAAATTGACAACGAAGACTTCGTCACGTGAGACAAACTAACTGACTAACTGACATACATGCATACACTGCAAATTAAATAAAAGCTTGTAATAAAAAAAACACAATTTAAAGTTCAAAGTTTTCTATTTGTGAGTATTTGTCAATCTGATTACAGTGGTGGTAAATAATTAACTATATGTAGCATACCCTGCCTGATGGCGTACACATTCTTGACCATAAAGTGACCGCTGCGCTCGCTTATTACTGAGAAACATGCGAGTGTGGAGTCAATACACGTTCTCACCCGTTTTCACGTTCTCGCGCTCTTTGTCTCGCGCCAAAAAACCGACAAAAGCTGGAGAACAACGAGGAGAACTGATAAGAATTGGCCGCTCGCTTCCACATTCACGTTTCTCACATGTTTCTTGCGTTCTCGCGAGATTCTCGAGAGAATGTGGAGCGGCCTTAACAATATTTTCTTAGCATTGAGAAGTTGAGCAAATGTTGTAAAACTGTGACTTCTAACACACATTGTTTCAGAACATTGCTCGCGACGGGCGCGCAGAACTCCTGCGAGCTCGCCATCTACAGTCTGCCCACCTTGGACCCTGTTTGCGTCGGGGAGGCGCATAAAGACTGGGTAAGCCGATCTCAAATGGAATGAATTGGTCTTTCTGTATCACACAAACTCGGAAAAAATCTCCTCGGTCTACATCGTATATTTCTGGAGTTTGATGACATATATTCCGCTAGAAGTATTCGCAAATAGTGCTGACGGCGTAGTTTTAATTTGATGAAGACACTATAGCTTTTGCCCTCGATTTCTTCAGCCTGGAACTCATTTATATTGTTCCTCCAAAATATCGCCCCCATTTCACCACTTTAGGGAATTATGTCCGGGGTAAAAACTACCATCTATGTCCTTCCCCGGGATTTAGGCAGGTACGTAACCGGTATTCCATTCATTAGGTACAGTTCGACACACGTAAAAAGAGCTCCGGCGGCCATACATTTAATATGGTGCGCAGAGCTCTTTTTACGTTTGTCGTCTATACGCTACTGTTGTATAGTAAAGCTTAGCCGCGCCGCGCCGACATAACGATGCCGCAACCAGTTAGAAATATCGATTACCGGTATTTTTTTAATTCTACTGATACTTTTATAATGTCGAAGTATCGGTTACTTTTGTAACTTTTAGGAAAGCGTTTACTTATGAATTATGAATGGTGTATAATAGGTCCTTATGTTTTCTGACAAACTTGCATAAGTACTTCAAAAATGTACATGGAGGTAAGGGTAAAAATATGGTGTTTAATAAAATGAGGTCGACATGATTCCATTTGGTCAATATTTGCAGGTATCCTGATGCATTTTTTTTATGTCGCTATCATTTTTCCATAAAACAAGTCCATAATATTCATATTCATATTCATTTATTTCATGCATAATCAGATACATTCAATTACATAAATGTTGGTTGCAAAGTTAGAGGCACTGATACCCCGGTACGGTAGGGCATTGCATTATCTTACAAACTAAATTATCATTTTATTTAAAATTTAGGTGCAATAACGTCATAAAATATAAAATCGGCATGCTTATTCTTATTATTATTATTATTCAATACATTTATTAATTACGGAGGTAGTTGAATGAAATACTGGTTCATTGTGATTATAAATAAAAATGACAAATACATTGTTACTATAAATTAAAATTAAAATGTCAAAGATTTGATAGACTTACTACTAAATGTCATGCAATGTCAGTGTTGAAGGGCTGTCCTGACATATGGAGGCAAAAAATGAAAGTTGATTGATTCGGTAGTTATGGCATCTGAAATATCAGAGGCATTTTGTCCGATGAAAGATTTGAGCTCGTTGGATGCACCTATGAAGTTGGAACCATTGTCGCAGAATATATTAACTGGTTTTCCTCTGCGAGCAATGAACCTTTTAAGAGCAGCAATAAAGTTAGCCGTGCTCAAATCACCCACAAGCTCGACATGAATGGCTTTGGTTTTGCAGCAGACAAAGATACATATGTAGGCCTTTATCAGACGACAACCACACCCTCTGCGATTAGCCATTAGAATTGGCCCGGCATAATCAACATTAACCTCCAAGAACGCTGAGCCTGGTTGAAGTCTTTGTCTCGGTAAATTGCCCATGATTGGAGTTACGGTGTGACCACCAAAACGTCGACAGGTTACGCATTGGTGTGTAATTGATCTCGCTAAGCTACGTCCCCCAATCGGCCAATAACGTTCTCTTACTGAATAAAGCAAGTGCTGAGGACCAGCGTGCATGAGAGCCTTGTGTTGACCTTTGAATATTAATCTAGTCAAATGATGATTTTTACTTAATAAAATAGGATGAACCTTGTCATATTCATAGTTCGAGTTAGACAGTCTGCCACCTACCCTCATTAAATTTAAATCATTTATATCTATGTAGGGATTTAGTGACGATATCGTAGATTTTTTAATTGAAGTTCCAGATTGAATTTTTGTGTACTCCGGAAACGATTCCTTTTGTGAGATAAGGATTAATTGTTTTAACGCATTTTCTAGTTCTTCCGCGCTAAGTGGGCCACTTCTTTTATTGTACTTAAAACGCGTATTGTGAATGAATCGTGCTATGTAGGCAAATGAGCGTTGCATGCGTTTTAGATCTGAAAATTTGCTGAATGGAAATGGCTCACTAGCTTTGGAACCTACTGCCATGCATGTATTTTGAGATTTTACCTCAGGTAGGTTTTTAGTTGCTATTATTGTATTTAGTATAGGCCAGGAGTGTTCTGGCATGGCTAGAAACTCCGGACCATTCCACCATAACTTGTTGTGCACTATCGCACTGGCTGTTAATCCACGTGAAATGTAGTCTGCGGGATTTTCGTTGGTTGGGACGTGTCTCCAAGCATAGTTAGCACAAGTGGACTGTATCTCGGCAATTCGGTTACGAATAAAGGTTTACAATTTACTTGGATGCATTCCCAACCAACCCAACACAATAGTCAAGTCAGACCATAGAAAACAACTGTCAAACTTCAGTCTCATGGATTTTAGAATCTTGTCTAGTAACTGAGCGCCTTGCAAGGCGCCACATAATTCCAAGCGGGGTGTGGTCAATGGTTTAAGTGGAGCCACCTTCCCCTTTGAGCATAAAAGGTTGACAGTTACTACGTTTTTCACATCAATTGAGCGCACATACGCGCAAGCACCGTAGGCTAACTCTGACGCATCTACAAAAATATGTAACTGCAAATTTACAGGGCTGTGACATGTGACGTGTCTAGGGATCTGTACCTCATTTAAGTTGTACAACGTAAGTACAAATGCCTTCCAGACGTCTCTTATGTCGTCAGGAACAGCTTCGTCCCACGATAACTTGTGCAACCACAACTTCTGCATCATAACTTTGGCCTCTAGAACGGTAGGAGCAACTAACCCTAAAGGGTCAAATATTTTCGAAATAGTTGACAAGATGCTTCGCTTAGTAACTACGCCTTGAAGGTTTATAGTAGTTCTGATGCACAAGTTATCAGCGATGCTGTTCCAATTTATGCCTAAAACCTTGGAACTATGCTCAGGGCTTAGGTCCAGATTTTCTTCGGCACCACCCACCTTGTCATCTTTTATTTTGTGGAGCACCACCGTGTTATTTGATCTCCACTTTCTCAGTGGGAAGCAGGCACTATTCAAAGTCTGTGTGAGTTTCATATAAATATCAGTGGCGGCCTCAACTGACGAACACCCTGAGATAAGGTCATCTACGTAAAAGTCCCTAGCAATTATTTCCTTTATGATTGGATCATAAGACTCAATGATAGCTGCCGCAGACAGCGCGTGGCAAGAAAGGCTGCTGACGATGTGCCATAAGTCAAGGTATTCAAGTTATATGTTTTTATGGGTTGTGTGGGGTCGTCCCTCCACAGTATTTGTTGTAAAGGTCGCTGCGATGGAATGACATTACATTGACGATCCATTTTTGCCACGTCCGCTGTCAATGCCACATCATGTTGCCGAAAGCACGTCAAGATCGAAAACAAATCATCTTGTATGTTTGGTCCGATTTGCTGTAAGTCATTAAAAGAATAACCAGATGACGACTTTGCTGAACAGTCAAATACGACTCTTAACCGGCTTGTAATACGGTCGAATTTTAATACCGCGTGATGCGGGGCAAAATATGTTATTTGTGAGTTATCGTTGTGTGACTCACTCATGTGCCCTAGCTGCATGTATTCATGTATGAATTCGGTGTAGGATTCCTTCAAGCTGGGGTTTTGTTGTAGTCTGCGTTCTACAGCAAGGAATCTTTGTTTCGCTATATTGTAGCTGTCACCTAATAAGCTAGGCGATTTTTTGAGTGGTATTGTTAGTAAAAACCGACCGTCAGGTAAACGCGTCGTGTTTTGTGTGAAATTATTTTCACATTCCATCTCTTCCATACTCAAAGATGAATGATCAGTTGTTATTGAATCAAGCTCCCAAAACTTGGCTAATTGTTTTTGTAGTGTGCAATTTTCTATGTTGAGTTTGTTTCGTGTAAAATTACGTTCTTGTTATCTAATTCGATTCTTTCAGATCCCAACAAGTCCCAAAATATATTGCTACCTAGTAGTATGTCAATATTTGACGTTTTGTAAAAGTTAGAGTCCGCTAACTTGCCGCCTTTGGGTATGTTAAAGTCTTTGTAGTTAATTGGCTCACTTGGCCACGGACTAGTTATGTTAGGTATGACAATACAGCTTATGTCAGACGAAAAATCGCAATACCTTGACCTTAAATTAATCGTGCAAATTTTATTTAGTACTGACACATTGCTATTTATTCCAGTTACCGTGGTAGAAACGTCTTTTGTGTCTAGGTTCAACTCTGTGCATAACCGTTCCGATATAAAGTTAGAAGTACTTCCGGAATCTAACATCAAGCGTACAGGATAAGCATTAATGCGTGCCGTGTATACTTCGGCTACGGCAGTAGACAATACCCCTTGTCGAGGTTGAGCACAGACCAATCCGACGCCAACGGGAGCGGACGCACCGGCCGCGCCGTCCTCTCGGGCAGCAGGCGCGGGCGCGGCCGGCGCGAGCGGCGCGGGCGGCGCAGACGGCGGCGCGACAGTCACGGCCAGCGCGGGGCCGCTAGTATTAGGCGTGCCGTCATCACGTTCCACTACCGTGGTCGGATGTAGGATAGTGTTATGCTTTTTCTTACACACTGCACGGGCTTAGGCGACACTTGTTCGTATGATGCCCTTTACGAAGACAATTAAGACACAGGTTTAGACCTAGGGCCCTGTATTTCCTATCCTTTGCATTCAGATCTAGAAATGTCTTACAGTTGTAGATGTTATGAACGCACGAGTTACATACGGGACATAACTTACCGCTATTCTGTTTGTTTGGAGAATTATTAGTGACCAAGGCTCGTGGTTTTTCTTGCCTAACATTTCTTTGCTCGAGTGTTTCTAATAAATCGGCCCGCATTCTAACAAATTTGACCAAGTCTTCAAAGTTGTTAGAATCGCCGGCTAAAGTTAGTTTATATTTTTCCCACTCAAATAATGTTTGCGAATCGATTTTGGTGCATACTATGTATGTTAATAATGTGTCCCACTTATCAACGGGCTCCTTCAATATTTCGAGCGACTAGGTTTTTTATGAATGTGTCAATTAATCTGCGTAATTGAAAAGATGTCTTTTTGCATTGGGAATACGTTGAATAAGGCTTTAACGTGGTTAGATATAAGTAGACGTTTATTGTTGTATCTGTCACACACAAGCTCCCATGCAAGTTCGTAGTTCGATGCACTAAATTCAATAGATTTAATTACGAGTGATGCACTGCCTTCTAAGTAAGATCGCAAGTAGTGAAACTTCGTTATATCGGATAGACTAGTATCGTTGTGAATCATTGATTCAAACATATCCCGAAACTCCAACCACTGACTGTACGTACCGTCAAACTTACTCAAATTTATTTCAGGCAACTTGACACTTAACTTTGTCTGCTTCACATCCATCATTTTCATATCGGCTTGTGGAGATTTAGATTGACTGGTCGCAGGTCCCTCCGCCTCGCTCAGCAGATGCTGGGGTCGGGCGATGCTGCTGTAGTACGATGCCTCGAAAGAGTCTCGCATTTTGTATTGCTCGGAGGGGTCCTCATGGGCACATTCGATCTGTAATTGTATGTCATGAAAATCGTTAAACACTAATTCCAACCTCGAAATACGCAGCTCGAGCTCAAATCTTTGCTGCGGGGTTAATTGTGCTGTTAATTCATTTAAATAGGTATTGAAATTAGTTAACTGAGCCTTGCAAGTTCCACGACGTTTGACTTGTTCTTTTACTATGGCATCAGTCATTGTTCACCTCCACGAGCGACACTGTAATAGGTAATAATCGAAATTAAACGAATGTAAACAACACTTACTCGTTCTTAATGATTTTAGGTTAAAATTATGAAGCACTTAATGTCCAGTTGATTTAGTATGTGTGTATTTATATTTAACACGATCCTTATGTTGTGCACTAATTAGAAAGTAAACTCACTTTAATTGCAATTAGCCTTAGAAGTAATGTAATTTAGCTAAAATTGTAATAGTAATGCACCGCCAGTGATTTGTTCTGACGGCGTAAACAACTGATAATTTACCGTTAGCTGCTAACCGAGAATGATACGTACCTACCTATATACTTGTACTTTAAGGAGATTTGTATCAAATTAACTGTTATGAATACGTTGTGAACTAGTTATATTTAAAGTAATTTTAGTAGTAGTAGTAATTAAGCGATACCTAAGTGGGCACTTATTGAAAAAAGAGGAGTGGATTGGGAACTTAGCTGGTTTCTAGTAATCCTGGGCTTCTGGTTCCTTAGATCCGTCCATATAGGCTTGTCACCCTTTCTTCGTGTAGTTTTTTGGTGGACTTAGCTTGTTTTTGGCAGCGGACTCGGCGTATTAGCTTGTAATTTCGAATAGTTAATTGCGCTGTGACAATGGCGTAGGCCCGTCCACGTTGGCTGGACAGTTAATCCGTAGTTACTCGCTGGTTCTTGTCTTGTAGGTTCGAAGACCAATGTTGAAGGGCTATCCTGACTTGTGGATGCTGAATATGAACTCCAATTACTTAGTTAAGGATTTAATAAAATATTATACAAAAATGTACTGCGGAGCCGAGTCGCGGCTGCGGTGGTAGATAGGTAAGTCACGTGATCACTTGACTGCCGCCCCCCAGTGCCTCCTCACCCCGGGGTCGCCCCGCTGGAGTGGTTCGCGACAGTCAGTCATAAACTCCTGGATTGAGTAGTATGCTTTTCTAATAAGGTTTTTTTAAAGATTATTACAGAATACAGGATATTTGTCCTCTGCCTTTATGTCTTCTGGTATTTTATTATAATTTATAACAGCTCTATAGAATGGACCTTGCTTGTACAGTCGAGGTCAAAAATATGTTTACACTTTTGCACCTTATTACAATGCAATAAGGTGCAAAAGTGTAAACATATCTTTGACCTTGACTGTACATGTTCAATTTAGGCTCTGGAACAGCTAGCTTGTTTTGACGTCGTGCGCTTTTCACAAATACAAACATGGACATATGCTTTCTTACAAACATTCCTACCTCTAGTATGGGGTAGTAGTAGTATACATGGCAATGTTAACATATTCTGTTGAACAAAATGGTCTCTACAACTATCTGGCAGGCGGATATTTACAATAATGCGCAGGAGTTTTTTCTGTATAATGAATAGGTCAGGAGCATTGACGCTGTGGCCCCACATAATCACGTCATACCGAAGCCAAGAATGGGCATAGGCGTGGTACGTGGACCGCGCACATTCAGCATTCGTGTTCCTTTTTATTATACTAAGTGCGTAATATGCATACTCCAGACTATCATATTATGATAGTCTCGAGTATGCATATGCGTATTACGCCCTAAGGGCTGTCTTAAAGTCCGTTATACGCTTAAGATGTTGAAGGGCATAGATGAACGAAGAAAGTTTTTTTTTTAAAGTTTATGGATGTGCGACTTCCACTAGAGTCCAAGTCTAAGCCTAGAGTTTAAATTGAATAATACTAGTTTGCTGAAATTAAGCTCTAGGTTATGGTTGTATAGCCAATGTACAGTTATATTGAGGATTGAAGTGAATAGGGGTGTAGACACTAAGTAAAATAATCAATAATGTCGTATTTTCTCGAAAAAAGATTTAAACTGTAGTCAAATGGAGAAAAAAGCAACGCAAGAGGTTAAATAATCGCAAAGTTATAAGTGTCCAAAGTTTTAAGAGGGTATGTTCAGTCCCTTCTCCGCAAAACGAACCTTCATATGAAACGATTGTCATTTACTATGACGCTCGCAGATTGTGACGTCACAAACTGCGAGCATTTTCTCTCTCTAACAAACAATATTAAAACGGTTGTAGCTTCGAAATTCTTTTAGATCTTTTTTTGCTTTCGCTCTTTCGCAGTTTTTTTTTTAAGTAATTTAGTAATAATCATTTTTGAGTCTACACTGCATCCGTATTAAATTTCAATTTCATTAACTTCGTAACATGAAACCAGTATAGAAACGTTATCTGCGATCTGGTCGTCTAATACATTTGGAAGGTAGTTTATGTACGTAAGGAATAATACACATCCCAGTACGCTTCCCTGCGGAATAGAGCCTTCCAGACTATCTGATCTGGAATGTTGTATTGTTCCCGTCTCAAAATTCACATTTTCAATTTCTACATATTGGGAGCGGTTGGTAAGGTAAGATTTGAACCAGTCTAGGGCGGGGCCTCTAATTCCCATATTATATAGCTTATCCAATAGTATGCTGTATCGTAGGCTTTACTCATATCGAGCATGAGGCCCATAGGATGATTTTTGTTATTTACTACATGAGCGTTTCTCAAAAAAAATGCCACTATTATTAATTGTACTTCTAGGAATTTTATGTTAACTATTTCCACTCAGAATCAGGAGCTCTTTCGACCCTGGTAGGACAAAAAACTATCCCAAAGATATTTTTCCTATTGCGTTACCATTTACCATACACCTTGTATGGTGGTAACACAATAGGAAAGTCCCAAAATGTATGAACATTTTGGGACACTTTTATTCTCCTAGTGGGATGGAAAGACATCGTGATTTTGAGTAGAAATAACATAAAAGTTGCAGAAAATCTCCGAAAAAATGTAGTGGCATTTATTTTGAGAAACGCTCACATGTAGAATTTGTTGGACATATTTATAAATAGCAAGGGTTGTAGAGCGGTTTTTTTTTAAAGCCGTTTTGATTATCGTCAAGTATTTTATTTTTGAGGAGTAGATAGAAGTAGAGTAAAGAAGATTAAAGATTTTAGTACACGGTCAAATCCGTCTAAAGTTCGTTTTTTGCGTATGAAATAATAATATATGCTATGCCTATGTCGCTATCTCCACCCAGAAAGTTCATTCATCACCAGTGAAAGGTTTTTTTTTAATTGGATATGTGGTTCCAGAAATTATACCCTAACAAACAATAAAACACAGATTTTTCCTCTTTATAATAATTGTTCTGATAGCCTAGAGTGGTTCAGGCATGCAACTGTCAAACGGCGGTCGTGGGTTCTACAGATAAGCTTCAACTCCTATTTGTCTAAACAAGACATTCAATAATTTTGTAAGCAAATCTCAACCTTTGAACATTAGTAATGATAAGTCATTCATCTATATTCGAAACAGTGAAAGCACCAAGCACACGTATACATAAACCACTACCAAAAAAGTAGAATTCGAATTTTGAATTGTGACGTTCATCGAAAACAGTACCATGTTGTCAAATGATATACAGGGTGGCTCATTTAGAGCGGTCAGTATGGGAAAGTCTGAGACTATAAGATATACGAAGATCTGTTCTTAGGAACCATGTCATCGATTTTAATAAAAAGAAAAACTGCATTCATACATTTAAAAAAAACTTGTACTCAGCTCGGGAATCGAACCCGGTCGTTTTGAAAAAAAAAACTAACACTATTTCTATTTAGATATCGATTGTGTAGGTCTTAAGCAGTAAACGTTTCTATGGAACATGAAGTCACATCGCTTACCAAATTCGTCCGGTGGCGCAAAATTATTACCAATCTTGAGGTCAAATTATTTTAGACAAGAGTTCGCGCGTGAATACAAAACATTTTGCGAATAAAATAATAGCCTTTCTAATTAGTCCCGCAAGTCGATATGGATGATATGTATAATAAATAAAAGTATTAAAAATACTAAGTACTTATAGGTACCCCATTCCGTATAACATTAGATCTTCCTTTGAAAATATTGTGCTAGTTTGATTTATTTCGATTATTTAATGTGTTTCAAATAAAACAATGTAAATGTGTTTGTTTATCAGTATGGTTTTCCGTCAAATGTCATGAAGATTCACGTCTAATCCCATGTGAAGTCATGTGGAATAGGGTATAGATAAAGGTAGTAGTTTGATTTGTCAACTGTAACCTACGCATATTATTGATTTCTAATTTCATTTAATTTCATTTATTTAATTCAGAAACAATTTACATTGTGTTCGAATGTCGTAATACTGCAACATTAAAATAAAACCATATTAAAACAAAATCTATAACATAAAAATAATTACACAATTCAATTCAATTCAATTCAAGTTACTACATCACAAAAATAAATTGTCTTAATTAAAAAGTCAAACAATAATATTAAAATTAAGTCTTGTCAAAAATTATTAATGTCATAACAGCATTTGTCTAATAAATACGTTTTTAACTTATTCTTAAACATTGTGGAGCTTCTAATTATTTTAAACTCAGTAGGCATCCTGTTAAACAATCTTACTGATTGCACTCTGGCGCTATACCAGACGCGGTGCCACGATCGGTTTTTAATTTTTTGTTCTGGAGGATTCTCGCAGCTCCATTTCAGTTCCCGTCTCATAGCGCTTGCGATGCTTGACGACGTCGGTTTAAAGAACCAGTATGTAGAGACTAGGCACCGTGAGTATTTGCAGCTTCGAGAAATGCTCCTTACAGCTTTCCCATGGAGGAATCCGTACGATAGTGCATATAGCTCTTTATTGAAAGAAAGAAAGAAAAAGAAAGAAAAACATTTATTCATGACAAGTATGATTAAAAAAAAAAAAAAACTAAATCTAAAACATTGTGTAGAATCAATCAATTCGTGTCACGAAAAGGTCCCGCCTCAGCATAATGCCGACTCAAGAGCCGGCGCTGATCTTCCGGCGCGGATTGAGCGGTGAAAGCACGTTTGACATTATACCTATAGCTGTTTCCCCAAAGTTTGATACTATAGCGAAGTTTCGATTCAATAAGGGCAAAGTAAACCATTTTAATTTGCTCAAGTTTCAACTCGTCCCTAAGGCTGCGAAGAGCATAACAAGCTGAACTAATCGAATTGTCTATCGCGTTTAATTCCTCCTTCCAGTTTAAAAAGGCATCAAGGTGTATTCCTAAAAATGTTATGCTCTCAACACTCTCAACAGTCTTAATCACGTCTCCACTTATATGTATATTCAATGTTTCTTTATTTTTAGATGTGGTTTTGAACAGCATGGCAAATGTTTTTGAGCTGTTCAAGACCAGACTATTTGCACGAAGCTACGTATGACATGACTTCAACACGGAAATTATTTTTAGGTTCAGATCCTCAATGGTTCTACTTGACACAACGGCACTCGTGTCGTCCGCAAAAATCACTAGCTTTACTTCCGGAATCAGTTTGGACAAATATTCAATAAGATCATTTAAATATATGACAAAGAAAATAGGGCCCAATACTGAACCTTGAGGGACACCACGTGTTATTTTAATGCATCTTGACCTATGTGCAACCTCTACTGCATTTTCATCTACTTGTTTAACTTCTACAAACTGTTTTCTATTTTGTAAATATGACATGAATAATTTTAAAACATTTCCTCTAATGCCATAAAACTCTAAATTAAATGAAAGGATCTTTGTAGATGCTATACCTATCCAAAATAATATATAGTGGTTACACACTTTTCCCTCCCCTCCCACCGGTTCTTTTCTGGAACCTGACACCTTAAGACTGGCCGTAAGCTTGAGACTAGGTGTGAAGGTATGTACCCCCCACAAGTGCCCCTGTGGCAGTTTCGTCGACGAGTTGGGACACCACGGCTTGTCGTGTCAAATGAGCGCAGGCCGCCTCTCTAGACATGCCGCCTTAAACGACATTATCCGCCGCACTCTTGCCACTGTCAACAACTCAACATGCCATCAATAGGCTATTCTACGTTTTTTTTTAATATATTTTAAAATGTTCGCATGGATTCGATAGTCAACTGGTATTTTTATTTGCTCAAAATAATATCGCTTTAAGCAAATAAATAATGGTTGAAATTTGAACATTATATATTCGGGCCAAAAAGGCAGCCGCCATTATCGTGACGTCATAACTGCAATAACAAACCACAGACTACTAAGAAGATACACGTCAAATGTGCATGTACTTCTTTTACTTCTCTAATCTATGCCTTCTGATGGTTCTGATTTTTCATGGATTTTCACTAAAAATGAGCTTTCATACAGCTTTCATATCGTTGGTGTTGTGCCAACTTGAAGATTCCTCAAAACATGTAAACTTATCATCGGAAATATACAATATTATATTGTTCTAATATAGTTTTAGAAAATTAAACAGGATATACTTACAAAGCTGTTTTGATATTTCTGTATTCAGCAGAAAAGAAATCTGTATTATACGCAAAGAACTTTGCAGTCTTTACTGCGTCTATTGTCGGTAAATTTGTATTGTCAGCTTTTACAAATCCAACCTCCATCGTAGATGGCGTAAAATAGCGTATCAAATCTAAATAAATACAATTTGAGTCCACAATATAACTATTTTTTATTTTTTTGTTGTTGTTTACACCGAAAACTTGTTTTTGTATTTGCTGTTCTGACGTCACTCACAGAAGACAAAATGGCAGTCAGCGTTTTTGGTCACGTGACATACAGATAATAAATATACGATTTTAATTTTGAAATTAAAAATATTTCTTATGTTTTTATAACAAAATAGTATTATATTCGTATTTCCTAAAGTCAAAACTATAGAAATAACATACTTTCATAATTTAATTGTGATAGACGAAAATAGCCTATTCTTGAACCAAACGGCGTCTCAAGAGACGATGACAAGAGGCCGGACGGGATGACCCTGGATGGATTCATGGTCGTGTACCACTCCGAATTAACCGTTTTACCATTTTCTAGTGGCACTGTAGCCACATGGCCATTCATACTAAAAAAGCAGGCGACCATTTGCTTCAAGGTGCTTTTTGCACGAGTAACTTTCGTAGGGTTCGGCTCTTTTTGAAACACCCACACTGTGGATTGCTGTTTAGTTTCGGGATCATACGCATATATCCAAGATTCGTCACCTGTGTAGATATTATAAACAGCTTTTGAGTCACCACGGTTATATTTTTTCAACATTTTTTTGCACCATTCGACGCAAGCCTCTTTTTGATCCTTAGTTAAATTGTGCGGTATCCAACGCGAACAAATTTTTTTTACAGCTAAATGTTCATGTAATATCTTATTAATGCTCGTCATAGATATCCCCAGAATTGCCTTTATCTCGCGATACGTAACATGACGGTCATGCATTATAAGTTTCCGCACTGCTTCAATATTTTGTGGGACAACGGCCGATTTCGGGCGACCTTCCTTAACTTCGTCCGTAAGCATACTACGTCCACGATTGATCTCACTAAACCAGTGATACACAGTAGTTTTTGATGGAGCTTCATCACCAAAAGTCAAAGTTAATTGATCTATGCATTGTTGTTGCGTTAAGCCACTCCGAAAATCGTAGTAAATCATAGCACTAATATTTTCACGAGTAAGTTCCATTCTTGCAACGAGATAACATTTTAAACCCGCAAAAAACAAAAGACTAGCGTACTCAAGAAAAATAAATAAAGCGGCCAGTATTAAAAGAAAGTTCAAATTTTACCATGGAGGTCAAAAATTGTGTTTAAGAAAGTTGGAATCCTGGATTCCGGATACATAAGTAGCAGCCCTCGTATATGTAGAATGTAAGTATAATGTATATATTCACCAAAAATATAGGGGATATTTGTGAATAATCTAGATACAAACGTGCTTATCAAAAATGACATATCTACACTTCTACACTAATATTATAAAGAGGAAAGATTTGATTGTTTGTTTGTTTTGATTAGGCTCCGAAACAACTGGAGCGATTTGAAAAAATATTTTACCATTAGAAGCCGACATTATCCCTGCTGAACATAGGCTACTTTTTACCGCGGGAAAATGCTACATGCTACGCACTAACCGTGCAAAGCCGGGCCGGGCAGCTAGTTGTTTAATAAATTAAAAAACAAAAACAAAAAAGAAGTACGTTTGCCGGGATTTGAACCCAGTTCAATAGCGTTACGTTACACAGGTTTATGCAAAAGAGAAATCCACTGCGCCATTGTATGACGTAAGGCGATGTGTGAAAATATCAGCTGCATTCTAGTGCCTGACACAAACATTTGTCCCACTATTTCCTAAATCCTAATACAGGCGCTACTGTAGATTTAGGTTTGCGCCCTCTAGGATTTATGCAAAATTGACAGACTCCGAAGTGACATTTAGCTACGTCGTGTGCGTAAATTCACCGAAATGCACCATTTTGCATATTTTAGGACTACATTTCAAAAAGAACCGACGACCGCTTTAGCCTAGTTGGTAGTGACCCTGCCTACGAAGCAAGAGGTCCCGGGTTCGAATCCTGGTAAGGGCATTTATTTGTGTGATGAGCACGAATATTTGTTCCTGAGTCATGGATGTTTTCTATGTATTTAAGTATGTATTTATCTATATAAGTATGTTTATCGTCGTCTAATACCCATAGTACAAGCTTTGCTTAGTTTGGGACTAGGTCGATTTGTGTAAGATTGTCCCCTAATATTATTATATTAATATTATTAATATTAGAAACACTGTTCAGTGCAGATTTTTTGCGATTCATACGTAGTAGGGTCTTCGGCTTTCGCAGTTTGAAACACGAGTGGGGACAGGTCACGGTTTTATGAAATATAATGAGCAACCATGGAAATTGTTTGGTGCGCCATCTGTTAGCAACAGTTTGCCAGGACCCGTACCGTCCCACATTAATCGGAGCCGTTAACTGTGTAGATCTTGGACATGTGCTGGCTGGACGACGAGTTCCTCGTGACGGGGTCCCGGGACTCGAAGCTGGCGCTGTGGCGCGCGCCGCCCGCGCCCGCCGAGCCCGCGCCGCACCACCACTACGTCGCGCCCGTCGTCACCCGGGAGTGCCGCTCCGGTGAGTGTCACTCGTCCTCCGTTACCTGTGTACATCTTGGACATGTGCTGGCTGGACGACGAGTTCCTCGTGACGGGGTCCCGGGACTCGAAGCTGGCGCTGTGGCGCGCGCCGCCCGCGCCCGCCGAGCCCGCGCCGCACCACCACTACGTCGCGCCCGTCGTCACCCGGGAGTGCCGCTCCGGTGAGTGTCACTCGTCCTCCGTTACCTGTGTACATCTTGGACATGTGCTGGCTGGACGACGAGTTCCTCGTGACGGGGTCCCGGGACTCGAAGCTGGCGCTGTGGCGCGCGCCGCCCGCGCCCGCCGAGCCCGCGCCGCACCACCACTACGTCGCGCCCGTCGTCACCCGGGAGTGCCGCTCCGGTGAGTGTCACTCGTCCTCCGTTACCTGTGTACATCTTGGACATGTGCTGGCTGGACGACGAGTTCCTCGTGACGGGGTCCCGGGACTCGAAGCTGGCGCTGTGGCGCGCGCCGCCCGCGCCCGCCGAGCCCGCGCCGCACCACCACTACGTCGCGCCCGTCGTCACCCGGGAGTGCCGCTCCGGTGAGTGTCACTCGTCCTCCGTTACCTGTGTACATCTTGGACATGTGCTGGCTGGACGACGAGTTCCTCGTGACGGGGTCCCGGGACTCGAAGCTGGCGCTGTGGCGCGCGCCGCCCGCGCCCGCCGAGCCCGCGCCGCACCACCACTACGTCGCGCCCGTCGTCACCCGGGAGTGCCGCTCCGGTGAGTGTCACTCGTCCTCCGTTACCTGTGTACATCTTGGACATGTGCTGGCTGGACGACGAGTTCCTCGTGACGGGGTCCCGGGACTCGAAGCTGGCGCTGTGGCGCGCGCCGCCCGCGCCCGCCGAGCCCGCGCCGCACCACCACTACGTCGCGCCCGTCGTCACCCGGGAGTGCCGCTCCGGTGAGTGTCACTCGTCCTCCGTTACCTGTGTACATCTTGGACATGTGCTGGCTGGACGACGAGTTCCTCGTGACGGGGTCCCGGGACTCGAAGCTGGCGCTGTGGCGCGCGCCGCCCGCGCCCGCCGAGCCCGCGCCGCACCACCACTACGTCGCGCCCGTCGTCACCCGGGAGTGCCGCTCCGGTGAGTGTCACTCGTCCTCCGTTACCTGTGTACATCTTGGACATGTGCTGGCTGGACGACGAGTTCCTCGTGACGGGGTCCCGGGACTCGAAGCTGGCGCTGTGGCGCGCGCCGCCCGCGCCCGCCGAGCCCGCGCCGCACCACCACTACGTCGCGCCCGTCGTCACCCGGGAGTGCCGCTCCGGTGAGTGTCACTCGTCCTCCGTTACCTGTGTACATCTTGGACATGTGCTGGCTGGACGACGAGTTCCTCGTGACGGGGTCCCGGGACTCGAAGCTGGCGCTGTGGCGCGCGCCGCCCGCGCCCGCCGAGCCCGCGCCGCACCACCACTACGTCGCGCCCGTCGTCACCCGGGAGTGCCGCTCCGGTGAGTGTCACTCGTCCTCCGTTACCTGTGTACATCTTGGACATGTGCTGGCTGGACGACGAGTTCCTCGTGACGGGGTCCCGGGACTCGAAGCTGGCGCTGTGGCGTTTTAATTCCTGGACGAGCTGAATCTTGTAAGCCTTCAGATGGAAATCACGTCCGCGAGACATTATTTTAAAGTCGATCCGGTTGTCTCGAATATTCTGATCCATTTGCGTATCACATTGGCGCTTGGAACTTCACTCAAGTTGCGTAAACCGTATTCCTGTCGATACAACCGTCGTGCAGTAGTCACCGATTTATTGTTTTCGTAAAACGCTCGGACACAAAATGCACGCTGCGCTCCCGTGTACGGCTCCATGGTGACTAAATTTCCTCGAAACGGCGTGTCTAGCGTCATCCCCCATACCAGGTCATCAGTCCACCTTGTGAGGGGCCTACCCACGCCGCGCCTTCCGGTACGTGGTCGCCACTCGAGAACCTTTCCGCCCCAACGGCCATCGGTTCTACGTGCTATGTGCCCCGCCTACTGCCACTTAAGTTTAGCGATTCGGAAGGCTATATCGGTTACCTTGGTTCTGCTGCGGATAGCCTCATTTCTGATGTGATCACGCAGAGAAACTCCCAACATAGCCCTCTTCATAGCCCTTTGAGTGACTTTGAGCCTTCTTATGAGGCCCATAGTAAGCGACCACGTTTCAGTGCCATATGTCATCACTGGCAACACACACTGGTCAAAGACTCGTCTTGAGACACTGCGGAATATTGGACGAAAAGATGTGCCGTAGCTTCCCGAACGCTGCCTAGTCGAGTCGGATTCGACGATTGACCTCTTTCTCGAAGTTGGACCTACCTAACTGGATAGTTTGAAGAACAGCACCACCACCCCTCCGGTCCATGCCTTTGGAGTTCTCCCTTCCAGTAAGACGGAATCGATCAACTTCTGAAGGGCCCTCAGGAGTTCGGCTGTTATTCCGTCTTCACCGGGTGCCTTGTTGTTCTTGAGCTGTTTAAGAGCCATTACAATCTCGTACAGGCTGATGTCCGGGATGTCGTCGGTATAGTGCCGGGTTAGTCTAGCTCTAGGGTCTTCCGCCCAACCAACTTCGGGTCTGCGTGTTGACGTGTATAGTATAGGTGTCCGTAAAAGCGCTCTATCTCGCCCAGAATCTCGGTTTTAGAAGAAACGATTCTACCATCTTCAGTTTTTAACTTCGCGAACTGGCTCTGCCCTATAGACAGATCTCTCGAGAACACTTTAGAGCCCTTATTACGCTTGATGGCCTCTTCAATACGATTTGTATTGAATTGGCGCAGATCGCGGGTAAGGGACTTGGAGATCTGTTTATTGAGCTGCCGGTATAAGGTCGCATCGGCTGAAGACTGTAGAATCATTTCACTCCTTTCCTTCATGAGCTTCTGAGTGGAGCTAGAGAGCCTTTTAGTTTTGTTGGTCCCTTGGGCCTTGAAGAACTTAGACCCAGTGGAACGGACAGCTTCCACAAACCCGTCGTTCAGTTCGTCCACATCGCCGCCTAGGCAATCAAAACGGTTTTGGAGTTCCATCTGGAAGCTCTCGGGATTTTGAATCTGGATTGATGCTGGACGGAGCGTAGACTTTATCAATCGAGAGCGCTCTTGCTTGCATAAATTCAATGTGCCTCTTACCAGTCGGTGATCGCTCCCAGTTTTGACCGTATTGATCACAGAGACATCATTGAATATATGCTTTCTCATCGACATGATGAAGTCAATCTCGTTTTTAGTTGCACCGTCGGGACTCATCCAGGTCCTCTTTCTGTGCTCGCGTTTCTTGAAGAAGGAATTCATCATGTAGAGTCCCTCCTTCTCCAAGAAGCCAGCCAGTAGTTGGCCCCGGTGGTTCCGACTTCCAACTCCAAATTGCCCCACTCTCAGCTTTTCACCATCTCTCTTGCCCAGTTTTGCGTTGAAGTCCCCCATGACAACGGTGAAGTAGGTTTTGTAACTATGCATGGCCCTCGATATATCTTCATACATAGCCTCCACCTCTTCGTCGGAGTGTGTCGAGGTCGGCGCGTAAACCTGTATGATCTTCAATGAGTACCTGTTGGATACTCGTGAGTATTAGGTACGCCACCCTAGTCGACACACTCTCGATCGCATCGCAATTATAGTGTTTGTAAGTTTATAATGATGTCTAGTAATTAGTCTGTAAGGTAGGTGTAAATATGAACCTTTGTTGCCTGATTTAAATTAAAACAATTTTTTTTAAATACAGTTAGCCACTGCCGCGACGGGCATATATGATGTAGACATTGCATCTTTGTTTGCCTGCGTGTTGGTTGACATTCAATACATACGTGCATACAAACGCCGGATAGTTCCAGTAGATCCGAACAGCTTTGGTCGCTCGCTCGCGCGCTACTTATTTGGCTTTTATAAAAATTATAATATGTTTTCACCCCTACTCAGGCCAAAAAGTCCGCGCGCTCACATTCAACCCCCGCTGGCGAGAGATCGCTGCGCTCACGCTCAACGGCTATATCCACGTGTTCAACGCGGAGACCTTCAAGCAGACACTCTCGAGAAAGCTACCGTCGTGTCAGGACCTCGTGTGTCTCGCCACACAGGTAATGTTTCACCCCTGGTCAGGCCCCAAAGTCCGCGCGCTCACATTCAACTCGAGATTTCTCTCCGCTTATGGTGGATGTTAGTTAGGGACAAAACACATTTGATTTTGCAGAGTTTTGATAAGTTTTATGAATGAGGGGGTAATTGCACAATTCGCTCACATTCAAACTCTTAAAACTACATAAATTAACACCACCACGACAAACATAGCTCAACCAACCAACTCCTGTTGTTTAAAAAAACACTCAAATTGGCCATCCGTTTCAGCTACGATGCCAAAGACAGATGCACATTAAATTTATTACACCCCTCGTTATCGTCGAGGGTTACCAACAACATTACCGCTCGTCTAATACCGGTATGTTTCCAGGAAAGCGGCATCTACGCGATAGGCTGCAAGTCCTACACGCTGCTCCTCGACTGTCGGACCCTGCAGTCGGTCCGCAAGATCACGTCCCGGTACAACGGCTGCGGGATCCGCTCCGCCAGCTTCAGAGGCAACATGCTCACCATCGGGACCGGACTAGGTGAGCCAAGTCTATCATCCACTAGGGGTTAAGGGGATCCCATGCCCCAAGTTTTGTTTCATCTTCAATTTGTTTCACAACATTTTGGCAAAAATCTTCCGGTTTTTTTATTTAATTTAATTGCATGTTTGAGAAAAACGCTATAAACATACCTCGGCCGGAACTAGGCATTTCCTGCCTCGTCCGTCTATATGAGACTCGGCAGGCTATCCCTTATTTCCCGGCCTTTGTTATAATGTACTATTCTGCTCCAATCCGTAATACTTTGTCATATAGGGTAAAAACGGGACCCTATTACTAAGGCTCCGCTGTCCGACCGTCCGTCCGTCTGTCCGTCTGTCACCAGGCTCTACCTTATGAACCGTGATAGTTAGACAGTTGAAACTTTCACAGATGATGTATTTCTGTTGCCGCTATAACAACAAATACTAAAAAACAGAATAAAATAAATATTTTAGGTGGCTCCCATACAACAAACATGTTTTTTTTTTGCCATTTTTATAGATAACGGTACGGAACCCTTCGTGCGCGAGTCCGACTCGCACTTGGCCGGTTTTTTTACATTCATGAGCCGATTTCGGCGTGTCGCTGTTCCATTTGGCTCGTCAAGCGGTCGTGAATGGCCAGCGTTAGCCATCCATATACAATCAACTTCGGTTTTCAGATGAACTAAAAGTGTTTTTTATTTCCAGGGCTGTTGATGTTCTACGACATGCGGGCGGCAAAGTACTTGGAGAGCCACATACACTCCTCCAAGACTGTCACGCTCAGGGCTTCCAGGGGATACGTGGTAAGCTGACTCATAATTAATCGAACCCGGGACCTTCACCTTCGCAGACAGGGTTATTACCCACTAGGCTAAACTACATACATTCATACATACATAGGCTCGAGCCTATATTCCTGCCTGGTCGGCAGAGAACATAAAACTTATGTTCTAGTGCCATTTTTAGCATAAATCCATACTAATATTATAAATGCGAAAGTGTATCTGTATGTCTGCCTGTTACCTCTTCACGCTTAAACTGCTGAACTGATTTAGATTAAATTTGGTATAGAGATAGATCGAGTCCCGGGGAGGGACATAGGACAGATATTATCATATACCGGTTTCGCGGGGGCAAAAATTTGAGCGAAATAGGTGCGCCGTACGTGCCTCAACCCGAGGCTGCTCTGATTCGTACGCAGCTTTACACAACTATCGATGTCGATAAAAAAATGTTTCTAACACTAGTTTGATTGCGACAGTCTTTTGTTTTGCTATGGATTTTCCGGGCTCTGGTGATGAGGAATGAGGCGCGCGGCGAGCCGGCCAGAGGCGGCCTCGTGCCCGCGCTCGAGGGCTCGGCGTGATGAGGAATGAGGCGCGCGGCGAGCCGGCCAGAGGCGGCCTCGTGCCCGCGCTCGAGGGCTCGGCGTGATGAGGAATGAGGCGCGCGGCGAGCCGGCCAGAGGCGGCCTCGTGCCCGCGCTCGAGGGCTCGGCGTGATGAGGAATGAGGCGCGCGGCGAGCCGGCCAGAGGCGGCCTCGTGCCCGCGCTCGAGGGCTCGGCGTGATGAGGAATGAGGCGCGCGGCGAGCCGGCCAGAGGCGGCCTCGTGCCCGCGCTCGAGGGCTCGGCGTGATGAGGAATGAGGCGCGCGGCGAGCCGGCCAGAGGCGGCCTCGTGCCCGCGCTCGAGGGCTCGGCGTGATGAGGAATGAGGCGCGCGGCGAGCCGGCCAGAGGCGGCCTCGTGCCCGCGCTCGAGGGCTCGGCGTGATGAGGAATGAGGCGCGCGGCGAGCCGGCCAGAGGCGGCCTCGTGCCCGCGCTCGAGGGCTCGGCGTGATGAGGAATGAGGCGCGCGGCGAGCCGGCCAGAGGCGGCCTCGTGCCCGCGCTCGAGGGCTCGGCGTGATGAGGAATGAGGCGCGCGGCGAGCCGGCCAGAGGCGGCCTCGTGCCCGCGCTCGAGGGCTCGGCGTGATGAGGAATGAGGCGCGCGGCGAGCCGGCCAGAGGCGGCCTCGTGCCCGCGCTCGAGGGCTCGGCGTGATGAGGAATGAGGCGCGCGGCGAGCCGGCCAGAGGCGGCCTCGTGCCCGCGCTCGAGGGCTCGGCGTGATGAGGAATGAGGCGCGCGGCGAGCCGGCCAGAGGCGGCCTCGTGCCCGCGCTCGAGGGCTCGGCGTGATGAGGAATGAGGCGCGCGGCGAGCCGGCCAGAGGCGGCCTCGTGCCCGCGCTCGAGGGCTCGGCGTGATGAGGAATGAGGCGCGCGGCGAGCCGGCCAGAGGCGGCCTCGTGCCCGCGCTCGAGGGCTCGGCGTGATGAGGAATGAGGCGCGCGGCGAGCCGGCCAGAGGCGGCCTCGTGCCCGCGCTCGAGGGCTCGGCGTGATGAGGAATGAGGCGCGCGGCGAGCCGGCCAGAGGCGGCCTCGTGCCCGCGCTCGAGGGCTCGGCGTGATGAGGAATGAGGCGCGCGGCGAGCCGGCCAGAGGCGGCCTCGTGCCCGCGCTCGAGGGCTCGGCGTGATGAGGAATGAGGCGCGCGGCGAGCCGGCCGGGGGCGGCCTCGTGCCCGCGCTCGAGGGCTCGGCGTGATGAGGAATGAGGCGCGCGGCGAGCCGGCCAGAGGCGGCCTCGTGCCCGCGCTCGAGGGCTCGGCGTGATGAGGAATGAGGCGCGCGGCGAGCCGGCCAGAGGCGGCCTCGTGCCCGCGCTCGAGGGCTCGGCGTGATGAGGAATGAGGCGCGCGGCGAGCCGGCCGGGGGCGGCCTCGTGCCCGCGCTCGAGGGCTCGGCGTGATGAGGAATGAGGCGCGCGGCGAGCCGGCCAGAGGCGGCCTCGTGCCCGCGCTCGAGGGCTCGGCGTGATGAGGAATGAGGCGCGCGGCGAGCCGGCCAGAGGCGGCCTCGTGCCCGCGCTCGAGGGCTCGGCGTGATGAGGAATGAGGCGCGCGGCGAGCCGGCCAGAGGCGGCCTCGTGCCCGCGCTCGAGGGCTCGGCGTGATGAGGAATGAGGCGCGCGGCGAGCCGGCCGGGGGCGGCCTCGTGCCCGCGCTCGAGGGCTCGGCGTGATGAGGAATGAGGCGCGCGGCGAGCCGGCCAGAGGCGGCCTCGTGCCCGCGCTCGAGGGCTCGGCGTGATGAGGAATGAGGCGCGCGGCGAGCCGGCCAGAGGCGGCCTCGTGCCCGCGCTCGAGGGCTCGGCGTGATGAGGAATGAGGCGCGCGGCGAGCCGGCCAGAGGCGGCCTCGTGCCCGCGCTCGAGGGCTCGGCGTGATGAGGAATGAGGCGCGCGGCGAGCCGGCCGGGGGCGGCCTCGTGCCCGCGCTCGAGGGCTCGGCGTGATGAGGAATGAGGCGCGCGGCGAGCCGGCCAGAGGCGGCCTCGTGCCCGCGCTCGAGGGCTCGGCGTGATGAGGAATGAGGCGCGCGGCGAGCCGGCCAGAGGCGGCCTCGTGCCCGCGCTCGAGGGCTCGGCGTGATGAGGAATGAGGCGCGCGGCGAGCCGGCCAGAGGCGGCCTCGTGCCCGCGCTCGAGGGCTCGGCGTGATGAGGAATGAGGCGCGCGGCGAGCCGGCCAGAGGCGGCCTCGTGCCCGCGCTCGAGGGCTCGGCGTGATGAGGAATGAGGCGCGCGGCGAGCCGGCCAGAGGCGGCCTCGTGCCCGCGCTCGAGGGCTCGGCGTGATGAGGAATGAGGCGCGCGGCGAGCCGGCCAGAGGCGGCCTCGTGCCCGCGCTCGAGGGCTCGGCGTGATGAGGAATGAGGCGCGCGGCGAGCCGGCCAGAGGCGGCCTCGTGCCCGCGCTCGAGGGCTCGGCGTGATGAGGAATGAGGCGCGCGGCGAGCCGGCCAGAGGCGGCCTCGTGCCCGCGCTCGAGGGCTCGGCGTGATGAGGAATGAGGCGCGCGGCGAGCCGGCCAGAGGCGGCCTCGTGCCCGCGCTCGAGGGCTCGGCGTGATGAGGAATGAGGCGCGCGGCGAGCCGGCCAGAGGCGGCCTCGTGCCCGCGCTCGAGGGCTCGGCGTGATGAGGAATGAGGCGCGCGGCGAGCCGGCCAGAGGCGGCCTCGTGCCCGCGCTCGAGGGCTCGGCGTGATGAGGAATGAGGCGCGCGGCGAGCCGGCCAGAGGCGGCCTCGTGCCCGCGCTCGAGGGCTCGGCGTGATGAGGAATGAGGCGCGCGGCAAGCCGGCCAGAGGCGGCCTCGTGCCCGCGCTCGAGGGCTCGGCGTGATGAGGAATGAGGCGCGCGGCGAGCCGGCCAGAGGCGGCCTCGTGCCCGCGCTCGAGGGCTCGGCGTGATGAGGAATGAGGCGCGCGGCGAGCCGGCCAGAGGCGGCCTCGTGCCCGCGCTCGAGGGCTCGGCGTGATGAGGAATGAGGCGCGCGGCGAGCCGGCCAGAGGCGGCCTCGTGCCCGCGCTCGAGGGCTCGGCGTGATGAGGAATGAGGCGCGCGGCGAGCCGGCCAGAGGCGGCCTCGTGCCCGCGCTCGAGGGCTCGGCGTGATGAGGAATGAGGCGCGCGGCGAGCCGGCCAGAGGCGGCCTCGTGCCCGCGCTCGAGGGCTCGGCGTGATGAGGAATGAGGCGCGCGGCGAGCCGGCCAGAGGCGGCCTCGTGCCCGCGCTCGAGGGCTCGGCGTGATGAGGAATGAGGCGCGCGGCGAGCCGGCCAGAGGCGGCCTCGTGCCCGCGCTCGAGGGCTCGGCGTGATGAGGAATGAGGCGCGCGGCGAGCCGGCCAGAGGCGGCCTCGTGCCCGCGCTCGAGGGCTCGGCGTGATGAGGAATGAGGCGCGCGGCGAGCCGGCCAGAGGCGGCCTCGTGCCCGCGCTCGAGGGCTCGGCGTGATGAGGAATGAGGCGCGCGGCGAGCCGGCCAGAGGCGGCCTCGTGCCCGCGCTCGAGGGCTCGGCGTGATGAGGAATGAGGCGCGCGGCGAGCCGGCCAGAGGCGGCCTCGTGCCCGCGCTCGAGGGCTCGGCGTGATGAGGAATGAGGCGCGCGGCGAGCCGGCCAGAGGCGGCCTCGTGCCCGCGCTCGAGGGCTCGGCGTGATGAGGAATGAGGCGCGCGGCGAGCCGGCCAGAGGCGGCCTCGTGCCCGCGCTCGAGGGCTCGGCGTGATGAGGAATGAGGCGCGCGGCGAGCCGGCCAGAGGCGGCCTCGTGCCCGCGCTCGAGGGCTCGGCGTGATGAGGAATGAGGCGCGCGGCGAGCCGGCCAGAGGCGGCCTCGTGCCCGCGCTCGAGGGCTCGGCGTGATGAGGAATGAGGCGCGCGGCGAGCCGGCCAGAGGCGGCCTCGTGCCCGCGCTCGAGGGCTCGGCGTGATGAGGAATGAGGCGCGCGGCGAGCCGGCCAGAGGCGGCCTCGTGCCCGCGCTCGAGGGCTCGGCGTGATGAGGAATGAGGCGCGCGGCGAGCCGGCCAGAGGCGGCCTCGTGCCCGCGCTCGAGGGCTCGGCGTGATGAGGAATGAGGCGCGCGGCGAGCCGGCCAGAGGCGGCCTCGTGCCCGCGCTCGAGGGCTCGGCGTGATGAGGAATGAGGCGCGCGGCGAGCCGGCCAGAGGCGGCCTCGTGCCCGCGCTCGAGGGCTCGGCGTGATGAGGAATGAGGCGCGCGGCGAGCCGGCCAGAGGCGGCCTCGTGCCCGCGCTCGAGGGCTCGGCGTGATGAGGAATGAGGCGCGCGGCGAGCCGGCCAGAGGCGGCCTCGTGCCCGCGCTCGAGGGCTCGGCGTGCGCGCGTGCAGCCGAGCGGGCCGAGGGCAGAGCGACACCTTCCGACTTGTTTGTGGGCCAGGCGCGTATCAATGTAAGCAAGTGGATTAGCCGTGCATGTGTAATCGAGTTTGTTCGTAAATTTATTAATACAATTCGGTGAAATATGATAAACGCAGCCGCGGCTGTCATCGTGTCCGACGCCATTTTGAACGACGCACAAAGTCGGCTCGCCGCGAGCACGCTGCCTCGCCCGCGCATGTTTGTGTGCACCAAATTGGCTCGCGAGCAGCTCGCCGCGCGGGGCGAGCATGCCTCAGGCGGAGCCGCTTAAATTCGTACGCAGCTTATTATGAGAAAAAAACGGGCCACCAAATGAAATAAAAATTTAATACAAAATTTCACATAGGTCTGTATAATAATATTGATACAGCTGCAATCTCTTCCTCGAAATCCACGTCAGTACACAACAGCAGCACATAACATCTTATTGGGTTTGTTATTGTGATAGGAGTAGATAATCATGAATTTTTTAACATTTTCTTGATTACCCCTTTGTCACCCGACTACGGCCAAGCCAAAAGGGAAGGGTTATTACTTATTACTTAATATGAAATATAAGTAACGTTGATAATATAAGTTACGTTGCTCTTTAGATTGAATAACACATATAAAACAAACCCTCAATTTACCACTTCTTTTGCGTTTGGCGTGAATGATTACATTATAAAATAATGTACCTACCTAAACATATCGGTTTGTTTTTTTTTTAGACAAAACTTACTCAATATCTATAAAAAAAAGTTTCTAACACTAGTTTGATTGCGGCAGTCTTTTATTTTGCTATGAATTTTCCGGGCTCTGCTCATCACTCTATCATAAGCCTTTTCCAAGTCCACGAAAGCGCAATAGACCTTTTGACCTTTGGCCAAATACTTCTCGACTATGCATCGTAAGGAAAAGACTTGATCCGTACAACCCATACCCTTTCTAAATCCTGCTTGTGCATCCCATACTTTCTCATCGGTCCCTTCCACTACTCTTTTAATTAACACTTTTGCATACAATTTGCCGACGATGCTGAGGAAGCTAATGCCCCTGTAGTTTTTGCAGTCAAGTTGTGACCCTTTCCCTTTGTAAAGAGGAACGATTACGGCCTTGCACCAGTCCCTAGGTACACGGCCGGTGCTGTAGCACAAATTGAAGAGGCGATACAACTGACTCGCTACGACGCCCTGTCCTGCTTTCAGTATCTCGGCGGAAACTCTGTCATACCCTGCCGCCTTACCCGATTTCATTCCTCTCAATGCTTTCACAATTTCGTCCATGCTAATATTACTTTCATCCTCGGTTGCGCTACCATTCAGACTTGAGGTTGGACCATTTTCTTCCTCCCTATCAAACAAACTTTCAAAATATTCCTTCCATCTCCCTAATATGCATTCTATCTCATTAAGTTCAGTTCCATTTCTGTCTTTGACTGACTTCAGCTCAGAGTTCTGGCTCTTACCTTTGACTAGTCGAACAGATTTCCAGAAATATTTTATGTTCATCTGGAAATCCCGCGACAGCCTTTCATCCAAATGGTCATTCTGTTCATCTTTCTTTCTTTTTACTACTTCTTTCACCCGCACTTTCATTATTCTATATGCCTTTTTTGCTTCATTGACTTCGTCAAAGGAGGCTTTATTGGCTCTTTGGTTAGCTCTTGTAGCTAACCAATCCCGCCACAACTTTTTCTTCTCACATACAGCTTCTTGTACTTCCTTATCCAACCACACATTCTTCTCCTTTCTTCCTTTGCTCCTTTGACTGACACCACACACTTCCTGAGCCACTCTAACAACTTTATTTTTAAAGTTGTGCCACAAATCATGCATCTCGCTTAAACCATCCATTCCTTCGAATTCAATCTTCAGCTTACTGACAAACTCATCGCTTATTTCTTTTTCTTGCAAATTTTCTACTTTTATTCTCTCTAACACGGTAGTAGTAATACGGGGTCGGTGTCACCATCCCTTGAACAGAACACTTATTCGGCACATTACCAGGAAGCGGTCGGTGTGGACACCGGATCCGCTATATACTCTAGCGTCTAGAACATTCTTTCTCATTCTTTCGTCAACTATTATAAAATCAATCATACTTTTCCTTACATTATCTGCCTCTCGAGTGTACAAATGGATCCATTTATGGGCGAACATTGTGTTTGCCACACAAAGATTCCACTCGAGGCAAATTTCTAACAGACTCCTTCCATTCTCGTTAACTCTTTCGTCACCATGCATCCCTAAAACCTTTTCAGATCCATCTCTCTTCACTCCTACCCAGCTATTAAAGTCACCTAACATTATTAACCTTTCGTTCTCCTTGCATAGCCCTAACACGTCCCTCAATTCATCCCAAAACATCTGTCTTTCATCCTGTGTACGCTGTGAAGTTCCCGCACCCTGATCTACAGGTGCGTAGACCCCAACGACAAAATTCCGCACCAATCCCACTTTCATTCTTACCCATATCAGTCTGGGACTCACGCAGTCGAACTCATTCACACACTTAGCCATCTTAGCGGAGAGTATAACACCAACTCCCTTACAGGCTCGTTCTGAGCTTGGCACCCCTGACCAATAAGCCGTGTAGGGTCCGTGTGTGGTGGTGTCACATCCCTTCCGCTTTGTCTCATTCACGCATAGCACATCAATCTTTCTTTCATCCATCATCTGTAACACCTCATCAACTTTCTCACTCATACCTCCTCCAACATTCAACGTAGCAAAACGGCTTTCGTGAGCCGCTTCTCGCCCCCGTGAGAAACGAGACGTGACGGGTGGCGTACCACGTCGCCGCCATTCGGATGATTTTTAAATATAGTCTCCATAGCGTTCCCACGAGTAATAGGGATTTACGAGTCCACCCCAGCAGAGCCCTGATACTGAGGTAAGACGGATGAGAGTAGTGCCCTGTGACCGCCAACACAGACACCCTCCGTTATCGACCAGACTCCCTCTGGTCATGCATCCCTTAGCACGGGTCGGTTAACACCTTGGATTGGGGATTTAGATTCGAAGTTTTCCGTCTCCTAGACAGGTTGCAGCACAATGCTAACGAGGCCCATCTCCCCGGGTTATATTTTGGAGTTTTCCGTCTCCTAGACAGGTTGCATCACAAAGCTAACGAGGCCCATCTCCCCGGGTTATATTTTGGAGTTTTCCGTCTCCTAGACAGGTTGCATCACAAAGCTAACGAGGCCCATCTCCCCGGGTTATATTTTGGAGTTTTCCGTCTCCTAGACAGGTTGCATCACAAAGCTAACGAGGCCCATCTCCCCGGGTTATATTTTAGAGTTTTCCGTCTCCTAGACAGGTTGCAGCACAATGCTAACGAGGCCCATCTCCCCGGAGATTAGCGTTTTAAGTGAGTGAGATAAATGAATTGAAAATGATGGCAGTAGTCCGAAAACTGCCGGACAAGCGTTCCAAATGCTTTATTATATGTTTTCCCAGCGCAGGAACATCACTGGTTAAAAGGTTAGCTTCTTAAAGATTAAAGGAAATTGGAGTACTATCCACGATTCACTACACTAATAGAAAACAGCTACTACTTTATCCGTTATGTAAGTACCAGATTTATGCGGTTTAAGACTGTCAAACAGATATGAAAAGTTACTTGAAAGGTTACCACTAATTGCATACAAACACAGCCTATCGTAAACTGCAAAGTGTTACATAGTATATGGGTCAATCAACTATTTCTTTTTGGTGATTCCTTCCCGTTAGCCAGGAGACAAAATTAAAGAGTTTCTTAGAAAAATCGTTACAATACGGACTTCTAACGTGCCTAGAAGATGGTTCGTAGGAAGCGGGGTCGAACTAGACATGAAGCCCTCACATTTGGTGATTCAAAAACCCATAAATCGCAATTTTAAAAAGTGACTCATTAGCATTACATGTCACCATCGCAACTAGTGACAGAAAACAGTTGATCCACTCAAATATAGGACATGATTTTTAGGTAGTTTTAGATCTCCGACATAAAATAATTGCAATAGAAAGCACTAACTAAATCTTTAGACATGGATATATACTTAATTTATTTGAGACTACCTTCCGCCTGCGACTTCGTGTGTATGGACTCGGCATAAAAACTATCCTATATTTTAAGCCAGGCTATAAACTATCTGAGAAATTTCATCTAAATCAGTTGAGCCGTTTCAGCGTGATTGGGTAAAAAATCCAAACATTTAAACATCCAGACTTTCACATTTATATAATTGTTATAGTAGGATATACCCTAAATGTAAATAATTAAGTAAGTTAAGTTTCGGTGTACTTAAATCTAAAATTTATTTATAAATACGTTTTCAGACATCGTATTTGATATTAAACCTCAACTGCCGCATGAGTGAGCTTTGTATATCTGCGCATTGCCCTTTTCGAGCAAGTGTGACAAAATAGTACATTGTTTAACGAGGGGCGTAAGTGGAATATTGCGATCAAGAGTCTATCAGAATATCTTTTGATGACTCGAGTTTGCAATATTCTTGCGCCCGTGTTATACACAATGTTTTTCATCATACTTGCGAGGAAACAATACATTTTAGATGAAATTAATACAAATCGTAATAAAAACTGCGACATGTCAGTTGTCCATTTTGTTGAATTTGACGTGAGGCGCGTATGGCAAAGACCCTTCGGTATACAGCCACGATTTGAAAACACTTAAAAACATTTTACATAGACACTAAATAACTACATATTAAATCTGTAAAACATGTTTTAGTAGTGCTTTTAAGTTTAAATTTATTTATAAACGTTTTCAGACATCGTATTTGATATAAAACCTCTTTGCTTTGTAACGGCCGCATGAGTGACAGATACAATTTAAGAAAAAAACCATTACGCCCGTGGGCGTGACACAGCTCTGTATGTCTGCGCATTATGAAGCCCGTTTCGAACAAGTGTTATGAAAATAAATAAATGAATATGAATATGAGATTTCGTTCCCTAGTTCCCAGACGAGGAGGCGGACGGCTTCAACCAGGTGAAGTACGTGCCCGCCATCTACACGCACTGCTACGACGCGTCCGGGACGCGCATCTTCACCGCCGGCGGCCCGCTGCCCGCGCCGCTCATCGGGAACTACGCCGGCATCTGGCAGTGAGCGCCTGTCCGCCGGCGCCTGTCCGCCGGCGCCTGTCCGCCGGCGCCTGTCCGCCGGCGCCTGTCCGCCGGCGCCGGCCGGGACCTGACGACACCACGCTCGGGCACGGACACCGACCAACAGCGACACTTTAGACAGTGACGTCTCTCGGGAACTACGCCGGCATCTCGCAGTGATCGCGTCATTGTTATCTAACCCTAGGTGTGACGTCATTGACGCCATCTTGACGGAGTTGACGTCGGCAGTGTGCAGCGTACACCAAGTAACGGGAATTATTCATTAGATAGTGATATCTGTCGTGAACTACGCGAAGATCTAGCAGTGATGACGTCAGCATTCTCGTGCATAGACACCATTTAACATGTGACAGTGACATGTCCCGGCAGTGATGACGTCATTGTCATGCCGCCATATTGACGTGGTGTGGATGCAACATCACCACAATCAAGCACTAACACCAACCAACAGCAACATATTCGACAATGACATCTCTCGGGAACTACGCCGGCATCTGGCAGTGATCACGTCATTGTTACATACGTGTGACGTCTTTGACGCCACTTTTACGGAGGTGGCGTCACCATCAAGCATAGAAACCAACCCTGACATGTATAGATTCGTAAATCACATACGGAATTAGTTATTACGACACAGAACAGTATAGGCCAGTTTACAACGACACAAAACTTGACATTAGTTTAAAAAATTTTTTTTTTTTTACCGAGACGTTTCTTTGTAAGGTCGTCATGATACTAGCAAAGTTGCTCGCGTAATATTTTTAGATTTTTTCAGTCTAAATTTATTTATGCACCCAAAGGTATGAATTCTCAAATGTCACAAGTTTTTATCATTAATATAATTATACCTAGTTCCATATAGGGTAAATCCTATCTTATGTTACACCATTAGTATGAGGTGGCCAGTTATTGGCGATTTACCCTACTTTGTTTATCAAGGATATCAACGAGAAATATTGTACTAGTTTTATTCTTGAGATTATTTGAGATGGCCGATTTGCATCAAACCGTCCGTCCAAGGCAGAAGATTCAAAATTCAATGACAGTTTTATAAAAAAGTCGGCTCCATAAAATAATCTCACCCATACTTATTTCATTAATTAGTTACTTAAAATACTTTATTTTACTTTAATGCACGATATTTTCTATTCGTTTATGGAATAGGGTATAACTTTCTTATCATTAGTTAAGTTTCATAGATCTCACATGTTTAGAATATACCATATTTTTCTTTGTGCTTTGATCGTTTCGATCCAGACTATAAAATTATAAATGCGAAAGTGTGCCTGTCTGTCTGTTACCTCTTCACGCTTAAACCGCTGAACCGATTGAGATGTAATTGATTTGATTGAAATGATGAGATAGGATAGTTTTTATCACGGAAATCACACCCTATGGGGATGAAATGGTGGGTGTCAAAGTGTATGGAACTACGAAATCACTTAAATGCCTTAAGGCATTAAGTCCGCCATTTGTACTTTTCATCTGTGCAATAAAGTTTAAATAAATAAACGAGTTCCGCGCGGTCGGAGTCGCGGGCAGAAGCTAGTTTAAATAAGAAGTTTGTTTAAATAAACAAAAGAGAGGCAAGGAACAGCCGAAGGTCCTTTCGCTTATATTTGAAGCAGCCAGCAACTGGGAAAGTACCTCCAACCTTACTGAAGACCGCAGCCATAATAACACCACTATTTGTTCCACATATTATGTTCATTAAAACGACTTGAACCTGGTCCTAATCTATGATTAAGGCGGTTCGATTCCCATACAAAACGTTATTTGTCATTCGCAGGCTAACGGCGTGATTTATTAAGAAACTTATGTAACTGACTTTCATAAATTGCCTTTCGTTTGCGCGAATTTCCCCCTTTTCTTGAATAAACTTGTATAAACTAGAATAATTTTAAATATTAGTTTATGACGTCATACTTTGGGAAAACCTTTTTTCTCAACTGTCTAAACTGTTATTTACCATTACGCGTGCGGAAAATCTACTTCCTGGCCAGGGAGACGTAATAGTACATTGTTTAACGAGGGGCGTAAGTGGAATATTGCGAACAAGAGTCTATCAGAAGCCCAATGCCGAAGGCGGAGATCTTTTGATGACTCGAGTTTGCAATATTCTTACGCCCGTGTTATACACAATGTTTTTCATCACATTTGCGAGGAAACAAATACATACATTTTAGATGAAATTAATACAAATCGTAATAAAAACTGCGACATGTCAGTTGTCCATTTTGTTGAATTTGACGCGAGGCGCGTGTGGCAAAGACCCTTCGGTATACAGCCACGATTTGAAAACACTTAAAAACATTTTACATAGACACTAAATAACTACATATTAAATCTGTCAATAATTTTGTTAAACATGTTTTAGTAGTGTTTTTAAGTTTAAATTTATTTATAAATACGTTTTCAGAAATCGTATTTGATATAAAACCTCTTTGCCTTGTAACTGCCGCATGAGTGACAGATACAATTTAAGAAAAAAAACATTACGCCCGTGGGCGTAACATAGGCTATTACAGCTCTGTATGTCTGCGCATTATGAAGCTCTTTTCGAGCACGTGTGATGAAAAAAATTGTACAGTCAAGTGCAAAAGATATGTAGGTACAGATCGACGAAATTAATGTGGCGCGCGTCAAGGCGCTTAATTAGTCGACCGAGAGGCTATTATTGCTTAACTCGCACGCCTTATTACTTGGGTCTTGCTATAAAGATTGAATCCTCATCAATATGTACAGAACCTTAATCCGCTGACATATTATATCGTCATATGGGGGCGTCCACAAATTACGTAACGCAAAATTCTTAAATTTTTAACCCCCCCTCCATGTAACAGAACCGTCACGCTTAGCTGGGACCACCCCCCCCTCTTTCAATTCCGTTACGTAACAAGTCTTCAGGGTAATATTCAGAAAAGAAGGAGTTGGAAGAAATTTAATCATCTATGAACGGGTTTCGGTTCCATTTCTTAATACATTATCTTAAGGGTAAATCGGAATCAGAATCGCTCTCACAATTGGTATCGGCTTCGGCGGCAATCACATCTTCTGTGGCTATCTCTGCGTCTTTTTCTGACTGCGTCTCCCCCCCCTCCCTCCAATTTGCGTTACGTAATTTGTGGACGCCCCCTAAGAGCGATGGGACATATTTATGAAGTTGTATGCACCTATATTTTTAGCCTTGACTGTACTCGCCACAGGCGGTAATTAAGAAAGCCTCAGATCGCCTATTTATCGCCCTGGTCTTCAGCTCGGGCGTCAAATACCTGCGACCTGAGACATTCTTTGTTTTACCGCCCTAGGTGTGTAAAGTACTGTTAAGTGACTTTTGAGAATTTAACCCAGATACGACGATCCAACACGCAGCGCAAATTCTGGGTTGCAAAGTGATACCTTGCCCCAACATGTACATTATACTAATTAGTATACTGTTAGTAAATATTAGTGTAATTCATATTTTATTACGGCATAATGCAACGGGGATATCTTGTGAGAAACATTTCTGTGAAATGCAGATGTGGGAGAGGGACAGCAGTATCAGTCGTGCCAGAGAGTGAAGTTCTAACTTCACTATTCATGCTATTTAGCTCTACTCTAGTAGAGCTAAATAGCATTATCAAAAAAAAATGCTATTTCACTAGTCAGCTTCCTCGGAATACCCTTTATAAACTAATTGATATGAAAAACTATTATGCTCGCTACTTAGACTTCTATGGTTTTTTCGTTCGGTGATTCTAACAGAAAACATGGTTGTCCAGGGGACAAACATACCACTATTTTCATACAAATCGGGTTACTTATTGCGTCCGCTGGGCAACCGGTATTAGGTTTTAACCACTCTTTATAACTCTACTTTCTCTACTAATACTGTAATTGATTTCAAGATAAAGACCGTTAGTCCTAACTTCCAATGTATGAATTATTGTATGAAAATTAGTTAATAACATGTGAAAACGTGAAGTTCAAAATGACACCTTAAATGTATTTGCCTTAAAACTGATATCAGAATGACGTACACTGCCGATATTACCTAAGACGATAATTAGAACGGATTTAAACTTACCGGTCAAATACGGATCCATAAAACATATCCAATGACCTTTGGAATTAGTTGTAGATCGTGTCTCAAGGGAGAAAAATGATATATTTACGAGAACCGTGTATTAAACCCTGAGCGTAGCGAGGGATTCTAAAGTTGAATTTTGAGCGTAACTAGGCATTCAAGTGTTTACGCCCAAGGCGGAAATAATTTTGCTCCCGAGTTGCACATACTGTTTTTCCACACCTGAGGAAAATTTAAATCCCTTTTCTAAATAGCAGGACCAGGGAAGAAAAGTACCTTTTCACACCTTTCATTCGGAAAAGTCAGTTTTGCTCCACGACGAGAGGGATCAAAATGCTACTTTTCTGTTCAAGCTACTTTTTTAATTTATTCATTGGCATGTACAATTTACGCAATGTGTGTGTGTAGAACACAGATCTTTATAAAATAATCGACTGTCATTTTATCGTTATCCGTTAAAAACGATCATGTTTCCAGTTTTAACTTTAACAACGTTATTTGAAAATTTATGTATTTTTCGTAATATTTAACAATTTATAATAAAAATTAAGAAAATTTGTTAAAACTAGTTATGTAATTTTTACAGCATCTTTTTTTAGCTACTACGCCCAGGACCCTACGTTAGAATCCCTCGCTACGCTCAGGATTCAATTGTAGGATCCCTCGCTACGTTCAGGATTCAATACACCGCCCTCGCCGTAAATATACTATTTTGCTCCCTTGTGACACAAATAACTATTGATCTCTCATTTGAGGGCCACAATGCCTTTTTCGAATAGCAGCTTTGAAAATAAATTATTTGTTTGACATCTACACGTCAGAAAGTTTTATGAACATGTAATTTCTTAGCGAAATTATAGCACCAAACTTATGACACGATTTTGAAATAAGTACATGGCGCTTACTTTCTCAATGATAATTGTATTGAAACGAGTTTCTGGTAAACTGAGCATTATGAGTCGAAAATTCTATACTTACTTGTATATTATTAGATTAATAATGAATACAATGTTGCCAGATATAACCTTCCAAATCTACCATGACTATGAGTTTATCATGGGCCTAAATACTCAGGACAAGCTATAGGTGTTGCCACAACGAGGGACGAAAAAGCACTGCTCTTAAAATGGCTTATCATGAACAACCTACTTACCTAATTTGGGCGGGTAATCGTTTATTTGCCGTGGCCTCATACTAAATCAGTTGCGGCAAATAAAATTATATTTCCTTTTCGGTCACACTTATTGAGATTTGCATGCTACCATCTCGCTCGAAGGTATTATTATTGCCATAGCTTGTCCTGAGTATTATAGGTCCATGATTGAAGAGTGCCTTTTAATAGGTCTTTGGGATAGAGCTTAACACTGACGTTTAAAATCAAAAGCGCCACTTAAAGTCCGCTTTCATAAGGAAATGTATAGCTAAAGTTATTTCAAGTGAGCTAATGAATGGTCATTGTTTGTGGACGGTGCGTGCCATATTTAGCAAAAAGAATACCGCCACGTAAATTGAATAATGAACTCTATCGTCGTATACCGTAGATTCAAAATGAACTGCGAGATAAAATACAAAACAGCATGCCAGGTATAAACCAGACAAATTTTTAGTTCATTCTTTGTTAGCTGATTTTGGACCTTTGGCTAGGGCGATAGAGTTCACTCTTCAATTAACATTGTATGTGGTGGTAACCCTTATTGCAAAAAATGGGACGCGCTGACCACAACCAATTGCTATTTATGAGCTCAGTTGAAAATAAATGAACTACCTAATTGAATTACTGTGTAAGTATTCGTTAGAACGAAGCTACGTATAGCAATAATATTGTACGATTTTCTTTAGTAATAACGCTAGAATCATTCGTATTGTTTAAATTTTCGTTACAGAGTACCTACGTTTTAATTGTCGTGACGCTGTATTGTGTAACCCTGTGAAAGTCAGTTGTATATGTAATCTGTATACTTGAGATTATGTGAGTTTGCCGAACTGCGTCAAAGTTGTCCATTCAAAAGCAGCTCTACCGTCCTAGGTAGAAGATTCCAATTCTAGTGACAGTGTTATAAAATGTCGGCCACATTAAATAATCTCGATAAAGTAGCTTACGATTTCCAACTGTATAGTAATGTAATTAAATAAACGTTCTTTCGGTGTGAATTTATGTATTTTTTATAACGCAAGTCTAAGTAACACTAATATTAAAACAGTTATTTTACTTATATTTGATTGTTTGAACGATGCCTCGATGGCACGAAATGGCCTATCAACCGGTTGCACAAACGACCATTAGCTAATGTCTCGTTAAGTTACTTTGCGTTGTAACTATTTGCCACTATAAAGTAATAGTAGACTATTAGTGGGTGTCAGCTGTGGAACTCGCGCAAGTCTTTCCTTTAATTCGAAAATCTGAATCTACAAAAAGTCAATAAAATTATTGAACTTGATCACAAAATTTCACGAGAGTCGGTTGAGAAATGCGACCTGTAGAGGAGAACATCGGGACAGCCGGAGATACGAAAGAATTTTTGGCCGAGCGGAAACGAGGCACTTCTTGCGTCATTTCGCTCGCTAGTTCGAAAATGAACGTTAGACATATGATAGTTACTTAGATATAAAGATGGTGCAAAAAAAACTTTATTTTGTAGGCGTTATAAGGTTTGGATTCGCGTGCAATTTAGTGAACTGTATATACGATTAAAATTAGAGGTTTCTATATTATTAAGGACATCAGATTTGCGAATGTCTTTTCACTCATTAAATAGGGGTGTAGACAGTAAATAAAATAATAAATAATGCCATGTTTTCTCTTAAAAGGATTAAAAAAGTAGTCAAATGGAGAAAAAATCAACGCAATAGGTTAAAAATAACCACGAAGTTATGTGTCCAAAGTTTTAAGAAGGGGTATGTTCTGTCCCTTTTTTGCAAAACGCAACTTCATATAAACGATGACGCTTGTAGATTGTGACATCACTATAGACGGCGACGTGCCGCGCCGCGTCGTGTGCGGCGCCGCCGTCAACGCGGCCCCCCGGCAGTCTCGTGTAATGTGACGTCACACACTGTTTGCGTTTTCTCTCTCTAACAAGCAATATTAAAACGGTTGAGGCTTCGTAATTCTTTCAGATATCCGAATGGGATTTTCGTCACTAGGTATATTTTTATGCCTTTTTTCTTTTGGAGTAATATTAATTTTCGAATCTACACCCCTATTTTTACTTTCTATTCAAATTCGATGTGCATAATGTTTAGTAAAGGACTTAAATCCTACATAAATTTAAGTCCATTGTGTAACGAAAATTACATACTTACATGAACATTACAATAACAATCTGTAAGGGTAAATTTCGTTAGTCAATGATTTATTAAAATGTTGTCAGTTTAAGTCCTTAACGGTGTAATTGTGGACTATTCCATTGATTCCATTGATGGAACTGACGATAGAACTAATGTGATATACCATAAATGTTACCTTAAGCGTTCTATACACTATACACCTATCAATTTGTCACAACAACCGCCTTCGAAGCGAATGAATTCAATGTTTGCTATCTTCGTCCATCTTAGTCGCTTATCACACTACCGTGAGGAGCCGCGTACAAATTTCGCCGGACGGAGCTGCAGAGCAATGTGTAGTACCTTGCAGAATTTATATACAAACTAAGGTTCTTGCAAACAACAGGTACCACTGCTCCGCATCAGGGTGCGGTGGCGGTGTGATAACCGCCTTATAGCTGTCTCTAGGTTGTTGTGACAAATTGCTAGGTGTATAATGGCCTTTATTAAGTTCAAACTCAATTATTTGAATGTAAAGTGTAATGTCGTGTTTAGACACCGTTTTTACCTCATGTGTCCGTTAGAGGGGGCTAGAGGACTTTTAGTGACTTACTCTAGCCCTCGATTACACAAACGATTTTGTAATGTGCGTTAAAATAGCTATATAAACGCAGTTGTTTGTTAGAATAAGATGAGAGATTTGCAAGATGAATAGAAAAATTAGTCATACAATTTTATGGGTAACGTTCGTTACACAGTGGAAATTAAAGGCTTAAGAGTCAGCAGTAAGCTCGATTCTCCATACAAACGTAGTTATTACGCTCTCATTTTAAAACTACGTGTTGGATTGTGACGAAACTTTGCATATACAATGGCATGAGGTATATCCAGGTCTGTAATTAGTTTATGTAGCTTCAGATACCATAGTAAAAAAATACAGCGAATTTAAGTTTTTCATACAAAACTTGTTTTTGCTGTATTTCGTTTGTTTTATAAACTGGAACCATAATAAACTAATTACAGACATAGATATACCTCATGTCATTGTATGTGCAAAGTTTCGTCACAATCCAACACGTAGTTTTGAAATGAGAACGAAACTCCGCTTGTATGGGAAGGCGGAATTCGGCCGAGCTTACTGCGGACTCTTAAAGTAAGCTCGTGTTATCTTGCAAAACAAGGTTGCCGCATGCGAGATACGTGGAAGTTTGCAATGCACGTTTCTCTGTAGCCGACTGTACTTTTCTTTAGTACGTCGTCTCTCATTGACAGATAACTGTGTTCATATTAATAATATTAAATACAGTAGAGATTTGGAGCCGCGCGAGTAGTTATAAGGATGTGGTTTGACTGTTTTTACTGTAATTTCGTACTCGATATCCATTTACATTGGAAATTAATAAAAGACTTCGATTATGCCGGATTCAGTTGTTTCACTATACAAAACAACTTAGAAAAGTTGAAAAACCCCCGACATTTTCATTTCAATGTCCAATATCTCAAAATGGCTGAACAGATAGATAGATCCCAGATTTTCATGAAACGTGGCTAAGAACACTCGGGATAAAATTATCTATGACTCAAAAAAAAAACTAAATCTTATGGTCACGTTTTACGGCCCAAATACCACTTAAAACATGATCATACAACCTATCGTGCTAGCGGCTCTTATGCTGGTTGTAGTCTAGTCCATAATTATTTATATGTATGTTCCCAAGAGGTCCAAAATATCTTAGCAACCTTTTATCCTTACCTCAACCCTTTTACAGGCAGAGGCGTTATATCGACCACATACAGCCGCCAAAAGTGTATATTATGCTACTAATATTATAAATGCGTAAGTTTGGATGTTTGTTACTCGCAATCACGCTCAAACGGCTCAACCGATTTGAATGAAATTTTGCACGAAGATAGTTTATAGCCTGGATTAAAATATAGAAAAGTTTTTACCCCGGGTCCATGCAGACGAAGTCGCGGGCGGAAGCTAGTAATGTCCATAAATAAGAGGCATTTCATTGTCATTTTCAACTGCCGACCTGGCCCCTATTTCACCAACTTGACAATTGTCACCTGACGACAATTTTCCGTACATTGCTGATTCCACAATAACCTAGCAACCACCTTAGCTTCTAGAACAAGCAATGTATTGCGAATTGTCAGTGTCAGGTGACAATTGTCAAGTTGGTGAAATAGGGGCCTGGAATAACATTAAAGTCGTCACATATTCTTGATTACTTTGTCTGCGCATGTTTTCCTTGCCTACAGTCCTTCTGCGCTTGAAAACTATCTTCGGGTCTACACTTCCCTTCTTGCTGACCACGTTCCTATACTGTGTGTAAGTTCCTGGAAGTGAGCGAGGTCGCCAGAGCTCCCGAGGAGGCGTTGTGTTGGGAGCGAGGGAATTTGTTCCTTCAGATGTCAACACGGCAAATCCTCAAACATATCAAGGGTCGGCAACGCCCATGTTACTCCTTTGGAGTTGCATGCGTCTATAGGCTGCGGTGTCCGCTTAACATCAGACGGGCCGTACGCATGTTTGCACCGTCGTTGTAAAAACAAAACGAATAGTTCACGCCTCAAAAACATTGTATTCCCTACACGTTCGTGGGGTTTCAGAGGTTAACCTAACCTAGTTCTCTGAATAGGCATACCCACTGTTCTACATCGCAAGGGATGGAATAATACAAACATTACATTACAAATTATATTTATTAAAAGGCCACATAGCAAATAAACTGCCGGTAATACTAACAAAACTGTTGAAACGTTCAAAATGCCGGAAGCAAAACCGTGAGATGCTTCCACATATGGGTCAATCAACTTTTTATTGTTTTTATTCAGCCCCGGGTTTCGGCTAGAGGTGTGTAACTCAGGAGTGAGAGATTCAAATGAACTGCAACTTTTCGTTTATGTCACTCGCTCACTCGTTCACTGAAGGATGAAACAACTCACTAACTCACTATGTCAGTTCAGTATGCGTCCTTCCCCCGCTCTACCGCTCTCAACTCAACCGAGCAACTGATGTACGAATGGGTTGCGCTCTTCGCACTTACGAGTCGAAGCTATAAAGCTATCTCGTATATCGTAAGTAATCGTTTTGCGCATCTCTAGTCTCGGCAATCCAGGGGACAAGTGTCCGTTTCATAGAAAAAAGACTATAAAATGGACTCCAATCCTGGCTAAGGAGATGCCCCACCATGGAATGTCTTTAGCAATGTACGTGTTTAGTGGATTTAAATCCTAAAGAGTGACCCAGCACGGCTCCCATGAGACAGCGCGCGAGCTCTCTCGATTTTTCTCGCACTATCCGCCTCTCTCTTATTAGAACACGAAGAAGTTTAGTGCGAGAAAAATCGAGAATATGTCGCGGCCGTCCCATGATAGACGTGCAGGCGACGTAACCATGGTAACGAGGAACAAAATATAGTTGACTGGCCCATATACTTATTTGGCCACCATACCAAACCCAAGTTTTAGAACTGCACCTATGGCGGGTTTTGGCTCGCTCATATTCGTCGGTCGATTCTATTGAGGTACGACCCAACCGACCGGGAGAGAAGAACCCTCGTTGCTAATATACCGGTCCCATTGAGATCTAAAAAAAAGTTATAAAACAAATTAAAGCATGAGCAGTATACGCGAAAAGTAGTTTCGGAGATTACCCTTTACATAAAAACTTACAACGCTACAATAATATAGATTTAAGATGACAGCCCTTGGTGGGATGGAAAAAATGTCACCCACCAGATTCATCGCCACAAAACAGCCAATAAAATAATAATAATAAAACTTACGAGTTACCAACTAGGCTAAAGCGGTCGTCGACTATACGGTCTATGGCCGTACAGTCAGCGTCATATAGTTAGTAGCAGCCAAGGTAGCCAAATATTTCAGTACACGTCTTTATTACAGTAAGAATAAGGGTGTTACGAAATATTTGGCTACTCTGGCTGCTACTGACTATATGACACTGACTGTACATGGCTTAGGCGAGGTGTATTTTCCGTTGAAACAATTACAATTCAAAATTCAAACAATCAACCAGCATAACATACCTGACTACAAGAAACCCGCCAACATCTCCCCTAAAGTCGAACTGAGGTTCCCCGGCGAACAACAAGTCTCGCCACATGCTGAGTGTGTCCTCAATGCCCGCTTTGCTGACGAGCGGCTCCGATGCCTTCAACTGGTCCCGGAGCCCTAGTTCCTCGTGGTCGTAGCTGGTGAGCTTGCTTTTCCAGAGAGATATTAGTTTTTCTGTTAACAATTAGAGACAGAGATGAATGGTATATGTAATGTTTGCTGCCAACACGTGAAATGGTGGCGAAGACCACTCTGTCAAATTAAGATTCAAGAGTGGAAAGGAAAAAGTTAAAAATGAGATAATTTAATTGGAGGTTAATATTGGTGGAGAGTGTAGACGGTAGGGGTGTAGGGACTGTAGGGCAAGCAAAACTACTATTGAGATGGGCTAAATATGGAGGTATTCAATTGGGCTCTAGACGTTAGATTTTTCAATATCTACCCTATTATTTAAAATTAGAAAATAACATTTAGTTTATCTTAGTTTCAGACTTCTTTTATTTCCTGTGATATTAAAACCTCTACGCATATTGACCTAATCGCAGAATGAACAATGTACCTACTACGCAAAATGACATACGTAAACTGACCAATACGCTTTATGACCAATACGTATTTTGACCTATACGCGGAATGACTAAGTTGCTACTACGCAGAATGACACGTAAATAACAATACGTAATACCTAAGGCAGGTCGGTATAGGTACGACGACGAGCGAAGTGAGCACCACCTAACACTCCTCCACGCTTCGCTCGTCGTCGTGCCTACACCGACCTGCCACTAACGACGATTATCGCGATAATGGACGTTAAAGGTACGGCCACACTACGCATATGGCATTCCTCGTTAGTGTGGCCCCAGCATTAGGGTATGTCGTATTGGCCTTTAGCCGTGTCTACACCGGACGAGCGGCTCGCCCGAACACCGTTCGCCCAAACGTGCTCGCCCGGTGTGGACGTGATTCGGGCGAGCCTCCGAATGCTTGCCCGAACGGTTTACCCGAGCCGCGACCGGCTCAGCCTATGTGAACGGTGGTTTTATTCGGCCGAACGACAGAAGGCGAAGGCGATTTTGCCCTACGTCTTATTATTCTAATTTGTACTTTATTGTTAACAGTATAAGGTCGTAACACATTTTCCGTAAATGCAAATCCCATTTTGTTTTATCAAACTTTTATATTTTGCTGTTAGCCGATTCGACTTCATTCAAAACTGAACGCTAGCCGAAGAGTATAAAGCCGTTAAACACTTTTTGCAATTGCATATTCTGCAAATAAAGTGCAAATTTTGTCCACGCGTCCTTTCCCGTTTTGCTATTGAGCAAATTCGAATAGTTCGAATTTGGACGTTATTCGTAAAGAGATAAAGCTTTGAAAAATATTTGGCAATGGCAAAAACAAATAGGTATTTTATTTCTTCGTCTCCTTCGTCAATTTTGCTGAGTTAAGTTGAACTATAGTTGTTATTAGATATATTGGCACGCAGGGGGAGATAGGGGGGAGGAAGGGTTTATTTTGCAAAATTTAAATTATCAAGTTTTCACTTCTGCCGGCTAACTCGGTCTTTTTTTATCAAGGTTACTTATTAAAGTTCATTCGAAGTCGCTGCGTTGGAAAAGGTCAAAACTAGCTTGACCCCTGCATACCTACATTACATATTGATATTGGGAAATTAGTGATCAAGTTATACCTACTGGTGGTTGGTAACTTGGTAGTGAGACAAATTGAGGCGGATTTGGGAATTGCGTAACTGAGTTCGACACGCATGGGTTTGTTTGTCAGCTGGAAGGATTGGTAGATTGAGTAGTACCTAGGTACCTAGTAGGAATTTCAATAGGTAGGTATTTTTGATTTATCACCTTTTGATCGTTGTTGTGTCTCCTTCTGAGAAACCGAGAGGGAGACACAAGTCAATCATAAATATCGAAGTCACTCACAAAATTTTACGAGAATCTGTGCATTTTGCGCATCCACTTTTTGCGGCTTTTTTTAAATACATATCCTCCGATTTCGAACTAGCAGAAGCAAAATTAATGTTGTCGCAGCGACAGCTGTGCGCACGTGCGGCTTCATCGCGATCGTGAGCTCAACTATTGGTAGGTAAATAAATAGCGCGCGTTTGCCCGAACGCCCGTCCACACCGACCGAGCGCTTGCGGCCGAGTGTTTTGACGGCTCGCCCGAGCCTTCTGACGGCTCGCCCGAACCGTTCGGGCGAGCGTTTTTGATGTCTCGAGCGAGCCGCTCGGGCGAGCCGCTCGTCCGGTGTAGACACGGCTTTTTGGGTTTTATTGGGCAATTTGCGTTTGGTCATTTCGCGTATTATTTAAGGTAGGTCATTTTGTGACTGATCGCTCGTGTTGGCATTATGCGTATTGGTCGAATGCGTGTCGTTTATTGGTCAATATGCGTAGAGATGTATTAAAACATTGGAATAACGTACACAAACAACCTCTCACCCCAAGCGCACATACTTTCTCCGTTCCTGGGTTAATGTAAAAGGAATTCAATGATCATTGTTTAGTACCAACCCACGAGGAAACGATCTGAATCCCTTGGTTTTCTAATGTTTTTTGTAGCTTATTATATAAACAACAACGGCTTTAAGCAATATAGTATCCCATATTTACTTCAAAGTTTCGAAAGTTTTCGAGATATTTGGCATCAAAGTTGAACAATTTTAGGCCAAAAAACTGGTTTTCTGGCCATAACTTTTGTGTTAATTGGATTAAAATGAAAACCCTGGACCAAAATGGAGACAAAAGATTGAAGAACCGATAGCCGTTTGATTTATAATTCTATCTGTAGTGCAAAAGTAGGAGATACGATTCAAAACTTGTCAAAAATCGATGAAAACCTCGGGTAGCCCCTTAATTAAAAAGGCAAAAGAATCTGTAAATGCTGGTAAAAACGACATACCAATCATTTTCCTGGCTATACCTTAATGGTCGATTTAGACGAAGACTATTTCCAGCCGCCTAAATGACGGCGCCTAAAAAAGGCACCGTCATATCTTCAGACCGTTTAGAGAGCTGATTAATATGTTGGAGGAAGAAATACATAAGAAGAGACGAATTTGGGTAAGAAAATGGATCAGTGACAGATATGCTACTGGAGCCTCAGCTTTGATTTTGATTTTGATTTGGAAGATCCCTCAGAGTACAGGTTGGCGTTACAACTAACTACTGAAAGTTTTGACGAATTACTTTCTCTCATGGAAAACTCTGTTCAGCGTCAAGACACTATGATGAGAGATGCTTTACCGGCAAAAAAAAGCTGGACTTCGTTTTCGCTGGTTTCGGCGCCATTTTACCCGAAGAATGTACACCCTATTCACTTTACGGCACGGAGCCGTGCTAGCGACTGGCAGCGTAGTGTTTACACGAGTCCGAAAAATAGGCGCGGGGGCAGCGAGAGACGCGGGCGGAGGTCACTGGCGCCGAAAAATAGACTCGTTCTATTCCGTGCCAGCGCTGGCATGCCGCGAAAAAATGGCGCCGAAAGTGTTTATACGGTGCCTTTTCTAGGCGCCGTAATTTAGGCGGCTGGAAATAGTCTTCGTCTAAATCGACCATAAAGGAGCCCGCGACCGATTTGGCGGCACTTTCAAAAGATTATTATATAAATATTATAATTTAAAAAATACATACCGATATTGCTGTTGAACTCCGCCTCATCCTTATCCGAGCCGAGTTCTCCGCGGCCCCGAGCGGTGCTGAGCCGGGCCCGCCGCAGCCGCACCAGCGCCTGCAGCTTCACTATACACTTCCGGGCGTCATGCTTCTTGCGGAGAGTCTCGCGGAGTATGCTGTCCGCTTGAAGTTTGGTTTCTTCTTCCTAGGAAAATACAGTAAATTGACTTATATGGCATGTGATTTAATAGTTTACCACCATGATGGTAAGCAATCACCATAGCCTATGATCACCTGCCTCCAGAGAACTGACATGCATGTGCCGTACATTTATTTATTCGAGAATATACTGAGTTCTGGCAAACAATCTTAAAAATAATAGTTTTATCGAGTCTGGTTAATGTATAACCCAATAATTCTTCATCTACTTCTTTCCATCTCTTTCATCATCACCATATTCTGCTGCGGATAGTCTCATTTCTGAATTTTCTGATGCGATCACGCAGAGAAACTCCCAACATAGCCCCTTCCATAAATTGCCCTTTGGATGACTTTCGTAAGTGAACACGTTTCAGTGCCATATGTCATCACTTGCAACACACACTGGTCAAAGACTCTCATCGGCGTCATGCCATTCAGCAAATACATATTAAATACTAATAATTAAAGTTTTATGAAACTTACCTGTTTAACTTTATCAATATCATCCTTTATCTTCTGCAGATTCTCATCTATTCTTCTGGAATGTTCTTGCCTTGCTTTGATCATCTCTTCTTTCGCTTTTTTTCTCTCAGTATTCAGCCGTTTCAATCTCAACCGCTTAGCTGATCTCTTGGCTAAAGCTTTCCTCATATTTTCTAAGCAAACATCATTTAGCAGAGACAAAATCTCATCAACTTTAGATTTGTTTTCTTCCATCATACTAATAGTGGAACTCCATTCTTCTTCAGATAAGCTGTTAATGTTATCAGCCAGTACTTTTTCATTATCTTTTAGGTTATTTAAAGTCAGCACAAGAGCACGTATTTTGTCTTTTATTTGTGTAATAGAAACCACTTTCTTGCCAACCTTAGTTTCAGTTCTCTCAAATGACTTTACAAAATCTTGATCAGTAATGGGGGGAATGAAAAAGCTTGGAGGAGGGGGTGGCGGTGGAATATTATGGAATGTCGCATTCCGGTTATAAAAACTTTTATTATAATAAGCCATGATTGTTACGATGTAATAAAAGAATTATAAATAGTGGGTTTACACGGCAGTGTCCAGTTGGCACTCTGCGTCTTTCAGCACTTGCTGGGCGGTAAGATAGTCCTCTTTGTCTTTGAGATCTTGTTCTGTTTCTAGAATGTTCTTGAGATCTGTAAATGCTTTCGCTAACCTGAAAAATTATAATGGTAAGGGGAAATGCCTCTTATTATACTTCAGACCATGTTCAATCATGTTCCATTAGTCTAAACTGTATTTGAGGATCATATTTATTTATAGATGCTGCTTAAGATTTAAACATGTTTGTTAGGGTGGTATTCCACTTGTCCAATGTGTACTTGCATCTCACATTTTCCTTAAAAAGTGAGTGATACGCAATGCACTTTGGACAAAGATCTTCGCCAAGTGGAATACCACCCTTACACAAATTATTGTATAGTTAGCAGAGATACAATGATTAATTAATTTGACTTAAAATCAGGTAAACTGAGCAGTCAATGTATTTGAATTTTTAAGTTACCGTTATCATAGGTATGACTATGACTAATGCTTTTCGCTGAAGACGCTTTAACATAACCTCAAAACCATCTGTTTCTTTATCTTGAGATATCCGCGTAAATACACCACGGAATTAAAAAAAAATACTAAGAAGTATTTCCGAACCAGAAACAACTTTTTTTGACATACCGTCTTTGACAATCAGGAACCATCATCAGAGATTCCTGAAGAACCTCTTCCTGTTTTCGGATGTTGTGTTCGTCCTGGCCCTCGTCCTTTATCTTTTGTATTCTGTTCTTCTGTTGCTCGGCCTCCTTTTCGTAAAGCACTTTCTCCTTGGCGATGCGTTTTACAACGCCGGTTTTGATTTTAATTTGCCGAATTCTAGGATCTGCCATCATTCATGCGCAAAAAAGCTTCGCTTGTTTTTTTTCGTGACGGGTGCTGATGTGATGTGACAGTGACAGCTCGTTTACAGTGTGACAAGCAAAGAATATAATACTCACTAAAATATTAAGTATAGATATTATACTTAAGGTTGCCATCTCTAAAATTTGGCAACCAGCACGGCTAGCACGCGACGGCGCGCGAGCTCTCGATTTTTCTCGCACTATCCGTCTCTCTCTTATTAGAACACTTAGAAGAAGAGGTATAGTGCGATAAAAATCGAGAGTATGTCGCGGCCGTCGTGTGCTAGACGTGCTGAAGACGTCCAGTGCTGGACATAGGCCTCCCCCAAAGAGTGCCACAATGACTGGCCCTGGGCCACCCGTACCCAGCCGTCGTGTGCTAGACGTGCAGGACAAGACGCGTGAAAACCCCGGATGTCATAAACATTTATTTATTCATTTTGAAATATATTAAAATTAAATTTAGACAACTTTTATTATAATGCGGCGCGGTGGCCCAAGACTGTTTTTTTTTATCCCGGACTACAAATGAAACCCCGCCCGGACGCTCCCCGGACGCCTTTTAAACCCTAGTTTAAAAGGCGACTGAGGCGATTTGTCCTACAAATCAGGGGAAACCCGGACGGGTGGCAACCCTAATTATACTACACTCTTTGCCTCGGAATAAGGATAAGCACTATTTGCAGTGCAGTACCTACATAGTCGTTTCAGTTTAAAACTAAACCCTCACTTCCTTGTTTTAATACAATTTCATTTGTTTGAGCCGAATTAAATTGTTAATTAGTGGTAAGTTCAAACTTCGAATAAGCATTCGAACGAAGACTAAGTTGAAAACTGGCTTTTTCAACTTAGGTAGATGTCACACTGCGGTGCATCTGGACAGAGATGCGGAGTTCGTTGTATGCAAGTACAGTACGATTACTGTTAGTTAAGACCTGACAGATGGATTGCCTTCATTTAATTTTCAACTTTAATTTCATATAGATAAAGCATTTTTCAGAATACTGTTACCCACATCTACCGATTTAGTAATAACTATTTTATTTGTATAAGATTAAAGTTGAAAATTAAATGAAGGCAATCCATCTGTCAGGTCTTAACTAACAGTAATCGTACTGTACCTCAGTTTGTATATAAATTCTGTGTGGTACGACACACTGCACCGCATCTCCGTCCGGCGAAATTTGTATGCAGCTCCGCACCTCCGTCCGGAGATGCGGCGCAGTGTGACATCCGCCTTGGTCTTCGCAAACCGGTAAGTAGGTACGCCCCTGTCGAAAATAGATATATTAAGATTATTTATTGCCGCCGACTTTTTATATAACTATCGTTCGAATTTGAATCTTCTACCTTTGGACGGTAGAGTAACTTTTTTAATGGACTTGTCCGTCCAGGCGTCCCTCCTATCAGCTGTCGAATCTGACGTGTTCTGCGTCGCGCTATAGAAGTTTCATAGATCACTTTGCATATATACAAAATCCAAACAACACTCATTGGGACTTCGGTCCCTGAGAGATCTCTCTATTGCAGTGACTTCTACAGACTAGTTTGATATAATTCGGCCAACTCAAATAATCATGTATACCTTAAGGTACCTACTTTCTGTAAAAGAACAACACAAATCCATTGCATTGAATCGATTTTTGAGTGTTTTCTCTATTGATACATTGATTTATCGGACAGGAGTATTTTGAATAGGTCTGGGTCTCATAGGTGCTCTACGTTTTGGTATATATTTATTTAGAATGCTATGCACTGTGTATTCGAAATTTTCATAATTCTCATTCAACGTTTTATTCGAGGAACATATTACATCACACCATCTTAAAATATTTTTTAAAGCTTGCTTGAATAGTTCCATATTTTTTTGGGCTAAATATTCGTTTTATCATACTGCGAGGGAGATAGCGACCTCAAGAATTGACCGAAACGCACTTTTCAACATTTGGTATCCCAATAAACTGTTCAATACTGTGCAGTACTTATGCTAGGTACTAAAGAAACTAAATTGGTGGTTTGGCTTCTCACAGACTGGCGCGGTCTGCGGTGGCGGTCAATACACGCAAGTTTAGGTACTACCTATTGACCGCCGCGGCCAGGTCGCGCCAATGTGATGCGGGCTTTATTTGCCGCGATTAGACGCTACACTAGGGAAATCGGCAGGCCTGTTGTCCTGCCGCGTGAATCGGCCCGTGTGGATAGGATACGTGTCGGAAGCACGCCGACCAATCAAATCAAGGTCACTCCATACTAGATTTTCTGTGACCTTGTTTGGCCGTCCTGCCGATTTCGCTCGTGTAGCGTCACCTATAATATTATCGGCGAACGGCGATTAAGCAAGTTGTTTATGGTATAGGTAGGTAAGCTGTCAGCCATTTTAATACCAGCGGCGCTACCACGAACTTCGAAAATATAGAAGTTCGTAATATACGCATCCCTGTCACTCGAGTAAGGAAGTGCGATAGAGATGGAAATACCCGAACTTCGACTTTCGAATTTATCGGACAGGAGTAGGAATAGCAGAGTAGTCGAATAGGAGAGTCGAAGTTCGTGGTAGCGCCGCAGTTCCTAATTTAGCTGCATAGGTGGCTTTCCGTCCTATTTTTACTATAAGATAGTGGCAACGTAGCTCCTCTGTAAAAATGTATACTTACTAAGTCGCGAAACGATTGTTCGCGACGGAAAGTTTTTTGGGAATAAGATGAAATCAAACGAACAGTCTAACCAACAATCGTGTAATAACATTAAATAATTATATTGAACAACGCATCAACACATATTTTGTGGTTTTTTTTTACAATTAAGGGTGGGTTGCACCTTGGTTGCACCAAACCGTCTGTCATCGTAAGCGGTGATCGTTAAAATCTGAATGTATGGAAAGTTTGAGAATCGTAAGTGGTGCAACCTATATTTCTGTGGTGCAACCCGACCTAAGTGTCATTTTCGTTACAGTAATAGAGACATTTCTATTGAAGTATGAAGTACGGCAGCACATCCAGCGGGGCGGGATAGTCCAGAGTGACGGGTCCCTCGTAGACCTCCCCCGAGGGGTCTACCCAGGTGCCACGGGGCAGGTATACGCTGCGGGACACTGCGCCCTCTTCCATCACGGGCGCCACCAGGATCTTGGACCCAAGGAGGAACTCTGAAAGGAAGAAAAGCTTTATGATCATCTCCAAGTCGTAAGATTTATGATCCCCTTCCCCAAATCAGAAGCAATCAAAATGTCCTTCGAATTTGGAGGTCACCTCGTCGGAAGGGAAGGCAGTCTTGAAAGACACACATTCGGAGGTACTTACCTCTCCTCTTAAATAATATTGCAATGATAATATGAAGATAAGGCCATTACACTCGTTGCAATTTGTCACAACAACCGACAGAGACGCAGCTATATAATTGGGAAGAGACAGCAATCATTAAATTCACTAGGTACAAGTTTCATTTATGAAAACTTGCAAGCTGTGTAAGTAATGGCCCATAGATAACTCAATCAGACACATTGCACGTTGGCTTATAAACCAATCGGTTAATTATGTTGTTTTCGTAAACATATCTTCCATTGTAAGAACACGTCTTGGGAAACACAGCCGCTTTTCATCGAATAAATTGCGAAACAAAATTCAATACACATAGGCTTTTGAACCAATATAGGTACCAGTTTAACTCTGACCACATTGCGCATTCTTTGTATGAATGTACGGCTCAACTTATATTGGAGATTAGCTCACAGTCGTTACAAATCGGTTTTAGAATAGTTGCAGTTGAAGGTGTTATCTAATTGGTTTAATGAGGGCATTAGTCAGAGCCACTTCTGGGCAATCGAGCGATTAGTTTCAAGAGGCGCTGTAAATAAATCAGTGCCTATTAGTGCCTGTAGTATCTATTTTGCATAAGTACAGGGACTTTCACGCATTTGCATGGGTGGAGATTTCTACTATATGATAGACTTATTATATACAGCCAGTCAGAATTTGTAGCAACACTGTAAGAAGCTTTCTATACTAATGGCAGGAGAAATATATGATCTAGAATTGGATTGATTATAAAATGTCAGATTTAGCCTCTGTAGGTATCAATCAATATGCGAAGGTTTTTTCCAAGGTTCGTAATTAACGAAGGAATGGGTCGGATCTATAAAGTCTTCTCCATGGCGGCCACGAACTCTACAAAAATGAACTGTTGTACATTGAAGCCGATTATACCGATTATAAATTAAGATCACTAAAGCGAGAACAAATTTAAAAAGTAACCGATTGTGAAACAATAACCGTTTGTTTAGATAGCATGTGGATATCGTAGTGCGGTATTTTCGAAGTGAAAACTTCTTTAGCGGCGCTGTGCACTTTAAATGTACTTAATCCTGTTCTAACCAAAAAAATTAAGAAAACTTAAAACAGAACAGCTTTTCTAAATGAATCTTTGATTTTCAATCATGTCAGCCCCTCGTAAAAGATTTGGTGAATGTGAATTGTAACGTCGAGAAAAATCGAGAGTATGTCGCGGCCGTCCCATTATAGACGTGCAGGGAAATATACCCTTTTTAACAAAAAAGAGAATTTTCCAAATCGGTCGAGGCGTCTCCTAGTAGGTAATCGGGGAACATCCCGGGGAAGATCGGGTTGCACTCCGGGAGTGCCGGCAGAAGTGAAAACTCAATGACATTGTAACAGTTTTTCGATCAGGTCACGTGTCCGTCTTCCGAATTTTCAATCTGTCGAATCATACGGTCACGTCTCGGAATAAGGATAAACATGGTTATCCTTATTCCGAGGATCACGTGACATCTTATTTCTTTGATTACTACAGCTGTAAGAATTGTATAAGTCTAAAACAGGAACCCTGAGGCGCTCGACCAATAACGACTAGCTATTTGACCAGTGTTGGCTGTTTATCTTCATGAACCTTACCGTCCCAAGTGGCCAGCGCAATTTCATCCGTAGGGTCGAGCCACCAAATGGGCGCGTTCACGGGCGTCCCGTCTCGGACCGACGCCTCCATCGCCGCCACGATCTCGTCGGCGTAATCCGCGTGCAGTTGGGTGTACTTTCTGCTGATCTCCACCGCCTGAAACCGAAGGACAATTGTAAGGAATGTTAAAATTTAAAAAAATACGAAATTACATATTTCACCGATACACGAGGTAGAGGCAGTTGTGTCTAAAATAGAGAACACTAGTACCGTAAGTACAGAAAGACGCAAGTACCTATGCGCGTTCACCGCCAAGAAACCCCCCTTTTTTGTAGCCCCACAGTTCGATGGCACTCCTCTTCCGATTTCAAAGAGTATTGGAATCCTTTGGTGTTGACATTTCCAGCGACGTCCAGTTTCGAAGACACTTAGAGGGCAAGGCCAAGCTGGCATCCAAAAATCTCGATGTGCTTAACAGAGCAAAGCGTTACTTCTCCCCGGGACAGAGACTTTCCGTCGTCTCAAGTCCGTCCCCACATGAAGTATTGCTGTCATCTCTGGGCGGGAGCACCAGGATATCAACTTGGGCCTTTCGACTCGCTTCAAAGACGCGCTGTGCGAATCGTGGACGATCCCAAAGTTACAAGCGATATCTTACTGTTGAGTCTAAGGAGAGACTTCGCCTCCTTGTGCGTGTCATTCATTAATAGATTCACGCCTTTATTCCCAAAAGGTATAGGCAGATCACATGACTTATGTTCCAGTGCCAGTTTTATCATAAATGTGCAGGGTATAAAAGATCGAAAAAATGGATATCGCAGTGAGAGGTTGCTAGCCCATCGCCCACAACACACTTCAAACCCTGCTCCCTTAGTCGACTTTTACGACACCCACGGGAAGAAAGGGGGTGGTGAAATTCTAACCCGACACTACGTAGTACACGGGGACGTGTGCGTGTTCTATCGCTTGTATAACGGGTTGTGCTCCGAAGAACTGTTCGACATGATACCTACGGCTGCTTTTTACCACCGCACCGCTCGCCGTCGGCAGGGCATTCATCCTCACACCCTGGAACCTAAATGGTCGAGTACCGTACGGCTTCAGATAAATTTCCTCCCTCGGACGCTCCGGATGCGGAATGAGCTCCCTGCCGAGGTTTTCCCAAGGCACTATATACAGTATGGGGTTCTTCAAAAAAGGAGTGTATAAATTCGTAAAGGGTCTGCAAGGTGCATGTAACACCCCTGGAGCTGCAAGTGTCCATTAGAGCTGTCAGTGAGCTTATTTGCCACCGACGTGGTATGACACACCTACGCTGTACTTCTGCTAAGAACAATTTTATACACCATATTGAGGCACATTGATTGACGTATTTGGGTCATACTGAAAAAGTTCGCGTCTTTACTGTGAAACTAACCAATAATTCTAACCATTAAAGACTACCTAGAACACCCAAGTTTTGGTTGGTTTCATAATCAGCAATAATGGCGTCTTCTTATACATATATATATATGTAGTGTATAGGTATAGGGTTGTATTCTGGTGGTGAGTCAATTCGTTAAATTGGTTGGTACCGTTTCAGTGTTTTGGTTTAGTAATGATATTATCTCGAGGAACTTTTTCCTAAAACCTTGAACAATACATACCTATCTATGACAAGTCAGTAGGAATCTACAAGAGTATTGTTTGTGAAGATTGCTATATCTCAAGGGCTTGATAAATTCTGATGGTTGCGTCATTATCATTATTGATGACGGAAACGGCCTTTAGAAAATAAGTTTTTTGTGATAAAAAATCTAGAAACCCAGCTTATTTCGCACCAGTCATCAGATCTAGAGGTGCTTCACAATTTTTAAATCAATCTGATGTTTGGAACGTACCTGACAACACTAACCTTAACTAGAATTTGAAGTAGGCTTGCAAAAACAAAATTCCGATATAAGATTAGTTAGAACTTCAGTGACTTTGCACACAATAAGTGCAATACGAACTATTCCACTTGAGATTATCACAAAGCAGGTATTTTATATGAGGATCAAGGCATCTAGGTACTTTGTTGCGTTAAAAGTCCTTAAGTGTGTAAACGGCGTTATTCATCAAGCTACGAATGGAAGAAGTTAGCTATTTATTATTTACCTCATCATCATGGTCCCAAGGCACGAAGGAAAACTGCAGGGCCGGCATGAACACATTAGCTTGCAGCCAGCGCACGAACAGCTCCTTACTAGGCTTCGCGTTGTAACTAAAGAAAGTAGGATTAAGTATAGGTTACACATATATTCGTTGGTTAGGTATACAAGTTTGGCGGCCGGTTTGCTTTCGAAGCTAGTCTGCCGGGGTTCGAATCCTGGTAAGGACATTTATTTGTGTGATGAGCACGAATTGTTCCTGAGTCATGTAGCCTATCACATATCACTATACCGTAGCCTATATCGTTTGTGTGTGCATACTGCTACAGGTAATTGTGAATTCCAGCACATTTTTTCTGTACTGTGCTCGGGCTCGTAAAGGGATGATGCCGAGGTAGAAAAGCACTAAAACATTTAGTGCACTCGCATGTAAAAACATGGTTCCATCATGGGCAGGCACGAAATATTTCGGGGCACGACTTGATAGGCACCAATTAGTAAAATGCAAACGCACATAATAGCATAATACGGAACTATAAGTTATCGCAATGCATTATACTATAAGTGCCTCCAAAATAAGTATTTTAAAGCAGTGCACTATAAGTTTTCTTGCTTATATTATTACGTTATGATTCCTTGAACTATCTTTTATATTGCGAGCTGCAAATGAGCTTGTGACGTCACTAATTAGGGTTGCCATAAGTGTGGGGACTCAGACCGGGACATTTAAAGAAAAACTAGTAAAGGTAGAGAAAAAAAACAACTTTTAACACAGCCATTCATTGCTAGCGACTCGCCAGTCGCTTTTTATTTTTTTCGGGTTTTCTGTTTGTTGGCGCTTTTCGCTACTTGCGCAACGCGGAACGAAGTCGTTTATTCACTTGGTTTAAATTATCTGTCCAAACTTCAAAATACACGCACAGCACGACAAACAACATGATTTTCTACGAAATGTATTATAACGCAGCTTTGCAAAACAACTTAATGAAAATAGCTAAATACAGTAAGTAAGTAATAAACAAACGAAGTCACAAATTGCGCTCCCGACTGCCCGACCTGAGCCGAGCGCAAGCCGAATGAGCGAGAGCGCCCGATAGTATACTGTAGTGTGCGTGACAGTGTGCGACAGTGTTCCCTATAGTGGGCTTGATAGTGTGCTAATGTGCTCGCTTACCTACGTCGTTCTATCTATCCACGGACGATTAGTCTAACTAGTTAGTCGCGTTTATTGTAGGTATATTACTGTTTACCAAGTCCAGCCGTCTATTAAATAACTATGATTTTTAAACCGAGACAATTTGCTTATCGGCCGGGATGCCAGGACACCAAGTTTATAATAGTGCCACATTTTTCTCAGTGATAAGTGCATTTTAAGTTGGTCGAATTACTCGGTAACTATTAATTATGCCTACTTAGCCGTAATAGTTTTTAATTTAAATTAATAATATGTACTTCTGCCACGATTTGTTTCACATTCCCAGTTGCAGCCATTCAGCCGGAAGGGGCGGGGGGCACACACATGACTCAAACAAAAATTTGGGCTTTGAAGCCCAATAATCTCGCAAACGAATCACTAATTTGAAATCGTTCTGAGAAACCCATTATATTTTTGAACAAGCTATCCAACGATACCCCACACAATGGGTTTCACGAGAAAAAAAAATCATCCCCACTTTAGGTGTAAGGGAGGTACCCCAAAAAAAATGTTTCAAGATTTCTTTCTTCCGTTTTGTCGGCGTGATTGATTTATATACATGGGTATAGCCGAATTACAGTTTTCTAGTAGTAATGGTTACTGAGCTAAGCTGAAGACGGAGGGACAGACAGACGGCCAGACCGACATGGCGAAACTATAAGGGTTCCTTGTTGACTACGGAACCCCAAAAATCATACCCATTTCCTCCGATCATGTCAGGCAGGACCAGCGTGTATCCGTTCAGGTTCATCTGGAGCAGCGTGGTGACCAGCGTCGCCAGGCCGTTGTCGAAGTCCCACAGGGTATCCTTGTCCACCATGCGGATGAAGATGGGCAGGTCTTGTGTCCTGATAATAGGTACATTAACGTTTAGACGGACAAGCAGGGCATCATTTTCAGCCACAGGGAGTATCATCAAATGCTAGTATATCAATTAGCAGTCGAACCTCCCCTGTAAAAAAAACGCTTCACCCAGAACTGTCCATTAGGGTTTACTAGTTTTTGATTGAAGGTATTTATGTAAATTTGACCATCAATTCTTATACCAAATTTCAGCGTCCTATGTAAAACGATCTTTGAGAAAACTACATGTGATGTGACAAACGGGCAGGCACCAAGTGATCGCATAAGGTTTCTGTTGGTCCAGTTTTGATTTTTGATACGGAACACTAAAAACATCAAAATGTGGATGATTGGATGATATGCCTCGTAGGACGATATGGGGACTCATGTATTATCTCGTAGGTACCTCATTCCGGATCGTACTTCGATGGCAGGCCCGAACTTGGCCACTTCCCTCACGTAGGTCTGAACGATGTGTCCGGGATGAAGGTCGATGTCGCCAGTTTGTACAGGGATCTAGCGGAAAATCCAGCTTTAGGTTGATATAATGTGGACGAAAAAAAACCATAGTGAAATATGTTAATGTGTGAATCTCCAGCGGTTTATCTCCCCAAACTTAGGACAAAATGCGATAACTTTGATGAAATAATACCCAGTAGGTAGGTACCGTTATTGTTATGCGTTTTAAATAAACTAGCGCCCGCGTATTGCAAAGATCGCAGGCCAACCCGCGTGATAACATAAAGCCTATAACCATCCAGAAAGTCAATTCTAAACGCAGGTGAAAGAATTTTTAAAATCGGAGTAGCAGGTCCAGTCATTATCCAAAACATACTATACTTAATGTATAAGCTTTTAAACTTTGCTCAGTTTGGGACTGGGTCGATTTGTATAAGATTGTCCCCGCATATTTCTTTATTAATTTATTTATAAGCTTACGAAGCTACAATTTCGACCTTTCCCCTTTACAGTCCCTGGGCGACATACTTAGCTCTGCTCGGGTGAAAATAGACAAAATACGGAGAAAACGAATTTTCCCAGCCATGCAAATATTGCTCGTTTAAGTAGTATAGGAGATTAACTCCGATCTTCATTTCTTTTCACGATATTTGCTGAGATGATAATACCAAAATGATTATGATCTGTAGGGAAGATAGGCAATGAGAATTAGTGTCCTTACCTGAGGAGACCAACTGGATTCTCCCGCATCAAACTTGAGAGTGTCAATATCGTATGTATCCACCAGATCCTGGAGCCTGCTGCTGTACCATGCGGCAGCTTCTGGCTTCGTGAAGTCGATGTAACCCGGCAAGGAGCCGTTGTTGTTCCACCAGCTGGAGTCAGGGTTGTCTGCCTCATTCAACACCAAGTAACCCTTCTCCAGAGCCTCCGAATACCAAGGATCACAATCCTTGTTAATGAATGGGTGCACCCAAATGGCAACCCTGAATCCTAACCCCTTAATATCTTGGATCAGCTTCTTGAAATCAGGCAGTTTTCTCTCATCCACAGTCAAGGATCCGTAGCAGACTTCCCAGAGATCATCGATTTCGAATTGAGCGTTAGGGAAGCCGCTGTCTTTGATCTCATTGGCGAACGCCCAGAGACTGTCCTGGTCGATTTCTCTCGAATACCTGGCCCAAGTCGACCAGACCGGGTACTGGATCATGCGATAGTCAGGTATCCCCGACGGCTTGCCTAGATACGTGTCTACAGCATGTTGGTGAGCTACTTTAGCGTTCTCGAACACCCAGATGTCGTATTTCAGGACGTTGTGTGTGCGCCGAGTTGAGTAAGGGTCTGTGACCTCAGCTATAAAACAGATGTGGTTGTCTATGTTGTTGTGGTGGTCGACGAAGAGGGGTACTTCAGGGTGGACGTAGAAGTATTGCCCGGCAGAGTTGAGCCAGTAACGCTCGGCGACAGCAGCATTGTCGTCCTCTTTGGAGATGATGGAGTACTTCTTTAGGTGTGCGTGCTGGATGGGCCAGTATTGCTCCTTCTGTTCGGGGCCGGCGTACCATTGCTTGGATCCTGTGGATAATATTGGTCACATCAACCTCAATAGTCGTCAGAACATTATAGAAGGTAGGTATAATATAGAATATAATTTACAGCGACTGACGTATCACTTGTTTTATAGAAAGCATTTTAACGATACCTTTGTGCTTTTATCTTAAAGACAAGGTTACCTCTGAAAAATACTAAGTAGACGAGATAAATAGAATTGTTGCACAACTGTTAATCTGATACCTACTGCTCGTTCTCTGCGATTTGCAAAACCATATCTCTCAAACTAAACCCTTGTCAAGATATTTGCGTGGTGGAAAATATTAGAGCTGTAATAGCGGTGTAGGTGGACACCAAATAAAATAACCAATCATGTTGAATTCTCCCGAAAAAGGTTTAAAAATATTGTCAAACGGAGAAAAATAGATAAGATATTTGCAACCAAGTACTTACCTAAAACTAAGATACATGGACCCTGGAAGGGTGTAGCAACAATCAGGTAACTTATAGGTACTATGTACATATCAGGGTATTAAATGATCACAAAGTTACGTGTCCAAAGTTTTAAGAGGGGGTATTTCCTGTCCCTTTTCTGCAAAACCCACCTTCATATGAAACGATTGTCGTTTACTAAGACGCTCGCAAATCGTGACGTCACGATCTGCGAGCGTTTTCTCTCTCTAACAATAAAATAATAAATAAAATAAAAATAATATTAAAACGTATGTAGCTTCGTAATTCTTTTGGAGTAAATTATACATTTTGATCCCGTATTGATCGCATAAGCTATGGTAATATTCTCTGATATATACAATAGTAACAAAATTCAAGTCTCTCGCGTAATTTATATTCTATCCTATTCTTACCGAAGTCAAAGCAGTCTTCAAAGACGCGGTCGCTGGGCCCGTCCCAGTTCACGCTGATCTTGTACCCGCCGCTAGCTTCGTCGAAGGTCGAGGTCACGTCGAAGGTCACATCGCCATCAATGGCCACATTTCGGCCTAATACTCCGAGGACGTCTGTCTCTCCTGAATCTGGGAAAAAATACAAAATGTTCGAACGTCTGTTAAATAACAGTGCGACATCATGAATAGCCGCATGAGTGGTACGATGCTACAATAAGGCAGGTGAGACGGAAAATAGAATGACCTTGATTTCATATCCCCATCTCGTGCAACTTTAGGAGGTTTTACAGTGATATTAACCCTGCCACAACGTGACTATCTCATTGACTCGTGTATAGCCAGTCAATGTGCCCTATCGCTGTGACAGACGCGTCGTTATTATCAGTCCACGATTAGAATGAATCGCTAAACTTAAGTGGCAGTGGGCGGGGCACATAGCACGTAGAACCGATGGCCGTTGGGACGGAAAGGTTCTCGAGTGGCGACCACGTACCGGAAGGCGCGGCGTGGGTAGGCCCCCCACAAGGTGGACTGATGACCTGGTAAAGGTTGCTGGAGTCCGCTGGATGCGGGTGGCCCAGGACCGGTCACTTTGGCACTCTTTGGCGGAGGCCTATGTCCAGCAGTGGACGTCTTTCGGCTGATATGATGATGATGATGATTAGATTTGGTTTCGAAGTGGTAGTTTTTCCATATGAACTTGCTATTCCAACCCCCAAACTCATTACGGTGGAATAAAAAGTACCTGCAGTATATTATGTTAGAATATCGCAAGGTAGTATCCCACAGAGGTCCCAGTCCCACGAGCTATCCATACTTCCATAGTAACATTATTAACTGCGTCTGTCTGTTACCTTTCGAAGCTGAAACCGCCGAACCGATCGAGATGAAATTTGGTATGGAGATAGTGTGAATCGCGGGGAAGGACATAGGATAGATTTTATCCCGAAAATAATCGTGGAATGGGGGGTGAATATGTGTGAGAATGTGAAGAAGTGAATGGCGCTAAGATATTAACGAGTTCCACGCGGACAGAGTCGCGAGGCAAGGCATAGAGCAATGTATTGTGTTACCTTTGACGATGGTGAGAGTGACGCCGCCATCAGCGTGCTCTTCCACCAGCAGGGTCGTCGACTTCTGCGCGCGCGGCGCCGCGCACAGCACCGCCGTGACTCCTGCGCACGAGTAAAACAGTCATGTTACGTTTCCATGGTGGTCTACTGGTCTAGGTAGGTAGGTTCGGCAAGCCTGGAGTTGCAAGGGTCAAAGTAGAATGCGTCAAGAGAACATTTGGCCCTCCCTGTAAGCGACATACGTGGGACAATTGTTGCGGGTTTAGTACTGTAGAGGTCGTCTATGCAACCTCTACAATGTTCGCTGGACACTATTTTCATTTCAAAGCAAGCTGTCTGGAAATCTATAAATACCAGAAAAGTCGAAGACGTAAAGCAGTCGCCGCTAGGCTTTGGTTCCTGGGCCACGAACCTCTCGCAACGTTCTCCAATAAATGTGTTAATTCTAACGTGCCTTCCTCTACCATCCCGCTCACCGTCCCTACAGTACTTCCTACTAAATCCACAGGTGTGTGGGATTCCCGGGCAGAAGCCCCAGGCTACCCAGTCTGCGCCTTCTGTCGGGGATGCCACACACCCATCCGGTTCCCCTAGGGTCGTCCCAGGGAAGCGTTTCGCGGTAGCCCCCCAGCGCTTGGCCTCGACTACTTGTATGTATAGTTTAAATTATTTGAATTGAGTTCATGAATGGCCATTGTACTGAGCATGAGCTCAGTACAATGGCCATTCATGAACTCAGTTCAAATTCATGAGAATAGCCTTTGTACTGAGCTCATGAATAGCCTTTGTACTGAGCTCATGAATAGCCTTTGTTTGCCTTATTTCCTTTGCAAAAAAATGTTACCGACACCTGAAATGTTAATTGAATAATGAACTCTAACTTCTTATCGATAGATTCTAAATTAGCTACGAGATAAAATACCACATACAGCGCCTTGTACCTGGCTCGCTGGGAGCGGGTTGTTTTATCTTTTAGTCCATTTTGAATCCATTGCAAAAAATGGCACACGTCCGACCACAGTCGTATTGTTAGACTTGAATTCTATTGTTCTGAAGATAAGAAGTCCAGTTCAGAAAATCTCAACTATACTATTATCTATTCTGTGCCTCGACTCGAATCTAGATCTCGTGCCCACGTACGGCGCAGGCGCACGGATGCCACCGCCCGTGTGGGCGAGCCGTCCGTCACAAACTCCAAGCCTCCATTAAACACAATAGCTCGCTTGGTGTCATTAAAAGTGCACGTGCCCTTAAGCCCCTTAAGGCAACATGGAGGTGGGCCTTATGGAAACTTTGCTTAAGTTTTCATGAAAGTATCCAGACACTTTCTACAACTGGCACATTGCTGTGTACTCGGTACGAAGCTATAATGTGTAGTTAAGTAGGTATACAGTCAACAAAATAATATTTAATAATGAACATGATAATTGCAATAAATGTATTGAATTTATGTACATAAATACATAGTAGGGGAAAATCTTACACTAATCTAACTAGCCCTAAACTCAATCAGGACCTTCAGCTTCGTAGGCAGGGTCTACTCGAAAGGTACAAATTGCACCGCAGACACCACAATCAGACGACGTATCGCATCGCATCGCAGCGACACTATACTGGTTTCTATGTAATTCTATGAAAAGGTCGTCTAAAGTAAATAAAAGAAGTACTTATCAAACATTCAATTTACAAAAATAAAACAAAATACAAAATAAATTCAACATGCTAACCTGTCAATAATAGAAACAGCCTCATCTTCCGAGTTGCTAGGGGCAATCACTAAAGATGCTGGGGTTCTAACCAATATATATTAGCAGATTAGATTGATATCATACACTCGAGAACAAAACAAAAACCGGCCAAGTGCGTGTCGGGCCACGCGCAGTGTAGGGTTCCGTAGTTGCCTGTCTGTATTTGTTACATCGACAGTCGACACGCCCGCGCCAAGTAAATGGTGCGGTTGCGTCGGCCGAATATAAATAAATAAATATTTTGGGGACAATCTTACACAAATCGCCCTAGTCCCAAACTAAGCAAAGCTTGTACTATGGGAACTAGACCACGATATACATATTTATAGAGATAAATAGATACTTAAATACATAGGAATCATCCATGACTCAGGAACAAGTATTCGTGCTTATCACATAAATAAATGCCCTTACCGGGATTCGAACCCGGGACCACCAGCTTCGTAGCGTTCGTCGTCTTCGTAATATGGTCGAAAGTTGGCCTTTTCTCAGTACATTTTAAGTTGGTCGACTATTACTCGGTAACTATGTAGTAATGTCTACTTAGCCGCGATAGTTTCTTTTTAAATTCATTATACTTATGTACTACTGCACAAGGTTTTATTGAGCATAGAAACGTAAATATTATACCCGGCGTGGTGATTGGAATGATGATGGTATTGCTTCTGAATCTGAAAATGATTACGATTTCTATGTGTACGAATAAAAAGAAAAACGTAATTAGGTATACCGAATTTAGATTTTTCTGATGAGGAAGATATTCCTTTAAAAATATTACTGACATCGTCTACGTCAAGAACCAAAGAACGCAAGTCAAAAAAAGACACAATTATTAGAAAAAATTAGAAAATGGAATCATATGATAATAAAAAAATTCAATTTAAAGGTAAGTAAGATTTACTACAAATTATAAAAGAATTAGAAACATTAGCAGATATTTTCAAGTTTCTATTAACAGACGATCTAATTGAGCTAAGGCTGTTCGTTGCGATAATGTTGACCATTTCCCCGTTTGGACGAAAAACATTCGTCAGCTTTGCAAAAAATGGGAAAATACCGTTCTTTTACAAAGTGTAAGAAATGCTTAGTATATTTATGTTTTAATGACAAACGTAACTGTTTTACAGATTTTCACATAATGTAACGAGTTCAATAATATAATGATAACCATCATACGCGACGAAGCTTGATTGCATGTGAAGCCAAATATGAATAAACATTATTGCACTGCAACGCATGTAAAGCCATATATGGTATTATTTTTTAATTTCTATATAAATGAAGCAAAAAAATAAAAATCATTAAACACTATTACAAATAGTCAATAAAGATATATTCTGAAAGTGGGTTTAGCGAGAAAAAAAATTACATCCCCACTTTAGGGGGTAAGGGAGGTATAGGTATGGGTAGGTAATATATTTTACCATTTTGTCGGCGTGATTGATTCATATACCCATGCCAAATTACTGCTTTCTAGTAGTAAGGGTCACTGAGCTTAGCCGCAGACGGACAGAAGGACATGGCGAAACTATAAGGGTTCCTTGTTGACTACGTGTTGACTACGGAACCCTAAAAATAGGTACACTACGTAATGGAATTCAATGCAAAAGTGTACACGTTCTTTTGCACTTGAGTGTATATCATGTCATCTTAATCTCTCTGAGGTGATAAGGATTTTTGACTGTCACTTTATCGGACTTGCATTACGATACTTGTATGCGCTATACATAACCTAGCTTATAGCTGAGATTATTTAATGTCACCGACTTTTTATAAAACTGTCTTTGGAATTAGAATCGTCTGCCTAGGACGATAGAGTTGCTTTTTGAATGAACTACTTTGATTCAGTTCGGCCAACTGAAATAATTTCAAGTAGGTAGGTAGGTACTTAATATATATACCTATATATATACCTAGTGACATGCGTGGTGCCCTGGGATGTTAATCGGAACGCGCTAATGCGCCTCACCTCACCCGTCACGCCTAACGAAACTCGACCTCTACCTACGCTTAGTTAGGTACAGTCAACAGCAAAGGTAGATGATCATTTTAGTACCTTGTCGCTTTCACTACTTTGACGCATCCGAACTGTCACAGCATTGTTACGTTAAATGCGACAAAGTACTAATATGGTCATCTATATTTGCTGTTGACTACTATACGAATCGCGGTATCAAGATTTATTTGTGGGTGAACTGCGAGGTGAGGTTAAAACAAGCTACGGAATAGCAGGGCTGTTATTCGCTACACGCTAATGCGGCTCACCCCGCCGGTCACCCGTCACGAAACTAGACCTCTACCTACGCTTAGTTACTACGCACCGCGGTGTCAAGATATATTCGTTGGTGAGCGATGGGGTAAGCTAAACAAGTTACGGAATAGGGGGGCAGGACCGTAGAAATAGAAATAGAAATAGAAAGTATGTATGTCGCGGACGTCCCATGGTAGACGTGCTGGGTCTTGCTATCGACGACGAAGGTAAACGTCCCAAATTATGCTTGTGTCGTTCCAATAACTGACACTGCTGCTTACCTCTATTGCTATGAATTAGGTGGATGTCACACTATGCCGTATCTCCGGACGGGATGCGGAGCTCGTTGTATGCAAGTACCTCAGTTTGTATATAAATTCCGTGTGGTACGAAACACTGCACCGCACCTCCGTCCGGCGAAATTTGTATGCAGCTCCGCACCTCCGTCCGGAGATGCGGCGTAGTGTGACATCCACCTAAAGATTGAGGGTGCCAATATTGGGCAAGCTTATATAGTGTTGAACACTAACCCCCTTATTCATAAAACTTAAAATTACTCTGCTAAATAAAATGTGCTTTGTCCCTTTCTTACGAACACAAATGTCAAAGTGACAGATAAGGACAAACCAGTTTTATCGGCATTTTAGTTAAAACAGGCTTATATAACGTTTATGAATACGGCCGTAAGACTTTATAGCGTTTTTAGCCAGAATTCGGAATTCAAATAGGGTTAACATTATTTATTTAATCCTGTGACATGAGAATCACATTTAAGTTAATCGAAATATATATTCATCATATAAGTACTTATGTCATAATGTCACAAATTAATACCCAAAGATATTCGCCATTCTACTGCGTCGTCAAGGAGAACAGGTCTTCGGGAGTTCGGGGCCCTGAGGGGCCTTCCTGTAATCCACCGAGCGAGCGAAATGAAGTGTGATCAGCTCGGGCCGAAAATCGTTTTGTCTGTCCGGCGTCGAGTGTCTAGTGTCCGGTGTATGTCCCGCTGTTCTCCTCTCCTCTACAGGTCGCCTTTCGCAACCGATTCTCGTGAAATTTTGTGAGCAGGTTCGTTAATTATAAAGATTTTTTTGGCGAATCACTTCATTTTTTTTAATACAGGCTCGCTATTTCTACAGCTCACAGAGCCCCTAGCAGTTGGACAGTTTGGCATTCGGCGCCACAGTCACAGCGAGGCGAGTCAATCCAGCCTTCTGGCTATATTGAAATATAATTTAAAATACTCGACTTCGCCAAGATTTAAGGTAAGTAATATTCATGAGTCATGACTAAATCTATTCTGTGACCAAATTACAAGTGCTCCTTACCTTGTTATTCACAGCATTTAGGACTCGTCTGTAGGCCCGCCGCCATTATAATTTGACCTCTATGTATAATGTGATTAGGAGTTAAATCTTACGGCCCGGGCGCGAATTGCGGCGCGGCAAGCGTTTTATCTGTTCATTGCGCGGTCGAGACGCGCAACGCACTGTGGTTAGTTGGGATCACACGCAATGAATTTGAGAAACCGCTGCCGGCGCCGCCGCCGCGCAATATCATGGCCGGGCCGTTAGTGTAAGATAATAGCTAATAGGTGTATATGTAAACACAGCTTTGCACATAGCATATTCACCATTCACGAAGTCAAAGCAAAATACTTACATAATAATCAAATAAAACATTGTTCTTCCATCTATATACAAACATTAGGTAATCATATCTAACGTAATAATCAAGTTAAAATAACGGTATTTATACTCATCCAAAGATTCCTAAAGCAATAATGGATTAAACATTAACAATTAGTTACAGTATTTATCATTTGTTTGAAAAAGTCATTCCTGATGGAAGCGTAATGCTAGCACCCTTCCTCTCGTGCGTGCGCAGAAGACAAATAAACGTGGATCGTACATGGGAGGCGTAATTTACCGAGGTATCACCTTAAGATGGTTCCCCACTAGCAAAGTGTTGTGAATACTTGTCGTGGTACAGTCTCAGGGAGAGCTATCGACTTTATCTGAAGAGGTGATAATGTATCTATACCGTGGGCTGGCCGTCGGGCGGGCCAGTCGACGGCTAGCGATGATGGCGGCTCTCAGGATACTGATGGGTGAGCCATATTGTTATTAAGATTGTAATTAACCGAAATTAATTAAAAAATAAGCAGGATATCAATGGACACAGGCCAAGACAAGCACCCTCACTGACCATATTCTAGAACTTTCTAATTCAATAAGAAAACAACAAGTCGTTGAGTTTAAATTGGCGTTTCTTCTTGACCTGGTCCTCTTTTCAGACAAGTTGAAAAATTGTCATTGCGGCGCACTTGCAGAATACAGTTGAATACGATGCAATTTAAATGAAGTGTATTGTAGTTATATATGTAATATAATATATTGGTGTTTATTATCAAAAATGATTACGTAAGAATATTCGGTTCGAACGGTATCCACTAAGATTGTTGCAAGAATCTCTGTAAAGATTTATCTTTGCTATCAAAACTATATCTCAAGCTATCTCCGTGCCATGGAAAAACTCACCGTAGTAAGTAATAATTTACTTTTAAAACGAAGTTTAAACCCGACTTGAAAATCATATCCTTTCCAATGCACCTACTGAACTGCTTTCCGAGACCAAACGCGTTGATTAAGTATCGCAGAAAAATCCCAAGTCGCTATGGGCTGATAATATTTGAGGAGTTCCGTCGATTCCTCAAGGATCTCAGAATTGACACTTCATCAGTTGCTACTTCAACAGAATCAAGTTAGAATCTTGACTTTACTTTACATCCTTTCCTTGAGGAGTTCCATAAAAGTCATCTGTGGTCTTCATTATCAGTTCCACTTCACCAGGTTCCATTTCCGAGGGTAAATACACGAGTTATATTATAATACAAAATACCGAAACCACTACACGTGTGCATAAAATTTGTGGGTTGCCCTCAACTTCCCTGGGGTCCTAAACTCAGATCCTGACTAGTGACAATGGGACAACATCAGGAGTATACTATTTCGGATAAAAAACTTATTTTGAAAATCGGCCCTCAATTGACAGAGAAATCGGTAACCATACATTTAAAAAAAAACTTACATTAGAACATCCCCCTTTTTTGACGTCTCTTAAAAATACCTACATTAGTGGCTCTGTGAGCTGCTAAAGTCGCAAGCCCGTCTTTTTTTAGTTGATTAATGTATGTTATGGGCCTTAGATGCCTGAAATAAATCGTATATTATTATTATTATTAAAAGGCCAACTTTGGTACAAAATCGGCCGACGCAAGCACACCATTTACTTGGCGCGTGTCGATGTAATAAATACCTCTGTATTTGTTACTACCAGACAACTACGGAACACTATACACTGCGCGTGGCCTTGTCCGGACGCACTTGGCCGGTTTTTCAATAAAAGTCTGACCATGATTGTGCTATTCTTCTGTTGACAGCGGTGGCGGCGCTGGGTGCGCACGCGCACACGGCCAAGATCTCGGTGCGACAGGAGGACGTCACGCTCTCACTGGAGCCACAACTTACTGGGGGCTTCGCTATGTCGCTCGTCAAAGGTAAATTATTTAATTATGGTCTTAATTTTAATTTCTTTCTTTTTTTCTTTCTTTCATGGCATTAGAGTCGTGTGTAGGTCATTTAGAGCATTTGGCCCGCTTAGCTACTTTTGCTGCTGACTGTAGGTACATAAATGCGTCCTATAGTAAACTAACTCCACTTATCGTCGTATGGTCCAACATTGCCCGCTTTTTTTGGAAAACGATGAGTTTTTTTAGTCTATCGTAACAAGTATGATCACGGGCGTTTGCGAAAAATTAAAATAAAGATTTCGGCTGATTTTAGAGGCGGGCCAAGTTACCCGGGGTTTGGTCAGACATTGCCCACGTTGATTTAACACAGAATTATAGCTCTTAAAATAACGAAAAAAAACTACAACAAGAATTCGGGCAATTTTAGCAATAGCATCAAACATCCTCTCATTATTAGTTTAACTTAAGTCCGCAATCGGGTGGGCAATGTTACATGGCCATTTTAGGTTGTTTCCATACAAAGTGTAAAAAGTAAATTCAAACTACTAGGGTGGTCACTTTTGAGTCAAAGGTGAAACGTTTTATATATTCTCAGTACGGATGGTTTTTTATTGAAGGTAAAGATAAGATAAAGATAAAGATAAAATCATTTATTTGTCCAACATAGGTTACAGGATGTTGCAGAATTATGGTTAGTTTCACTATGTGGCGCCTTGCGGCTTACAAATTGTTGAGCATGCATGTGAAAGTCACTATCATTTATATATTCATTTATGGTATAATAACTTCTATGAGCTAGAACATTTTTTAAGGCTTTTTTAAATATATGTAGTTGATCTATTGACATTAAACACTGGTAGTTAATTAAATATCTTCGGTGCCATTCCAACTACATTTTTTTGGAATAACATTGTTTTGGGTATCATTGGGTATTTTATTTTATGTTGTAAACGAGTGCTCTTAAAGTTTAGGTACAAATGGGAGTTACATTTCACGAAAACACACATTTCATAGATATACGAACTAGGAAGAGTTAGGATCTTATGTCTTTGAAAATGGGGCTTACAAGATTCCAAAGAACTGATACCACATAAAGATCTTAGACACTTTTTCTGCGCTCGAAACGCAATTTCTCTATCTGTCGAGTTCCCCCAGAATATTATACCGTATCTCAAAGTTGAAGTCACAAATGCATGGTATGCGGTAAGCACGGCAGCCAGATTAACTTTTTTTCTTAGATTATATAATGCATAGGAGAATTGATTTAATTTCTTACATATACAGTCAATTTGATATTTCCATGTCAACTTATCATCTACATTTAATCCTAAAAACTTTGTTATGTCAGTGTCTTCAATTTTTTGTCCTTTATAAGCTATTGTAAGATTAGGCACATAATTCGTTCTTTGCTGAAATGTCATGAGTTTTGTTTTACTTAAATTAATGTTCAAATTATTTTTTGTTAACCATTCTATAATTGTATTTAATGTCTTGTTAATATCAGCTTCATAAGGTTGCAAATTTTTCCCAGAGAAGATTACTGTACTATCGTCGGCAAAGAGAACCATGGGGTGGTCAATTGTGTTAGGCATGTCATTTATATAAATGAGAAATAGCAGAGGTCCTAAAACACTCCCCTGTGGTACGCCATAACGGATTTCTCGTACATCCGATGAGTAGATCTGTTCCTTCCTAGTTGTTTGTTTTCTGTTGCTTAAATAAGATTGAATTAAAGCATGGATAATTACCACGTATTCCGTAGCGATATAGCTTGTCTAAAAGTATTCTATGGTCAACATAGTCAAACGCCTTTGACATGTCCATATATAACGCAGATACTGGGATCCTTTTATCCATATTCTTTAGAACCGTTTCTACTAACTCAAAGATAGCCATGTTAATCGTCATGTTTTTACGGAAACCTTTTTGCTCATTTACAAACAAATTATTACGTTCAAAGAAGCCAGATACACTATTATAAATATACTTTTCTATAATTTTTGAGAAAATAGGAATAAGCGCTATGGGTCTGTAATTATTCATGTCTTGTTTGCTATGTTTTTTGTGTAGAGGTTTTATAATTGTTAATTTCAATTTTTCTGGAAAGCTTCCACATTTAATGCATAAATTTACGATATGACTAAGTAGAGGTGAAATTATATGAGATACTTTTTTTACTATATATGTACTTACACCATCGAACCCCGTGCTGTTTGTATTCCTCAAGCCATTTATTATTTTTAGAATGTCATCAGAACTAGAAGGTTGCATGAAAATAGAATTAAGAGAATTAAATGTCAAATTGTTAGTTAAATAGATATTAGAATTATCGGAATTGGAATTATTATTTACTATATTAATTGGTTGAATTTGGTCATTAAAATGAAGGTATCTGTTTGTATTTGGTATGAATGGTTTATCATAATAAAACACAATTTAAGGTATTATTTGTATTAAAATATTGAGGTATTTACTACAAAAAAATCCTGGATACATATTCGATCATGCACATGAACATTGTGAAGTAATAAAATGATTGAAATAAAAGAAGCATTACACTTATTTCTTTCCGCCGTAGGTTAAAACACTTGGAATTGACAACCCTAAGTCGTTTTCGAAAGTATAGAAAGTATATAGTATATTGGCTTAAGCTAGCTTGAACATTGCAGGGTAACATTGCCCGGTTTCACAATTTCCGATTCAATTAAAGTACTCGTATTACTATTAGAAATAAAATAAAAAGAATGTACAGTTCATATTTATTTATAAGTACATGCTCATACTTATATTTGGATTTGCCATAAGCGTTCAATTCTCCGCCGGAATTGGCCCGCAAAAACAGACCCTCACTCGACGAGTTCTGACAAGCTACTGAGTAAGGCTACTAGTAAATGCGACGCGCAGTGTGGCCACCTATACAACCTATTTTCTACAAAAAATAGCACTGTTGCCATAAATCCGTAAATGATTACCCCACGAATGAAAATGTTCACGTGTTCCTTTTTGGGCAAAGATACCCTGGAGGGCAATGTTGGACCATTTGACGGTACATATTTCATTCTCTCATCTCGCAAACATTATTAGTAGAATTTATCGATTAATCTTGCCGGCACATATCTCTTCACAGATGACGAGACCATCTTCCAAGCGTCCATCGGCCGAACCCTCATGTCAAACTACGTCTCGTCTCAGGAGATAGAGGGTGGCATGCAACTGGCCTTACCGGGGGCTGACCTGACCATCCAGACGGTGTTCGACGAGGCGGCAGGGGCGAGGGGTATTAAGATAGTCTGGGACGCCAATGAGCAGACGAGGCTGGAGGACTGCATCGATTTCGGTAAGTGATTAGCAAGTATACATGCTAAAAAACTTGCGAGCCCGTGTTAAAGCTTTGAAAATAAGGTCCTGGTCAGAAAGTGTAAGCACCTTATGCATCAAGAAGCACCACCTACCATATAGATCATCACTATAGTTAAAATAAATATCCAAAGTAACTAAATAGCCTTTTTTTTCATTCAGGAACGAAACATTGGTACGCCGGACCCATGCAGCTGATCCAAACATACCCAATAGAAAAATCCGCTCAAGCCTACGCTCCCTACTATACCAGGGAGAGTGACAACGGAGCCGTCATGGAGAGATACTGGCTCAACTCCGCCGGAGAATATGTCTACGTCCACCCACAAGTACCCCTGTTCATCGACTACAATAACATCATCAGTAACCACATGTGCTTCGGAGCACAGATCGCTGCGCCGTACTCCACTAAGAGGAACCACACAGAACTCTCGTATGATCTCTGGTTCCTTTCCGATGTGAAGACAGCACATAAACACGCGTTGAATAATTATTTAGGCTGGCCGTCCGGAGCGCCAGATTTTAGGATGATTCAGCACCCGATCTGGTCCACATGGGCCCAGTTCTCGAGAGACATAGATGAAACCAATGTTATGGAATACGCACATGAGATAAAAGACCGAGGTTTCGCCAATTCGCAGCTGGAAATCGACGATCTCTGGGAGATCTGCTACGGGTCGTTGACGGTGGATGTGAACAAGTTCTCGGATATGAAGAAGTTTGTACAGGATATCAGGGACATGGGATATCGGGCGACGATCTGGATACATCCCTTCATTAACCAAAACTGTGAGCCGTGGTACTCTAATGCCTTGGCCGCGGGGTGAGTAAACTTCACAAATGAGCCTGTTACTGATAACTTAACATGTGGATGTCTGACATGTCAGGTGTACCTTCTATTTACAACGGATAGCACCCTTCTTGCAATTGCGCCGTACTGCTTTGTAGGATAACGCTAATTTTCCTTGAATAAAATACGACGCTGTCAGCGTATAGGCTCGGCCAGGGTCGGCTATATTAAGTACATACTGGCCACCAGCTTAGTTGACAGATTCCTTAGTGGATACCACGCGCTGCTACGGAACGCACGCGTTCACACTTTACGTCATTCTTTTATCAATTCGCTTGTCAATGCTCTTTTTAACAGGAGATTTTTTAACAGTAAAGTGTCTGCTACACGGTTGCCAACACTCCCGTCCGACCGAGCGACCTTGGTCGGCACCGACCGCTGTAGTATGAAATTTTGTTGCAAACTACTGTCTTGGTTGGCAACCGTGTAGCACATGCTTTAGCCTTCTGTACGTAGTACTATTATTTATTATGTAGCTCGGATTCAAGCGTCATACGTGGCAGCAAGAGATAAGAGCGCGGCCTCTCACTCGCACGTATGACGCAATGCTGAGCGGTCGTCACAGCTCAAAGTCGTGCTAGAGCCGTTTGGCATCAACGCAAGACCAAGGCTACCTACCCTGCCTGGCTAATGATTCGCCGTAATTCCAGCTACTTGGTGCTGAACGAAACTGGCAGCCCCGACACGTCCTGGTGGAACAACAACGGCTCCGTGGCCACGTACATCGACTTCACCAACCCCGAGGCAGCCGAGTGGTGGTACCAGCGAGTGAAGCTCGTCGTGGACACCTACGGCATTGACAGCCTAAAATTCGACGCGGGAGAAGCCAGCTGGTCTCCTGAGGTACTTTTATCTTAAACAGTTGAACGACATTGAATACGTTAATCCAGTGAGATTTTCTAATTACTTACTGCATACTCTTATTATTTCAAGTTCCCTTAGAAAGTTGTTGTCCAGTTGCCCAGTGACTACGCAAAGTAATTTGGTCTTACTTAGCTCCAACAAGCTAAATTTCCGCTTTTTGTGGTAAGTAACCAACATGCCCCAAGGCACAATAAAACTTGGTGAATGGGTATAGAAGAGAAGAAAGAAACAATAACTTGTATGTCTTCATCGATTGTGTTAAGTAGATCCAGATATTCAAAGCAGAAAATGATTTATTGAACTGATGTTCCTATTGCAGGTGGCAGTCCAGACGGGGGACATCGACATGCACCCTCACCACATCACGCAGGCGTACGTGAAAACCTGCGCACGGTTCGGAGACATGATCGAAGTGCGCACAGGCTTCCAGTGAGTCTCATTAGATTATATTATATAGATTTACACCGTGTCATACCCCACCCCGTCGCACGACGATTGCCAATTCAAAACCTAGTCATATTTTTAGACCACGCCAAAACCCAGCAAGTGTCAAACACTACTAGTACCATGTTTTAAACTGGTAAAGTGATAGGTGTAATGGCACTTGCTAGGTTCATAGGTATTAAAAATTCGGTAACTATAATGATTTTAAAGCTGGTGTCTCTGTAAATTGGTGCGAACTGACTAGGTTAGGTAGGCAAGAAAATAACAAAAAAAAAACGATTTAAGAAAAATGGAACCACGGCAAGCTTCCTTCCCTCTCTGATCACGAGGCAGTCCCAGACCAGTCATATTCTGCCCGACACGGATTATTGAGCGTCTAATCCTTCCACGTAGGTCAACCAAACAACAACTTTTAATTGAATACATTTTTCAGGACCCAGAACCTGCCGATCTTCGTCCGAATGGTGGACCGTGACTCCATCTGGGGGCTCACCAATGGCCTGTCCACCGTCATCACCACCACAATCCAGATGAACCTGAACGGTTATACCATGGTGCTGCCTGACATGATCGGTGGGAATGGGTACGTCTCTCTCCAGAACTCGGACAAGCACGCCCTCTTGCCACTTCCACTAAAGTAACACATCCGAGGAGCAAATTCTTAACGCGGCTGGCACCGCCGGACGGTGACACTATCAGGCCTGAATCGCACTAATATATAGAGAATAGTAATTTTGACAGCTATTGTAAAATTTTCCTTTGACCGCCACCGCAGGCCGCGCCAGTCTGTGAGAGGCTTCATTCGCACATAGTGGCACGGAACCTTAACTAGACGAAAGAGCACGTGCTATGCGGTAAAGCAGGATGGTATAATGAGAGTTTTGAACATGTCACACATTGGTTTTGTTATATAGTGGCCTTCTTTAAGCTATTGACATTAATGTGAGTCCAGAAGCATACACTTTTTAAGTCATTGAAGGGTGCTCTGCAACGTTAGCGTAGGCTTTAAATGTCAGGATTTTCAAGCGACGGACGCGCTGCGCAGAAAAGTCAGTGCCATATGAACGACGCAAGTTACGTTGCACAGCGCGCTGTATCAAAGTTTGTCGTTACGTCTTGACTCCGTTTTAAGGTTAACGTCACCCCAGCTCCGGATTAGCATCGTATCGAATCGAGTTGTTCAATATTCTCTCTTTGAATTTCCATACTGAGAACTCATCAACTCCGTAACGGCATCGCCTCGGCTTGGTATAAGCTAACGTTGCGTGAGCAAGTGGCTTACTTCAATAGTTTAACACCGGTAGACTTTAAAATACCTAGTTGCTGTCCAGAAACCACCAACCAGAACCTATCCAGAAAGCTTAAGTGTGCGTTAAACCTTTAGGGTGGGTATGCATAGCTGCGCGATGTTGTGAGGCCTCCTTGCACAGCTCTGATAGGTACTCACCCCTAAATTCCGTTTTTGCAGTCGTAAGTCTCATGGGTGAAAGGGGACGGGCAGTAGACCCCACGCTGGCCCAGTTCGGGTTGGGGACATCACATCGGTTATTCTCAAATTTTGTGTCTGCGGTTGCGTCTAATTACCACGACCATTTACGAACATTTTATATGGAGTCGTTTTATGTCGGAGAATAGCCGACATACGACACCTTTTAATTTCTTAGCAGACGTATGCAGGTTTCCTCACGATGTTTTCCTTTATCGAAAAGCTAACGGAAAATAACATATGGTATTCCTACATAAGCTCCGAAGAACTCATTGGTACGAACCGGGATTCGATCCTGCGACCGCCGTTTGACAGCCGCATACCTGAACCACTAATCTGCCGTAGCTTTGACAGAAATAAACTGGACAGTTTCCTTACCATCCCCGTAGGTACAACCTGGACAACCCTGGCTCTGGTCTGCCGACGAAGCAGCTCTTCATCAGGTGGGTGCAGGCCAACACCTTCCTGCCCGCCATGCAGTTCTCCTTCGTGCCGTGGGGCTTCGACAACGAGGTCAGTCATTTTCTACTTCCATACATTAGTAACGGATCTGATTATTTTTATTCACTCAATAACACTCGATTCTGGACTCGCTTTCTCTATCTCTGTCATTCGTTCGATATATGAGAAAGTCGGAAGGCCATGAATGGTTTATTCATAATGAATATATGGTACATAAGGTCTTAAATATCTATACATGTTTCTTCCCATAATATGGGAAGAAACATGTATAGGCAAATCGGGCGTCTTATCTTCTCTTCTTCGTCTTATTCTCTATGCAGAATGCGCTTTCAGATAATAGAATCAGTATTAAGGTAGTAAACAGGTAGTTACTTAAAATTGTAAACGCATCCGCGGTGATTCCGAGTCGCTTTACCTATATGTACGAGTAAGCTTTTAAGTGCCGTTGGAGTCTTGTTATGCGTAAAGGGGCATAGACTGCTACAACATTTGTAATGTTTTGAAGCCTGCTTTATAACTAGTTAGGGTAAACGCAGGTATTAACGACCCCCTTAAGGCAATTTTAAAATCGACCTTACTTTTTAAGTATACTGGTTGCCATCACATTTTGTTTTTTAATTTTATATGTTAGTGTTAAGTATAAAGATTATATTTGCTCAGTCAAATGCCTACAAATAAAGGATTATCGTATTTAAAAAATATAAGAAGTGACGAAGTCGATTGTTGCTATTACCGTCCTAAAATAACGGCTGTGAATCTATTAACGATTTTTATGCAGCTATTATCGATCGTTACCCGGTTATGTACTAAAACTACGACTATAAATTACCCACATTTTATGAGTCGGTAATACATTGTCCTTACATATTTTATTACCGACCCATAGGAGTCGGTAATGGCAACCTTAAGAAACCATTACCGACCCATATAAGTCGATAATAGCAACCGTAAGAAACTATTAGTAATAGCTTAGCTTAGTTTCTCATGGTTGCTATTACCGATTCCTTTGCTCGGGTTTGGGTCGTTAATAAAATATGTAACGACAAACATAAAATTTATTAGCGACTCATAAAAAGTAGGCAATTTTTATTCAATCGACCTTCTGACTACAAAATCGATTGTTAGTGTTTAATATCACAAAAAATATGAACAAAATAATACGGCTTTAAACAAGAAACAATCATATACGAAGATTACTATAAAATATCGATCTACCTAAATTATCATAATATTGGTTGAATTGACAACGCTAAAATAAGAAAACTGGCCAACAATTTATGTGTCGCTAATAGATTTTTACAAAGACTGATTATTTAGCTTCAAACTGGTAAAAAAAAACTTGTGTTATAATGCAATATAATAACATAAAAGAGAGAAAAACTAAACATTACTTTGCGGCCATTACCGACTCAGGGGTCGTTGATAGCTGCTACCACAAAAAGTGGCGAAGCTATCACCGTCCTTTTTTAATTCATAGTTTTAGCGGTTAAAATGGTTTTTTTTTCAATAAAATGTAAGAAATCAAAAGCTGACACTTAAACGGATATAATTAATAATACACGATACAGTATAGGGTTCACAAATTCGAATAAATGTCTGAAGCAGAAAAGTCACGTACTTACTTGGAGGAACAAGAGCCGGTATGGCGCGACCTGCGTCCGCGCTTCCCCCGCAGAAACTGACGAGTTTTATCTCTTTTGCCCACTGCTACACACACTAAAGTAAAAGTATACGATGCTCAAGGAACAAGCGCTTGTATATATTTGACGACCGCTTTAGCCTAGTTGGTAGTGACCCTGCCTACGAAGCAAGAGATTCTGGGTTCGAGTCCCGGTAAGGGCATTTATTTGTGTGATAAGCACGAATATTTGTTCCTGAGTCATGGATGTTTTCTATGTATTTAAGTATTTATTTATCTATATAAGTATGTTTATCGTCGTCTAGTACCCATAGTACAAGCTTTGCTTAGTTTGGGACTAGGTCGATTTGTGTAAGATTGTCCCCTTATATTTATTTATTTATTTTATTTATTTATAGCTTTCCCTGCTTATAGCTAGAATGGTACTGGAAACGTAAAAATAACGAATAACTATAATAGGTCGGTAGTACCTTCCGATTTTCGATGGGTCGTTAATAGCTGCGTTTACCCTAATCCAAATTAAGTGTAATAATTTATTTATTTAAAGCTTGAAGTGATGAGTATGATAAATGAGGTGTCTCACGAGTGAGTAACCCAACACTAGCCCGGAGTCCCCTTTGGCATTCTAAAATCGTACGCTATGCTGACGTTAGTACTCCGCCAAGCCACGAGAACATTTCCACATTTCTTTTCCAATTTACCACATGAACGGATTTTCGAGATCAAATGATTATTAGAGAAAAAAACCGAATCGATAATATTTGGGGACCTCCGTCGATTCCACAAGGATCACCTTTGGCACTTCATTAGTTGTTATTTCAACGACATCTTATCAGAATCTGTGACGTACTTGTGTACTTTTAAGTACATATCGCTTAAAATTATTGTTGTCCTGCGCTATTGGCTTCGGCCCCACGCATGCCTTCCAAAGGTCCGGGACCCCACGGTCCTGAGATGTGGCAAAGACATACATAATAATAATTAACAACAACAAATACATACATAAATTTTATCGACAATTGTTACAGATAATTAAGTATCAAAATAACAGTTGATGCCTCTTTTACATATACCTGCAAGTTTACTGCATTTATGGATTTTTGCGTACCTAATTAAAGCTGTGTCGTGTTGTGTGATGGTCAAGTTGGAGCAAGCAAATAAAGATTAATAAGAATGCCTGAGAATTGGCTCTACGAAATATCTCACAACTTTTTAGGGTGGAAGAGTTTCGAGACTTGGCCCCCTTTCTACATGGAATATTTTTTATGGGATCTCACATTTTATAGGTTATTGTGTTATCAAAACATGCAAATTATGAATGTAGTCCCATTCTTGCTTTTTCATTTTTTGTCCCATTCACTGCAAATGAAATCCTAATTTATATGGAATTACAAAGTTATTTATGCAGTTGGTGTACCTAGAACACTGGACCAAAATTGCAAAATATTTTAGTTTTTTTTTAGTTATACACTAAACACTAATTGCATTCTAAATTTGAAGCTTCTATGTCTGCTAGAAGTGCTTTAGAGTTTTGATGATCGGTCAGTCAGTCAGACAGTGAGGCTTCTAGTTTTATCCACAACGAAGTTATAGAGGGGTCGAAATTGGCCTGAACTGCTTCGAGAAGAATGGTACGGCCGTGCCGCTGTTTTGCTCGACTTGGCATAGGCACTGCCGTGCCCACAGATAAAGAGTCGCCCAAGGGCTTATGACTTGCTTATCTGAATTTTCAGGTGTTCTCCTAGGTACAATCAGATCGGTAACTCCATAGCCATAAAATAGTGGTTTCAAAGACTACCAAATAAATAACATCTATTATATAAAATCGAAAAACCAGAACGGGATTAAACACGAAGGAACGAGCGAGATAGCGCCTTACAAAAAACACGATCTCCGGCGACACGTTTCTCAAAAACAACGCAAGTAACACGACAAATAAATGTTAGAATCAATTTTCTGGATATTACCTTAGAATAAGAGCATAAAGGCTCCCGATTCTGTTGCGTATTTATTCTACAATCACGTAATGAAATCTCGATAAAATTGACAATTTGAAACGTAGGCCATTGTTCGGAAATCTTCGGAAATGTTCGGCTCACGTACGAATCACATTGAGGCAAATTCCATTTTACGTAATTTGATTATATCTGAGACTACATTTCCATGTTAGTATAATCGTTATACAATTGATTCGACTAAAAAACATACTGCACGTCTAGCACACGACGGCCGCGACATGCTCTCGATTTTTATCGCACTATACGTTTTCTTCTAAGTGTTCTAATAAGAGAGAGACTGATAGTGCGAGAAAAATCGAGAGAGCTCGCGCGCCGTCGCGTGCTAGCCGTGCTGTTTATAAATAATAATGATTAAAACTGAACTTTGAAATTGCAGTTAGAGAATTTTACATGAAATCATAAAGTAAATATAGATGAAATGGAACGTACGCGGTAGGTTCAACCTTCCGTCACTGTCACTGTTTGTTACTTTGAAAATTTGCCTTTAATTATTATTTATCGTTTGCTATCGTGTGCAACAAGTGCTCTGATGTTCGATCGGTCGGATATACTACCGAACACTACCTGTAGTCCACCGTCATGATTAAATACTGGCCGTGTCTTATCCAAACTTGACATTGGCGGAATCATCATGGCTGCGATATAGCCCCAAAAATTGATTGATTGAAGTGCTCTGATCGGCTGGACCTATTGTTTTCTCATCAGGACCTTGATTCGGTTATTCACGACATGCTCGGTAGTAAACTACAAGACCGAGTGAGGAATGTTGTGATCCGACGTCGCACTAAGGTGCTCGATGTTGGAGATACCATTAGTTGGGCAGGACACCTTGCCAGGCAGAATGATGGTAGGTGGACCAAAAAGGTGTCAGATTGGTGGCCACTTCTAGCTCTTCTAGCTCGATGGGTGGACGATATTAGGAAGATTGCGGGTCTGTTCTGGATAAGATTATTAGCTCAGGATAGGGACGGGTGGCGCGCTCGAAGAGAGGCCTATGCTCAGCAGTGGGGGATTACGGGCTGAAAATGATGATGGTGGTCATACACAGATTTAGGTACGCGTCTTTCCTGTGGACATTATCAAAGTTAAGGGCTACGAAGCCTAATTTTTGGTTGGACTCTTAATGGAAATGGGCAGGCACTGTGCCTTAAGTGTAAATGGGCAGGCCATATTGCCCCATAGGCTTTTACTTTTGAGGCTTTTACCCAAATGGATTCCATATAAGAAAACATATATATTTGTATAAAAACATTAACACAACACAACTTTTTAGATCAGTGAATACTAACAATATGGAAAAAATAAAGCTTAAATAAATAAATAAATAGATTGTCTGTGACACCTCGAATACAAGATGTTATAATTTAAATTTTGTTTTTATTATTTTCGGTTGATAAATTAAACAGTGAGTGTCTTGAATTGGAATTTTGTGTTCAGTAAGCGCAATCAAAGTGCGAAGATTCCAAATTTCCAGTTCAAAACATTGTGCTATGCAGATAAAAAAAGGAAATAAATATGTATGCATGTATGTAAGGCCTGCAACACCCTGCCGCGGCCTGTGGTGGCGGACAATAGTAAATTTGACAGCTAATGATAAGTTTACTATGGTCCGCTGCGGCCAGGCTGCGCCAGTGTGATGTGGGCTTAAAGCGTATACGGCTATAGCTCGCGCTTGGGCTGTTGACGTTGACGAGTACTCTTTGGTGGCCGCAGAGTACAAGAGTTTTTTTTTGATAGGAGTGTACACTTAATTAAATAATCAATAATGTCATATTTGCTCTAAAAAGAATTAAAAATGTAGTCAAATGGAGAAAAAATCAACGCAAGAGGTTAAATAACCACGAAGTTAAAAGTGTCCAAAATTTTAAGAAGGTATGTTCTATCCCTTTTTCGCAAAGCGCAACTTCATATGAAACAATTAACACTCGCAGTTTGTGACGTCACTAGAAGACGGCAACGTGCTGTGCCCCATCGCGTTCGGCGCCGGCATCGACGCGGCCTGCCGTCCGCGCGACGTGCTCTGCGGCAGCCTCGCAGTTTGTGATGTGACAAACTGTTTGCGTTTTCTCTTCTAACAAGCAATATTGAAACGGTTGTAGCTTCGTAATTCTTTGAGATATCTGAATGAGATTTTCGTCACTAGGCATATTTTTTTGCCTTCTTTCTTTTGTCTACGCCCGTATTACTGAGTTTCATGTTGACATTTCAATAAATGTACTTATATGAAAATATATACTCTTTTTTATTTCCATATCGTCATGATGCTTAACAACGGCTAAGCAGGGCTCATGAACATAATGCAATTGTGACAAATACATTCATATAATTTATTCACGCGGGTGGAGCCGCGGGCACGTCTAGTTAGAAATAAGGTTAATATATCTATACACTCCTAATTTCTAAAACTCTCTCCTGTAAAAAAAACAAAAGAAAATCGGTTCTATACTTTATTTAAAATTTACTTAATTAACAATTACAAAACATTCTCAATTATAACTTATTAAATTGAAGTGGAAAGCGATAAAGTTGACGGTTATAGGTAATAATAATAAGGCGTGAGCCAGCAGCCATTTTGACTATCAATAAAATTCAAAAAAGTCTCAGAACATTACTAAGCGAACTAAATCGCCACGTTTATTATATATCATGGGCCTCGTGAGGTCGTATATTTTAGAGTTTGCTTCCCATTTACTAGAATGTAACAAACATAACTTAACAACATGATTAAATGACAAATTCCCATAGCGTGCAATTAGATCACTGACATAAGATTTCTCAGAGTCACAGGTTCCAAACTTAAATCTAAACATCAAACTGTCACTAGAACTATTGATTTTCTCGTAATAAACTCCTTCAAGTAATTGTTTAATAATTGGGTGTTGGCCATAATCCGACCGAACTGTTACAATAGGAAATGTGTCGGTCTCTTGATACGTCTCTGAGATTCGTTTTAATTCAGCATTGAGTGCGCTGAGCTGGTCTGCGCTGAAGTAAGTCGGGAAAATCGTAATGTTTTCATGTTCTGGGACTGTATGTGCTGCTTCTTCAACAGGAATTTTTTTCGCTACGTAATTCTTTATTATATCTTTAATTTCCTTCATCACGCCATTATTCGTCTCAGCTATTTGCTTCAATTCCACGTAAGTATTGTATACCTGCTCATTATCTTGTTTATAGACTACGCTTACAGCCTCTTCAACCGATATTTTGATTTCGGTTACAATATCCATGATCAGTTGTTCTAATTCTTGCATGTCAGACTGATACATGTCTGTTATTGTGTTCAATTTATCGTCCAGCATAGCAAGATCCGTGCTGAAACCAGTAGACATCTTAATAGTATCGTTGTCGCTGTCTGGAGTTGCTGCAGCTTCTTCAATCGAAGTGTGTCTTGTTGCATCAATATCTCCCGTCGCAATAAAAGCTGGTTTATCAAATATGTCTTCCTTTTTCTGTCTATGTCTGTCCGTATTTTGATTGTTCACTTTATTATTGAATTCTGTCTCTTTAAAGTGTTGACTTGACTCTACATTTTCCACTAAAATTTCAGATTTCTTTATACCATTGCCTGTATTCTCCTCGTCGTTAAAATCCGGTTTGAGGGACTCGGAAGTTCTGTTCAAAAAGCTGACCTCCGTCCCATCATTTCCGAATAGTATCATATTGTTCTTTCTAACTTGCTGTTCGAGCTTTTCTATAGTCGCCAGTACTTGCTGTTGTCTTTCATCTTGGTGGTCTATTTTCTTTAGATGAATTTCTATTTCAGATATTTTTCCTTCCATGACGTTTAACTTCTTATTTATGTTCTTATTCATATCATGCAAATTCTTCATGTACTCCCTCTGATCGCGCTGCATCTGTTTTAACATTTCCATCATGTTCGCAGCCATATTTGGTCGCAGACTCGCAGATAGTGTCACCTAGTGACTACTATTAGTAGAAAATTCAGAGACTTCTCCTGGCCCCTGAAAAACAGAAAAAAAAGTACGCTTAACCAATATTTCTATACATACCCATACCTAATTCTAACCCGATTAGACGACTAAATCAATAATCAACTCTAGGCTCACGCAACTGACGTTTTTAAACAATGAATCGAATTAAAGAAGATGTAGGTAAGTAGGTATCTAAAAAACCGGTTGACGTACAATATTTTAACGTTTTTAGGGATGTAGTACCGAAAACAGTAGGTATGTATAGCTCCACAAGAAACATCAACTTTTTGTACGCCAACAAACACCTAAGCCTAAAGGTCATAGTAGAAAGAGTGGAAAGTTATCGGTTATCTTCATACAAACGTACGGCGCGCGGCTTGTATGTGTGCGCCATAGTATCTAGATGCGTCGTCGCCGCTCGCACACTCAAACAAAATCTCGACTGGCGCACTGAGAAACGGGTCGAGATTTCGTTTGAGTGTGCGTGCGGCGACGCATAGATACTATGGCGCACACATACAAGCCGCTCGCGGTGCGTATGTAGAAGATAACGTACTTTGCACTCTTTCTACTATGTAGAGGTGCTGTGTGCTGACGTGCGCGTGCGCGTGCCTGTGGCGCGGGCGCGGCGCCCGGAACGACTATAGGACATGATAATAATAAATAACATAATAACATTATTTATTGGTCGTAAAAAGGTTTACAATAGTCAGTGCTGAATAAATCTATGATTCAATATTAAATTATATTTTAATAGGTACGCTAGTTTAAGTACCTAATATTAGCAAAAGTATAAAAACATCAAAGAAAAATCTTAGCAGCAAATCTAATGTTAGCAGGCTTTTGGTTTTATTCTCTACTATTTTGCTAATACCTCTTAAATTTATGGATACATGGAATCACAATGTTAGCAAGAATAGAAGAATGATGATGTTAGAAGAATAGGTATTTGTTTAGCCTTTACATGATAACACACTTTTGTATATCATGGTTCAGGTAAAATTCGCACTTTTCAAAAAGCCTATGTATGACCTAGAACACTTTAGAGACTGTCTCTTTGCACTTTTGCGGTGCATACAACATTTTTAACAACATACTAAATGTTGGTGCTGGTTTCTGGAAAATAGTAATTTCGATCATTTTAACCTTGTAGGGAAAAGTTGTTTTGCGTTGTTGGTTTTTTGAGCATAATTTATCCAATTTTGCTCATCTTAAAATAAAAAAACCGGCCAAATGCGTATCGGGCCCGTAGTGGCCTGTCTGTCTTATGTAACTAAGATCGTGCGGTGCAGTTGCGTCGGCCGAATTTGTACGAAAATTGGCCTTTCCAAGTACACATATTGGTCGACTATTAATCGGTAACTACTTATGCCAACTTGTCCGTGATAGTTTTCCTTTTAAATTCATTATATGTACCTACTACTCTCGCTCCAAAGGCATGGAACGGAGGGGTGGTGGTGCTGTTCTTCAAAAAGGGTGACAACACCCTGCTGAAGAACTACAGACCCATCTCACTTCTGAGCCATGTCTATAAGCTGTTTTCGAGGGTCATTACAAATCGTCTCGCACGCAGGCTTGATGATTTCCAGCCTCCCGAACAAGCCGGTTTCCGAATAGGCTTTAGTACCGTAGACCACATCGACACGCTCCGTCAGGTTATACAGAAGAACGAGGAGTATAACCTGCCCCTCTGTGCCTAGCGTTCGTGGACTACGAGAAAGCCTTCGATTCGATTGAAACCTGGGCTGTACTACAGTCTCTCCAGCGGTGCCAAGTTGACTATTGCTATATCGAAGTGCTGAAGTGTTTGTACGAGAACGCCACTATGTCAGTTCGACTCCAGGACCAGAACTTGAAACCTATTTCGTTGCAGCGAGGAGTCAGACAAGGAGATGTTATTTCTCCAAAACTGTTCACCGCTGCACTGGAGGACGTTTTCAAAACTCTGGACTGGAGAAGGCTAGGCATCAACATCAACGGCGAGTACATCACTCACCTTCGGTTTGCTGACGATATAGTAGTCTTGGCTGAGACCATGGAGGACTTAAGTACGATGCTCGATGACCTCAATAAAGCTTCCGAACGAGTTGGTCTAAGAATGTACATGGATAAGACGAGCATCATGTCAAATACCCATGTAGTACCAACTCCCATTACAATCGGACACTTTACACTCGAAGTTGTAGACGATTATGTATACCTAGGACAAACTATCCAGTTAGATAGGTCCAACTTCAAGAAAGAGGTCAATCGTCGAATCCGACTCGGCTGGGCAGCGTTCGGGAAGCTACGGCACATCTTTTCGTCCAATATTCCGCAGTGTCTCAAGACGAGAGTCTTTGACCAGTGTGTGTTGCCAGTGATGACATATGGCACTGAAACGTGGTCGCTTACTATGGGCCTCATAAGAAAGCTCAAAGTCACCCAAAGGGCTATGGAGAGGGCTATGTTGGGAGTTTCTCTGCGTGATCGCATCAGAAATGAGGCTATCCGCAGCAGAACCAAGGTAACCGATATAGCCCTCCGAATCGCTAAACTTAAGTGGCAGTGGGCGGGGCACATAGCACGTAGAACCGATGGCCGTTGGGGTGGAAAGGTTCTCGAGTGGCGACCACGAACCGGAAGGCGCGGCGTGGGTAGGCCCCCCGCAAGGTGGACTGATGACCTGGTAAAGGTTGCTGGAGTCCGCTGGATGCGGTTGGCGCAGGACCGGTCACTTTGGCACTCTTTGTGGGAGGCCTATGTCCAGCAGTGGACGTCTTTCGGCTGATATGATGATGATGACTACCACGAAATTTTTCACATCCCCAGTAGTGGGTAGCCATTTAGCCGGCAGGGGGCCCCATGACACATGACTCGAAAAAAAATTAGGACTTTAAAGCCTCTCTCTCTCGCAATCGAATCACTGATTTGAAGAAAGGTTGTAGGAAACCCATAATATTTTTGAACGAGCTATCCAACGATACCGTGTGGACCATGGGTATAACGAGAAAAAAAATTAAGTGTAGGGGAGGTACCCTAATTAAAAAAAAACTCAGATTTTATTGTACTGTTTTGTCGGCGTGATTGATTTAGATTCCGTTTTCTAGTAGTTATTGGTTACTGAGCTAAGCCGAAGACGAACGGACGGACTTGTTGACTACGGAACCCTAAAAACTGAAATGAAATACTAGATGTCATTTGTGTTATACATTTTTTCGTGTATCTTCTCTAGTTTTGCCGCAGTCTGAGTCTTTTGTATTTTCATTTTTTTAAATACTTTTGTTAATAGTAGGTAATTATAGTAATTAACCTAGCGTATACATGTATTGAAATGTATCAATATATGATGTACAATTTATTCAACTTTCATTGAATAGTCCATATTTTTATATGCGTTGCATGGTTTAGTTTGCACTTTACCAAACACGGCCGCGGTGATTTTGATGACATCATTAGGTACGGGGGAGAGCGGCTCCTTAGAGATTGTCTCCTGGCAGTTTTGGGATTCAGGGGACTATGCCTAACAATATACTTAAATATGGCGCTGATATCCCGGTGTATTCCCGTAACAACACGCACTACTACGCTTTCATGCTTTCAAGGTTAATTTTTATGGGCAAGAAGTTGGCGTGTAGGTGTCATTTTCATACGAGAACAATGGCGTCTAAAAGCGAGCTAATAAAAAATAGGTTTTTTTTCGTCTAATCATAACGATATAACAGTAATAATAGTTTAAATTATATAAATATAACCATTACCTATAATACCACAACCATAATGTTGTAAGTACCTACTTAACTTTTTATTTCACTACCTATTTAGATTGTAGGTCATATTTACTAAAATACTTTTCCTATGAATTTAGTTAGAGTTAAGGAATTACCATTGTGTGTCCACTATTCTTAGTCTTATTATACTTAGTGTAGTTGCCTTTACTTGTTTTGTCGTATAGAGTGTAATTATATTTTGAATAGATGTAGTCGACTTACCGGTAATTTTGCAATGAATCTTTTTCACACAATCAAACTTTGTATGTTTTTCTAAAGTTTCGGCTAGGCTCAGCAAAACACTCCACGTTTTATTCGATTCTATTTCAAAGCGGCACCATTAAAGTTAGACTCGAACTAAGGATATAATTAATTAGATAGTGTAGGGTAGATTTCAAATTGACATATAAAAAGAAACGGAAATATTGCGTTCGGTTATTACTCAAAGCCGCAACCGGATTACTCCTTCATTGCATTGCGTAAATTGCATTTATATAAATTACTAGCTTCCGCCCGCGGTTTCGTCTGCGTGGACCGAGGATAAAACTATCCTATATTTTAATAAACTATCTTCCTGCCGTTTAAGAGTGATTAAGTCAAAGTATAAATCACTGTGAAGTGCATTCTTATCCAGCACGTCTATCATGAGACGGCCGCGACGTACTCTCGATTTTTCTCGCACTATACCTCTTGTTCTAAGTGTTCTATTAAGAGAGAGACGGATAGTGCGAGAAAAATCGAGAGAGCTCGCGCGCCGTCGCGTGATAGCCGTGCTGGCAATACACATCTGGGTTCCCGCTCTGCACGTCTATCATGGGACGGCCGCGACATACTCTCAATTTTTCTCGCACTATTATACCTCTTGTTCCAAGTGTTCTAATAAGAGGGAGACGGATAATGCGAGAAAAGTCGAGAGAGTTCGCGCGCCGTGGCAGTATTAATTAGGGCACCCAAAAGCATCACAGATCGATAATTATCGCCTTCGAGTGCGATAATTCGGAAACCGACCGTAAATAAATCGAACGTCTTAGTTTTTTTTAATAAAACTAAATACCTGCAGTCCCCGGATTACTATTGTAACTTATGCAATTATTTCTAACTTGCTTTTGCCCGCGAATCCGTCCGCCTGAAGCTCGTTTATATCGTAGGTTACAAACCCCCCGATTTGACCCCCTTAAGGGATATTTCCGGGATAAAAACTATATCAAAATTTCCATCGGTGCAGCGGTTTAAGGGTATTGGAAATTATCGCGTGCTTTGAAACGCCGTTCTGACTAGATTAAGAAACAATAAGGTCTGATTTTCAGATATATGATTCTTGACTATATGATTGTTTATCTGATTTTATCTATACATGATTGCTTATTTCCTCGATAGAAAAAAAATCCAAAGTTGGGTCTGTATTTTCCTTTTTTTACTCAGCCTACTCAAACGATACATTATTTTACGACACAATCAATTTAATACTATAGTATTATCTCATCCAAAATCTCACTTTAAGAAATTTAAATAATATTTACTTCTCTTAGTTAGGTATTTATCGAAATTTGTTCAAAAAAGCCATTCCCGAAGAGTGTTACATCTCTTTTCCTCGTGCGCGGAAGGCATCAACGTGTCTCTGTCTAGGGGGCGTGTTCTACTCAAATCAAGGCATCGCCTTATGCGTAAAAACGTGACAGACACACAGACCGACATACACAAATACACACACACACACCTATTCGACATATTAGTAATATTAGTAGGTATAACCCGACCAAGCTAAGTATGCACCTCGCGTCATAGGTACTATATTTAACGTAGTATGACGCGAGGTGCAAACTTAGTTTGGTCGGGCTAGGTACATTTATTTACCTACTTATTTAAACTTGATTGCACTAAATAATGTACAAATGGCGGACTTAATGCCAAATGGCATTCTACCAGTCAACCATAAGGCCAACCAGACACTTAAAATTTAAACATAACATAACATTGACTTATTAAAACATAATCCTACATGTATATAATTACATATTATTACTTATATACAAAGATATGATGCAAATTGTTTTTCCAGGACGATGTCCTGTTAAACTTGTTCAGTTTGCTGTTTCTTAGTGTTTCTGTTAGGAAAACGACAAACGTTTGAAGCTGAAAAAAACGACATTACATTGAATTAAACGCGCACAAAGCTGCGGGCTACGGCCAGGTAGACCCGCCACATACAGGCCAGAGAGAGATGGAATTCAAGCTGTACATGGACCTATAATTATTACTCAGACGAAGCTATGGTAATAATAAAACGACGGCGCGAGACCCACCGCGAGGTACCAGGCAAATATCAATAAGAGGGACATAAAGGAATACATTACTCGTTGTCCTTGTCATAGCTCCACTTTTTTTATTTACCGCAACTGAGTTTTTATGAGGTTGCGGCAAATAAACCATTACCCGCCCAAATTAAGTAGGTGCTTAAGCCGACAGCCATTTTAAGACCAGCTCTTAATTTAGCTGCATAAAGAGCCTTTCCGTTCCTCATAGCTTATCTGTAGATATTTATACCTACTCTAAAGGCTCCTACACACAATGGGCCATCATGGCGCATTACAAGGACGTTATGCGTTGGAATGCGACGGAAGTATGTCTTTCTCCGTCTAACGCATAGTTCCGTCCTGCATGACGCGCCATGATGGCCGATTGTGTAGAGGAGCCTTTCGAACGCTGTATAGGAGACTACAAGAGCAAAATCGGCAGGACTGCCTAGCAAGGCACAGAAAATCTAGTATGGAGTGACCTTGATTTGGTTGGCCGCCGTGCTTCCGACACGTATCCACACGGGCCGATTCACGCGGCAGGACTGCATGCAGGCCTGTCGATTTCGCTCGTGTATCGTCCCATTAAGTGGCGAGTCTAATTGTCAACTTTAGGTACCCATTTGCTTTGTTGTTTTGCATTTAAAGCCATTGTATGTAGATGATCAAACATTACATCAGCAAATTTTACTACCGATTCTTTATAGGATCGGAAGAAAAACTTTAATTATGCTAATAAGATCAATTACGCGACATTGTGTCAGTTTGTAGTTCAAAACGATGATCCTTTTGAAAAGTTTTTTGCTAGTTTGGTAAATTATTCCCCATTTTAACCGACCTAAAAAAAAGAGACTAAAGAAATCTTAAGTTTCTTGTCCACCGGCTATTTGGGTTATTTAGCTGCTACTAACTATATGATGCTGACTGTACTAGACGACGTAATATTTTTTATTAATAGACATAAATACTAACATGGAAAACATCCAAGGCTCAGAAACAAATGTTCATGCTAATCACACTATTGGATCTGATCTGAACCCGCTCTCATTTTAAAACTACGTGTTGGTTTGTGGCGAAACTTTGCATATATACATTGACATGAGTTTATATCTATGTCTGTAATTAGTTTATATGGTTCCAGTGCATAAAACAAACGAAATACAGCAAAAAAGTTTCGTTACAATCCAACAGAGTTCCCGAGGATGCGTTGTGTTGAGAGCGAGGGAATTTGTTCCTTCAGCTGTCAACACGGCGAATCCTCAAACATATCAAGGGTCGGCAACGCCCATGTTACTCCTTTGGAGTTGCATGCGTCTATAGGCTGCGGTGTCCGCTTACCATCATGCGGGCCGTACGCTTGTTTGCCACCGTCGTTGTATAAAAAAACACGTAAAATGAGAGCGTAACTACGTTTGTATGAGGAATCGAGCTTACTGCGGACTCTTAAGAAAATACTTACACGGAAGCTGACCCACCTGTTTCATTTCCAGACATCAGAGATCAGTCTGAAGTACACTCAGCTCCACGCAGAGTACGCCACTCACATACAAGCGGCCATGAACGCTTCGGTGGTGGACGGACGGCCTGTCAACGGCCCGCTGTGGTGGATCGCGCCGAATGACGCGGAGGCACTAACTATCTGGGACCGTAAGTATTAACTGACCTAAACTAAAGCCATCATCACCCGTAAAGTTAGTACTTTTGGAGTGTCATATTGTATTAAGGAATGTCGCCTTCGTTGGTTCGGTCGCGCTCTCGAAGGCCATCTGACTACGTAGGGAACCTTGGCCTAGCCCTCGGCGGTCCTCGACCCCGCGGCAGACCTAAGAAGCGATGGCTGGATGTCGTGAAGCGGCCTTGACATGAGCGAAAACGGGCTCACAAAGGAAGACGCCCAGACCCCGTAGCATGGACAGCCTTATCACACGATGAGTGACAAGATAGTGTCCGTCACTGGCTGACCCCGTTCAATACGCCGGACGCTCTATCTTGTCACTTATCGCGTGATAAGGCCGACCATGATACGGGGTCAGGATCGTGCAGAGTGGAGGAATGCGAGTAGGAAAGCGGACTAGCAAAGGCCGGGATAATAACGCTAGGCTAGGTAGAAGGAGAAGATATTCGCATATTTGGAGCAGCTCTATTGGAGTAGTACCTCCTTATACCTTATAGAAGAGTGCAACCATTATAAAACCACTACTTTTTATAGTTGTTATGTAGGTATGGATGGATACAGTGTGGTTTTCCCGGTGGTAGATTCTCCAGATCTAAGATTGTCGCTTAATGTCGACATACTCGTATCAACTCAAATTAATAAAATGTCGGCATTGGTTGGGGCTGTTCCTGACTACGGTGTCGCAAGCGTCCCTAATAGGCTATGGTGTCTGCTTATCACCCGGCAAACAGTGTGCTAGTTTTTCACCGTCATGTTGTAAAAAAATAAGAAGGCCACCATAAGTCCATCCCAAGGATAAGTTCGCCTTTGTACTTATCTTACTCGCTCGTGGTTCAACCATATAAGTACTCCATTCGCTAGCTCATGTTTCAATTCCACACTCGCGGTTAAAATATAACTTTGCACCCTTGTATAACAAATAACTATCTCACATGATAGCCATGACAGGGAAATTCTAGTACCTACCCTGAATCTTATTCCAGCTACTTAAACTGACCTCGCCTATTCCCAGAATACCTCCTCGGCGAAGACATCATAGTCGCGCCAATCTTAGTGGAAAACGCGACGTCCAGAGACATCTACTTACCCGAAGGCGAGTGGATGGAGAAGGGTGACAATGGCCGGGTCCACACGGGCCCCACCTGGCTACGAGGGTACAGCGTGGCTATAGACGAGCTCGCTTACTTCGTGAGGAAAACTGACCCTGACGCGGCGACCCACTCACAGGTTTCTGCTCTCCTGGTAGCTTTCGTGTTGTTCCTTGGGTTAATTAATGTCCAATGGTCGTAGATGATCATGTAGTTATTTGGTTTTAGTGCTTTTGGTTATGTGAAATGATTGATAGTTCTCTTGTAAATATATTTATTGATAAAAGTGAATAAATTTGCTATCAAAATTAACGTTTTCTTTCGAGTTTACTCAGATGAGTTCGTGCAACATCCTTTACGGCAATATTGGTTGCCGTTGACGCGATATAGCGTCCAAACTATATGGAATAGTCGCGCCTCGGCAACGAATGGGTTAATAAATTCTACCAGAATGTGACTGCGCGATCGAAATAAAAATCCCCGAAACAATACTGGTGCTGGGGGTCCGTTCCTGAAACGTACTGAATATAAATTGATTTGTATGTGTCACACGCACCAAGATTAACCTCCTGGATCCCCCGGTCCTCACTTGAGGACATAACATTTCAAAAAATCTGCAGTCGTCAGAACGTTTCCAAACGAAACTGTCAACCTGATAAATAAACACCGAGTCACAAATGGCCAATCAGCGATCAGTTTTGCAAGGGGAAAACTCCATGTTTTTTTTTACTAATTTTCCGACATCAAGAGATGTACTTATCAGTTTTGGCACAATCGATATCTCCAGGATCCAGGAGGTTAAAGTGTCACAACGAGCGTGCACGACGTATACTCGAAACTGAATCGCTGGAATACTTACATTACAATGACGACCGGTTAGCCTAATGGGTAATGACGCTGCCTACGAAGCTCAAGGTCCTTTTTTTAACGTTGGGGAAATGCCTTTACGCATCCCGCCCGCTGCGGGGAGGTGGGCAGGGCGGATATGACGGACTAACCGCGGCAGAAGCCTTGGACTACCGTCTAATAACCCAACGAGTTCCAGCTCCGTCTTAAGGGAGGGGCGCCGCGGGATCGCTTTACGCATTCGACCGCGTGACGAAGCTCAAGGTCCTGGGTTCAAACTCGGTGAAGGCAAATATTTGTTTCAGTCTTGGATGTTTGGTATGTATATCTATTAAATATATCGTCGTCTAGTATGTACCTACCCATAACACAAAAGGTGTAAGTAAACATATCTTTGAAGTCGACTGTACAAACTATTTACGTACAGCCTCATTATTCTCATTGATACGTTATCAAACACTCAAAATCAATCCGGAAACAATTAAAATACCTCGCATATTCTCACTACTGACCAAGTAATTAGTCAATCCATCATGTGGAAGGAAACACATTTCCACGGCTGTCCGGCTATAAAGCCATTTGCAAAGCGAGCCGACATAAAACCGTCACGTTTTTGCTGCGAGTACAATGGATGATTATTTATTTAATTAAGTAGGGGATACATTAATCAAGGGTCTAATATGTTTTCTTAAATATTTACGGAAATAGTATCCTTTTGATGGTGATACTACAGTCACCTGCATTAATATCTGTATAACAAAGGGGGCATAATGTATAGGACACGCGTTAAGAGTCCGCAGTAAGCTCGATTCTCCATACAAACGTAGTTACGCTCTCATTTTAAAACTACGTATTGGAGTGTAACGAAACTTTGCATGTACAATGACATGAGGTATATCTATGTCTGTAATTAGTTTATATAGCTTCAGATACCATAGTAAAAAATACAGCGAATTTAAGTTTTTTATACAAAACTTGTTTTTGCTGTGTTTCGTTTGTTTTATAAACTGGAACCATAAAAACTAATTACAGACATAGATATACCTTATGTCATTGTATATGCAAAGTTTCGTCAGAATCCAACACGTTGTTTTAAAATGAGAGCGTAACTACGTTTGTATGGGAAGGTAAAATTCGGTCGAGCTTACTGCGGACTCTTAATGACTGTTGTCAGATATGCGGGCTTTGCTCTGACAGATGTATAATGTGTGGGTGGATGCATATAACTGATACTTCAAATTTCAGTTTTGATGACAAATTGGTAAGATTATTGCCAGACTTTGTAAATGCTAGTGACTATGATTGGTAAAAGAGTGATAGCGGCTATGTGACTTAGTGGTTCAAGCATGCGGCTGCTAAACGGCGGTCGTGGCTTCGAATCCTGGCACGTACCAATGAGTTTTTCGGAACTTACATACCTTTCGGAATATCATTTGATATTTGCCGTTAGCTTTTCGGAAACCTGCATACATTTGAGAAGAAATCCAATGATGGATGAGAAGTCCCCAATCCGCACTAGGCCAGCGTGGGGACTACTGGAGACCTGTGCCCAGCAGTGGGACGTATAGGCTGATGATGAGTATGATAGCGATAATGTAGACAGCTAAGGGTATGCGCGCACGAGTAACTTTTGTCGCCGCGACAGTACATCTCTCTTTAACTCACTTCGAGCGTTCAAAAGAGACAGATTTACTATCGCCGGCGACAAAAGTAGCTCGTGCGCGCATACCCTTATAGGTAATAGTGGTAATGCTATATGAACGAATATCTACCCTCAAGATACCCACCCTCATCAGTGCTTCGGCGAAGTAGATCCGCATTCTCGCTGCTCCGGATTTTCAGGTGCGCTTTAAAATACATCTGAGCCTTAGGCACTTTTTATACCTCAAACCATCCCCTAAGGGATAATACACCTGTAAGTACCAACGCGAAGTCGCAATTTCAATAAAGGCAACACGGCAGAAGATTCTAGCCTAAACCTATGATTAAAACTATGACAAATGCCCTCAATAGCGGAAGCCTCGCCTGAGCTGTTTACGAACCGCTGTTTTTGCGCACCATTGTTGCCGCTAAGCGCCGTAGTAATGCGTTTAATGTCATAGTGACGTCGCTTGAGGGGACTGCTCATTGACACAGATTTTTCTTAATAGCACGATGGTAAGTATACGGCCAGCTTGTTGGTAGGCCGACACCTGAACAGCGCTAGTGCCTGTATGAGGTTTTGCTGAACCCCTTCGGATCCGTTGTCCCTTAACCTGTCCTGGCACAAAATGTGGTCCTAAATCGCCCACAGACGCTCTCGTATATATATGTCTATAAGCATCTTCGTTCCCAAAAGTTAAGGACATGGAAGCACTAAATACCTAACTATTATTTTTTACTACCGGTTGAACCTAAAGGGTTGGATCTACGCTACCCTATCTTCTCTACAATCCTAAAAAAGCTTACGGTTCGTCTGGTCGATTGTGCAACGTTCCGAACATCAGGTACCTAATTCTAAATGGTAATTTTGTATAGGAAACAGACAGTTGAGCTGTCCTAACGATCGTTCGAAAAGTTACGCAATTACCCCCTGGGTTCAAATTCCGGTAATAGCAAATATTTGTTCGACGAGCATGAATACTTCAAACATTACGAAGAATTCGATATTTTTTTTGGCTGATTACGGCAGAGCCGAAAGAAAGGGATATGATTCCAGATTTACGAGTGTTAAATTGTAGCGTTACAGATACTGAACCGGTTTTGATAAGAGAGGTGTTAATTGATTCGAAATGAAGCTCTGGGTGGCATATTACCTGTTGTATAAAAAATATTAAATACTTTTCCGTAGTCGGATGACAGATTTTTTAACTTTTTTTCATATGTACATAAACGTACATTACTTGAATATGGTGTCAATAACGCACGTAAAAAGAGCATTTTACATGGCGCCCAGAGTTCTTTTCTTTTGCAGCTTTGTGATGCCGACTGTACTGTACTAAATGATCCTGCCAATGCGCAACCTCCTTTACCCACTGCACCAATTAGACGTGTGATAATGATGTGTTTCACGTAAATAATCGTCCTGGGAGCCGGAGTCTACAGTGGACCGCGGAGCTGCCCCAAGGATGGCCGTGCTTGTGTGCTGTAAGTACCCGCACTTTTTTTGAACCTCAGTGCTAAAAACTTGCGTTGCTTTGTAGGAGAAAGCGGCTACGGGCAGCGCGCCCACTTAGCGGGCTTCTGGGTCGGCACCGAAAAGATAGTCTCGGGACGACAAGCGTCGTCTACCCGCGTTAACATAAAAACATTTAAGCTGGCGTACCTCAACAAACGGAAAAACCATAGAACTCTAAGTAGCGCAAAATGGCGCTACAGAATGGGTGCCATTGCTATTGCCATGCGGGCTGGGGGCGGGGTGTCAAAACGATACCAGGCAGATTCTATGGTTTTTTCGTTCGCTGGTGTACTATCGACAACACAGTAGTAGTAGGAGTAGTAATAAGATAAGATAAGGTAAGATAAGACACGGCTTGTCGTGGCAATATGTTTTGTGTAATCGTTTATTGTGGCGTTAATAAAGAATTATCTTATCTTATCTTATCTAGTAGTAGGAGTAGTAGTAGTAGTACTAATGACCAGCCGTGCACTTTATGTGCTCCTAATATATGTTGACACCGGGATCTGTAAGTTCTGTAACAACAACGCGTAATCGCAGGTCTGCCTTACTCTGGCTATCCTCATATCCTAAGATACCTGAGGTCAAGTGAAACGTTTTAAGTTAGATTTTTACCTACGCTCTCGAGCGTTCTCAGGCGCCCCTTCGAGAACCAGGGTTTTTACCGATAGCGATTAGTCCAAGCTTATTTGCTAGAAATACAAAATAAGCTTTAAATAAGGACTCTCCCTTCTTACGACATTGACACATAACACACTTACACAAAACTCATGCACATAGACTCAATCTTGCACATTTCTACTAATATTATAAATGCGAAAGTTTAGATGTTTGGATTTTTGTTACTCAATCATGCTTAAACGGCTGAACCGACTTGAATGAAATTTTGCACGAAGATAGTTTATAGCCTGGATTAAAATATAGGATAGTTTTTATCCAGAGTCCACGCAGACGAAGTCGCGGGCGGAAGCTAGTAGTACATAATTATACACAGAAATCCCTTAATGGCTCTATATATCCCTTTTTTTACTGTTCGTTAACTTGTTTTTGTTTTTTATTATTTTTTTAATTTGTGCATATTATTCTTGTAAATATTAATACCTAAGCACGGTAATTTGCTAACCTGCGACCTACCGATCCCTCGGGACCAGCCTCGCGCAGCACATGTTGAGAATAGGGCCCATTGTTCATTTTTTTGCTATTGTTTGTATTCATTTGTAAGATTTTTATTTTCAATATTTATACCTACATATTTGTTCTTTTTGTCGAGTCACTTTTTAGAAAGAAATGAAAAAAAAACATGCAAAAAAAGACAGCTGGCGAATTTTACAGCTCACTGCTATGCTAGTAAAATAGCAATTGTAGTGATACACGGTAAAGTGATCAAAAATATGTGAACACGACTTCATTGAGAAAAGCACAGGGTAGCACAGATATTTTTGAACCTATGGAAACGTGAATTTATAAACTCGACTGTACCATCAAATGGTCAAGTTAACATTTTAATAAGAGCCGCCCAAAGAAAGATTTAAATTCACTTCAAAACTAGTCCTAGTATAGTTTGTTTTGGAGTGAGTCAACTTTTTCGCCAGTTTTGTCCTAGTTATATCTGCTGGGTCACTTTTCATAATTGCAATTTTATGGGTTTAATTAAATCCACGGAGTGCGGGATTTTCTAATCATGGTCAACCCCTTTATTAACCTGTATTTTTTTATAGACCAACTGGTGAGCACGTTAGAAGTCCATGTTACAACATATTTTCTAAGAAACTGTGTCATATTGTCTCCTGGCTGACTGGACGTCGATTGACCCATTTTCACTTTGAAGACTTTTCTCGGATATCACTGTTTACCTACATCTTTTTGGATTTTTAATGCCCCTCAACATGCGTCACGATGAAACCCGGGTTCGATTACTGTAATGGCGGTTTCCCATCATTGTATGCACGCGTAATTACTGTCGGTATCTACCGTGACATCTTTGCAAAACACCAATTATTATAATGCATAGTTGCAGTTATTGATTGGTTCTTAGGAAGTTTATTTTTAATCGCCTCCGGGTAAAAATGTAGAAAATGACTAGGTTTTTAATAGCTGCCTGTTACGCTGATTCGCTTATTGTATACTCAAAAAACCAGACAAGTACGAGTCGGACTCGCCCACCGAGAGTTCCGTACTTAATTACAAATTTCTGGGCGATCCTACTGGATATACATATGTCCACTATAATCACCCAGGTGATCGTGCTGGACATGGCGTCCAATAGGATCACCAGGGTGACCTCACTGGACATATTCGTCCAATATAGGGTCATTACGCTGGTTACGCGACCACCTTCGGTTAGCGACCACCTGAGACCCTATTGAGACAATTAGTTGTACATGCATTTTTGTTGTTGTTTTAGAATAGAAATCTACTAAAAAACCGAGGAAATATCCTTTCAGTTACCAACTCAGCTAAGTGGTCGCCAACCGGCACATAAAATTAGGTGCTCGCTAACCGGCGAAATGACCCTAATCACCTGCTGGGTGATCCACTCAGGTGATCCTATTGGACGTCGCGACGATCATCATCCTGTAATCGCCCACTGCTGAGCATAAGCCTCTCTTCCAGTACGCCACTTATCGGAACCCGTGCTAGGGTGTAAGTCCCACCCAGGACTGACTCGCGGTCTTTTTTTATGTCGTCAGCCCATCGAGCTGATGGACGAACGACGCTGCTTTTGCCTGAAAGTAGCCACCAATCTGGTAACGTTTTGGTTCACCTACCGTGACGCTGCCGATATCTTAATACAGTGAGATACTTAGCGGACCAACCAACTACACTCGCGGGCAAAGAATACGGGTCACCCTAAAATAAATAACTGCAATAGGTTTTTTAAAATATTTAATACTTGTTTTATTTACATAATGTGCTATTCTTTACAATACCCAACTGTATTAACAACTTCCTGGATCCTATCATAAAAATATCGATATCCAAAAATCACGATTTTTACGATATCTCGCTCCGTTAACGCTGTTTTTTTTCATGGGTTTTTACGAGTCCGATTTAAACCTGGTAACGTTATATTTTTTACTGTTATTAGCAGTGTATATGTAAAATTAAATAAAGATCATGACAGGAGTAACTGTACAACCTCTTACGCACTATTTTAGGAAATATGACGGTATTTTACGAGTACCGACCCGTATTCTTTGCCCGCGAGTGTATATTTGCGTATAGTTGGGTGGTCCGCGGAGCATTTCGGTCGAAATCATCTCGGTAATTTAGGTAGGTAACTAAATGACCGCCGATTTCGAAAACAAGCATCTGTTGTAACTAACTAGGTATGTACATATATCGCAAGTGGTATAATTATGTGTATTTTTGTATTAGTGATGTTAGGGCTCGCTGCGTGCGCGCAAGCAGTTGACATCACCATTCTCAACACACCGACGCTGCAGGCGCGGCTGGAGAACAACCCGTACGGCGGGCTCAACCTGTTGCTAAAGAGAAGTAAGTACCTATCTGTTATGTATATTATGTGTCAGTCAAGCATTAAATGCCTTGCTCACAGCAGTGGCGAGACAGTGCTCTTTGAAATTTGTCACTTGGAATTGCCTCGGTCGAGTGCTCTCGAAGTAAACTCCTCTTCACGTACTCTGTAATAAGATTCAGGCGGCCGGTACAGCCACCTGTTTCAACATGTTTTACGGGTTCTCTTTGCCTGCACACCTGCACGACTGTACCGACTTTTCCTACACAAAACAGAGAACATTCTCAAATAGGGACAGAAACAAATCGCCAAAACAAAAGGCCTTCCAGTGTTTTGAAGTTTATGAGATTAGATTTACTGCGTTTTATTTGTAATCGAAGATTTTCAGAAGTAGCCTCGTCTCATGCTCATTGCCATAGTTGTAGAGGCATACGAGTATTCGTTGTTTGAATAGCTTAAGGAACTAGTACAGCAACACTGTTGTAGCGACATGCTAAGTACATGCGTAGTCAGCAGAAGTCCGGAGTTTGCCGGCGCGGGCCGGAGAGACAGGCAATAGAATAGAATAGAATAGAATTAATTTATTGCATAATTATAGGTGTTATAGTATAGGTTACAGTATGTATTTTAGTAGAATCACTATAATTTGCCTGTCAGGCGTACAATATTAGTTTACTTAAGTCTAAATCTTAATTAACAAATTTTTAATTTTTAGCCTAGCTTTACCTAAGAAGAAAAAATAAGGCAAGTGCTATCATATTGCTAAGTTGTATAGAAATCTATATCGAAAAAATCGTTTATATTGTAAGGCATCCTCTTTTTCAATATTTGAATTAAAGATTTTTTAAACCCTGATTTTTAATTGAGTCAGGTAATTTATTAAATAACTTAGCAGCCTTTACATATAAGCTTTTATTATAATAGGCAGTTTTTACAGCGATTTTTGGGAGTATCTCATATTTATTTTGATGGTTTCGGGGCAGTTTTTTTCTATTTTCCTAAAAAGATTTAAATCTTCTTTAACAAATAGGCAAGCTTCCAATACAAACATAGAGGGGAGAGTTAAGATACCAAGTTTATTGAATAAAGGCTTGCAACTATCAGTATGTTTTGCTCTTGCAATAGATACGCCGCGAACCATATAGCGCTACTCACCTACGTCACTCACCCTTAAACCATTCCGTGTAATTTACCTAATTAAGTGAACTTTATTGACTAAATAACTGTGCAACCTTGTGACACCGATAATAAACTCTTTATTAAATAACTACCTAGTTTGTCTGGCTCACCCTTTACCCTAGGTAGTTAAACTGTCAACACAGCGTCATCAAGAGCTCAGACTTTAGCCCCAGTTGGGATGCTCCATATATTTGAGCATTATCATCAGCGAGATGATATTCCGCCGTCCTACGCTCTTTACCCATAACTTCAAAATACTATAATCATCAATTTTCAACAGAGGGCCTATCTGAAGTGGTAGCGGTCATCGGGCGCCGCACTGGCACCATCAAGGACGTCGTGCAAGACGGTGATGTCGTCATCCAGTTCACCAATGACACGACGGTGCGCATCGCGGTGGAGGCGGCGGGGGACGGTCAGCTCCTCACCGTCACCTGGGAGTCGCCCAAGGGGATGAGGCTGGAGGACTGTGTCAATTTAGGTAACCTATGATGGCTATATGATACTGAGAATTTTTCGCTATATGATTAGTCCTTAAATAGGAGGCCATTACGTAAACGCCACGTATGCATTTAATCTAAAGCCGATCAGATCGTCTTGATCTCGTTGTATCCAAAGATTCCAGAGATCTATTTCGGCGGTATGTTCTGGATGCGTCAATTCTGGTAAAGCAAGAGCCCATCTTAATAACGAAACGTTAGTTTTATTTCTGGAATGATACATGTATTATAATAATGTTTCTTTTATCCAAGCTATTGTTCCTAGGTTCCCGACATTGGTATGGCGGTCCGCAGCAGAAGCGGCAATTCTGGCCAATAGAGCGCCTGACCCTCGTCGACTACTCCTACGTCACGAAAGAAGCAGACAACTGCGGGATTGCCGAGCCCTACTGGCTCAACTCCGAAGGCATATTCTACTACTTCGACAAGAAAGTCCCGCTATTCGTCGACCAGAACGACTTGGAGAAAAACGCAGCCTGCTTTATCGCCCAAGTGAAACCACCGTATTCGAGTAAGCGAGAGAGGAACGAACTCGTCTACGCCGTAGGCATATTTGACGACGTCAGGAAAGCACATGAGTTCGCAGTTGGGAAGTATTTGGGTAAACCAAGCGGCATACCTGATCCACTCATGATCAAGTACCCGATTTGGTCGACCTGGGCCCGGTATAAAACTAACGTTGACCACGAGACCGTTCTGAAATTCGCTGATGAAATCAACAGTTATGGGTTCCCAAATAGCCAGCTGGAAATCGATGATCTTTGGGAGATCTGTTACGGGTCCCAGACGGTTGATTTGGATCGTTTCCCGAATATGAAGAAGACGGTGGCCATGCTGAAAGCGAAAGGATTTAGAGTGACGCTTTGGACGCATCCGTTCATCAATAAAGGGTGCGAGCCATGGTATACGGAAGCGCGTAGTAAGGGGTAAGTTATTTGCATTGATTTTACCTATGATTTAAAATAAAAAAAGGATCTGTCCGGAGTTGCAATCCAAGTATATAGTTAGTAGTAGTTGTAGCCGTAATAGCAAATTGGCAATGCTAATTTGTTTGTGTCACCCTCTAGTAGCTTATAGTCTTCAAACTAATGGTCCCCACCCACTATCAGTCCGCCGGACGATATCAGCCTGTCAGTTAGAACAAAAATTTGACAGTTCTGAACAACTGACAGGCCAGGGACTGCAGGCGGACTGATAGTGGGTGGGCCCCTTAAGCGAGGTAGGTCGATCGTCGATCGTTGGCGCCCTTTTCCAAATCAACATGCATATTCATTTTGCGAAGCCATACAGTTGGAAAAAGAGTCAATACATTAGAGAAAAGATTAATCTGGTATCATGAAGTAAGTTGCAAGGCCTATAAGATGTTGGAGTCATCAATTCATTTTACAGATGTTCCGACTGCATTCTCTTTTCTTTTACTTTATCCAGCCAGATACGTTTAGTCTATTTCGTCATTTGACAAGTTTCATTAAATTACTGTCCGTTACCCACTGTATGTTACTGTCTGGGAAGAAAAGGAGCATTCCATGGACAGCATCAGCAAGTAACCATTTCTTTTTAGCTACCTAGTCTCATCCGAGTACGGTTCCGTGGAGACGAGTTGGTGGAACGACAACGAGACGACGACAGCTTACGTCGACTTCACGAAGCCAGAGGCCAGGAACTGGTACATGGGACGGTTGAAGAGCATCCAAAATGCGTACGGATTCGACAGTTACAAGTTTGACGGGGGAGAGTCTAGTTGGTCGCCGCAGGTATGTGGTCTTGGTCATAATTTTTAACCATCGAAGCATAGTACCTATTTCTGGACTAACCATTAAATGTTAATGTTCCTCCTAGTTGTGTTCCCGTCAATTAGAGAGGACAAATAGGTAACTATATCAAGTTGTAAATAAAATTTAAAAATACGGAAAGCAATAACCACCCAACAATTAAAACCAAAGCTGTGGGGAACCTAATAGTAGGGTCATGGGGTGATGTACGATACTGTCGCTGCAGTCTTGTCACTTTGACTTTGTACTATTAACGACGCCCTGTTTTCAGATCCCAGTGCTGAAGGGCGACATACGCGACCAGCCTGGCGTGATCACGGCAGACTACGTACGCGCTGTCGCTCAGTTCGGACCCATCACAGAAGTCCGCGCTGGATACAGGTATGATATTAATAAGCGGTCCATTGGACCTATTCTGGTGCGGAACTCTAAAACGGACTGGGTTGATAGGAAAATCTTGGAATAACGGTCACGTCCCACAACAGGTTGGTTCCAATAAACTGGCGAAGAGTCGTCTTGGAAAACCAGATAACCACTGCGCTGCGTAGAGAAAAAGCAGATATAATGTCGACTTATCGCCGTAACTCCCGAGAACGCCATGTCCTGGTGAGGGACGAATTTGAAAGCAAATACCCTGATCTGTTCCAGGACACAAGACCTCCCGATCTTCGTGCGCATGATCGACAAGGACACGTACTGGACGTTCGAGAACGGGCTCCCCACCCTCATCACGACCCTCCTCCAGATGAACATCAACGGCTACCCGCTTGTGCTGCCCGACATGATCGGAGGGAATGGGTTAGCTTTAAACAACACTATTCATAAAACTTAACAATCTAAAATGTGTTTGTCACTTGACAGATAAAGACAAACGAATATCAACCGTACTTGGGTTAAAGTAGGTTTGTTGAACGTGTAGGTAAAGTTGTGACGGCTTATGTTCAGGTGGTATTTATGAGATACATTAAACTTAGAATATCTTTACTATATTTATTTGCGATGACTGAAACTGTCTGAACACTGATTAAACACTGATCCGACTCCTAATTACAATCACAAGGACACAGGACCGGGCGCAGGCAATACCAATACCAACTACTGACTGGGTCCGTTCCCGTGCTCCGTATACAGATTTGCTGACGCTAAACATAATGCGTCATCGCATGCCGCCACAAACGTTTATGAACAAGGGCATAAGGTTGCAAAAAGTATTTGACGAAAAATGTTTTAAATCTAGTTTTCTTGTCGGCAGCTAGATTTTAATCGTTCTTATTCCCCGACGAACTGCTTGCCTAAATAACGACTGTAGCCTAAGGACGCTTGCGATTCCAGAGGTGTCAGATGCGTGTTGCCGACGACCCTTTACTGATTTGAGGAATCTGTGTGGACAACTGGAAAAAAATACAGATTTCCCTTACTTTCAACACAGCGCATATTCAGGAGCTCCTACAACCATGCTCACCACTAGGAAAACAAGAGGGAGAGCAAGCGCTTTGTTGTCTTTCCTTATCTAATATCTACCTATAAAAACACCTTTTTCTTGCAGATACAACGAAGCTCCGACCAAAGAGTTGTTCATCAGATGGCTGCAAGCCAACACTTTCATGCCGAGCATGCAGTTTTCATACGTTCCCTGGGATTTTGACAACGAGGTAAGTGGTGGTACCTATTTAAATAGATAATAGGGGCAAAGTTACACAAATCAAACTATCTAGCAAAAAATGACAAATCAGATACCTATTCATGCTCATCACACAAATATTTGCCCTTACCGGGATTCGAACCCAGGACCGTCACCTCCGTAGGCAGGATCACAACCCACATAGAACTCTAAACTCTTCCACAACTTTTTTGTTCCGGGTTGTCCATCAAAAATTCTCACGCGCCGTCACTGCTACCAGCCTAAACTAACCGGTCCTTTTGTATGCTATATCTCATGTTCATACGAAAGCTTTGCTTATAGTAACTAGGTCGATTTGGTGTAAAGTTGTCCGCAATTCTTTTTTATTTACAAAAGTGACATCTCCACTCAATTCTCTCTTGTTTCAACAAACTGACTTTGCCACTTTTATTTTTTTTGACTATGTGAAAATGCTTTTTGTGGGTTATGTGGGACTCTCTCCTCCCGCCGCCATCCGAGTGATGGTGACTGGAGGAGCATACCCACTAAAAACACACCGGCGTCACCCGCATTGCCGTTAACGCGGGCGCCATGGGATCGCGAACATGGTTGACCATGACGCCCCCCGGCGGTCCTGGCTTTACTCGCGTCAGGACACCCGCACCAAAGGAGGGGAAGGTCAGGACGCTTGATCCTTCTCCCAGACATGTAGGGCCGTGCAATGTGGGTCCCCTACCCACTGGCCCTACTGAGGCATGGCGCGATCAGCGGCCGCAAACCGCGCGCGCGCTCTACCTCGCCGTCTGCGCCGGAGCGGGAGCGCGTCCGCACTGTTTTCGCGCTCCCTCTCCGCAGCCTCCTTTTGCGAGACGACTGTTTCGCAAAAGGAGGCCACCGCTTCCCACGATCTCTCGCTGCCCAGCATGGCCGTCACGACACTTTGCAGCGAGAGATCATCTACACCAAGGGCCGTCACCATAGTGCGGCGCTCCTCGGCCCATCTGCTGCACCACTCTAGCGTGTATTGGGCCGAGTCATCCTCAGCGCCGCACTCATGGCAGGTGGGGCTTCCCTCTCTTCGAATTCTGTGCAGGTAATGACCGAAACAGCCATGTCCGGTCATCACCTGCGTCAATCGGAACCCCACCTTGCCATGGGCCCTCTCTAACCAGGCATCGAACGACCCGAGGAGCGCCCCTATGGTGCGGAAGGACAGGGCCTGACCTAACCTAACCTAACCCAACACCTTTACGCGTCCCCTGTTCTTGGCGTCCAAAAGGTTAATAATATTTGCATCTGTTTTGCAGACAATTGCAATAAGCAAGAAGTTCGTGCAGCTCCACGCCAAATACTCCGACCAGATAATGGCGGCGTGCGCGCGCGCCGCGCAGACCGGCGCGCCCGTCAACCCGCCCGTGTGGTGGGTGGCTCCCAGCGACACCTCCGCGCACGACATCTGGGACGGTGAGTGTCTACATTTCTACGTGTTAGGCATATAATGTTTACGGTTCACGCCACTCATATGTCGAGAGATATTTTTAGGGTTCCGTACCTAAAGGGTCCCTACCCGAACTACCTGTCTATTACAGAGACCCCGCTGTCCGTCCGTCTGTCTGTCTATCCGTCTGTCACCAGGCTGTATCTCGTGAACCGTGATAGGCAGGGTAGCAGGGTGTGTCTCATGAACTGTGATAGTTAGACAGTTAAAAAAATTCACAAATGATGTATTTCTGTTGCCGCCATAACAACAAATACTAAAAAAACAGAATAAAATAAATATTTAAGGGGGCTCCCATAAAACAAATATGATTTTTTTGCCGTTTTTATAGATAATGGTACGGAACCCTTCGTGCGCGAGTCCGACTCGTACTTGGCCGGTTTTTTATAACTGACGACGGAGCCTAAGATGAACTGGAGCCTATTCACTCTTGTTTCGAAGCCACCTAGATCGTGGTTCGCAGGAATGATATGAAGGGAGCGTATTTCATTCCTTAGCGGTTTGCATTAGGAAAGACGAGGCAAATCGTCTGTATTGGGGGGGTAGGTACAAAACTGTGAATAGTGGTAATAGGCCATCTATGAATTGCGTCAATGGAACGATGTTCTTATTGTATGTACTGTTGGAACAACAATTCGAACAGTCATAGCGGTCTTCTTTAATAGCCGTGTCTTATTAAAGTTCATTCGAAGTCGCTGCGTTGGAAAAGGTCAAAACTAGCTTGACCCCTGGATACCTACATTACATATTGATATTGGGAAATTAGGGATCAAGTTATACCTACTGGCGGTTGGTAACTTGGTAGTGAGACGAGTTGAGGCGGATTTGGGAATTGCGTAACTGAGTTCGACACGCATGGGTACAAACCCATCCACCCACCAACAAACAATTGTCAGCTGGAAGGATTGGTAGATTGAGTAGTACCTACCTAGTAGGAATTTCAATAGGTCTGCGTCTTCGCTCTGATCATAACAGAATTGATCAAATAATTTTATCCCGGCCTCTTTTCGGTTCTCAAAAATTTTGCGCATCCACATTTTGCGGCTTTTTTTTTAATACACGTCTTCCGATTTCGAATTCGAACAAGCAAAAGCAAAATTAACGTTGTCGCAACGACAGCTGTGCGCGCGTGCGGCTTCATCGCGATCGTGAGCTCAACTATCGGTAGTAAATTCGCCCGAGCCGGCCTGGCTCGGGCGAGCCGCGCGCGTTTGCCCGAACGCCCGTCCACACTGACCGAGCGCTTGCGGCCGACCATTTTGACGGCTCGCCCGAACCGTTCGGGCGAGCGTTTTTGATGGCTCGGGCGAGCCGTTCGGGCGAGCCGCTCGGCCGGTGTGGACACGGCTATTAACATTTTCAGATAATTTGTATTATTTTCTATTCCTTCGAAATAGTCCTCAAAAGCACTACCTATATAAGGTTTCGGCGGCGTATCTTCAAGGTGAGCTGGTCTGAACACTGTCGCACTGTCCCTATACATTACAAAAATTATAGTAGTATTTTCGCTGTCAGACCAGGCCCCTATTTCACCAACTTGACAATTGTCACTTGACACTAATTCGCCATTGCTAGTTCTAGAAGTTAAGGTGGTCGCTAGGTTACTTCTGTAACCAGCAATGTAGGGAGAATTGTCGTTGTCAGGTGACAATTGTCAAGTTGGTGAAATGGGGGCCTGCTAGCATAAAAATTAAAATTAAATTACCCAACCCTCTTCCAGAGTACCTCCTCGGCGAGACTGTCTTAGTCGCCCCCGTGGTGGAGCGAGGCTCGCGAGAGCGGGACGTGTACCTCCCGGCCGGGACGTGGCTGGAGCAGGGCGACCCCAGCAGGAGGCTGGAGGGAGGCGACTGGGTGCGCAACTACCCGGCGCCGCTGGACACGCTACCTTACTTCGTCAAAGCATAAATTATTATGCTTTCGGACAAATAACTTTGGATTCTGAATGATTTTGCCCTAAATTAAAATTCGGACGAAACGAAAATCATAAATTCTCTCAGCGAAACATCGATTTCGGATCGTTAAAGCATAGATTATGATGCTTTCGGATTAATAACTTCGGAATTATGGAGATATATAACACAGTAGGACACTTAAATTCGGAAGAGCAATTGGTCCAAAAGCATACGATGATTCAAAATTTCAATTGCATTCTGAAATTTCAAAATTCCTAACGCTATTTTCCGCTTAATGAAAATTCGGACGAAACGAAAATCAAATTCTTTCAGCAAAATATGTATTTCCGAATCATGAATCATTTCAGCCAAGTTACTCTTCGGAATGATGTCAACTTATAGCATATTTGGTATTTGCAAGCTACCTTTAACTAGCTTTTTTTAGCTTTTGCATGTCGGAAGTCAATTCTAGATACTGGTAAAAATAAAATCGCAGTTCCGGAGATTACTCCCTAAATACAATTTTATAACCATACTAGTAGCTTGTGGATTTATCGAGAGAATTGTGTACTTGTTTAGTGTGTTTATACCAACGAGTATCTAAATAGTTTATAGTACAGTAAACTAAACATTAAAAAAGCAGTAAACGCTTAAATGTATTATATTAGTTGCTTTGTAAACTTATCATAATTTTAAGATTAATATAGTATTTAGGCTAAATTTTAAGATTTTTACTTACTTTATCCTCCTGCCTCCTTGCACTGACTTGAAATGTCTGGATGAAATGAGAACATATTCAAAGTCGCTCTTCTTTTGAAAAAGCTTGATTTCAACACTGACCAACATTCGTATGTTTAAGTAATTAATGAAACACTCTTTGTTTCATGCAATGCAACCTGCACGCGGAGCCGGCAAAACTGAGACCCCCTTGGAGTTTCAAGCGCCAATAGGTTATAGTGTTCGTCCAGCAAACACTCTTGTTCGCCACTTATATAAGTGAAAGAAAGTCAGCAAGGGTAAATAACAGTTGTTTATTTCGTCTACGTGTTAACAGTCACATTTTTCACTAGGCCGGCTCCCAGCAGCTTGAAGTCTTCTATAATGGCTGCCGTGTTCACTTTGTACTTGTCTCCTTTACCGACCTGATGTAGGGCGCTCGCGGTCGCAACCTGTCAAAGATAATAAATCAATTTTTTTTCATGCAACGACGGTGGCAAACATGCGTACGGCCCGTCTGATAATCATAATATCAGCCGAAAGACGTCCAGTCCTGGAGGCCTCCCCTAAAGAGCGCACGATGACCGGTTCTGCGCCATCCGCATCCGACTGACTAAGGGCGGGTTGCACCAGCTTACGATAACAGACCGATGAACGTTCAATATGGCGCCGGCGGCTGTCATTCCATAGAAACTTCAATCGTCAAACTTTCCATACATTTAGATTTTGACGAACACCGCTTACGCTTACAGACGAGTTGGTCGTGGCGCTCTTTGGGGGAGGCGTGCAGAACCGGCCATCGTGGCGCTCTTTGGGGGAGAGGCGTAAAGAACCGGCCATCATGGCGCTCTTTGGGAGAGGCGTGTAGAACCGGCCATTGTGGCGCTCTTTAGGGGAGGCCTATGTCCAGGAGTGGACGTCTTTCGGCTGATATGATGATGTTGAAGTCTACTAAATACTGCTACCAACTACTTTGTTAGACTTACAAATTGCACATTGTACAGTCAAGGGCCCCAATACACTACAAAGTCTCAAAAATATGTAGGCATACCTTATTTCTGCAACAATAAGGTTGTAGTATACATATTTATGAAACTTTGGGTGAATACATATTGGCTGTAGCTTTGAGACCAGAGCCTTCTCAGTTGAAAATGTTTACCTGAAATTCTTTGAGGTCTCCTATGTCTGGCTTCCACAGTACAGCGATGACCTCACCGCCGTAATAATCGTGGAAGAACAGCGCGAACTCGCTGTACGCACTCTGAAAATAAATACATTTATTCGTTTTTTTTAATAAAAATAATAATTAAATAAGTTTTTTTTTTCTTATTAGCCTATATTGTGTCCCACTGCTGGGCAAAAGCCTCCCCTTTTTTCCGCCACTCGTCTCGGTCCTGTGCTAGTGTTCGCCAATCTGTACAAAACGTATCAAGGTCGTCCCGCCATCTCCTTTTCGGTCTGCCTCTACCTCGGAAGCCATCTTGTGGAAGCCATTCGGTGGCTAATTCGGCCCATCGCTCAGCGTGCATCGGGCAGACATCCCCACTTTAGCTTCGCGGTCTTACCACCCACATCTACGATGCCAGTTTTAAATAAGTTTTTAAAGATTCTTTTTACTTTTAAATACTATTATTAGATTAAGTACATTTATTATCAAAAACTGTTCACCCGGATACCCGAATACATACATATTCTGCCGCGAATTCTTGTCCGCGGCAGATGACTTTTATTGCCTATTGTATAATTTTGCTCGCACGGCTTTCACAAATAGATTCTAGCGAGCCCAAACTAGTTGGTACAGTGATGTTTTTATAGTGATTCTATGGGCATATTTCGACGCCAACATGAAAAAAGCTTTGTGACACCATAATATTGCAATGTCACTTGACTCGCATCAGTTTGTAAAAGATTGGAAAAATTGCCAAATCTGGTTTGCATAATGTAAGGCGGTGCATTGGAAATTATCGCGTGCTTTGAAACGCCGTTCTGACTAGATTAAGAAACAATAAGGTCTGATTTTCAGATATATGATTCTTGACTATATGATTGTTTATCTAATTTTATCGATACATGATAGCTTAAAATTTCCTTGATAGAAAAAAAATCCAAAGTTGGGTCTGTATTTTCCTTTTTTTACTCAGCCTACTCAAACGATACATTATTTTACGACACAATCAAGTTAATACTATAGTATTTTATCTCATCTAAAATCTCACTTTATGAAATTTAAATAAAACGTCTCTAAGTTAGGTATTTATCGAAACTTGTCCAAAAAAGCCATTCCCGAAGAGTGTCACATCTCTTTTCCTCGTGCGCGGAAGGCATCAGCGTGTCTCTGTCTAGGGGGCGTGTTCAACTCAAATCAAGGCATCGCCTTAATGAAATAACGTAGGTACTGTATAGTCAGCATCATATAGTTAGTAGCAGCCATGTAGCCAAACGTATCGTAACACATTCTTACTCTGACAGTCCTTACGCGTACAGTCAGAGGCTCTAGTATAAGTTTTACCGAAACAAAACTTTACGATCGCGTTTGCGTTTTACCCTCAACTTGTATGGGATTTGACAGCTAAACGCGAACGCGGTCGTAACTTTTTGTTTCGGTAAAACTTATACTAGAGCCTCAGGTCTGGCAAACGGAAGTTGAACTCGCTAAATTCAATTACGCGGCCACACTGTTCATCAAAATCTAAGCATATGACGTTTAGTGTTGCCGCGTAATTGAATTTAGTGAGTTCTACTTTTTTTTATACAACGACGGTGGCAAACTAGCGTTGCCGACCCTTGATATGTTTGAGGATTCGCCGTGCTGACAGCTGAAGGAACAAACTACTACTATACTTCCGTTTGCCAGACTTTACCGTCGAATTTTTATTTTGATTTTAGAAAATCATTTCACATTTTAATAAACGAATTATCCGTAAATGTTTACTAGGCAGAAACGTCTGCTAACGAAAATTCCCGCCTGAATTCCGCTAATTTTTCAATTACCCACTTTATCCAAACGAATTAAATACACAGATCGGTATTAACCGTTCAAATTGTTAAAAATACTCAGAAATACGTGAGTGATGACTTTTTGATTATGATTAAAATACTATTCAAATTCACAGACTAATAAATAGGCGGCCTCACTTGCAGCTCGTCCAAGTATCTCCTGACCGGGTTGAACTCGACCACGGGTATGACGTCACCGGCCGCCTCGGGCAAGGCGCGCGGCTTGGGCCTCACGTCGACTCGCTCTGACACGTACGGAGTGAGCGAGGCGTGCAGATGGATGAGGACGTCGTAACCCAAGTATGAGGGGACGAACGCGCTCTGAAACAGACGACAAAAATTATGCTAGGTACTAAATAAAATAATCAATATTGATGTATTTTCTTGAAAAAGGAGTAAGAATGTAGTCTAATGGACGAAAAAGCGAAGCAAGAGGTTATAAAATCACAGTTATATGTGTCTAGTTTTAAGAGGGGGTATGTTCTGTACCTTTTCCGCTAAACCTACCTTCATATGAAACGATTGTCATTTACTTTTCTCTCTCTAACAAGCAATATAAAAACGGTTGTAGCTTCGTAATTCTTTGAGATATCTGAATGGGATTTTCGTCACATGGCATATTTTTTGCCTTCTTCCTTTTGGAGTAATAATAAATTTTGAGTCTACACCCGTATTGTGTGACATACTGACTCGGCTAAACTCTGCTCTCGTGCATTTCCGTGGTGCAATTCACCCGAACATGTAATAGTTGAAGCGATGGCGCGTAGGTGCAGTGTCCAAGAGGCAATGGCTCGCGGTATTTGAGCTCCCGAGGTGTCGTGGGACCGCTCAGTGCAGCCCGAACTGAGCCGACCTGGACTGGGGCTGTAAGGGTGTATTTCCCGCAGTTAGGCTGCTCGAAATATGAGAAATGACATTCCACTCTCTAAAGTTAAAAATGAGTTACCAGAACGTTATCGAGCATGTTGTTCATGAGCTGTTCCTCCATGTGCTGCAGCGCGGTCCTGGCCAGCGCCTGCGCGCGCAGCACGGCGCGGCGGCCGGGCGCGCGCGCCGACCACGGCGAGGGCCGCGCGCCGGCGCCGGCGCCGTCGTGCGACGTCGCTATGTACATGTACGGGGCCGACGCGTCGCGGGTGACAAACTTCCTTTCTATTTCTAGGATCTCTTCTCCTGTCAAAATGTACTTATTTAAGGCTCAACATCACCGATTCCTGTCAAATGTCGCGCTAAATAATTTCGATGTCTGCTCATCGTTTTTCGCAAAACCGTGACCAGTACCAACGTGTGTTTCAAACTGCGGAAGCCGAAGAGCTTGCTACGTATGAATCGCAATCAATCTGCACTAAACAGTGTTTATTTTTAAAATTTAGTCCGAAAATATGCATAAAAGTGCTTCTTCGTAAATTTACGGAGACTAACGTAGCTAAATGTCACTTCGGAGTCTGTCATTGTCAAACATTTTGCATAAATCAAACTAGAGGGCGCAAAACTAAATCTATAGTAGCGCGGGAAATAGTGAAACTAAATATACTTGTGTCAAGCACTCTAAAATGCTGAATGAATGCACCTGAGTTTTTCACTCGTCACTTAATGTCATTCGGTAGCGCAGTATGAATCTCTTTTGCTTAAATCTGTCTGTAACGCCATTATTGAACCGGGTTCAAATCCCGACGAACGTGCTTCTTTTTCGTTTTTGTTTTTGGATTTCTAAACCAATATAACCGTCTCAAGTAACATAGATTTACTTGTAAAGGGCAAACAAAATTCATTTCAATTTTACATTTTTAAAATTTCTTGATATATTAATAAAAACCCTATATTTTTGGCGGACCTATTCTTACATGTTACATACTACATATATACTATTTTGGAAAGGTATATCATTTACAAAGATGTTACGCCTTTCATTTAATTAGAAAATCAAGAGTATCCGTAGATTTACAGTTGACAAATCAAAGTACTACCTTTATCTATTATATACCCTATTCCACATGAGATTAGACAAATCATGCGTTAATCTTCATGTCATTTTACTGAAAACCATTTTGATAAACAAAAACATTTACATTGATTCATTTGAAACACATTATATAATTGAAATAAAACGAATAAGTACAATATTTTGAAAGAAAGATAAAAGAAGTATTTTTCCGTAAAAAATCTTATATTAAACGGAATAAGGTACCTATACTTAGTATATTAGTATTATGATTTGTTATATCCATATTGACTTGCGGGACTACATAATTACAATCAGAAAGGCTACGTATTATTCACAATATGTTTTGTATTCGCCCGTGACTCACGTCTTAATATGACCTCAAAATTAGTAATCATTTTGCCCCACCGCCGGACGAATTTGGTATGCGTTGTGAATAACAGGCGAGTTTGTTATATCAAAACTGTTAGTGGCCAGTCTCGAGTCCCGACCTAGACCGCGTTAGAAAGAGAGAAATATATCATTTGACAATATGGTACTGTTTTCGATGACCGTCAAAATTCAAAATTAGAATTCAACTTTTTCACGCGTTTATGTCCTACCTATACGTGTGCTTGTTGCTTTCACTCGTTCATTACTAATGTTCGAAGGTTGAGATTTGCTTACAAAATTATTGAATGTCTTGTTTAGGTAAATATGAGACGAAACATCTGTCGAACCCACGACCGCCGTTTGACAGTCGCATGCCGGAACCACTATGCTACAGGAAAGATTATTGTAGTGTATTTTTTTTTATGTTTGTATGTAAGGTATAACCTCCGAAACCACTTATCCGATTATAAAAAAACTAGCGACCCGCCCCGGCTTCGTACTGCTCGGGTGCAATGCTGACCTGCATTTTAAATATGTAATATCTTCGAAAATATTCATTTAAATTACATGCTGTAAAGGGCCATATTGATCTATATTACTAGCACAATGTATTTAAAGTACTTAATTGGATAAGATGAATGCTGTATTGCTTAAAATCCCTTCGTAAATAAGCCATTATTTCTTGTAAAAAGAAAAGGATAAAAAATGGTTATTGTGGTTTATCCCTAAGAGATAGACATATACCATCGCGGACTTTTTTGTAGACCTTTTTAAGGTGTACAATACTGTAGTATATTGTTTTGATCTATCTCGTAGGGTTCAGCCAGCGTTTGCAATGTAAGCGCAAACAAATGTGTTTATTTACGACATCACATTAGAAACCTCTAAAATTATCAGTGTTTCTCTGCGATATTATGCACGTGTTATACATATAAACCTTCCTCTTGAATCAATCTATTTAAAAACGCATCAAAATCCGTTGCGTAGTTTTAAAGATCTTAGCATACATAGGGACAGACAGACAGCAGCCCCCCTATTCTGTAACTTGTTTTAAGCTCACCTCAACGCTCACCCACAAATATACCTTGACGCCGCAATGCGTAGTAACTAAGCGTAGGTAGAGGTCTAGTTTCGTGACGGGTGACCGGCGGGGTGAGCCGCATTAACGCATAGCGAGTAACAGCCCAGGAAGCGACACTGGTGATGGATGAATGAACTTACTGGGTTACTTGGACATAAGTAGTATACATTTTATACGCAAAAAACGAACTCGGATTTTAAGACAGATTTGACCGTGTACTAAATTAAATACAGTTTTTATTATTTCTAAAATCGGTCTGGTGACTCCTAAGAGCAAATTTCCGTGTCTCTTATAGTTTCGGATTGAATGTGACTCTCGTCGAATCAGCTCACAACATTTCACGAGAATCGGTTGAGAAATACGACATGTAGAGAAGTCTAGACAGCCGGACATACGAAAGAATACTTGCCCAAGCTGAAATGAAAAACTTCGTTCGTCTCGCTCGCTCGATTATGGATATTGTTATCGATTCATTTTTTTAAAATTGGCCAACAATATATTTTTTTAAAGGCAAACTCACGAGCATGGACTGGTTTCGGTTACGGTTATACCGGTTTGCGTCCGTTATTCCATTTCGATAGCGTTATATTGTAAAGGTTAGCCGCGCCGCCAACATAACGGTACCGGATCCGGAACCGTGTAGAAATACATATCGGTTACCGGTTTTTGTTTCAAACTGTACTGAAACTTATAATTGCTTTTCCAAACCTGTATAATTAAAATACCGTTATTTTTTTCTTAGGCTTTTCTTCTCATCCAAGAGAGGAGAGCTGTGTCCAGCAGTGGAACGTAATATAGGCTGATTTATTATAATGCCAATTTACATGAAGTCATTATTATAATCGTCAAAAACGAAATAGATATAATACTTATGTATAAGGCCTTCAATATCAGATGATCCTCAATAATGGTATTGATATGTGACATTGACATGTGTGGACCTCAATACCGGGATTTCGATATTAATACCTATCTAAATTTGCTTGCACACTGAAATTATCTTTTTCTTGTAAAATAAGTCTGAAATTAAAAGTGTACATTTTAAACCAATTCACCAATTACATAATACTAAACTGTAACAATTTAATGGTTGTGGTAGCGGCCAGGGTACCAGCGGGGTCAGGGGTGCGAAGAATCTCCGGCGAAGATCCGGCTACCACCACCGACGACCCCTGGCCCTGGCAACGTATAACACGCGCACACTGCGGACGGACGAAAGGATAGCGGAACTGGAGGAAGGGTTGAGCAAGTTGCGTTGGGATGTCATAGGGTTATCTGAAATCCGAAGAGGGGGAGGATACGATAACCCTCAAATCCGGCAACTTGCTCTATTTCCGGAAGGGCGACCAACAGTCCCAGGGAGGTGTCGGGTTCCTTATCCACAAGTCCCTCGTGAATAACGTGGTGAAGATCGAGTGTGTCGGCTAGGATGGCGTACCTAATACTCAGAGTATCCAACAGGTACTCACTGAAGGTCATACAGGTTTACGCGCCGACCTCGGCACACTCCGACGAAGAGGTGGAGGCTATGTATGAAGATATATCGAGGGCCATGCATAGTTCCAAAACCTACTTCACCGTTGTCATGGGGGACTTCAACGCAAAACTGGGCAAGAGAGATGGTGAAGAGCGGAAAGTGGGGCAATTTGGAGTTGGAAGTCGGAACCACTGGGGCCAACTACTGGCTGGTTTCTTGGAGAAGGAGGGACTCTACATGAATTCATTCTTCAAGAAACACGAGCACAGAAAGTGGACCTGGATGAGTCCCGACGGTGCAACTAAAAACGAGATTGACTTCATCATGTCGACGAGGAAGCATATATTCAATGATGTCTCTGTGATCAATACGGTTTTGACCGGGAGCGATCACCGTCTGGTAAGAGGCACATTGAATATATGCGTCAAGGAAGAACGCTCTCGATCTACGCTCCGTCCAGCATCAATCCAAATTCGAAACCCCGAGACCTTCCAGCTGGAACTCCAAAACCGTTTTGATTGCCTAGGCGGCGATGTGGACGAACTGAACGACGGGTTTGTGGAAGCTGTCCGTTCCACTGGGTCTAAGTTCTTCAAGGCCCAAGGGACCAACAAAACTAAAAGGCTCTCTAGCTCCACTCAGACGCTAATGAAGGAAAGAAGTGAAATGGTTCTACAGTCTTCAGCCGATGCGACCTTATACCGGCAGCTCAATAAACAGATCTCCAAGTCCCTTACCCGCGATCTGCGCCAATTCAATACAAATTGTATTGAAGAGGCCATCAAGCGTAATAAGGGCTCTAAAGTGTTCTCAAGAGATCTGTCTATAGGGCAGAGCCAGCTCGCGAAGTTAAAAACTGAAGATGGTAGAATCGTTTCTTCTAAAAGCAAGATTCTGGGTGCGATAGAGCAGTTTTACGGACAGCTATATACGTCAACACGCAGACCCGAAGTTGGTCGGGCGGAAGACCCTAGAACTAGACTGTGGAATTTGTTGGAATCGTTTAACCTTAAAACGGCAATTCAATAATGCCTGACGTCCCACGCCCATTATTTTGATACCTATGATAACGTTTCTACTGAAGCTGTCTACTTTAGATTATGGTCTCTTATTGTGGGGTAACACGGTTCAGGTTGAGAGGGCATTTAAAGTACAAAAAAGTGCATACGTGCCATCAGCAACACATGGCTAATGGATAGTTGCAAACCTTTCTTTAAAAGATACAATATACTAACATTAGCATGTATGTACATCAGGAAGGCTTGTTTGTGTGTCAAGGCTCATGGGGACTATTTTCAACTACGTTCCGATGTATCTTCCGGGCCACTAAGGGCACAGTACAGAAATCTTTTGTACCAACCTCGATGCTGCGCTGATATATATAGACGCAATGCCTACTATTCTTGCATAACAACATATAATAACCTACCAGACGAAAATAAAATTTTGCGCAATTTAGAATTTAGGACAAAATTGACGAGATGGCTCCATGAACGTTGTTTTTATTCTGTAAAGGAATATTTGGACATTGCACGAAAATAATTTATTAGAACCTTAAATTGTAATTATTAATCTATTTTGAATGTAAATTGTGGATTTATTGACATTATTGTATTTTTTTCTTCTATTATTATTAATTGTGTTATTTGTAATTATTTATAATTGGCTATTAGGCTAATATTTGCATGCCGTTGAAGGCTGAATACTGCGACTCATCATATAATGATAACATCTAATGTACATATTCTTGCAAATAAACGATACTTTACTTTACTTACCCTATAACACCATTAAATACCTAAAAGTACAGACGGTAGGGCGATGAAAGAAAGAACGTGTGGCGCTTGCCCGCCCCGTTATCGTCATACCCGTGCGCCGCGCAGAAGGACTAATTTAAGCGGTCTACCTATACACACGCATTAAGACGGATGTCAGTAATAATAAATACTGTGTATTTTTAAAAGGCTGTCTGTATAAATATTGGAAGACAGACTACTGCTATATATTCGATCTGAGGTTCGGTTTCTCAATGACTATATAACGATAAATATTCGATGTAAAATTTCTCATATGGGGTGTACAATGTGTGTGCGTGTGCGCGTGTGTGTGTGCGTGTGCGTGTGCGTGTGCGTGTGCGTGTGTGCGTGTGCGTGTGCGTGTATGTGTGCGTGTGCGTGTGCGTGTGCGTGTACGTGTGCGTGTGCGTGTGCGTGTGCGTGTGCGTGTGCGTGTGCGTGTGCGTGTGCGTGTGCGTGTGCGTGTGCGTGTGCGTGTGTGTGTGTGTGTGTGTGTGTGTGGTGTGTGTTTAAGTTATTGTACAGTTCTTATAATATGATTAATAGTATTTGATATGATATTGACCTGTAAAATATGTAATTTTACCAATAAAGAAAGATTTGACTTACGTTTCATATCGCCATTAAAATCGAGCAGCAGCATCTCGGTCCCCCAGTCGGTCTCGCTCAGCAGCCTCAGCGTCCGCAGGAAGGCCAGCTGCGGCCGCGCCGGGGCCGCGTGCGGGGCGGGCGCGGGCGCGGGCGCGGCGAAGGCGCGCGCGGCCAGCAGCGAGCACACGAGGCGCGGGAAGTGCGGGGCCAGCAGGTGGCACGACAGGAAGCGCTGCAGCAGGCACGACGCCACGCCGAACGACGGGTGCCGCTGGTGCAGCCTATGGAGTAACCTATTATAGGGCTGGACACACTAACCCCCTTATTCATAAAACTTAAAATGCCTCTGCTAAATAAAATGTGCTCTGTCCCTTTCTTACCAACACAAATATCAAAGTGACTGATAAGGACAAACGAATTTTAACGCCATTTTAGTAAAAACAGACTTGTAGTACGTTTATGAATACGGCCGTAAGGCTATGCGCGCACTGCGGATTATTGCCGTTTGTTTATTTTTCGCAAAATCTGTGAAGTATGGAACCTCATTGAAGTGCGCGCACTACGGAAAATAATCCGTATGCGAATTAAAATCTGTGGTTTGCTGCAAATTGGTTGCATGCATTATGATGAAACCCCGCGCACTGCGGAATAAAATCCGTGCGGACGCTGCCATCCGGTGACGCAGTTGTTCTCGCGACACGGTGCTGCTTTCGACGTGCGTTCTTTACTTGAGTCGAGACTATAATGGCAAAACGTGCGGATATGTCTTTGCGATTTTAAAAACGCACCGCGACTCGCTGCACCGCAGTGCGCGCTTAGCCTAATTACATAAAATTTTCTTGTCGAACCACTTTTCCGAAGTTAAAAAGACAGACCCGCGAATCCTACAGCTCACAGAGCCAGTAGTCTTATCTTATCTTATCTAGCCCCTTCGGATGCTCTTCGACCCAGCGGGATCTTTTGTGCATTTGCCCTGTCCTTTATGCCTACTCCCAAGCTCGCTCCATCATTTCCACGAAGCGAATGATGCAGCTCAGCGGGAGCACCTTGAATTCCTTTGGTTGCGGATAGTCGTTACCAAGGTAATTCATTCTTTGTCTGGCAAGGGCATGACAGTCACACAGTAAGTGTTCCATGGTCTCATCCTCCTCGCCACACATTCTACAGTCTAAACTATCCGACAGTCCCATCTTGGCCAAGAGATCCTTGACCCCGAAGTGACCTGTGAACACCCCAGATATGATTCTGAGTTGCTTCCTACTGGATTTCCAGAGCTTGTTAGTCCAGCCCAAGTCCACTCCTTCTATGAAGAGCTTTGAGTGCCTTAAACCCGCTTCATTCCTCCACTCGTGCTGGTGTTTGGTTTTGGCGTAGGCTTTAAAGGCCAAAGTTATGGTTCTCTGCGAGAGTCCCACAAATGGTTCTAGACCTACAAAGTGATTTGTAGACCCGCCTCTTGCAAGCTCATCCGCTCTTTCGTTGCCAATGTAGCCCTCGTGCCCCGGTATCCAAACTAGTTGCACCTTATTGTGCTTTCCAAGTTTGTTCAGTGCCTGGAAGCCATTACAGACTAGTCTAGAATCCACTTTCGGCGCCATAAGCGCTTTAAGGGCCGCCTGACTGTCACTAAGTATATAGATGGTCTACCCTCTGGTTTGCCTGTCTATATTCTCCTGTGCACAGGCAATTATGGCGTATGTCTCCGCCTGGAAGACGGTTGCCAAACTACCCATGCTTACACTACTACTGTAGTCATTCGCATAAATGCCTGCTCCCGTACCGGATCCCATTTTAGATCCGTCCGTGTTGTTGAGTTTTGGGTAGGTGGTTGATTAGGAACACTGAATTTGTTGATTGAATACTGTTTATTTAGAGAAAGCACTAACTTTTACATCGTTAATAGCAGTCAACTATGAACTCCACTTACGGAGGTCGGAGGGCAAGGAAGGAACACAGATAACATATAGTCTACACTTTAGTGACGTGCCATGTAACAAGTAGGGATGTGCTTAATGTTTCCCAACACGTGTACCATATACTGTCTTCGATACCAGACCTCAGTGAGCTAGGAGTAGTAAAGCAATACTATTATTTGTGTACAGTCAGCATCATATAGTTAGTAGTAGCCAAAGTAGCCAAATGTATCGCAACACGTCTTTATTACCGTAGATGTAAGGCTGTGTTACGATATATTTGGGTACTTTGGCTGCTACTAACTATATGATGCTCCAAAAAAGATTATGCACAAAAGATCCCGCTGGGTCGAAGTGCATCCGAAAGGGCCCTCATCTAGATAAGATAAGATAAGATAACTATATGATGCTGACTATACAGAGTTTTGGACAGCGTTCTCACTTACCCATGTAAAGCACCCCTCAGTCTCGGCAGCAGCACAGTGTCGCGATGTAATCGGATGCTCTCTTCGCTCTCCTTAAACTTCACCACTCCGTTCTCCACCTGGATAAATAATTCGTCAGAGTTGCCACAAACAAATAGGCCGGCGGCGATTAAATATAAAGTTTCTTTGCAAGAAGTTAGACGAAGTGTAGTGATGGTATTAACCGTTTGGACGTCAAGAACACTAAAGCTTACAACAAGGTTCATATTCACACACAAACAAACAAAGTTGGCGTGTCAGTGTCAGTGTCACGTGTTTACACCAAGAATGGCGTTCAAAAGTTAACTTTTCGATAACTATCGATCTATCTATACTCAATACTTTATTGCATTCCTTAATGTATTACAGGTGTAAGACTTACATGCTATAAAAACATTAGGAACCCTGTCGGGCACAGCAAGTTTTGATGGTACATGCTTAAATATAAATACAATATGGATCTCTTATATTTAACATAACATAACGTATATCACTTAAGGGTAATGAATACTTTCCCAACATGTTTCTAGGGTTTTCTGTTAGATAATCATCATATCAGCCGAAAGACGTCCACTGCTGGACATAGGCCTCCCCCAAAGAGTGCCACAATGACCGGTCCTGCGCCACCCGCATCCAGCGGACTCCCACGACCTTTACCAGGTCATCAGTCCACCTTGTGGGGGGCCTACCCACGCTGCGCCTTCCGGTACGTGGTCGCCACTCGAGAACCTTTCCGCCCCAACGGCCATCGGTTCACACTGGCAACACACACTGGTCAAAGACTCTCGTCTTGAGACACTGCGGAATATTGGACGAAAAGATGTGCCGTAGCCTCCCGAATGCTGCCCAGCCGAGTCGGATTCGACGATTGACCTCTTTCTCAAAGCTGGACCTACCTAACTGAACAGTCTGTCCTAGGTATATATAATCGTCTACAACTTCGAGCGTAAAGTGTCCGATTGAAATGGGGGTTGGTACTACATGGAGGTTTGACATGATCTTTGTCTTATCCATGTCCATCCTTAGACCAACACGCTCGGAGGCTTTACTGAGGTCATCGAGCATCGTGCTTAAGTCCTCCATGGTCTCAGCCAAGACTACTATATCGTCAGCAAACCGAAGGTGAGTGATGTACTCGCCGTTGATGTTGATGCCTAGCCTTCTCCAGTCCAGAGTCTTGAACACGTCCTCCAGTGCAGCGGTGAACAGTTTTGGGGAAATAACATCCCCTTGTCTGACACCCCGCTGCAGCGGAATAGGCTTCGAACTCTGATCCTGGAGTCGGACTGACATAGTGGCGTTCTTGTACAAACACTTCAGCACTTCGATGTAGCGGCAGTCTACTTGGCACCGTTGGAGAGACTGTAGTACAGCCCAGGTTTCGATCGAATCGAAGGCTTTCTCGTAGTCCACGAACGCTAAGCAGAGAGGCAGGTTATACTCCTCAGTCTTCTGTATAACCTGGCGGAGCGTATGAATGTGGTCTACGGTACTAAAACCTCTTCGGAAACCGGCGGTTAGATAATCATTAACAGTGTAATAACATTTATTTATTAAGTATTCTTTAAGTTTTTTTCAGAATCGTTTGTTATTTGATTCTTCTTTGAGGTATTCCGGTAACTTATTGTAAACTTTTATTGACATTACATGCGTACTATTCGAGTGCATTCTCAATGTTGACGAATGCAACAGTAAGTTGTCTTTATGCCGCAAGAGATGAGTGGTTGGTAAATCTAGCCCTTTAATATAGAAATTTGGATGTTTGCGAACAAATTTACACTCTTCCAGAATGTATATACTCCTACTCGGAAAAGTAAGTAATTTAAGACCAATAGAGGTGTGTAACTCAGGAGTGAGAGATTCAAATGAACTGCATCTTTTCGTTTATGTCACTCGCTCACTCGTTCACTGAAGGATGAAACAACTCACTATGTCAGTTCAGTATGGGTCCTTCCCGCTCTACCGCTCTCAACTCAACCAAGCAACTGATGTACGAGTGCGTTGCGCTCTTCGCACTTACGCGTCGAAGCTATAAACCTATCTCACACTCACGCGTGCACGCTTACGTTACTGATAGAAAAACATGTCAATGTGTGAGTCACTCATTTATACTTGTGTGCGGGAGTGATTTAGAGCTGTTAGGAGTCCACAGATCAACTGAGCGAGAGCTGTTAGGAGTCTATAGATGAACTGAGCTAATTAAACGAAATGAACGAAAAGAGTGATACATATCTTTACGACATGAAGATATGAATCGCGCCTTTCACTTCAGTGACACGTTTTGCGCATCTCTAAAGACCAATAAAATGAGGCTTGCAACTATCCATGTTTTTTATGTTTGCTATAATTCGTATTAATCTTTTTTGCATTCTGAAAAGTGTCGGAGCATCTGTGCCGTTTCCCCACAACGTGATACCATATGTAAACCAGGCATAGGCATAGGCATGATAGGTGACCAGGGCAGTGTGCGTATCTGTTGTTTTTTTAACTTCGTGGTTCTATGGATCTATCATCGAGCGATCATTTTATATCGCCGACTAGTTGAGCGAGCGGTGTTCGATGGTCAATCAACGTTGATTTAGTTTCAATAGATGGTCGACTCCGAGGCTAATTTACCCTAACTTTATTTTGTTTCCATTTTGCCGATCACGATCACGCGTATCGTATCGAGCTCGCGTATCCTAAGTATGGACGCTCACTTTGGACACACCGTATCACTAGCATCGTCGCGTGAAGAACTGCGTCGATACTAACCGTAGCGTAGCTATTGTATCATAACGCCGTATCATTAAGTGTGGTAGCGTATCCGTATCCCCATTGATGATCGGGGAAAACCCGCCTCGAGAGCGAACACCGCGTATATCAAATCATAAGTTCGTATCGTGATACAGTACCAAAACGCGTCCATACTTACCGATTATGATATGCGTATTCGATCGCGAGTGTGCGAGGTATATCCTACTAATATTATAAATGCGAAAGTTTGGATGTTTAGATGTTCGGATGTTTAGATGTTTGGACGTTTGTTACTCAATCACGCTTAAACGGCTCAACCGATTTAGATGTAATTTTGCACGAATATAGTTTATAACCTGGATTCAAATATAGGATAGTTTGCTCCCGGTTCCACGCAGACCAAGTCGCGGGCGGAAGCTAGTATATAATAAACGCGTGTCAACGATCGCGAGCGATCAGATACGGCGCGCCGCATGATCGCACTGTTTTTGCGGCCACACTAGCGATCTTGATACGCGACGGAGGTAGGATACGACAAAATGCTACAAATGTGGACCCGGCTTTACCTCTCTCCTCAGCAGTGTGATCTCCTTAGGGTGCGCTATAACCAGCCTGAACACAAGTCCGTTCTTCAAGACGTCGACATGCGTCGGGTACGCCTGTGTGGGCAGATTGAACTGCTTATTGAGTCGGTCAGCTATCTGGAGGTTGAAGGCGGCTTTGAGGCAGCGGAAGGCTTCTATCTCGCCGGGCCATTTTCCACTGTGGCCTAGAATGCAAATAATGATATAAGCAGGTTGAAATAATCCTACTAATATTATAAATGCGAAAGTTTGGATGTTTAGATGTTTGGATGTTTGTTACTCAATCACGCTGAAACGGCTCAACCGATTTGGATGAAATTTTGAACCAAGATAGTTTATAGCCTGGATTAAAATATAGGATAGTTTTTATCCCGGGACCACGCAGCCGAAGTCGTGGGCGGAAGCTAGTTGTTAATAAGCAGTCAAAATATTTATATAGGTACTATGTCCTGAAATTACGAGCTTTATTTCAATCATTCAATCAATCAATATTTGGGGACTACCGTTAACAAATCGAACTATTCCCAGACTAAGCAAAGCTTGTTCTATGGGTAATGGGTCCATTAATTACGTGAGAGAGGGGGTGGACCTGAATATCACCTAATTTCACGTGGGGGATAGGAGTGATCTCGGCAAATGTCACGTTTAGAAAATATACTAATGCGAAAGAACGGGGTTTAAATACACGAGCACAGATTGAAATATTTACACTAAAAATACACATTTTGAAAAATAACACTTTCACTGCCAGGAACCCGCCTAGCGGGCGCCTACGCCGTAGCTTTCCGCTACGAGCTTTCCTCGTGATCCACGGGATCTTAGCGATTCTTGGCAGCGAATGTGTTAACGGATGGGTGGCCCAACAACAGGAACTATGTTTCCCATACAAGATTATACAAACTTAAGGTGGTTCGACGACCATACAAAACGTCTTTTGACATTCGCAGGCTAACGGCGTGATATTTCAAGAAACTTATGTAACAATCTTTCATAATTATTATTATTCTTCTAATTTTTATTGCTCGCATAAAATAAAAACTTAAAACTACTATAAGAATTTCGCTAAACTGCGGAACAATTGGCTTTCCATTTGCGCGAAATTCCCCATTTCCTAGAATAAACTTGTACGAGTTAAACTAGAATAGTTTGAGAATAATCGTTTTCCGAAAGTATCGCGTGGCAAACTAATTCTAGGAAAGCGGGAATTTCGTGCAAATGGAAAGCCAATTTATGAAAGTGTGTTACATACTTTTCTTAAAATATCACGCCGTTAGCCCGCGAATGTCAAAAAACGTTTTGTATGGTCGTCGAACCACCTTAAAAAGCAAAAGTTCTCACCCAACTCAATGACAGTTTCGCAGACCGGCGTAAACTCCGGCGCGACGAAGACGCCATCTTTCTCTATTTCCTTCACCAGGCACGTGCCCCCGCGCCGCCACGGGTTCCGCGGCGCGGGCGCGCGGGGCAGCGGGGGGGTTGGGTCGCAGTAGCTGAACACTGGAGAGGTTCCTGGGGGAAGATATTGGATCAATTCAAAAATGTCATGTAAAAGTACGTTTTATCAAGGAATAAATGAAAAAATTTGGCTCTTCGTACAGTTCAGTAACTGAACTTCTGGGCTATTTTGAGCCTTTTAAATCTCTGCGTGACTCCGCGCAAATCTCTACGAAGGTCATCAGCCGCTTTTAAAGCTGCTAGTGCGCTCTCCTCGCTCTCGATCCTTTTCAATCGTACTAATAATAATGACAACTCACCGTACACAGCACTGATGTCTAGCGGCAACTGCGTGAGTCCGCGCAAATCTCTGCGAAGGTCATCGGCCGCTTGTAAAGCTGCTAAAGCGCTTTCCTCGCTCGCGATCCTTTTCAATCGTACTAATAATAATGACAACTCACCGTACACAGCACTGATGTCTAGCGGCAACTGCGTGAGTCCGCGCAAATCTCTGCGAAGGTCATCGGCCGCTTGTAAAGCTGCTAAAGCGCTCTCCTCGCTCGCGATCCTTTTCAATCGTACTAATAATAATGACAACTCACCGTACACAGCACTGATGTCTAGCGGCAACTGCGTGAGTCCGCGCAAATCTCTGCGAAGGTCATCGGCCGCTTGTAAAGCTGCTAAAGCGCTCTCCTCGCTCGCGATCCTTTTCAATCGTACTAATAATAATGACAACTCACCGTACACAGCACTGATGTCTAGCGGCAACTGCGTGAGTCCGCGCAAATCTCTGCGAAGGTCATCGGCCGCTTGTAAAGCTGCTAAAGCGCTCTCCTCGCTCGCGATCCTTTTCAATCGTACTAATAATAATGACAACTCACCGTACACAGCACTGATGTCTAGCGGCAACTGCGTGAGTCCGCGCAAATCTCTGCGAAGGTCATCGGCCGCTTGTAAAGCTGCTAAAGCGCTCTCCTCGCTCGCGATCCTTTTCAATCGTACTAATAATAATGACAACTCACCGTACACAGCACTGATGTCTAGCGGCAACTGCGTGAGTCCGCGCAAATCTCTGCGAAGGTCATCGGCCGCTTGTAAAGCTGCTAAAGCGCTCTCCTCGCTCGCGATCCTTTTCAATCGTACTAATAATAATGACAACTCACCGTACACAGCACTGATGTCTAGCGGCAACTGCGTGAGTCCGCGCAAATCTCTGCGAAGGTCATCGGCCGCTTGTAAAGCTGCTAGAGCGCTCTCCTCGCTCTCGATCCTTTTCTCGCGCGTGTATTGCTTGCGAGTTGTGAGTGAGTTTAGCTGTTCTAGCACGTGAAACAACTCTGAGGGCGGGATATCTGGAAAGATAGTTTGTAAATTCAGTAAGTTCTAATATTATAAAGAAGAAAAGTCCGTAAGACTGTAGGAGGACCTGTAAAGTTATTGTAATCTCCAGAACCACTTATCTGACTTCAAAAACTTTGGCATACACTACATTTTATCCCACGGGTTCGCCTAAAGCTACTGTTGCTAGTTTGATAATGGAAAGCTTTCTCTGCAGACAGCAGCAAATGTAGCTAAGCGGGCCAAATGCTCAAATTAAGACCTATACACACAACTCTAATGCCAAGAGGGAACTGTCAAGATCATTTTGAGTAGTTACTTTGGCACTGGTCCCACCGCCGGCTAGTAAGCTAGAAAAGTTGGGCGAGTAACGGTTCATTGCGTGCTGACCAGGCACAGTGTGATCAATCGACCTTTACAGATCCGCAATGTAATGCTACTCGCCCAACTTTTCTAGCTTACTAGCCGGCGGTGGGACCAGTGCCTCTCTTAGCATGCGTTACGTGTGGCGCCATCTATCAGACCTTTTCAATTGAATTCGCTGATGGTACTAAAAAAAACAAACTGCAGCAGTATCATTTTTTAAAGGAACGCGACATTGAATAGTCCTTTTAGAGATTCTGGCTGATTACACTCGCGGGCAAAGAATACGGGTCACCCTAAATTAAATAACTGCAATAGGTTTTTTTTATATTTAATACTTGTTTTATTTACATAATATGCTATTCTTTACAATACCCAACTGTATTAACAATTTCCTGGATCCTATCATAAGAATATCGATATCCAAAAATCACGATTTTTGCGATATCTCGCTCCTTTAACGTTGTTTTTTTTCATGGGTTTTTACGAGTCCGATTTAAACCTGGTAACGTTATATTTTTTACTGTTATTAGCATAAAGATCATGACAGGATTAACTGTAAAACCTCTTACGCACTATTTTAGGAAATATGACGGTATTTTACCGACCCGTATTCTTTGCCCGCGAGTGTATATTCCGAAATAGCCCAATGGAGCGCGAACTCACCATACTTCAGCTTCAGAAGGTACTCTACAATCTGGCGGGGGATAGAGCGACGCTCGGACAGTGTGTCCCCCTCCCACACACAGGTCTCCGTGATGGAGCCGTCTTGGAACCGCCGCAGCTCGGACTTGTCGCCCCAGAAAGCCCTGCAGAAATTAAACACAATACAAAAAAACGACAACTTAGTAAAGTTGAAAAACCCCCGGCATTTTCATTTCAAAGTCCAATATCTCAAAAACGGCTGAACAGATTTTGATGAAACATGGCTAAGAACACTCGGGCTCACATCATCCGTAAATAGGTTAGGTTAGGTAGGTTTTCTAGCCGACTGTACTTTTTCATACTACTTGTTGAATGGGTCCCAATGAGCCCAAACACAACACACGACTGGGTAATCTTGTGTAATTGATGAATTCATATGGCCACCTTCGATCTTCATTAACAGACCATTTTTAAATTGTCATCCAATTAGATGATGGTACAAAATTTCAACTCAATTGCACTTCGGGAAGTTGATCGAATTTGACTTGGAATTCCGCAAATCAATAAAGGGTGAGCAACGCGTATTTGTGACTCCAGGAGTCACAAGCGTCTTTAGGCGTCTGCTTAGCCATGGTGGCAAACAAGCACACCGCATTCTGGCGCATTGGCGTGCCGATGGGATAGCCCTATGTTGGCCCGCTGGCTGCATGCACAATAATAGACCGTGGGCCCACTCCCAATACACCTACGTCACATGACAACATGATAAAATTCACGGCAGCAGCTCGGGAAAGTTAAGCTGAGTTTGAAAATCCTTCACTTCCGGTCAAAATTTGTATGGGTAGGTATATTTACGTCATGTGACAACAGTACGTGGCATCATTTAGCCCTTTAATCGTAGAGAGTAAAGCCAAGTCTGTCAGTCCTGAAATGGCCGGAAGTACTTGGCAGATGGCGTCAAAGTTGCCAACGTGTATTGGGCCCTCGGTCTATAGCACGATGTTGTTGATGCTAAAATAGATTAAATTATTATCGTAACCTACTAACACTTAGATTCATAAGCACCCAATTGTAATACTAACGCTACACGAGTATGGCTTCTGTGCCTTAAATAAATAATTGAGGAGAATAAGTGTGGACTAATAGGGGTGTAGACACTGGATAACATAATCAATAGTGTCATATTTTCTCGAAAAGGTATTAAAAATGTAGTCAAATAGAGAAAAAATCAACGCAAACGGTTAAATAATCACGAAGTTATAAGTGTCCAAAGTTTTAAGAAGGGGTATGTTCTGTCCCTTTTCCGCAAAACGCATCTTCATATGAAACGATGACGCTGGAAGATTGTGACGTCACTAATAGACGGCAATGTGCCGCGCCCGCGCCCACCGTGTGCGGCGCCGCCGTCGACGCGGCCCCCCGGCAGCCTCGTGTAATGTGACGTCACACACTGTTTGCGTTTTCTCTCTCTAACAAGCAATATTAAAACGTTTGTAGCTTCGTAATTCTTTGAGATATCTGAATGGGATTTTCGTCACTAGGCATACTTTTTTGCTTTCTTTCTTTTGGAGTAATAATAATTTTCGAGTCTACACCCCTATTGTAATGATTGTCAGTTACCTGAACTCCTCGGCCTCAGGAAGGTTGGCGGCGGGGCCCTTGTCGATGATATCCAGCGAATGCTCCTGGTTTAAAATGAACCCGAATGACACCTTCTCCTCGTACCTAAATATAATCGAAAAGTACGTTAACCTTTGCTATGGACTGGGTTTTTCCTGCTAGCATGGGTGCCACCCGGGGCGGGGTGTGGGTGTCACCCAGTGGCGTCAGGTAGGACGGGGATCTCCGTCGATGGAGGTTTACATCGATTGTAACGCTTCTGAGTGTCCATCCCAGAAACGTTTCTTTCATCTAAACTTGTTAGATGGTTTTTGGCACGAAAAAGCATACATCGTCACAAACTTTCGCGTTAACAATACTTACTAATTTTGTCCAAAGATGAAATCTGCTTTGCTTTAAGGTTGAGTTAAAGAAGATGCTTTATAGCATTAAGTTCGCCTTTTGTAAATATCCAAAAGAGATTATAATAGTCTAGTCTATCCTCCAGCCGAGCTCCATAAGAAAAAACTTACTATGTTATTTGAATAAACTATAAATAAAAATATATTAGAGTTCGTTTTGTTTTAAATCGATTGAAACAAAACAAATGCAACCCTGTTCCGGTTTAGAAGATATGGCAAATTACTTACCCTTCCTTAACTTTATCATAGCGCTTCCCAACCGGCCAGGAGAAGTCCGCCTCCACAATTGGAAAGATCAGATCAGCTCTACACGTCAGACCTTTGGCCAGGAGCGAGTGTAGAGTCTCTACTACTAGGGACAGCTGGTCTATGCCGTAGTTCACTTTTGACTCTATGGGCGCGTTGTCTATGACTGCTTGCTTCAGTTTTGGGAAGTCTTTAAACCTGGAAGGTGAAAATATCACTCTTTAGACTGTAAAATTGCAATTTGTATCTTCGTGAAACGAAAGAGACCTCTAAAAGAACAAGATGGGGAGAGAGAATGGACGGAAGCATCTGTAGACAGACAGGGTCTGTAGTGAGATAGGGCACAGCGAAATGTCATCCCGCTCGAATGTGGAGCAGCCCAACTGGGGAAGTACCTCTGCCTTGCAGAAGACCACAGCCATAATAACGCTACTACTTGCTCTGTAGTAGTGTTGTGTTCCCGGAGGTGAGCAAGGTCGCCAGAGCTCCCGAGGATGTGTTGTGTTGACAGCGAGGTAATTTGTTCCTTCAGCTGTCGACACGGCGAATCCTCAAACACATCAAGGGTCGGCAACGCCCATGTTACTTCTTTGGAGTTGCATGCGTCTATAGGCTGCGGTGTCCGCTTAATTACCATCAGGCGGGCTATACGCTTGATTGCCACCGTGTTTGTATAAAAAAAAAGACAATGATGATGATAGGAGGTATGGATCACAAAAACAGCCAGGTATAAGGCAAGAGGGACATGCCTGACTGTACTATTCGTTTTACGTGTTTCTTTATTTACCTCAAAATATAATCAAACTGCACCAGCGGCGTGACCGGAGTCATAAACAGCGGTATAAAGCAGTTCACTCTCCCGTCATCCAGCATCTCCACCGCTAGCCCTGCCTCCCGCTTCAACGCTGTATAGGTCCCTGTGGTCATCTGCCAGCAGAGGTTGTAGTGGCCAGTGGTGTCGAGGAACACTACGGGGAAGTGGGCGAGGAAGTCAGAGAGAGGGGCTTTGTGGAGGGAGATGCCGTTTGTGTCCCATGTAGATGTTTCTGGAAATTTTATAAAAGGATATTTATTATAGTCATGGAAAAATTCCTTAAACATACACTTGTGCCACTGATTAAATCCTTAACACAACAACCTTCAGATTTAACTACATACAAATTAAATGAATTTTTACTTACTTAAAGATATCCACACATTCCGTATAATCTGATAACTGCTCATAATATTGTTGATCCTCTTCGTCTGAACCAGATGTGCGACCAGCATGCCAATAACGAACCCAGACACTTGCAGCTTTCTCTGCTGAAGCCAGATCTTCAACAATACTACAGCTTGCTTCAAGTTCTCACTGTTACTTAGGGTTTCGGTTAAAAGCTTTATGTTTGCTGACGCTGTTATGTCAGATAATACACTGCTGTTGTAGTATGGTGTAGGTGGACCCACATCAGAGTTGTTTTCAACATTTTCTTTAGATACTAACCATGCTTCTCTTAAGTTATTACGTCCAGGGCTGAACCGGTGCAATTTGTAGGCCTCTGTTTCACAAGCTAAGTGAATACGGGCAGTTACATGGTTTCCAAGCTTGCCAGTTGGTTTAAAATCTAAGACTGGTTGTGTTTGGCAACCATTTAACCAGGTGTATTTTAGATCTTCAATCGTTTCTAGTGTTTTCAAATGCGATGTAATGTACGCCAAATAAGCAGCCCGTTTTTTATGATATCTGTAGTTTATGGAGTCGTTTTTGGTGTAGGTTTCCGCGGGAACTGTTATTTGTATGTCTATGGTCAGTTTAGAGTTAATTGGACAGCCGAGAGCATATGAACCGGCAATTTCAACATTTTTGAACTTATGAAACTTGAAGACACATTTTGTCTTGTCTAGTTGGTTATTCACTGGTAATTTAACCTTGAGCTTCTTAACTAAAGATTTTTTTGTCAAATCATATTCCGTGTCATCTTCTGGAATACTTTCAAGGTGCTTTCGTAAACCTTCGAACCAAGTTTGAATTTTCTTCTCAGTTTTCTCTTTCACCTTGACTTCGTCCAAGATTTCCTCGATTTGTAGACGGAATAAGTTAGAATTGAACAAGTTCTCGGTTTCCTGGAGTCTGTTCAATTCATTTACAGTTGGTTGGCGGTACAAACTCTTAGTTTTTAAGCGTTTCTTTACGGGTTCCAAACTACTTCCACCTTCGTTTAGTAACTGAGATGCTTCATCGTCCTCTGATACAGAGGTTTTAGCCCCCTGAAAAGATTTCAAACATGTAAACAGAATTTTGATTGAAATAAGTTCATTTCACCCAAGGCGTGGTAATTGTTTTGGCCCAGGCACCGGAAGTGTAAACTATAATGTAAAAAGCCCGTCATCTTACCCTTTTCACCATCCTTACAGTAATTGGTTATTTAATAAACACTTTATTAAACAGAAATACATTGAAACGTAGGTTATACAGAGGTAAACAACGTGCGACTCGTGCGATGCGATACGGGCATGCACCTTTTGTTTGACAGTTATGACGTTATGATGACAAGTAGTGAGAACGTTCAGAAGTAACTAGAGATGTGTCAACTCGGTTTGCCAACCCGGTCCAAACCGAGTCAAGCTAAAGTCGAACCGACCCGGTTTGTTAGTCCACTAACTCGATTCTATAACGAGCAGCGAACCGCAACATTCGAGCCCGCTCGCCGACAGCGGCCCGAGCGAACGAAACCGAACCAACGCGCGCGACTCGCGCGAGCGGGCTGGGCCGGAGCGGGCAAACCGAATGAGTAGCCGAATAAACCCGATTTCTCCCGAACAGGTGGGCGGGTGACGACGACGACCATTAGTAGACCTTATCTCGTTGCAACAAAGTTTGTAGTTTTGTTATGCAATTTAATTTTGAATGAAATATAGTGAGCAATTTATAATTACTTATTACTTTATGGCGCTAGCGAGGTAACGCTCACAAATGTAACAATAACCTATAAACAGTTTAGTTTAGGTTTAAAACCCGAACAAGTAGGTGTTTAAATTCACGGATCGACTCGGACAGGTCAAACCGAATACCAACCAAATAGCAACTCGGTTTGATCAACCCGGGTTGAAACCGGTTTACATAGAAAGTCGAACCGTTCAATTCGGTTTGAGATATTTTCGGGTTGGCACATCTCTAGAAGTAACGAGGCAGTGCGATTCTTTTTCGAGGCATTGTAAAACTGCGGCGCTACCACGAACTTCGAAAATCGAAGTTCGGGTATTTCCATCTCTATCGCATTCCCTTACTCAAGTGACAGGGATGCATGTATTACGAACTTCGACTTTCGAAGTTTGTGGTAGCGCCGTTGCGTTTAAATAAAGTTTCTTTTTTGGGTGCCGGTTAATGTACAGCCATGATAATGCACGGCCAAAATAATGTACAGCCCAATAATCCGTGTCCACTGTACTGTATGTAATGGATTATTATTATTTTATTATTGTAAAATATTTACGTAATAAAGAAACGTTTTTTTAATTACATCATGTAGTGGAAAAACAAAGTTTGATGACAATATATGTCAGCTACAACTCGGTTTACGTATTTTCTTGCTTCAAAAAAGTATGGATAAGACGAGTCGCTTTTTACGAGCTTCTATTTATTTAACTTGTACTGTTCGTGTGTAAGTTGTCCTTAAGAAATTGTAACCAAATTTGGCATATGGTGACAACGCAATATTATGGCATCACTTAACTGATCTGATCTGCACGTCTAGCACACGAGGGCCGCGACATACTCTCGATTTTTATCGCACTATACCTCTTCTTCTAAGTGTTCTAATAAGAGAGAGACGGATAGTGCGAGAAAAATCGAGAGAGCTCGCGCGCCGTCGTGTGCTAGCCGTGCTGATTGATGATGGAGACAGAATTAAGGTGGCCATATGATTTCCTAAACTAGTCATACACCCGTCATATTTTGTCTCATTAGAACCCCCCTCTCAACAACAGTTAGTAGATAGATTAAGAGCCCATTGTGTCCCACTGCTGGGCAACGGCCTCCCCAATCCGTTTTATAGTAGATACAGTAGGCAAAAAAAGCCATTGTTGAAGTTTTGACTTAGCGTCACTGATTTCTTATTCCTTTTATCGTATATATCAGGATCTTCGAATGAAAGTCCATAGTTTAAAACAACTTTATAATAACAAAGTATTATGTGATTAGTCTACATCTTGTACTGAAGAATAGCTTGCAGTAATATAGCTCCAATTAATAAATATACTTATTTCATTATAGTAATAAAGGCACTAAATTAGAACTAAGCGAGTAGGTAATATGCGAACAATATATTATGTAGAAATGGTTACACAATAGACATCGGTCAAGGAGGTATTTACATAATTTTGTTTGTTTTACAATATACATAATACTTTTTAGGAAATAAATATAATACAGTATGTGTGGCTGTACATACATACATACATCAAATGTACGCCAAAGAAAACAAATAGTTTCTTACAAACTTTTCCACCAACATCTTTAACGTTCCGTTATACGGCCATTCAACAAAACGCGCTCGTACCGGAAGTCAACCTGTTTCTAAAACTATCTTGTTTGTGGACAGAGTTTTAAAAGTTAGGTGCATTTTCGCGCCACACAGCTTACAACGAATATTTGGTGGAATCAAATTCGAGTTAACATTATTTGTCGCTAACATTTACTTCAGCTTAGAAATAATAGCGTTGGTGTATTCGCTGCACTTGCCAGTGCCGCCCAAATCACCGGTCAGGTGCTTGCCTTCGCGCAGAGTCTCGTGGCAGGCATGCTGGATCTTATCGGCGTGATCATTGAGTTGGAGATGCCTTAGCATCATAATGGCGGACAGGAGCAAAGCCGTAGGGTTGGCCATGTCCTTGCCGGCTAGATCGGGGGCTGTGCCGTGGACCTGTAAGGTAAGATTGAATGTTTTATTACGTTACAATTAAGACATTGACGGTACTTCAATTAATGTTGGTTAGCCATACATTGACGACGACGACATCTATAGACGTTGTCCTTCAACGGGTTACGTATATAAACAAATTACTTAGAGGTCTGGAAATACCTAGATAAAGATAACTTCCGGCGGTTTCAAACGTATCCTTTAAGGCTATTCGACTGTGGAACTCTCTCCCTCTTCATATAAGACAAGCTAAATCTATCGGCAACTTCAAATCTCTTCTTAAAGAACATTATTTGTCCTTCCCCTAACCCTGACTGTCCTACTATTATTATTATTGGCTGACTGCTTGTTTTATATATTTTTATTTGTGTTATTTGTATATATGTATGATTGTGTATGTATGTTTATTTATAGAGCTATTTATGTACGTGCATTAATATAATTATTTTGATTTTTGGCTAATTGTAATCTCTGCACCACCTACTACATAATCTAGTTTTATCTCTTTCTCCGATACCCAAAGGTTGTCTGGAAGAGATCGCTCTTCAGCGATAAGACCGCCTGTTGTCTACCTCTACCTACATGTTATTGTATTGTTTTTCTTTTTAACTGCTTTGTTTGTGTGAGGTGTGCAATAAAGAGTATTTGTATTGTATTGTATCCATACTAATATTATAAATGCGGTGAAAGTCTATTACCTCTTCACCCTTAAATCGATTTAGATGAAATTTGCTAGATATAATTTTGAGTCCCGGAGAAGGACATACCTAGTAGGAAGAACACAAGTTTCTATCCCGGAATTCACCCCGTAAGGGGAAATTTGTATTGACGACCTATGCTCTGAAGATGGATATAATATAACCGTACCACTAGTTCAACGCCAATGACGGATTATTCCGTCAAGGAGTAGATACAGTGCGATAGCAAGTTAGCGACCTTCATGCATTGACATAAGATTTAACTCCGCACTAAATACGTATATGTGTATACGTTTGTATCTTTAGTATGTTGTGTTGCATTCCGTGGGTCACGTACGGTGCTGTTAATGTTTGATTCTGATTCTGTCTGAAAATCAGCGCTGTATATGTCTGTCTGACACCTCGGTATAATGCTGAGACAGCGACCGATTCACTGCCGCGAAGACACGCACAATACTTATGTGTCAATTGTATGTCTACTCCCTTTGTCTCATGTGTAGTGAATAAATGTCTTCTTTCTTTCTTTAAACGTCGCGTTGACAATTTTTCTCTTTGGCCGTTGAAATCATTATAGGTGTTGTATTATACTCACTAATTCCGCCGACTGTACGGTCTGGGGACCACACGCATACCACACTGACACTACTCTATTTATGCAAGGCTATCACAGAACGGCCCGCGAGCTGTGTCGCGGCGACCAAAGAGAATATAACCGCTACGTTTTAAGAGGCGGAACTTCATACATTGTTTTAGGATTCTCTTTAAGTCTACTACCAGCGTAAAGAATAATGAGTGCACTATATTACCTTTTGTAATAAGGTGCAAAAGTTCTGTTTTGTTAGGTTGGCCAAGATGCGAACAACTATCCCGTACATTTTTTCATTCTATGAGAGTTTCCAAAGGCTGGCGGCGACGGACTATCCGTCTCTCTCTAAGCGTTAAGCCAGGTTTAGACGAAGCCAGTGCTGGCTTACTGGCTTGAAAAATAGGCCGGCGTTCTATTCCCGCCAGTGCTTTACATACAATAACAAGCCAGCACTGGCTTCGTCTAAACCTGGCTTTATAATTAAAAAGACGGAGTCTATCTCGCACAGCTCGCGGGTGGTTGTAATATAGATAACCGTGCTGGGACCGTTAGGACGTGTCAGATATTGTTTCCCGCTGTGTTATGGCAGATATTGCTGGTACTTGGTAGTACCTTACTGAGTAATAAAACACAATTTCAATCATATCTTTATTTCGGCGTCTATTTTATGTACATAAATAAAACAATACACTAAAACGATTCCACATTGAACTATTTGCAAAAGCAATCGGAATACCCAAAGATTCTTAAAGTACATTTATTGTCAGATTTTATCTGAATCACATTTCAAAGCAAATAATTATAAATAATATAAATAAAACGCACAGAAAGTCCAAGTAAGCACAGACAGTGAAATGTGTTCCTGTTGGGTCATTTTTCATTCTTCTTTTGCTGCGTAAAGCTCAATAATAATAATATGTATACACATTTTTATAAAAAATAAATACTGGAACAAATACTACCGGACAAATTTCAATATAATGGAGTAATCACGTCAATTAATACTTGATCAGGAACATAATGTTTTAAAAAACAAAGTTAAACTTACACTAAGTATACCACAAACTTATGTTTCCATAGTAACATTTTCTAGGCAAGCTGAAAATATAGATTTCGTTCTTGGGCATTTCTAGAATAGTTTGTACCAATTAGGTATGTAAGGCTTACTTTTCATTTTCCTCCTTTGTTACCAATCACTGCGATATTACATTTTGTCGATCTTTCATACCCACATTAATGATAAAAATGGCTTTGCCTACCCCTTTTAGGGATAAAGGCGTGAATGTATGTATGTGTATTAGTAAGCTTAAGTGAATTTTATTATTATATTTGATAATTAAGGTTCCGTTATGTGTACTATTAAGTTTCTTAATTCCAAGGAATCTGAAAACAATTGTAAAACACAATGGTAAGAAAGTAAGTATACAAACTTTTCTAGGAATGCTCTGTTCTGGGGTAAGCAGAGGCGAAATATACATTACTTTCTAAGGGTGACCACACCACTCCCTATAATAATCCCCTCTCTTATACTCTTGTTTTTATACTGATAGAAAAAATAAATCTGTGGCACTCATACGAAAACAGCCAATATCTCACTAAATTACTGGTACCGAACATGATCAATAAATAACTTAAATAAATATGAAATGCAGTGGAATGTTAAACTTAAATAAATAAAAAGTCGGCCCTCAACATGGACGCGTTTGATTTTTAGCGCGTTACGTCCCGTGACACGCACTGTAATAAATGAGGCCTAGTTTACTTCACAACACGATTCTTTTTCAACTAGAGAAAAATTACTTAAATTTGGTTTAAAAAAGAAAAAGCATTTTTTTTTACCAATTTGGTGACTTCCAGAGCCAACTTGCATACAATAGTTATATCACATTAGTATGGTACATTTTACTAAAGAAATGCTAACAAATATGCACCAGATCTCAATACAATATGTATTTAGATACTGTATTCTCAAACTAAATACTTCCTTTGGCAGTAACGCTAATCAACTCGAATCTCATTCTTATATGTATCTATATAAATAAGGTATAAATTCGCTACTACGGTGTTACTATACTATGTAAATGAATGTTATTTAATTAGTCAACAATTTGATCTAATGATTTAACTATTATTCGAATGTTAAGGATACTCGAGGTTGTGGTCACTGTCTGTTATGGCAATTTAATACTGCCCAGTTCTGATCTTTTTATTATATTGATGACTGAGATAACATTACCAAGTCACGCAAAAAAGTTATGGTAGTACTTAATAACTTTTTCTTGAAACAAACTGCTTATGAAATAACCTATTTTGAGTGAAGAACCTACACTTATGTCAAGAATCCTCGACAGTGACCAAACCATGAACCTAAAGCACTCGTAAAAACTTGTTTCATTTGGTACTAATTTACCTCAAAATGTCTTTTATGCTACAAAAAGTTACTTCAGCACGGCTGCTACAAGACAGATATAAGTGTTCGAATTTTTATAAGTACAAAGATATTGTCTATTTCACGCGCGGTCTTTCCTAGCTTTGAAGTTTGCTCAATTAAAAAAAAACGGCTTTCCGGCTCACGGGAAAATGGAATCTCGGATTTTTCGGAGGCCTGTGTGGAGCCGAAGTACCAAACAAGTACCGCATAGCCAACACATAGAGGTCCATTCAACAATTTAATGAAATTCAAGGGACAAACAGAGACTGCACCCGCTAGTATAGAGACTATTACAACAATTTGCTGAACAGGGAAAATGGGACAGTTTTTTAAGGCGTTTCACTTTACGCTAGAGCATTTTGAGGCAAACCCATCACACCAGACAAATCTACGCTAAATTCTTAATAATCTCATTAGTATACGCGGTACATGTGCTCTTCCCTCCCAGGTCCTCCGTGAGCACCTGTCCCTCCTTGAGCACGGTGAAGCACGCGAGCTGGATGCTCTCCGCGTGCTGATGCAGCCCCAGGTGCCGCAGCATCATGACTCCGGAGAGCAGCAGGGCCGTCGGGTTGGCCTTGTCCTGGCCGGCGATGGCTGGAGCGGTGCCGTGGACCTGGTGGTTAGTGGCATGCAGAACACAGTTAGTTGGGCTGTGGTGGATGCAATGGAGTTAGATACTGTTATGATTGAATTTCAATCAATGAACCTGTCTGAATTATGTGGGTTAAAATCGACGACGTGACGGTTTAACTAAGTGCATTCTTTCAAAGATTCTAGAATGATAGAATCATGTTCCCATTTTTATAATTCTAGGTAGAAACTCCCTTCAGCTTAAGGGTGAGTACACACCAAAGCTATGCGAGACAGCAGAGCGGTGCCCGAGGAAAAAATCCACCAATAGGAAGAGAGGCGCGAGTGAAGCTATCAATGATGCTAGGCGCATCCAAACATCCGAGCGCGGCAAATATAAGCTATAAGATAGACAAAATAATGGTTTGACGTTAGGTCGCGCCTATTGGTGGTTTTTTTTCTTCGCACACCGCTCCGCTATCTCGCACACAGCTCTGGTGGATACTCACCCTAAGACGGAAATATGATTTTTATGAGCAACTACCCACGATAAATAAATAATTCATTGAATCATAAAAGTATTTATCGAAAATTCCACCTCATGTTTACACAAAAGTAGTATTTTGGGAACCACATGAAAGAATCACCATTTTATTTGGTTATAAATTCCTTCCCGTTTTTTCTTTCTTCTCAAACGTTTTGACCCGTTTCACCACAAGCTACCATTTTATAATACTAAACTGACAACACTGAAGCGCTTGACCAATAACAACTGCACGGTTAGCACAAGACGGCGCGCGAGCTCTCTCGATGTTTCTGGCACTCCGTCTCTCTCTTATTAGAAAACTTAGAAAGAGACGTATAGTGCGAGAAAAATCGAGAGCTCGCACGCCGTCTTGTGATCACCGTGCTGGTAATTTGAACAATATTTCGATGTAAAATTGTAGATTCGTGAAACGGTCACAGATTTTGTTGTTAATAATACATCTCAATGAGATGTAACCCTATTTGTAGGATAATATTATTTGTTACGCACTGTCCTAAGGGTCCTAAGGTCTGTCATCTAAAACGATTCAATCATCAACTTCACTTAATTGACCAGTACGCAATCAATATGACAGCCTCGTTAAAACTGATGCTGGACATAGGTCTCCCCCAAAGAGTGCCAAAGTGACCGGTCCTGCGCCTTAACCTATTCGCCGCCAATGGCTTGAACTCAATTTTGTCACCGTTGCCACCCACCTGCCTCCGACTTCATACGATGTTCAAAAACCATAGACTTGCGTGGCCTGGGGGGGGGGGGGGGGGGCACCTCGATTTTTTTTGTGGCTGCGAAGGGGTTATTGGAGTCGTGTACAAATGTTTGTGAGCTTATTCGAAGATGAAAAAACAAATATGATAAAACATATAGTTTAGTAACCTCAGGACATATGTTATGTAACATGATTCCATATCATGCAATATCAAATTATAATGTGTTAGTGGACATACACAATCCACACCGGTTAGTCGACACGCATATAGTTTCAGAAACAGACTTACTTTATCTTTATTATTTATTATTCACTGTTTAATAAACACAGTACGGTATAATTGAAAATTGATTCAGTAAGTTATAAGTAGTACCGACGATAGACGAAGATTCGTAAGCCTAATTTTTAACTATTTGTAAAAAGGAGAGTTAAAAAATTAAGAAATGTTTGGCAAATTTACAATAAATAAGTAAACGGAACGAGACTGCCCGGTTTTAGTCAGAAGATCTAGAATAGATAGCCTTAAGAAGTGAAACCAGGTTAAAAACTAGAAATTAATATATGGCTAATTGTACCAAAAATCCCACCCATTTACTGGGTACTAATACAATGTATGGGAATGACAGATGTTACGAAAAGTGTTCCGTCGGCATCTGTCATTCCCCTACATTTTAATAGTTTTCTATTGGCGTTAGCGCTTGTCGATTGTAACCTTGTCTACGGCCCCTGGTTGTTTGCAAAATAAATGCAACAACCTCGACGCCTAAACTTCAAAGTTAGTCATTTTTATTTCTCCCTCAAACTCTATCACTTGACAAATAGTCACCTATATTTTTACAGCCAACACGCACATCGTTTTGTAGCGAGTTCTGTATCTTTTCATGGTCCTAATCAACTCTTTCCCAGTCTAAATAATCCGGACACGAAATGTTCCAGAAAATCGCTTCGTAACATTAGGACTGGGAATGTATGCCAAGTTCGCGCGAGTCGGAGTAGCGTTGAAAATTTCCGGAAAAAATCCGAAACGGGATTTCCAAACGGCTCGTTTATTTCGGATATTTACGGAAAAAAACCATGTGACATTCCTCTTAAATTTTTCCGAAAAAAAAACGATTTAAACAGGTTTCAATCGGATATTTTTCTTAATACTGGTGGGTATGTGAATGATTATAGACTAACTTTGCCATTGACATCCGTGTCAGTTCAGTTCAGTTGTCACAATGACTTATTGGTTTTTCCGTTAAAAATCCGAAAAAAGCGAAAAAATACGAATTTGATAAATTCCCGAAAAAATCATTTGTGTTTTTCCGACATTTTCAACGCTAGGTCGGCGGCATACTTACAGACTCGAACAGGGCGCCGTTCTTGCCAATGTTGCCCGACGGAGTCAGACCCAGGCCTCCGACCAGACCCGAGCACATGTCGGACATGATGTCACCGTACAAGTTGGGCATCACCTGGAAACAGTAAATATACTCTTTAGTTTTGTGAAATATGTACTTCTATGCCGGTCATGTTTCTTTGCAGCCAACTTTGTTACTACATTATTCACTGTTTTTGGACAGCTGCGAGAAAGTAATTATTTGCTTTTTTTGTTTCTGTCTCTCTTATATTCCCATTTTTCTGAAATCATCCGTCAAATCACCTAATGGTCGAAAGACTTACTCTTTATCTTGTGTTTAAGTCATATATTATATATATATATATAATATGTCTTTTAACATCGACGGTGAATTGCCTATGGACGCTCGTAACTCCAGAAAAATCAAACGCGCGTTGCCAACTCTTCGTTCGTTCGTGTTTAACTATGGCTCTACCTCTCTCTACCTCTATCGCACCTGTATATTCGAGCGACAGGGAGCGATATGCGAACGAACGAAGTCGACGTCGATTTAGCCGCTTGGTCATATTGCACTCACCAGCACGTCGAACTTGGAGGGGTCCTGCACCATGTTGAGGCAGACGGTGTCCAGGTAGCGCTCCTCGAAGCGGATGTCGGGGAACTTCTTGGCCTGGTCGCGGCAGCAGCGGAGGAACAGACCGTCCGACATACGCCTGGAATCATATACAACTCATTAGTACTTACCACTGAAGGTTGCGTTAGGGAACGCAAACCGGTTTTAACAGAAACCGAAGAAACCGGTTCTAAACGATTATTTCGATAAAATTTCATAACCGGTTTTCGGAATTTTGTCACATGATGTTAGCCTTGTGCACAGCGGTGACCTTCCTCTTGTTTCCCTTGGCGAACTGGAAGGCGAACTCGGCGACTGGCTTGATGGCCTCCTCAGTAATGAGCTTGACTCTGATGCAGTCTGACACTCACATGATGTCAACCTTGCACAGTGGTGACCCGATGACCTTACACTTGTCCCTCACGTGTAGTGGCCTCCCCAGTAATCAGCTCTCCGTTCGCTTAAGGTGACACTATTACATACCTACAGCGCATAATACGGGTGTAGAGTAGACTCAAAATGTATTATTACTTTAAAAGAAAGAAGGCAAAAAATGTGCCTAATGACGACAATCCCATTCAAATATCTCAAAAAATTACGAAGCTTTTTAGAGAGAGAAAACGCTAACAGATCGTCACGTCACGATCCATAGTAAATGTTGGACACTTATAACTTTGTGAGTATGTAACCTCTTGCGCTGCTTTTTTATCCATTTGACTTACATTCATAATCCTTTTTCAAGAGAATACATCATTATTGATTATTTTATTTGATGTCTCCACCCCCGCGTCAGTACTAAATCACGAAAAACTTTTTCACGAACAACTTTATCACGAAAATTTTATCACTTAAGAACTTAATCACGAATAGACTATATCACGAAAAATCTCAATCACGAAAACTTTACCCACGAAAATACTATGTCACGAATAGACTTTATCACCAAAACTTTACCACGAAAAGACTATATATCACGAATAAACTTTAATTCCAGATATTAAAATTCTATCCGTGCGACTACATTACTAAGTGAGCGACTAGAAATACAGAGAAGTGGGAACAGGGACTTAGTGACAAAACCGACTCGGATCGCGGATAGGTTAGAAGACGAAAGCGGTTTGATCCCGCTTTCGTCTTCGAGGTTATTTTTTTTTATAAAAGAGCGGAAAAACCTGCTCATTAAAGTATTTTATTTAGACTCGTCTTGTTTCGCATAATAGCTCATTAAGATTTTTCGTGATAGTCTTTTTGTGATAAAGTTTTCGTGATTTAGATTTTTCGTGATACAGTCTTTTCGTAATAAAGTCGTTCGTGATATCGTTTTTCGTGATAAAATACTAGCGCCCTCCACCTCATTCTTCGAAGACGCTCGACGCTATTTACATTTTAATATGCACAGATGCTTGTGATATTTTAAGGATTTACCTGTTTAATCTTTTCGACGCCAAAGACGCAAATATCCGCACCGCAGGTTCAACGCCAACGACTGACATATGCGTCAAGGAGCCCAGCGCGATAGCATCCTTCTTGCATTGACACAAAGTTTAACTCCGCATTAAATGTCTTGTTGATTTGGGGTCTGTGTGTGTGGTTGACCAGTTTTGAAAAGGTTAAAGTGCCCTGCTGGTAAAATACTCACATGATGTTGGCCTTGTGCACAGCGGTGACCTTCTTCCTCTTGTTATCCGTGGCGAACTGGAAGGCGAACTCGGCGACTCGAAGGCTGGCCTCCTCAGTGATGAGCTTGATGCTCTGCACCACTCCGTCCACGATCTCGTGCTCGATACCCGAGTATTCGCCTTCGGTGTTCTCGCGGATCGTCACTACGTCCACGTTGTCGTATAGGGTCTTGATGCTGGAAGGAAAGAGGTTGTTGTAAATTAATTATCTAGTCAAAAAATATATATATTAACTAGCTTCCGCCCGCAACTTCGTCTGCGGAACACGGATAAAAAGTATTCTATATTATAATCTTCGTAAATGCGATTGACGTTGACTGCCGGTTTTGTTAGTATGCTTAGTTATACGTTTAAGGGACATAAATTAATGAATATGCCCGTCTATCTCATGTAGTTACGGAGTAGCTATGGTTAATTGGCCACGTTCTGATTCCATCATCTGATCAGCCCGGGACGCAGTGGAGGTATCAGTAAGAATGCGATACAAAACAGATATCTCAGTCTAACTGATGCTGGGAGACGCAGCATCAGTTAGACTGAGATATCTGTTTTTGCAGCTCATGTTGTACCACCTTTATGAATGTCACTCAATTAATGAGAAACTAGCTTCACTTCAGTACATTTACTGTCCCCCGATTTTGGCACCTGATCGCTACTTGTGTAATAGTATCAAGTGTGGCGTAATAAATGGGGTTTTTAGGAGGTTCATTGTTGAATAATAATAAGACAAGTGCTAGTTTGTAAAAATAATAATAGTACATTACTTCAACGACCGGGAAGGAAGGGATTGCCTGCCGAGTGTGATATAGAGGGTAGCCGGATAGTAATGCGAGGCAGGCAATCCATAAGTTCCGGCTGAGGTATATAAAATAGTGCATTTCACAACATTGAAATAAATAAAAATAATAAAACCTTAATATTTTTCTTAATGGCAGAATGCTATGATGTTCGGGCGTACTTCGCAGCCTTTTGGCAGTTATGGAAAGTAACGTTAACATTTCATTGCATGTTGGAGAAGATTATCATTTGACTGACAAAGCCTAGCAGACAGCTCGGGAGATAGAAGAATAAGATAGTTAATGGTAAAGATTGATAAAAATAAAAATAACGATACTTAAAGATACTGAGATCTATAACTTTCGCGTTGCTATAAAGTGTTAACCTAATAGTTCAGCTCGCTGTTTCCGGGAGGGGAGAATTATATATATTTTGGCAATAAAGTCCAGGTCATATGGTTTGAGTTTTTGACTTCTTTGGCCGAGTACTTACTGACGGGGTGACATTTTAACTAGTTAGTAGAACACGCACATCGTTGCAAAACTATTACACAATATGCATAATTTGTCAATTTGCACATGTCCTAGAAAATGATCGCGTCGTCCCATAAGTACTTGACGCGTAATGTACCAGAAGGTCGCCATGCTATAGGAGTGGACTTATCATCAGTGTCACGGTACGAGCTTGCAGCAATTACGAGTTATGAGTGTTCAGTTACAACTATAGGTCTTTGCATGACTAGTATGTTTTATGTACCTATACGCGTCTCTGTTGCCCCGAGGGGTAGGCAGAGATTACGGACTTTCATTTGCTACATTTTTAATAGATAGGCTGTATTCTTGAATTGATGGTGGTAACCGTACAGCTTACGAGCTACTGCTTGACGAAAATAGGAAAGATGCAGCTATAATATTTAGCATTATTATGTGACCAAAATGTAAAAAAAACATAAAATAATAGCTACTGCAACGTTTTTACTTTAGTTTATACTAATTTCAAACAATAATTACGATTTGAAGTAATGTGAAACGGAACGTGTTTTTATCCAACAATCAGCGTCTGGTGACGTCACTCCTGTGAAAAATCAAAACTAGGCCACTATGACATCTAGGGATGAACCACGGACAAACAATTATGGCGAGTTATGAGTGACGTCACAGGAACTGCAGATCCGTTTAGGCACGAAAGTTTAAATTGACAGTTTCTAACAGGAATACCCATATTAATATTATAAATGTGAAAGTGTGTCTGTCTGTCTCTTACCTCTTCACGCTTAAACCGCTGAACCGATTCAGATGAAATCTGGTATGAAGATTGTTTGGATGCCGGGGAAGGACATGGGATAGTTTTTATCGCGGAAACATTCCCGGAGGAGATGGAATTGGGGATTTGTATGGTGCTACGATATAGACGAGTTCCACGCGGACGGAGTCGCGGGCAGAAGCTAGTTAGACTATAAATTATACATTTTTTATTACATTTTTTTATACTTTCGTGGTCTATTTATTCTACATGCGATTCTTTCAAATGAAAGCAAAATTGAAAATATTGCATCTTCTCTTGGCAATGTTGCTGTTTTTTTAAGTGAATCAAAGAATGTGTACCCACTCTACCACACACAGTTGCAGTGGTTTATATTAGCAGGCAGACAGAAAATAAATATATTTTTAAACCCACATTCAAGCAATTACTCAAAATCTGAGATCAAACAAGATTTATTTTCAATACTGTATGGTATCTTCGGGGGTGTGACCAGATTGCTAATCGGTGAGGCCGTTGACATCAGACATCACAATTCAAGTTTATCTCAGCAGATGTCTGACCTCGACACGCACATAACGAACTCAGATAAGTAGACATTGACATCCGGATTTTAATGAATGAACTAGCTCTTGTAAAACACACGTAGCTACACATCATTGTTCTGTATTTGTAATAGTGTATGATCAAAAAAAAAAAAGATTTCGGACAGTTATCCATATAAAACGTTAGTAACAACGAAACTAATATGCTATGTTAGTGACAATCAAAATAATTACTAAAACTAAAACTAAATAACGGCTGATCACGTGAGGCTGATTTATTTTTGCCATTGGGTACACAATTACTTGACATTCGCTCTATAGAAAATCGTATCGCAAAAACCACAAATGGCCTCGGCATACTTCATGCATCATTCATTTATGAAATGACTGTTTTTCAATTATTAAACAACTTCAAAAAAAAAAGGAGGAGGTTCTCAATTCGGCTGTATTTTTTTATCATTTATTTTTCAATGTTTGTTACCTCAGAACTCCGTCATTAATGAGCTGATTCGTAATTTTTTTGTTTGTTTGTAAGTATATGCTTCCAGGTGGGTTCCATTTTTTTCAAAAAATCAATTGGATGATGGGATCCATGAGGAAACTCCTCAATTATATTAGGCACGCGTGTAGTGATTTTGGTATTTTCTATTATAACTCGTGTGTCCATACACCCGGAAATTATAAATTTGGTGGAGTGGAATTGATGATGAAGACCACAGATGACTTATGGAATTCCTCACTTATGTACTTCCTCCGTCGAAATAGCAACTAATGAAGTGCCAAAGGTGATCCTTGTGGAATCGACGGAAGTCCTCAAATATTATCGGCCCACATACAGCGATTCGGTTTTTTTCTCTAATAATCATCGCATTTGCTCTCGGAAATCAGTTCATGTGGTAAATTGGAAAAGAAATGTGGAAATGTTCTCGTGGCTTGGCGGAGTATTAAATTGAAGTCGGTTAAAACTAGTTTTTAAAGTAAATTATTTTACTGTGAGTTTATCATTCTATTGGTATGGGTGACGGGTAAACCATTATGTACAACTACTAGATGTGTCTTGCTCTATGAAAATAAACTCAAATAGAATTACAATATTTTGAAATAGTTCAAATCTTGCCCCTATTTCAACATCACGACAATTCACATCCAACTGCATCTGGACAGCATTGTCACTTATACGTACGTCGAGTTGTCGTTGTCAGGAGACAATTGTCATATTAGTGAAATAGGGGCTGTAGTCCGTAAGCCCACTCCACCTGTCTCATGACTACGTTCATGTCTGTCTTACTTAGGTTTAAATGTCTCGTACTGTTGTCACATGACGTAAATATACCTACCCATACAAATTTTGACCGGAAGTGAAGGATTTTTAAACTTTCGGCCAATTTTAAGTGCTATATGTATAATCTTCTGAATCTTGGTCTCACGGACTACTGGTTAATATTACAATGCATGAGTAATAAAGTATGATAATTTTATCAAGTTGTTCCGTGAATTGATTATTATCAACATTATCATATTTATCATACATTATGGTCATTGATTGATAACTGTACTCAGGGTAATTGATCAGTTTTCATAAAAAAATATCATAACCATAATACCTACGTAGCCGTAAATTTATAATTTTTTAAAAGACATAAATCACGCTGCACCAACGCCGCGCGCCGAAATTTTAATTTAAGAAGTGATTAAGAGTTTAAGAAATTATTATTTAAGTACATTATCAGTTTTTGAATAAATAGAAAGAAAATAATTAAAATAATTAAAAAGCAAGCATTTTGCAAAATATGCTCGTCTGTAGGCATAAGGACCCTTAATGGTGGTCATAGCCTAAGTAATATCTCACTATTGCACTAATTTAACTTGCATGGTTCATAAACGGAATCTTGAGGAAATTGCTTTAAATATCTCAGCACTAACAAAGTAAGTACGCTTTCATTATACATATGTGAGGTCATTGCATGTATTTGCTAAAGACAAGTCTATGACCAAATGTGTAACCAATATGAACCCATATTATTCCAAACATATTCTCTAATAATTATATCCCAAAGCCTTGTGTAGTGTCAGGTTAGAATATATTTACTTTGGTATATATTTTTTCCCATGGGTGTTGTAAAAGGAGACTACAGGATCGGATAGTGGTGTGTTGTGGGCTATAGACTAGCAACCTGTTACTACAATATCATATTTTCTCCATCTTGAAACCCTAGTTTAGGGTGGGTAGCACCAAACCGTCTGTAATCGATAGCGGTGTTCGTTAAAATCTGAATGTATGGAAAGTTTGACAAGTTTCTATGGAATGACAGCTGCCATTGCCATATGTAATGTTGATCGATCTGTAATCGTAAGCTGGTGCAACCTGCCCCTAATTTATAAAAAAGGCACTGAAAAATCTAATTGAATGTGCTCTGACTCCCCTTCAGCACGGCTAGCACGCGACGGCGCGCGAGCTCTCTCGATTTTTCTCGCACTATCCGTCTCTCTCTTATTAGAACACTAAACTTTTATGATTTATACACATTTCCGAGTGTTGCAAAATCCTTGGTTACAAAATATTTACTTGATGTTATATGTATGTTTTTGATAAGGAATGCCATCCAAAGGTCAATGGCTAGACATAGCAGTGGTCTCTTGATAAGATAATAATAAAAACAATAACCATACACTTACCCATCTAAACTCTTGCAGGGCCTCACATTGGCATACAGGTCGAACTCCTTACGCAGCGCCAAGTTGAGGGATCGGTAGCCCTTGCCGACCGGAGTCATGAGAGGGCCCTTCAGGCCAATCTTGTTCTCATTCACCGAGTCTATGGCCTTTTGAGGGATACCGAATTTTCCATCAGGTCCCTGAAATATGATAAAAAATATTACGCATGTAAATATTATAATATAATAAATAAATAAATCTCTTGTTCACAGTTTATTTAGTATTTCATTTGCCTATAAATAAACAATCTTATGAAGTGTCCATGGAGGAATTTTCATAGACAATAATTTTGACCACTATGCAATACACATCGAGCTGATTGCTGAATATTTTTGGACATGATTGCCTATTAGTCTGCTATGATTCCAAAAATATATTACAATGGAATGATTGTTAGTCACTGGTCTTATAATCGCGAGCATGTCTTCCGTACGTATTCAAATACACGAGTACTCACCCTAACAGCTGTGACGTCCACCTCATCCCATTCAATGGGAACCTTCGCGGCTTCGAAGATCTTCTGCACCGCCACGGTGATCTCCGGACCGATCCCATGGCCAGGGATTAACGTGATCCGTTTCACACCAGAACTGTACTGCGCTGTTCCCGCTTTCGTCACCGGGACCTGCCGAAAACCAGTAAAATCCGTCACATAACCTCCACACCATATAACAATACGAAAAACACAAAAAAAGTCAACTCA